>CM048748.1:389019649-389619649 GCA_026315105.1 Locusta migratoria
TTCCACAATGTTATGAACAACCAATAAAAATGTATACCACCTGATGATGAACTGTCAGGCAGTTCGAAACTGGGCATGGCGAATAAATACGTAAGAAAATGCGACTGGATGTATTTCCTGATTGCTTTTACGTGGTGTAGTTATCTCACCTGATCCCCTAATTGTTTTGACCAGTGTATTGTAGTATTTTGGCCAGGGACGCTTTTGTTCAGAGCCCTTTGCTGATGGAAGCGTTCGCGCGCGCCTGCCATCGACCAGCCGGCCTGAGGGACGAGACGGAGCCAGCAGGAGGCACCCCAACGTTCACCTTCGGCAGCGGCCGCCACGCCACACAGGGGGCAGCCAGGCGAAATGCCGTGGCTTTCTCGTAAGAAATGTACATGGCGAAACCAGACTTTTAGGAGCGTGCAGATAAATGGCAACAGCGGACGCAGGGAAGAGAGGCCCTTACAAAGGAATGGACATAATAGCGTGTGGACAGAGAAAGCCCTTGTCTACAGATACCAGAAGTTTCTAAAAAGTGACAAAATTGCAGATAAACCCAGGACCTTTGCAGACGGGAAGAAGACAAGCGAACCCGTGCTGTACACACTTGCATGAGTGGGAGAAAGCCAGGCTTGCAGTATAAATAAAGTTCCTGCACCAAAACATTATTTATGGCCAGGGAGAAAGACCCGGATAAAAGGCATACCAAAAGGCCTAACAAGCTGCCACAAGAAACTGCTTTTTCGAACCGAAAGGCAATGCAAAAGGGAACATGCTTGAAATGTGGGAAAGACGCCAGTTCGCAAGTCTCATCTCAGCCCAAAGAAAATTTTCGCCGGGGACTGAGAGATGTGGTCGTTAAAACGGCGATCAGCTATTGGATGACATTTCAGAACCAACCCACGAATCACAGAGCCGAAGAGACGCAAAATTCTAGGAGAAGCTGTATCTGGAAGGGGAGAGGACTTGGTGAGAAACCACCGAAGAGGATTTCATCCGACTCTGGAGAAGTGTGAAGACATGCTGACAGCTTCCGTCTTCGCACACGCAGCGTGCTATGCTGATGCCGCCCTGACGCACAGACACACCGCACCGCGCCAATCCGGCGCCTGACGCCCAAGTCAAGTTAATGTTGGTAAGATAGAAAATTACATTCCCCTTCACTGTTCATATCTGAGTCGTGACCATGGCCAGTCAAATAGGCCCTGAGAACTTACTGTTTTGCAAGTCTTGTTATAAATAAAACTAAATTTCATGTGGTAATCCTCTGCGCAGACATTTTAGTTCTCAAATCTATGTCTTGAAACAAATGTCCCTACCAGCCTAATTCCATAACTACACTACTGGTCATTAAAATTGCTATAGAAAAAAGAAATGCAGATGACAAACGGGTATTCATTGGACAAATATACTAGAACTGACATATGATTACATTTTCACGCAATTTGTGTGCATAGATCCTGAGAAATCAGTACCAAGAACAACGACCTCAGGCCGTAATAACGGCCTTGATACGCCTGGGCATTGAGTCAAACACAGTTTGGATGGCGTGCACATGTATAGATGCCCATGCAGCTTCAACACGATGCCACAGTTCATCAAAAGTAGTGACTGGCGTATTGTGACGAGCTAGTTGCTCGGCCACCATTGACCAGACGTTTTCAGTTGGTGAGAGATCTGGAGAATGTGCTGGCCAGGGCAGCAGTCGAACATTTTCCGTATCCATAAAGGCCCTTACAGGATCTGGACCATGCAGTCGTGCATTATCCTGATGAAATGTAGGCTTTCTCATGGATCGAATGAAGGTTGGAGCCACGAGTCGTAACACATCTGAAATGTAACGGCCACTGTTCAAAGTGCCGTCGATGCGAATAAGAGGTGACCGAGACGTGCAACCAATGGTACTCCATACCATCACGCTGTGTGATACACCTGTATGACGATGACGAATACACGCTTCGAATGTGCGTTCACCACAATGTCGCCAAACACAGATGAGACCATCATGATGCTGTAAACAGAACCTCGATTCATCCGAAAAAATGACGTTTTGACATTCGTACACCCAGATTCGTCGTTGCGTACACCATCGCAGGCGCTCCTTATCTGTGATGCAGGGTGAAGGGTAACCGCAGCCATGGTCATCGACATGATAGTCCATGCTGCTGCAAACGTCGTCGAACTGTTCGTTCAGAAGGTTGTTGTCTTGCAAACGTTCCCATCTGTTGACTCAGGGCTCGAGACGTGGGTGCACGATCCGTTACAGCTATGCGGATAAGATGCCTGTCATCTCTACTGCTAGTGATACGAGGCCGTTGGAATCCAGCACGGCGTTCCTTATTACCCTCCTGAACCCACCGATTCCATATTCTGCTAACAGTCATTTGATCGCGACCAACACGAGCAGCAATGTCGCGATACGATAAACCGCAATCGCGATAGGCTACAATCCGACATTTATCAATGCCGGAAACGTGATGGTACGCATATCTCCTCCTTACACGAGGCACCACAACAACGTTTCACAATGAAACGCCGGTCTCTTGCTGTTTGTGTATAAAAAATCGGATGGAAAGTTTCGGGATGTCAGCACGTTGTAGATGTCGCCACCGGCGCCAACCTTGTGTGAATGCTCTGAAAAGCTAATCATTTGCATATCACAGCATCTTCTTCCTGTCGGTTAAACTTCTCGTCAGACCAAGGCGTTGGGGCCGGGGTATACGGGGTGCAGCCAAGACTGGAGGGCGTCATCTCTCTAGGGAAACTGGCCTCAGTATTCCATGCCGAAATCACTGCCATCAGGGCGTGTGTGGAAGACAATTTGCGTAGGTGCTACAAAGACCGTAGCATCTATATTCAGACAGCCAGGCAGCCCTGAGATCACTGGCAGCTCCTGCAACAAGATCTAAAATTGTTTCAGAATGTCACAGTGTTCTGGTGGAGCTAGGGGAAAGCAATAGGGTAAACCTATTGTGGGTCCCTGGCCACTCGGGGATCAGTGGCAACGAACTTGCCGACAGATTAGCCAGGATGGGGGCAGAGACTCCTTTTATTGGACTGTAACCTGTCCTGACAATCACCAAGGCAATGATCAAATTGGAGCTACGTAACTGGCTCAGAAGACAGCACGTAGAATATTGGACCAAATTCCATCAACAGAAACATGGCAAGGTAATGATGCCAAACCCATGTTTTAAATGAAGCTTTGTAATCCTGGGCTTGAACAGTAGATAGAGTAGACTCATGGCTGGATTGCTGGCAGGCCATGGGAATTTCAAAAAACACCTACATACAATGGGAACAACAGAAGATGACTCTAAATGTAGGATCTGTGATGACGGTGATGAAACTGCGTCATATCTAATCTTGGAATACATTGCATTGGAGAGTAAAAGACACAGACCCGAAGAAATTGTATCTATTAAATAACGTAAAGGGACTCCTTGCACTGTTCAAGAGCATTGGTTGGCTTTACTAGATACCGGGAGTGATACCGCACAATAAACTTAGTTTCGGTGCGGGCAGTGACAGGTTGGACCAAGACTGTTTTGGCTTCCCTGACAAAATCAATCAATCAATCACAGCATCTTCTTCCTGTTAATTCAAAATGTTTGTTTGTATAGTCTATGGGACTTAACTACGGGGTCATCAGTCCCTAAACTTACAAACGACTTATGAACTAATTACGAAATAGGACGGCACAAATATCCATGCCCGAAGGGGGATTCGAACCCCCGACCGTAGTGGGCGTGCAGACCGTGACTGGAGCGCCTCAGTCTCCTCGGCCACCGCGGCCGGCTAATTCAAAATATTCAAATGTTTGAAAATCTATCGGACTGAACTTCGTGGTCATAATTCCGTAGCTTGCAAACTACTTAAACTAAGGTAAACTAACCTAAGGATAAACACACACACCCATGCCCCAGGGAGGACTCGAACCTCCGACGGCAAGTAAACGAGCGCTCCGCAGCGATGCGCCTTAGACCGCTCAGTCACTCCAACGCGGCAGTGACGTGTATTGTGACGAGCCAGTTGCTTGGCGACTATTGAAGAGACGGTTTCAATTGGTGAGAGATCTGGAGAATGTGCTGGTCAGGGCAGCAGTCGAACATTTCGCAGGGATCGATGAAGGGTAGAGCCACGGCTCATAACACATCTGAAATGTAACGGCCACTCTTCAAAGTGCCGTCGACGCGAACAAGAGGTGACCGAGACGTGTAACCAATGGCACCCTATACCATCACGCCGGGTGATACGCCAGTATGGCGATGACGGATACACGCTTCAAAAGTGCAGTCCCCGCGATGTCACCAAACATGGATGAGACAATCATGATGCTGTAAACAGAACCTGCATTCACCGGAACACATGACGTTTTGCCATTCGTACACCCAGGTTCGTCGTTGCGTACACCATCGCAGGTGCTCCTGTCTGTGATGCAGCGTCAAGGCTAACCGCAGCCATGGTCTCCGAAGTGGTAATCCATGATGGTGCAAATGTCGTCGAACTGTTCGGGCATATGGTTGTTGTCTTGTAAACGTCCCCATTTGTTGACTCAGGGATCGAGAAGTGGCTGCACGATCCATTACAGTCAAGCCTGTCGTCTCGACTGCTAGTGAAACGAGGCCGTTGGGATGCAGCACGGCGTTCCGTATTGTCCTCCTGAACCCACCGATTCCATATTCTGCTAACAGTCATTGGATCGCGACCGACGCGAGCAGCAATGTCGCGATACGGTAAACCGCAATCGGGATAGGTTACAATCCGACCTTTATCAAAGTCGGAAACGTCACGGTTCATTTCACCTCCTTACATGAGGCATCATACCAACGTTTCACCAGGCAACGCTGGTGAACTGCTGTTTGTGTGTGAGAAATCGGTTGGAAAGTTTCGGCATGTCGGCACGTAGTAGATGTCGCCACCGGCGCCAACCTTGTGTGAATGCTCTGAAAAGATAATCATTTGCATATCACAGCATCTTCTTCCTGCTTGTTAAATTTAGTGTCTGTGGTGTATATTCATGGCCAGGAGTGTAATCATTATACTTTTTCCATTCTCTGGGGCCTGCACTGTAGAGTATTTCTTTGATCGACATCTTCAATATATACTGCCGATAATATCATAAATGCATATGCCTGTCATGCAAAATCCCACAAAATGGCTTTCTTTCTCACCATGCTTAACAGAATAATAAACTTAGCACTAGAATTTGAATCCATTCAGAAAGAAATACGCACCTTAGAATACATAGCCCAAAAAAACAATTACGACCCTAAAATTATACCAGAAGAAAACACAGGCAAAAATATCAAAGCTGCACAGAGAAATAACATTGACGAAAGACACTCCAACAAAGAAAAAACCGACATTCGTACGTACGACATACATAGGAAACATACCTGACAAATTAATAAAATATTCACACAAACGTCAAATTTGCCTATCAAAACAAGCATTGTTTGAACCACAGAATTTTTAAAGGAGATAGACACACACTAAATACAATAATCCGGGTATCTACAAAATTGCGTGTAACACCTGTCAGAAATCATATATAGGCCAAACTGGCAGAAATTTTCAAGCTAGATATAAAGAACACACAAGAGACAGTGGAAATAATCCATCTAAATCTATCATAAGTTAATCACGGAAAAACACGATGTAAAACCTAAAGAGGAAAGCTTAAAAAATTTTTACACATTATACAAAGAGGTCCAAAAATGAATATTCTCGAGGAAATCGAACTATACTCCCATATACACAACAACCAGTACGATGTACTAAATGAACAAACCGAACTCAAACATAAAAAATACATCGAAAATTTTATTCACATTATAAACAAACAAGAGGATGGATAAACACCAAAGATTCCTAATGCATAGTAAAACTCCAATACCAAACCAATAAACCAAAGATATTAATGTATAAATTACAGGTAACAATGTAAACTTATAATATCGTTGGATGCTGCCACTACAGACTGCCACTATCAAAAACTGGTAAAAAATCTAATCAGATAACCAGTGCTGCTGCACTGTAATAGATAAGCATTACATCAGCTTCTATAACCAATTGGGCAGCAAATAAACAATAACAATATTATAAGTAACGTAAGTAAAACTTTGTAAAATTTTATCTAATAATGTTATAAGAATATATGTAACAACTCTTCTATATTTACTCGTATTACAGAACACCGGATGAGCTTATAGTGACATAATAAAGTTTTAAAGCAGTGGTAAAGTAATTTATGATTGTTGTGGTATTGAACATTATACTTTTATTTAATTTTATTGTTGTAGCCTTTCTCCGATGTTATTCAATTTGTACATTGAGCAGGCGGTGAAGGAAAGCAAGGAAAATTTTGGAATAGGGATTAAAGTTCAGGGGGAAGAAATAAAAACATTGCGTTTTGCTGATGACATTGTAATTCTGTCAGAGACAGCGAACGACCTGCAAGAGCAGTTGAATGGAATGGACAGTGTGTTGAAGAGAGCGTATAAAATGAACATTAACAAGAGCAAAACAAAAATAATGGAATGCGGTCTTAGAAAATCAGGCGATGCTGAAGGAAATAGATTAGGTAACTAAACAATGAAGGTGGTAGATGAGTTTTGTTACTTGGGTAATAAAATAACATGCGATGGTCGCAGTACATAGGATATAAAATTCAGACTGGCAATGGGAAATGCTTTTGAAATGTGGTGTTACAGAAGAATGCTGAAGATTAGGTGGGTAGATCACATAACTAATGAAGAGGTACTGAACAGAATTGGCGAGAAAAGGAATTTTTGGCATACCCTGACTAAAAGAAGGGATCGCTTGGTAGGACACATTCTTAGACATCGAGGAATCGTAAATTTAGCATTGGAGGGAAGCGTGTGGTGTAAAAATCGCAGAGGGAGGCCAAGAGACGCGTATAGTAAGCAGATTCAAGTGGATGTGGGTTGCCGTTCTTATGAGGAGATGAAAAGGCTTGCTCAGGATAGAGTAGGGTGGAGAGCTGCATCAAACCAGTCTCCGGACTGAAGACCATAACAACAACATTATACTGACATGTGATTACGTTTTCACGCAATTTTGGTTCACAGATTCTGAGGAATCAGTACCCAGAACAATCAACAATCACGCAATTTTGGTTCACAGATTCTGAGGAATCAGTACCCAGAACAATCACATCTGGCCGTAATAACGGCCTTTATACGCCTGGGCATTGAGTCAGAGTGTGGATGGCGTTACAGGTACAGATGCCCATGCAGCGTCACACTATACCACAGTTCATCAAGAGTGGTGACGTGTATTGTTAAATTTATAAGGGGCAGCCCTCAGTCGCAAAGTACGAAGATAATCGTTACCAGGTTTCAATGCCGCTATGGGCACCTTCTTCAGATGAAGATGAATATGTTAAAGCTACATGTCAAAATTTAAAATACAAAAAATATATCTGACATAATCAGATAGTCATACCTAAAAAGTAAATAGTTGTAGACAGGCGGAGAGGTCACGAGGGGATGCAATGTCTCCGCTGCCAACGTCGACAGATAACTCTTGTGACGAGCCAGTTGCTGGCGGCCATGGACCAGACAGTTTCAATTGCTGAGAGATCTGGAGAATGTGATGGCCAGGGCAGCAGTCGAACATTTCGCAGGGATCGAATGAAGGGTAGAGTCACGGGTCGTAACACATCTGACACGGCCAGTGCCGTCGATGCGAACAAGTGGTGACCGAGACGTGTAACCATCACGCCGGCTGATGCGCCAGTATCGTGATGACAAATACACGCTTCAAATGTGCATTCACCGCGATGTCGCCAAACACGGATGGGAATACCATGATGCTGTAAACTGAACCTGGATTCATCCGAAAAAAATGACGTTTTGACATTCGTGCACGCAGGTTCGTCGTTGCGTACACCATCGCAGGCGCTCCTGTCTGTGACGCAGCGTCAAGGGTAACCGCAGCCGTGGTCCATGCTGCAGCAAACGTCTTCGAACTGTTCGTGCAGATGGTAGCTGTCTTGCAAACGTCCCCATCTGTTGACTCAGAGATCGAGACGTGGCTGCACGATCCGTTACAGCCATGCGGATAAGATGCCCGGCATTTCAACTGCTAGTGATACGAGGCCGTTGGGATCCAGCGCGTCCGTCCGTATTGCCCTCATGAACCCACAGATTCCATAGCCTGCTGACTGTTGTCACTGGATCGCGACCAACGCGAGCAGCAATGTCGCGATACGATAAACCGCAATCGCGTTAGGGTACAATACGACTTTTATCAAAGTCGGAAAAGTGATGGTAAGCATTTCTCCTCCTTACAGGAGGTATCACAACAACGTTCCATTAAACAACGCCGGTCTACTGCTGTTTGTGTATGAGATATCGGTGGGAAACTTTCCTCATGTCAAAACGTTATAGGTGTCGCCACCGGCGTCAACCTTGTGTGAATGTTATGAAAAGATGATCATTTGCATATCACAGCACCTTCTTCTTGTCGGTTAAATTTTTCGTCAGACCAAGGCGTTGGGGCAGGGGTATACGGGGTGCAGCCAAGACTGGAGGGAAACTGGCCTCAGTATTCTAGGCCGAAATCACTGCCATCAGGGTGTGTGTGGAGCAGAATTTAAATAGGTGCACGATCCGTTAGAGTCAAGCCTGTCATCTCGACTGCTAGTTATACCAGGCCGTTGGGATCCAAAACGGCCTTCCGTATTGCCCTCCTGAACCCACCGATTCCATATTCTGCTAACAGTCATTGGATCGCGACCGACGCGAGCAGCAATGTCGCGATACGGTAAACAGTAAACCGACCTTTATCAAAGTCGGAAAAGTGATGGTACGCATTTCTCCTCCTTACACGAGGCATCACAAGAACGTTTCACCAGACAACGCTGGAGAACTGCTGTTTGTGTATGAGAAATCGGTTGGAAACTTTCCTCTTGACAGCACCTTGTAGGCGTCGCCAGCCGCCGCTGGCGACACCTACAAGGTGCCGTCAAGAGGAAAGTTAATCATTTGCATATCACAGCATCTTCTTCCTGTCATTTAAAGTTTGCGTCTGTAGCACGTCATCTTCATGGTGTAGCAATTGTAATAGCCAGGAGTGTAATCATTATATTTTAATTTCATTGCAGTGTGAGAGTTAGTCAGGGAGAAGTTTGATTTAGCACAGTATAAAGATAGGTGAAGCACACGTGGTGACGTGGTGCCAGCGGCAGCGGAAGCCGGCGCGGCGTCGGCGTCGGCCGGCGCACAGTAGCCTGGTCGGCGGCATGTGCACGGGGCGTGCGCGCGCCCACGCGCGGCTACTTGTTGATGGCGGCGGTGGAGGGGGCCGGTGCCGCCGCCGCCGCAGCCTCCGCGGCCGCCGCCGCTCAGTCGCGCGCGCACCTCTCGGCCCGCCACGACGCGCCGCTAGCGCACAGTGGCCGCGGCTCGCGCCCAGCGCTCCACGCCGACGACGACGACCACGACGACGACGCGCGACCCGCCGCCGCGCGCGCAGCTGCCAGGTGAGCGAGTACAGTGGCCCTCTCCCTGCTGACAGCACAGTGGCTATCCGCGGCAGAAAATGCCTACAGTCACACAAAAATGTACCTACGTTTCCCCTACTATCTCCCTACCACCTCATTAACGCCCCTACATAAGGGTCGTAGCCAGGATTTGGGTCTGGGAGGGGCTGAATCCAGCAGTCCAGCCGGCACACGTTAACCAGTTGATCAATGCAACATGTTACAATTTTGAAAAAAATTTAAAATAAATATTTGCCATCGTGCTTCACTTGATAGATATGTAATTAAACTTGTATCCATTCTGGAAGTGTGGAACCTGTGACTGTGTTGATTCAAGAAATCAGAAAAAATAACAGCAACCTGTCACCTTTCGTATGTATTTGTTACCACAACCTGTTTCGAACTGCCTGGCAGTTCATCATCAGGCGGTGTACATGTTTTAGATGTTGCTTATAACATTGCGGAACACGTTTGGCTGTGGTGAGTAGATAATTGTTATGTGTGAGCTTTGTCATTGGCACTAAATTGGAATACAATTTAAACTTGCAAATATTGAAATTTAGTGCCAATGACCAAAGTACCTACGTGTAGGGCAAATTCCCTACGTCTGGCAACACTGATCCGCGGTCGTCTACAATGACGTCACGCATTCCCAATTTTATACTTCAGCAATAGTTCGACTGATATCATGCCGTATTCGTCCACCCTCGCTATTTGAGCGGCATGACACAAGTATACTCCGATCTGTACAGTAATTAAAACCATTGTACTATAAGTTCGCTATTTCTTTAATGGAACTGTTTCAACGTTACTTAGGCATCATCCACAAATCTTCATCATTCATCCCAAAAGATATTCTTGACTATACATACGAGGCGCGTTCAGGGAGTAAGTGCCGTTTGGTAATAAAATGAAATTGTACACAGATACGGAAGAAATTTTTATTGCACAAAATTCTACAACTCTTAAACTACTACATAACTGTTGAAATTTTGTAGGCGCTTGTCATAGCGTGCCACAAGTTTTTGCATGCATCCTTGTTCAAAAACGTTCAAATGTTTGTTAAGCTTATGGGACTTACCTACGGGGTCATCAGTCCCTAAACTTACAAACTACTTACGAACTCCAGTCACGGTCAGCACGGGCACTACGGTCGGGGGTTCGAATCCCCCCTCGGGCATGGATATTTGTGCCGTCCTAGTTCGTAAGTAGTTCATACGTAGTTTGTAAGTTTAGGGACTGATGACCCCGTAGTTAAGTCCCATAAGCTGTACAAACATTTGAACATTTGAACTTATGAACTACCTTATACTAAAGACGGCACAAATATCCATGTCCGAGGGGGGATTCGAACCCCCGACCGTAGTGGCCGTGCAGACCATGACTGAAGCGCCTCAGTCTCCTCGGCCACCGCGTCCGGGCATGCATCCTTCACAGAAGGCCTGTGTATTCAACCACGTGGTAACAGCTCTTTATCATTGTTGAAGTGTTCATCACTAAGGATAAATTTTAGGTGTAAGAAGAGATGAAAGTCGCTAGGAGAGAGGTCCGAGCTGTATGGAGGATGATCAAACAGGTACCATTGAAATTTCTGTAAGAATTATTTGGGCACATTCTTTTGACACTAATCCTCTTCTTACAACTAAAATCTGTCCTTATTGGACAACACTTCAATGATGATGACGAGCTGAAAGAACATGTTACCACATGGTTGAATACACAGGCGGCAACATTCTATGAAAAAGGGACACAAAACCTTGTGGCATGCTATGACAATTGCGTACAAAATTTCGGAAGCTATGTAGAAAAGTAGTTTAACAGTTGTAGATTTTTGTACAATCAATATTTTTTCTGTATCTGTGCCCGTTCGTTTTATATAACCAAACGGAACTTACTTTCTGGACGCACCTCGTAATAAATAAGTATACAAACAGAACATGATGCCTAAGTAACAACGAATCCGGTAATCCAATTAAATAAATTTCTGTCTGCGCTGGTAACCAGCATCAGTTAATTTCTAGATGGCCCCGACGAACCAGTGCGTTCCATATATAAACCATTTATTGTCTTACCACCAACGCTACGTTTTTTCATATTCACAGAGGCTGAAAGAATAACAGACGTTTGTTCTTTCGGAATAGGCGCCGCGCTTTTATCTGATAGACATTACTATGGATACTGGAGCACGGCTGAACGAGAGAAATCGACAGTCGTATACTTAAAATTTCAATTTGTTTGGCTACATCTCCTGTTTTCCAGTAGAATTCTAAGTCAGCTACAAATAATAAAATTTTACATCTTGAATATCCTCAGTCTCAATATGTATTTGGATTTGTTAAAAATATTTATAGTGTTAGTTTTTTAATATATCAACAACAATTTTCACTCAATTTTTCCTGTTTATTATATTTCCTCATTATCCTTCTTTGGGCACTTATTGTTCTTTTTCAGGCATATATTACCACGTTTATAAGATCAGTATGATCACCGTTGAAGGCGTATCCTTCAGCATTATCCTAACTGAGCCTATAAAGTCTTTTTACATCCAACCTAGCACTAACATGACTGGGACACAGCCGTACAATTACTTATAAATTCACCAACATGTAGCTTATAAATCTTTTATTACTAGTTTCGGTAAATCATCGCTGCTATCTCCAGATCCTTGCTCAGCTGACTACCATCACACAACCAGAGTCCTCATAGAGGATCTCGTAGCAAATCCTTTTTACACCTGCCTAACGAAGTTGGGCTGTCAGCACACGACATGATGGTGCAACTTCGTTAGGCAGGTGTGAAAGATGGATCTGGGTACAAGATAGTATGTATGAACCCTGGTTATGTGATGATAATCACCTAAGCTGGGGTCTGAAGATGGAAGCAATGAGTTACCAAAACTACTAATGAACGATTTATAACATTTACTGCTGAAGGTGTGTGTTTGTCTATTTATTAGCATATAAATGTGCCAATGCAAGTGTAAGACGGGCATTAAGTGACCAAAACCGGTCAATAAACCAATTAAGTCCAACTGGCTGCTGTTCTTCTATTCCCAAGCGTATAACAGTTGTTGCGATGGATAAAAATATTAAAGTGTCCAAAATATAGAAAGAAAAACTGTGATACTTCTATTGTAGGAACACACTACCGGTTTCGCGATGATATCGTTTGTGTACAAGTAATCTAACCTTTCGCCGTTAAAATATACGATTTGTCAACGCTCAGCTGGCGTACGAATTGGATGGTTACGAAATAGATGTAAGAATGTTCGAATGACCAGTCAGCTTGAACATTCTGAGTCTGAGTTACAGCAGTCCTGAGGCACCGGAATCTCACTACAGATGCGTCTTGGTGGAGTTGGTGCATTGAATGGTAGGGTAACGAACTAGCTATTGACACAGCTGGCTGTTTTTAGAAAACGTTAAGCATAAACAAAATGGACGTTCCGTTACTTTAGAACATGAAATTGGTGTCATAGGTTTCTCGACTTGTGACGCGATGTGTTGTTAGTTGCTGGAGTGGACAAAGTTTTTATGTATGATGCGTCTAATATAGTGAGTCAAGTGGTACGAAACCCGCGTTTGCCTGAGGATGGTTTCAATGTATGGCGAAAACTAATAGCCTAATGAACTAACTATGAAGTATAGGGCTGTTGGTTCCTCTCACTATAATGATTCGCATCACTTGGTTGGAAACGTTCT
This sequence comes from Locusta migratoria, assembly GCA_026315105.1. Classification (NCBI taxonomy): domain Eukaryota; kingdom Metazoa; phylum Arthropoda; class Insecta; order Orthoptera; family Acrididae; genus Locusta; species Locusta migratoria. The sequence continues at coordinate 389,032,847 of CM048748.1, forward strand.
TCACTTCTTCCGAAACCGAAGAAGTAGTGTTTCAGTACACTGTAAGTAAACCATCAGCATTTAATAACTTGTTATAGATATAATTCTAAAGAAAAAAAATTTACCTCAGCTGCAGACGTAAATGGTTATGTCGCCATCGAAGGGACTGACGATTTACTGTCATTATAAACAAAAGTCCAATGATCACGTTATTTCAATTTTTTTTCTCTGCAAATTTTAGGTCATCATTTTCTCCAAATGTCAATAAGTAGCTACAGTATAGTACATCTGCAGATTCACTAACGTTTTTCTGGAGAGTAACTTATGGTGATTTTCTGATTTAATCTTATTTATTATAAATATATATTTTTTTAATTTTTGCATTATGCACAGGAATGACATGCTAGAAAAATGTTTAGAAAAGACTATAATAAATGAAACAAGAAGAAGCAAGAATGCAAGTTGTTCCATAATATGGAACAAGGTCTTGGATAAGGAAAGATGAAATGTTGAGCCTGTTTAAAACTTCCTGTAACGCCTTTATTCTATAGAATTAAGATACCTCTTCATTCCACGCAATTCGAAAAAAACCCTTCAGAAATACCAAAATAAAAGAAAGTATTCTCTACAGAAACACAACCTCCAACAATAAAGTTCGGTGAAAAGTCCTGTAACATTATCATAGCGGAATTATGACTTACAGTTACCTTATTGCCCTTCGAAATAGTCACATCCCAATAGTCACTATGCACCGCTGACCTCTGCGCTTCACGTCCTGAAAGCTTTGCACGAAGTCTTCCTTTGGGACAGTGTTCAGCAGCCTCATCACGTTTCAATATCGTCAAATCTCTTTCTTGTCAAAGAGAGTGTGAGTTGAAGGAAGAAGTCTGGAGGATTGAGATCCGGCGAATTTGGTTGATGTCCAAGTTGCACCACTCCTGTCATTTGCAGGAAATTTTTGACGATACTGGTTGCGTGCGGGCGAGCTACTTTAACGTCCACCACACTCGCCGGATGTCAATCCTCCCGTTTCCTGTCTATTCCCTAGTCTAAAACTCGCTTTGAAAGGAAAGAAATTTGACGAAGTTCCTGATATCTAACGAGTGGTGACGAGGGTTTTCGAAACCATCCCAAAGGAAGACTTTGTGCAAAGATTTCAGGACATATATTGCAGAGTTCAACGGTGCAGAGTTAGGACAGTAGGGTAAATGTAGTTCACACTTCATCTACCTTAAAGTTACTATTCATATGTTCAAATGTTTGTAAATCTATCGGACCAAACTGCGTGGTCATCAGTCCGTAGCTTACAAACTACTTAATCATAGGTGTACTAACCTAAGGACAAACACACGCATCCATGCCCCAGGGAGGACTCGAACCTCAACGCCGAGCAACCGCGCGCTCCGCAACGTGACGCTTTAGACCGCTCAGCTACTCCACCGCGGCAAAATTACTATTCACGAAACTTTACTGTCTTAGGTAGTACTTTGCAATATCCAAATGGAGTTAACTGATTTATGCATTTCTCAAAGAAGAAAGAAAAAAATGAAAAATTTGTAACAAGAGACAGCAATGATGTAGCTAAAAGATGACTGCGCAGTTGACAACGGACAGCTTAAAATCAACACGGCACAAGCTCGGCAAATGCTGCCGTTCAGAAGCAGTGACACCGCATGCCAAGTTCCAGGCCCCACATTGAACTCATTTGGAACCTACAATCCATAGAAGACCTCAGTTTGAAAATAAGCCTTACAATGTTTATAGTAAACTCCACATAAGTAAAAAAAAAAAAAAAAAAAAAAAAAAAAAAAAAAAAAAAAAAAAAAAAAAAAAAAAAAAAAAAAAAAACAACAACACAACAATTCAGTCGATACATTTCTCCTAAAATACGATGGAAAATACACTGTTCCGTGACATCTTGCAATGAGCGATGTCGTAGTAAGTCTATTTGTTAAGTATAGTGTTCAGACGGAATTTAAACGGGATCGACTGATTTCGCTGTTATAGACCGTATGTCGTTATAGCAATAACATTATAAAAATTGGCGTAACTACGATGGGACAAGGTGTGACTTATTTCTCACGATGCACCGCATCTAGTTAATTACGTATAACACGCAAATAATATTTATTTAGCAACTCATAAAAAGGCATTTACGTGTTAGGCATATCATTGAAAATTACCGTGATAAACAGTGCAACGTCGATTCACCGCACTCCCCTCCACGCACGACTCGTTGGTGGTCAGAATTTAAATTGCATCCACAAATTAACTGCGATCGGTTGCCATCGTTTCTGAAGCTTTACTTTTTTATACACTTTTAACGTTCTTGCATTTGAGTGAAATGAATTAAATTGGAATAAGGTGACTGACTACCTGAAGCGGGTGCAATAATCTATTTCAATACAGTAAGAGTTGCGGAAATTACTTATTGTAATTTCTATAACGCTGGAGTTACTTTAGTTAATAATTGAAGTGAATAAATTCAATATTTTTGTTTCCTATTGCGGTACTTTCCGAGGGTTCTTTTCCGCCTCCCTAAGAAAATACTAGGTATGCCTAAGTTATAAACGTTTTGTATATGTGACTATGATATTCTGGGATCTACATGCTTGTATCTGTTACTTGTAGAGAAATCTTTTTTCTGGGTTAACTGATTCTACAGTTATGCAATCTTTGAAGCTATTGGAAACAGAGATATATGAAGCTGACAATCATCGTTCGAAACTATCTCCTTTCTATAAACTAGCTCATTCGCGTTTTAATTACACCAGACGATGAAAAAACATATTTTTATTGAGTAACAGCTTAGCATAATTGTCTTTAGACACTGAAAACGTCTTTATGAGCTACGGTGTGGACTAAATGACTTGGTTAAAAGTAAAACTAGGATTACGCGTAAGATTATCTTGAGCACCACAGGCTAACACTTTCTCCATGCTCTGATGTGCTTCACCCGACATTTTGTTCCTTGCCCCAAATGTGCTCAATTGTGCTCAAATGAATGGCTTTGTCTACTATTAAGAGTCAAATGCCAATTTTTGCATCATGCACGTGTCTTAAGTAAATCATTTTACAGTTGCTTTTGATCTTCTGGTGACTTTACTAAGCTATAAAGACATCATCCGTCAACAGATGAACAGTCTACAACAGCTGCCCACATTGTTAAATTGCTTACAAAGTTAAGGAACAGTAGTGGCCCTGTAATACGTACCTGGAGAACGCCAAGCCTGCAATATAAACGCTTTCTTGTCACCCGACTCGTTTGCAACCACTTTAGCTTCGGTCACTCGAAACCAAATTTGAATCAAAGTTGTAATGTGACATTCTACAACTAATTCAACCTCTCTTCTCAAAGTTGTAATCTGACATTCTACAAATAATTCAACCTCTCTTCTTACACAAAAACCTTTTGCAGATATTATCGAAATTATCTCCACGTTTGCGTGCACAGTTCGAGCTTGTTTTTGGAATAAGGAGGTTACCGCACGAAACCAAAAAGAATCAAAGAGCTTGTCATACTAGGGACACTGACTTCTAACCAGTGAAACCACTAACTCTGGAATATTACTTTTATATTATTACTGACTGAAACAGTAAATATACTATTGAAGTTAATTAAAGGGATTTTTTTAATTGTAATTTGAATTGTAAGAAAAATGATGGTTCTGACGAGGTTTTTGGTATCAGAATTCGGCACTCTAGGGTTTTGTCAGACTTGGAATGAGTTGTCTCTTCAACTACCGGAATTCTGATGGTGAGAAAACTACGATATGCAACTTTGCTGTTTTTTTTTTTTTTTTTTTTTTTTTTTTTTTTAACTGTGATGACGGTAAGGCAAACATTCCGAGCTGCGGTGGAGTGGCCGAGCGTTCTAAGGCGCCTTGCTTCAGAGCGCACAGTTGTTCACCGTCGGAGGTTCGAGTCTTCCCTCGAGCAGAATTGTGTGTGTGTGTGTGTGTTGTCTTAGCATAATTGACTGTAAGTAGTTTGTTAGTCCAGGGCCTTATGTCCATAGAAATTTGATCCAATAGATTTACAAACATTTGAAAAAAATACTCCGATACTAATTCACTTAAAAAGACCAAAGGAGTAATCCTCATTTATAAATAAGGACAGCTGCTACCATTAGTAACGTAGAAGTAGATATCCTCGGACTAGATAAACATCATAAATCACTTAACAACAGAATTGTTCCTTGTCATGTATCATGCCTATCCGATATCACAAAGTATGGCAATAGGAGTAGCCCACTAAATTAAATGTCTTTATCATTGATGTTGGTTTCCTGCCGGATTTTTCAATATATACTGCATGGTAACATTACGAATTACGTAGAACACATCAAGATATTGACCCATGTTCACTGCTAATGTTAAATACATCGTACTTGTAAAACGCTGTAATTACTCTTTGTTCACATGAAGTGACGAGTGCTATCGACAAGGAATTGTAAATGGGTGCGATATTTATAATATCCCGAAGGCCTTCTACATCGTACCTCAAAAAGGGTTTTTCATCAAACTGCATGGATACGAAATGCCGTCGCGGATTTGAAACTGTATTGTAGATGTCGTGGGAGAAAGAAGACAATCCGTAGTAACTGATTGAAAGGCACTCTCTGAATAGAGGTTATATCGAGGGAGTCTTCTGCTGATTCTTAGCTAGAAAAACACGATCTGAGAGAGAATTTGAGCCGTGATCTTAGTTTGTATGAGGATAATATTCTTATTTATTGTCTGGTACTATCATCTAAAGATGAAAACCAACGGCTCAACGATTTAGTGTTCATCCTGAAACTGGTTTGCAGTAGACCGCCATTCCTCAATCTGTTTGCCTTCCTCTTCATTTCCACGTATTTATCGCATCCAACATCGTTCATGATCTGTTAATGGTACAATGATGTTGTTTTGTCTTAAAGTGCGTCCTACTAATTTGTCTCTTCTTGTCTGGCTGTGTCTGCTAGAGATCTGGTTTCCAACACTCTTGTAAGCACCTCTTCATTTGTTACTCTCTATCTCTCTCGAACGATCGTCATTCGTATAGGGCCACACTCCAAACAAAAGCTTTCACGATACGTTTTCCTATTTGATATTACAGCTGGTAAGTTATTTCTCAAATTAAATGCAATTTTGGCCTGTTGTATTCCGCTCATAATTTATTCCTGGATTCTACCATCCCTTGTGATTTTGCTACCTGAATATGTAAATTCATCTATCACATCTAGCTCCTTCATATTGTTTTATTACTGCATACCATCACTTTAGTCCTTTTCTGGTTTACTCCCATTCCGAACTGATTGTATGAAACCCTTTACATTGCTCTGAGGTCTTTGTATAGATTCTCTTTTGTCTCCCAGACCACAGCAATATCATCTGTGTAACACAGACTGTCGATCTTCTGTTCATTAATTTTGATCCTCAAGTCAGTAGTTTCGCGAACTTGGTCTCAAGCTTCCTGGATATTAGCGTTGAATATAAGAGCAGACCATTGTCTCACGTCTTTTCCAACTTTTGCTTTTATTATTGCCTCATCACTTTCACCGCCTTCTTCGATATAGGAACAATGATGGATTTCTGGAATTCTGTATCTTTCCTGTGTTAGAGAGGAACTTACTTAGTTTAAGCAGCCTCATTTTCATGTTGTCACCCACATTCTCTATTAGTTCTCCAAAGATGTCATCTGTGTGGTGCACTAAATTGGTGATTCACCCTAAATAACGAAAAGTGTGTATTGTCCACGTGAATACTTAAAGGAATCCGTTAAAAATCGTGTACAAAACCAAATATGAAGGCCGTAAATTCAACTAGATAAGTAGGAATTGCTCTTACGAGAGCTTTAATTGTAGAGAACACACAACAATTGTTGTGGAAAAGGGGAACAAAACATTTCGTAACACGTAGACATTAAAAAGGAATTAGCGGAAAGGTCAACATTACGCGTTTTCATCATCTTTTGCAAAAATTCTCTGAATTGCGTAGTATTTAAGTAGAAGGGCAACTGGTTTTATATTAAGATACAGGGGAGAGAGAGGCATGGAAATGATACATGTCTTGGAATCGTTATCGCAATCAGGCGAGATCCACATAGGAAGTTTCTGTCTCCGACTTTTCCACCCGAATGTAAAAATATATGGATATATCTCACCTACAAAGGGAGAAATAATCATCAAAAAACCGGAGAGATCAGATATCAAACGGAGAGATTTAGGTGTTCTTTTTCCCCACCTGCTATTCGAGATTAGAATAGTAGATAAATAATACGAACGTGATTCGATGAATCCTCGGCTATCCACTTAAATGTGATCTGCAGGAAAATCACGTAGAATATTGTCTGGAAACAGACAGTCTGTTTTGAAATATATATTGCGCCAAACGATTCAAAAGACGAATTTCATACTGATTAATACCATGGACTTTTATTATTCATCGTGAAAACGTACGATTTTGTGCAGCTGTCATTAGTATATTTCAGCGTACAAACGATTTGGAACGATAACTTCCACTGAACAAACTTGCACGCCGTTATAGGAATTCCTCTGTCTCTGTTTTCGTTATTTAACTTCGGAGTTCACGTTTCCATTCTATCTCTGCCACGCGCCATTCTGCCTCTGCGGTTTGTATTACTTCAGTTTCCAATTACTAAACTGTTAAACTCATAACGGTAGTTACTCATTCCAGAATCACAATATAATTCAGAGTTTTAAAGTGTGGGAAAAAGCGCAGCAGGAGGTTACAAACGAATGTAACGACATCGAAAGGTAATTAGTAAACTTGTATTCTACTACAATATCAGGTGGATGAGCCTCTTTGACGCATCTTTGTATGTCTTTCTCTGTTTCTACACGTTAATAGGATACACTATTAGTCACTCATTTAATTCCTCGAAAGGCGGATTCCTTCATGCTGGTATGTATAATTCATTTGATTCCATGTCTACCAGTTTGAAGATTTTTGGTGCTAAAAATCTGCAGAATCTTCTTTCATCAGTTCACTTGTGGCTTATTTTGGCTGTCATATATCGAGACGCATCACTTGGATAAAATTTATTCCCACGGCAAGAACTGATTTTATAGCAATGTGCTGATATTTTTTACCTTGGATCCGTATATCGAAGAGCGACAGAAAATTTTTTGTCATACGCACTTCGCGTATCTTGATGTACAAGACATTTTCAATCTCCTGGTATAAGCACACGTTTTATTTTTTGCTTTCGTGGTAGTTTTCAGTTGCATAGACGGACCCAATGCAGTAACAATTTCCACGACATTGTAAACAACTGAGGAAAATGATGACAACAAACAATCAACGGTATTTTTCAGTTCTTTAATTATCTACACGTATTTCCTTCAAATACAACACTCTTGCTGTCATTTGTCTGTAAAATTCAGTTATTGTATTTTTTACTGTTTCACACTTGATGTTTCCAAATCCCAATGAAGATTAACGTTTCTTTTAATGTGACTGTGATATTCATGGATCTAGATATTTGTATTTGTTACTCGCATAGAAATAATTTCTCTGGATTAATTGTACAATTATTCAATTTTTGATGCTATTGGAAACGAAGAAATATCAAACTGACAATCATCGTTCGAAAATATTTGCATTTAACCCCTACTTTACATCATTGATGAAGTTGATTTTCACTTTACATAACAGTATAATTTGTATTAATTATATATGAAGTTAGATATGTAATTAATTGATTTTTTCGTTAGTGGTCGCCATATTTTTATGGAATATTTTAAAAGGAAAAGAATTTCATATGTTCGACAGATAATATTTTTTTATTTACTCGTCCACTGACGAGATTTAACTTTCTAACACACACGTGTGTGAATGATAACATTGGGTCGGTCACATAGTTAAAATATCCGAAGATACAAACTCTGACACTGGAATGTACTATATTAAATGTTTACAAAAATAATTTACTGACTACATCATGGAATAATGGAAACAGTGCTTTCTATTCGATGTAAATTTAATGACATCATCATCATTTCAGACCCATTATCCCTTCCACATTCATGCTGGAGAATATCCCCCTCATAAAACTCCTCCATGATCCCCTACTTACAACTAACATTGATGCCTTGTCTAGTGTTCACCCTGTTACTTCAAAAATTATTCTTGATCGATTCCAAGTACTTACTTTTACCCTCTACTATCGAACTCTTTAGTCTTTTACGTAATCTTGCTTCACCAATGGATGTGACATGACCCCATTATTCGTTATAGACACTGTCCTGCCATTATTCCCATCTATTAATACTAGCAATCACCTTTGCTAGTTTCATATCTGTACCTTCAACGTTATTTATGAGGTACCCTGTATCCATCCAAACATCAAAGTATGTAGATAGAATGACTGGTATTATTGGTGACTAGGTGACTATCTATTTGCAGAAGATAGGATATCGCAGCTGGACGCTCATTGTTTTAGCTTTGGTACACCTTGATTTCATTCTTTATCTATTTTGCCATCCTGTGAGAAAATACATCCGATGTACTTGAAAATATACACCATTTCTTATTTCATCCAGTTTGGCTCTCACTCCCTTTCAATTTCTTTCCCACAGACATTATTTTCGTTTTTGGAATGTTGATCTTTGTATCATAACCCTTACATCCTTGATCTAGATCTGATAGACTGCAAGCGTTCAGTCGAATCTGCCATAAGTACTAGGTCATCCGTATATGCGAGACCTCATTACGTTTTCACCTGTTTTAATCTCACCCTGCCAGTCTGTCGTTTTCAACATATCATCGATAAATAATATACACAAATGTGGTGACATGACCACAAAGGTTTTCACGGCGTAATAACTATTTGTAATCATCCCTGGTTTGCAGCCGGAGACTAAAGTTATCTTTACACAATATTTCAGCGGTGCAACTGCCCGCCATCCTCAGGTAAGCGTGCTGGTACACAATCTCGCCGGAGATGTGGTGACACATGTGGTGACAGGTTATAGCCTCGTCTTATCCCTGCATTTATCCTGAACGCAGAAGTCCTTTTACAGTCTTACATTTAATAACCGATTAAATATATTAGTTTACTAATTAGACAGTCTTAATGTAAGATAAGGATGTGTTGGAAATCAGTCAGACCATTTAATACTAAGCTGTGTCATATACCAATTTCGTGCATTTCTAGGAGGATCATTTTCCTGTTTTTTCACTACTTACTATCTTATAACGGTGTCCCTCTGACACAAGACGATTGGACTTTAGTAGAAGTCTTCTCCCTTACGATAATTTCTGTGTGTTCTTTCAAATTAGTTCTTAATTATAATTCCTAAGTATCTGCTTGAATTTACAGCATGTAGATTTGGATAATTTATTTATGAAATATAACGGGTTGCATTTAGTGCTCGTATGAATGATTTCACACTTTCATTATTTAGGGTGAACTAGCAAGTTTTGCAGCTTGCACATATCTAAATCGCTGTACAGTTGCATTTGATCTCCTTGTGACTTTACTAACCGATAAATGACAGCATCTGCACTTACAGACTATGAAAACTGCTCCGATTCTCTCCTAAATCTTTTGTAGAGACAAGGAAGAGTAGGGGACATATATCATTTCCCTGGGGAACGCCAGATATAACTTCTCTTTTACTCGATGACTTTCCGTCTGTTACGACTCGTTGAGTCATTTCCGACAGGTAATCTAATCGCACAACTATGACGATCTTTATATATCAAGAAAAGCGTTCATGTGTTTGTTTATGTGCGATCTTCATGAAATTTTGCACACTTAATCTCCAAACCAAAAGGATTGTCGCTGTAGGATCACGTACAATGTATATAGTTCAGGGGATATGATGTCATAAACAATTAAATGCGAGAAAAACTGCTACATCAAGCGAGAATCTTTCACATTTCTTCATAAACCACTGCATCGATTTCAATTAGATTTCTTGCTCATAATCCTTACCGTAATTGCTGTAGGAGTAAGAATCACATTCTACACATGAGATATAACTGCAAAAACAATGATTCCAGAAATACTGTCACATCATTATATTCAGACACTGTAAAAGAATGAGAAAACTTGGCGTCTTCCAACAAACTTTAAAGGTAATTTCAAACTTTCACTTTACTTTTTCCGACTAACAACCGCAGCAAAATAATGAACGGAACTAAGTTCATCGGTTAGTACTTTCCCGCTGCTCATGGATTAAAACTATGACGTTCGGTATACCGTTACAATACAATATAGAATTACAAATTTTACTCCAAGGAAAGTTTACAGACAGTATACACACATACAGTGAATCTACCTACGAAATTGTATCACAGTGTGAGACATAACTCATGAAATATGAGGACACAAACAGTAACTTTTATAGAAAACCGTCCCATCAGGCATCAGTTTTAATGTATTACTTAATTACCAACTAAGGGCATTCGCGACAGATTTTAAAAGCATACAACATTTATACAAATGAATGTATAGGCCTACCTTCAAAATTGTACAGTTCGACCAACACATAATTCCATAAATACGAGATCATATATACAGCTTTGCGTAATAACGTGTCACAGTATGCACCACGTTTTAATAAATTTTTTTATTTGATACTAAGCTTCTCTAAGAGGCTTTTGGAATGTGGTGCTACAGAAGAATGCTGAAGATTAGTGAGTAGATCGCATAACTAATGAAGAGGTACTGAACAGAATTGGTGAGGAAAGCAATTTTTGGCATACCTTAACTAAAAGAAGGGATCGCTTGGTAGGACACATTCTTAGACATCGAGGAATCGTGAATTTTGCATTGGATGTAAATCTGCGGGGTAAAAATCACAGAGGGAGACTAAGAGATGCATGTAGTAAGCAGATTCTAATGGATGTGGGTTGCCGTTCTTTTGAGGAGATGAAAAGGCTTGCTCAGGGTAGAGTAGGGTGGAGAGCTGCATCAAACCAGTCTCCGGACTGAAGACCATAACAACAACTAAGCTTCTCCTGTAGTTCAGTCAGCTTAAGAAATTACAGAGAGCTGACTGTGCTGTTGACAACTCTGAATCGCTCGCGGCTGCAGGCTAAAGCAATAGACTTCTGTAAAGCTACAAGGAAAGGAAGAGAATGAAACAGTGTCCCTCCAACGAATACCCATTATTTCCGGACAGATCTATATTTACACTTCAGGAACTTCAATTTCCAATGAGACTTGTATTTTATATTACGATTAACAAATCTCACGCCAATCAAATACTTCGGAGTGTATATGACATATCTATGTTTCTGACAATGACAACTTTATGTCGCTCGCTAATGGGTGGGCACACAAAATAATTTAGCCATACTATCTACTCGACAATTCTGTTTACAGACACGTTTTGAGTTAAATTAATGTAAGAATGTTACATATCATTTGTATTTCGACTACAACCTTTCTTTTTTTAGAATACTGCACTTATAATTTTGTGCAATGCAAGACAGCCCTATTTCTTAAATATTCGGCCACAAATGTGACATGATATAGAAGTACAGAGAGAGAAGGGCTAGTAAAAATATTAAGGCTTGAATAGCAAATTACCCGGGAATACCCGCGTTTCCAGCAAGTGTTTTATAAGCACGAAATCCGATTAAGAAGCGGTTGTAAGATACAGAGTTGGAAGCCTTCCGGAAGTCGAGAAATATGGAATAGAATTCATCCCTTCTCCATGGCACTTTCTTCATATGAAGGATAGTCTCTAAATCCGTGCTGAATATAAGTAAGTGGGTCGTTGTCTTGGAGGAAGTTCATAATGTTGGAAACGTGTATTTCTTCCAAAAATCTGCTCCCAACCAGTGTACATGAAATGGGCCAGTAATTTTGCGTATCACTCCTGTTTCCTTTCTTGAACATTGGAGTGACCTTCGCAAGTTTCCGGTCTTTGGATGCGGATATTTTGCTGAGGGTGCGGTTGCATATGATAGCCGGGTATGGTGCTATTGCATCAGAATGCTCTTAAAGGAACCTACTTGGTATGGCTTCCGGACCGGAAGAAAACTTATTCAAATGTAATTTAAGTTGCTTTCCTACTCCAAGGGTATTGACTTCTAAATTCGCATGCTGGCATCTGTTCTTGATGCGATTTCTGAAGTATTTGCTCCGTATTCCATGGTGAGGGAATTTCTAGAAGCTGTGTTTAGCTATAGGTGCACGTGTAAGAGTTTTCCCAAATATTCCGATATTTAAAGGCTACGCAATGTACGACTGGGGCCTCAAGCCTGCTTACTTCCGGGAAATATAACAAGTTTTGTGTAAATAAGATATTCAGTCAAGTACCTTAATTCGAAAAACATATATGAAACTGCGGATTCATAATTAATTTGTTTGTGTGGATCAGTTGTGAAAATAAATTGTTCTTTTGTCGCTTCACATGTGATCCCCAGTAAACATTTTACAGTATTATGTATTCGCTGTACTACGTGATACATAGGGTGAAGCAGTTCTGCAGGGTATAGGTCTAATGTTCTTCGCGAATCAAGAGACATTTAATAGACACCCAATTCTCATGGAGGTTTTGCAAATGTTTTAATTACTCTTGTTGGTGCTTTACAGGAAACAAAGCGGCGAAGGAATACAGCTACGGCTTGTCAACGGACCCGTCATCACAGTGTTTCTTCAAACACGTATTAATTTGACCTTTGAAACTAAGGTTTCTTATTCTCATTTTTTGTTTTTCGTAACGAAATCGCCGTTTCGCGACTGCAGTCTCCTTATTTCATCATTTTTGTTTACAAACGTAGCCTTATCAGATTTGGAACCGTTCACTTTATTTTTAATCAAAAGAAATAAGGACTACTCACGGCTTATCATCTTCCGAATTTCGTCATTGCTATTCTTCACACCTGGTCATACGTTCAAGTCACACAACTCCACAATTTATCCTCTTTTTTCGTCATTTCTTTCGATTTTGGAATATGTCAATTTAGCGTTAGTTAGTCTAGTAAATATACCTGCGTATATCTGCTTGTTTGTCCATAAAATCTCATATACATCCTGAGTAACGTAAGACGTAACACTCCTATTTTGTAACTGTTACGCACATCGAAACGCGGTTTTCGGCAAATGCTAGAGCGTCGATGGGCACTTTTTTTCTTCTTCTTCTTCTTTTTTTATTCATTGATGAACGCACTTAGGACCGGTATCAACTTAGACATTGAAGAAAGTACTTTTGTAGCCGGGGTTGGCGTTAGCAGTGCAAACATTGCTAAAGGGGCGTCACTGCGTAATTGTGTAACGTAATGTAGGCCTGCGCGATTACTGTAACGCTTTGGCTTTGTTTCCCTTTGGACCAACTTAACGCCTGCAATGGATCCAGGTTCACCTACTAATGTCTACGTGGACATGCGACATAGGATATAATCTAACGATATACAAAGGGCTTAGGAAACATACTGCACATATCTTTATCATGGCGGATATCCGTGAGCTGAAACAATCACTTATTCAATTTTCGAAAATGTCTTATTCGCTGCAGAAAATAAGTACTGTATGAAATATCTAAATTATGGAAGAAATAATTAACCTGTAGTTACCTGTACGTGGCTGTGTGCTTCTAATGTGTACAATACATGCTGTCGGACAACTGCATCATACTACTCTGCTCTAAACTATGTCATATGGGACACATTCATTGAACAAAATATTTTATTACGTGGTGACCACCTACACACTGCAAAATAAATATTCATCTTAAGGAAACGTCGTTTGATTCTGAACGTATGTGCGTAATGTCTGTGTTACCAACATGGTGCAAAACACGCTGTCGACGTATTAAATATTGCAATGCAATTTCGTACACACGTAAATGTAATAAACTGTTTACTAACAATGCTCTGGTAACCACCGGAAACATATAAGGTTAGGCTTATCTTGCAGAAAAACAACTTTATCCTTTGTTACAGCATGTGTTCAAATTGTTGTTCATTGAGTGAAAGACACATTTGCAATCGCCGTTCGAAGGAAATGGGTATGTTAGACCGCGCATCGGTGATTCGATGACGGATATCGTCAGCTTCGTCATAAATTGCATCTTCGAGTGCCCCGTAAAGAAAGATCGAATCAAAGGAACCGGCAAGCAATTTTACAACAGAATATCGTCCTATCCAACATACAAGAAATTTTTACTCCAGTTGCAGCCACATACACTTTCGAAAATTCAATGGTACCTTCTCTAGGAAAAGTAGCACAAATTTCGTACGGAAGAATGGATACGATTGTTCGTTCAGCATGCTTGAAGCCGCGGTGGAGTGACCGAGCGGTCCAAGGCGCCTTGATGCTGAGCGCGCGTTGCTCACCTTCGGAAGTTCGAATCCTGCCTAGGGCAAGGGTGTGTTGACCTTAGTGTAAGGTTAAGCATCTAGTAAGTCTAGGAAATGATGACCATAGTAGTTTGGTCCAATAGATTTACAAGCATTTGAATTCTTTATATCATGCTTGGAATGAGGTAAGGTCCCACAATCGCCATACTTTTACGCTCTCAGTTGTTATTGAGTAAACCGACAAAAATCTTTACGACGTTCGAAATAACGGTCGCCGAATGCCTGCTATAGTCAGTGATGATACGGTAGGAATTCGTGTCTATGCAATGTGTGAACAACACTCATCTGACTGATTCAACATTGAAAGACGACCGTCTGTCGTCTTCCATATATTTCTTGTATATTTCTGTAAAGTTGTAATTTATTTAATGTCGCTAGATTATCATTTTGTTAAAACTTGAACCCCACTCTTTTCAAGGCTTGAGGAATAGCATTTTTATTTCATGTGTTAAAATATTAATTAGTTAATATTGCTAAGATTTTCTTATTTTTTAATAATTTATTATGTATTTATAAATGTGACAATAAGTACGGCTTCTCCGCTACTCCACTGTCCCTGTGAGAATGTGTACTTGTTCGAGAATCTATGGCTGTCTTAATGTGGGGAGTGATGGCTCGCTTTGCATGGTTCTCTCTGGCTCAGAGTCGACAGCAGCTGAGGCTACCAAAAAGGTGTCTACACCCTTTGGTTACAGTCCAGTCGACGAGCCTTCTCTAGGGCGAGTCTCTCCATCCCCACCACCGCTGTTTCTTGGATTTTCCGGCTTTCGCTGGCTTCCCGCGCCTCGTAGACGCTCGGTCTAGTCACTCTGTGCTGGTCGTCTGGTGACGTACGGTTGGTTCTGCTCTTGTGTTTGGAGATGGTAACGTTTCATTGTCTAGCACGTTTAACTGAGATTTGTGAACTTAGAATCATTTTTTGAATATTTTCTCCGATCGTGTGCGGAAACATGTTCTTGTTTTTCAATTCAGTGATTTCCAATAGATAAACGCGGTGTGTGTCATTCCAGTTGCAGTTTGATAACGGCCTGGAATGTTGAAACCTTTTGTGATCATATGGCGGTGTATTAACTATGTGTAAATACTTTCTAGTTTTGTGGGGCCCTATTTCTAATAGGTGATATGTTCATTTTTGTACAGTGCATGTAAAAATCTTCTCATCGTTTCCTTGTGTGAGTGATATGTGTTCCACGTGGTTAATTCATAGAACAAAGCCTTCAGCTTTCACTCTTTTTTGTTCCATGCCCATCAGGCTAGTAACTATGCGGGTATCCTTCTGATTTCCACTAATATTTCGCGAACTTCTCTCCCCGCCTATTTTAATTTTGCTGTTTCTTCTCCGACTTGTAGTACGCACTCTGTCGTCAGTAATTCTCTCTGAGGCTTGCACAACATCCTTCAATAGATTCCTTGTGTAATTCTAAACATTTCTAGGGGTTGCATGCCGTAGTTCTTATTCATATTTTTGCAACTTTGTAATTATTTCACTTTTACGAGTCTTGGAGACTGGACTTCATCCGTCTCTGTAATCGCTCCCTACCGCGTGTAGCTGTATTTCATTCGCTTCCTTATATAATTCTAAGCATTTCAATTGGTTGAATTTATTCAATTTTATCGGTTTTCTGAACCACGAGGGTCCGAGTTCCGACTTGCGGGGTTTGCAGCTAGTCGCCTGAATTCACGCCACTTCACATATAAAACCAGTACCTAGATCGATTTCTAACAGACTGCAACTTAAGAATCCACCGTGATTTTGTATAATGAATCCGACTTTCAACTACTTCACCTTCAGTGGAGTGCGTTGATGTAATGTAGCCGTGTGTCGCCGTTAGCGTGTTTGCTCGCGGTCCAATTCAGATGTAATTTAACTTGGCTATACACACGCACCATCTCAAAACAGGCACGACAGAACAGAGCCAGCTTCAAAGTGTTATTTTTTATTTTTTTGTTTTGTGCTACCTCAGATTTGCTGAATTTCGCCTACGGTAGCGGCGCCTGCATCCGCCTCGTCTCAGCACGCTGATTTTGGTGAGTTTCGCTGTGGCATTGCGTGTGTGTGTTAGCGAATGAGTGTTTGTGAATCCTCCCACCCCCCACCCAGTAGCGTTAAATCATGTATCATATAGGCTGGGCACCGTCCACAATTATCCATGTAAGAGATGCATTTTTATTGTATTAACAAAATTAGTTCCCCATTATGCTTGTTTTCTATCTGAATAAACAAGTCTAAGTTCAGCATAATCCGTTAGTTGCCTATAAATTGTAGTTTTAGAGGCCCTTCCCTCTTTTATTTAATATTGTGCTGAGAACAAGCTCAGGTGCAATTTTCTTATGTCTAAATTCCGTTGCGCCATAAATGTTTTCGTAGCCACCTTTCTAAGATAACTTTCATTGTGGTGGCTTGATTATTAATGTCTGTGTGTAATACCGTGTATATTGACCACTATAGTATTAACTTCCTGTTATTGATGTAATTTGAAACGAGTCAGTTCTCAGTTTGGGCCAAGGAACAAGGCTTTGTAGCAGGGAGTAACCAGTAGTTCGCACGGACCTCATTTGCTAATTTTAGTGATAAAACAAGGCTCCTGTTTCTTTCAGTTGTCGACTTTTAACATTCCTTGGTAACATGTCTCGTACCACTGTGCGGATTCATTAGCATTGTTGCCATGACATCTTTTCGTGTTCTTTGACAGTTGCAATTTCATGTTCTCGTTTTGCCGTTCATAAACCCTGCCCGCACGGGCATAATCATGATTTGTGCAATAGCCTGGAGCGTCGGACATTGCATTACATTAGTTATCTTGCATTTATGGCGAAGTTCCTAGTGAATGGAAAAAAGCGCAGGTGACGACTGTCCCTAAAAAAGGTAAAACAACGGATCCACATAACTGCAGGCCGATATCGTTGACATCAGTTTCCTGTAGAATTTTGGAGCATTTCTCAGCTCGAATATAGTAAATTTCCCGGGGAACGGAACGGATTTAGGAAACATCGGCCGTTTAAAACGCATTTGATACTATGCCACACTGCAGATTGCTAACGAAGATACGAGCCTATGGAACTGGTACACCAGTTTGGTTGGAAGACTTCCTAAGTAATAGAACGCAGTACAACGTTCTCGACTGCGAGTGTTCATCAGAGACGAGTGCATCGTCAGGCGTACCCCAGGGGAGTGTGATAGGATCGCCATTATTTTCTATCTGTGTAAATGATCTGAAGGACAGTAGTTTGCAATTTGCAGCTGTTTGCTGATGATGCTGCGGTATATTAAAGGGTGTCGTCATTAATTGTAATAGCATGCAGGATGACTTAGGCAAAATTTCTAGTTGTATGAGGAATGACAGCTATCTCTAAATGTAGAAAAATTACGGGTGATGCACATGAGTAGGAA
This sequence comes from Locusta migratoria, assembly GCA_026315105.1. Lineage (NCBI taxonomy): Eukaryota > Metazoa > Arthropoda > Insecta > Orthoptera > Acrididae > Locusta > Locusta migratoria. Next base: position 389,050,541 of record CM048748.1, read on the forward strand.
AAACATTCCTATAATGTTCGATTACAACATTAGTAGTGGGCTTGTTGATACAGTCACGTCTTTCAAATATGTAGACGTAACATTGCAGAGCGATATAAAATGGGTCGTACATGTAAGGACAGTTGTGAGTAAGGCGGACAGCCGCCTTCGGTTTATTGAAATAATTTTGGGAAGATGTACTTCATCTGTAAAGGAGACCGCGTATAAAACGCTTGTACGACCAAGTATTCGGCACCCACAGCAGATCAGTTTAAAGGAAGACTTGGAAGGAGTTCATAGGCGAACAGCTAGGTTCGTTACTGGTAGGTACGAACAATGCGCGACTGCCCCATAAATGCTCCAGAAAGTCAAATGAAAATCGCTCGAGAAAAGTCGTTCTTTTCGATAAATTATCTCGAGGAAATTTAGAAGGCCGGAATTTGAATCTGAATGTAGAACGATCTTCCTGCCTCCTACTTAAATTTCGCGTAAATATCACACAGACTTTTTCCCCTCGTTCTGTTTGGGAGCGGAATAGGAAAGGAAATGCCTAGTACAGTGTATCATCTGCCACGCACTTTACGGTGGATTGCGTAATATACCGGTATATATAGTTGTAGGTTGGCAATCTGGATAGTGCTACACCGCTGTATTGCTTGCGCGGAATTCCGTTTACATTCATCACATAAAAGTAGTATATCCAAGTTCTCCTCACTCGCGTGTTTGTCTGCACGCAATGGACATTGTAGCGGAAATGAGTGGCCTGCAGGGCAGACAAAGTCGACAGGTGTGCCGACATTCTGACGCCACACAGCACGAGAGCTCCGCTTGGCGGTGTTCGCCCTGTTAACGGCGACTACAGTACAGATTCTAGGACATTTCTTGATATTTCATTAACGACAAGTTTCGGCGTCGACGTTAACAATCGCTATATTACTGTAATTGACTTATCAAGGGATACGGAATGCAATAAGAAAGAGTAACTGGTTCCATTAAAAAAGTACTTGCTTCAATTTCTTAGTTGATATCGGTGCTAAGAGCGTGACTCCCCTTCCCAGTCTCACTCCCCCACAATAAAAATATAAATAAATGTTTTAAGAAATGTATATTGAAAACAATCTGCTGTATATTATAGTTATAACTGGACCGGTTTCGGTTCTAAGGTATCTTGAGAATAGTAAACTAAATAGACTGATTAAGTGGATACATTATCTGCTACCCTATCCATGTCGATCAATAAAAACTTCTTTACGTGGCACTTGACATCAAGTCTGGTCATCAAGATTTGATATCAAGAGACATGTTACAGTTTTTTTTATGGATTAACATGGTTAAGGTAGCAGATAATGTATCTACTTAATCAGTCTATTTAGTTTACTTTTCTGAAGATGTTTTATAACCAAAACCGAACACATGATGGTTGACAATATGCATTTCTGAAAAATATATTACGGCTGTTTTTCCCGTCATCTCTGTAAAAATTTGAAAAATATATTTGCCCCTCGACGCGCTAGCATATGCCGAAAACCCTGTTTCGAAATGTATAACCGTTCATAAAATGAAAGTCATGATCATCTCACATGACTCACCATTTGTAATGTAGAGAATCAAGTAGATATGACGAGGTACAGATACAACACTAGCAAACAGAAAATTGACACATGCAAAATGGGGAAAAATGTTTAAGAAAGTATATAAAATGTGGAGTTGCGCGTCTTAAACCTGTGACCAGGTGGAAGAACAGCAAAGATGAAATTACGAGGTATGTCCACAAAGTAAGTTCCGTTGGGTTATATAAAACAAACGTGAACAGATACAGAAAAAATATTTATTATATAACAATCTGCAACTGTTCAACTACTTTTTTTGTACAATAAATATTTTTTATGTATCTGTATATGTTTGTTTTATATAACCAAACGGAACATACTTTGTGGGCATACCTCGTATAAAGACGATAAACCGTGAGTAGCCCTTATTTATTTTGATTAAAAAGTATGTGAATGTTTATAAACTGCTAAGGCAAGCCGCGCGGGAGTAGCCGTGCGGTCTGCAGCCCCACGTTACGGATCGCGTGGCCTCCCGCGACGGAGAATCGAATTCCCCCTTGGGCATAGATGTGTTTGTTGTCCTTAGGTTAGTTTGTAAAGCCGGGGACTTTTGACCAAAGTAGTTTGGTCCCATAGAATTACAAACATTCGAACTTTATTTATTTATTTATTTATTGGAAAAGCAACACCTCTAATCAAAATGTAATTTCTTGATAACTAATCCACTGATGATACCATAAAATAGAAGATGACAAAAGACGTGTGGATTAAATAATAATATTGCAGCAGGAATACGAAAATTTCGTTATCGAAAGCGAATAATTTGGTACTTAGTACGCAATGAAACTTGTGTTTCTTATTCTGTTTAAGTTTTTCATCGCTGTTGCTAGCTGATATTATTTGTGATGAACTTAAGACTGCTATTTGGCTTTACTATGTCTTCAAGGTACGCGTAATTAACGAATTTTAAGAGAGGCACGGCAGGGTAGTACTATTAAAGTTCTAGGGCTTTTTCGTTCAACCATTCACTGAAGTGCTGACGCAAAGAAACAAAATCGCACTGCCGTGTTTTACTGCCAATTTCAGGTTTTTATAATTTATTTATTTTAATATTACGGACAAAATTTAATAAAAACGCAAAGGACATAAAAATAAATATCTAAAAAATAATATTATGATGTATAACTTTCCATATATGTTCAATGTATATTATTCATACATTTGTTACTTTTGTCCGAAATATTTTCAGAAGTGGACCGTTTAACAGGCCAGTACGATATTTTACTGAAACCTAAGACGCGATGGTAGTTCTTTAACATCCGTTGCATAGCAGTCGCATTTGGCTGCAGTTCACATGAATCCTAGACTTAGCAAGTGACTATGCTTCCAGTGACAGTAGTTAGTATACGGACTTATTTGTATTGAAATATTGCGTAGCTTGTGAATGTCTTTTAACTCTCTAACAACATGTGCCAACCAGTAAGAAACAAATTTCGGGATTCGAGGGAGAAAATATTGGTAGATTTGATGGAAAATCGCTATTTTTAAACATAAAAATGAAGATATGTACGAACGTCGGCATTCGCGGTCATTATTGTTAACGTTAACATTCTTCTGAGCTATTTGCCGCGTCATCGTAATAAAATGTGATATCGATCGTAGTTCTATAAAATTATACATATTTTTATTCAATGTCGTAATTATATTTGGTACCATGATTAGTACGTGATAGTTCAAACATGTACAGATGAACAGGACAACCAATCACACCAAATAACTGGTGAACCTAAATTTTAATGTGCTTGAACGGTTCAGATTTCTGGCTGCACTAACAGACGAGCATTATCAGAGACAAGGAGGAACATGGTCGAGACTGCAAAATGATAATCGAGTCTACTATTCACTACTAAAACTTCTACGATCTAATCTGCTGACAAGAAAAACTAAAGTAAAATCCTAGAGCCTAACAAACACAGAATACTGGTTACAAATTTTTGAAAGTATACAGGAAAATATTTGAGTCGTATGATGATGATGAATAAATATGCTGAAAGAGAAGATGACGCAGAAATTCACATGTTACACAACAACCAACAATAAATATGATAAATGCTGTAATGCTACAACGGGATGGCCACGTAATGCGAATGAATGAGGAGCAAATTGTGCTACTAATACCCAAGTCCTTGTCATACGGTAAAAGGCGAAGAAAGCATCTGGAGGAATCCTGTGAGATCGGTACGGGAACTTCGAGTCCCTTAGAAGCCTACTACTGCTACTATTACTACTACAACCATAGATATTACCGTCATTGACGTGTGATTGGTATAAATATAGCAGTTGTTATAACCATATAATTTTATTCTGAATTGGGCTGCTTAATGTTAATTGCACGCAGCATCATTGTTCTCATTCTTTGAGCCCTACAGATACAATTCACTTTTTAATGTTATTATTAATCAGTGTATCGAAAATTGAAACAGTTGTTTTTGCCTATTTACCTCTGAGTTTGGAGAAGTCCAATTAATGACTCTGTGTTCAGGCACTTCATCACTTCAGTTTTCATTTTATTGACTGCTGAAACTATTCTCTCTACATCCGCAGATGACTGGAGAAGACAGAGTAAATCGCTAATCAATTTCTCCAAGGTCGAAAATATTGCAAAGGCGACCTTTTTTTTTTTTTTCATTTCCCTACAGAGTGCCAGGAAGGCTGCACAGTGTTATCAAATATTTTAAATTCATCTAAATTTCTTAAGGTTATAGATTCAGTATCCAACTGTTTCAACTCTTTATCCTTAACTAGATTTAGAAACATAGCTGCAATAGTATTGATACTAACGTGTCAGACTATACAGTTTTTGGATTTATTAAATGAAAATATTTAATTTATTCCTTTTTTGGAGATGAAACCTACGCCTTCCTGCTGCAGCTACACGCGTTTCTCCGCGTATTTTGTTTTCAGATGTAGCATGAACAGATTAAAAAACCTTTCCCTTCACTTGTCTAAAAATATTGAGATTTCTGTTCTTAAGCGTGAACCATCCAACAATTTGAGAGCAGTTATGAGTATAAAGATCCAAACCCTTTTCTTGATTATAAAGGTGAACAGGTGGGGCGTAACAGCTTTGACATAATTGCAGAACTACATATTGACCATAGCCTTTTAATTTTTATATCAATGCTACCGGTTTCGGTTAGTTTACCATTTTCAAGAGTTCGCAAATTTTAGCTAAATGCTTTACATGTCGTCACACAACTTGGTTTGCACGCACAGTAACACACATTTGTTTCGGCTGTAACTTACTCACTCACTCCGTTTCCCTTTCCCGCCACATTGGCGCTCTGTCGCCAACCCAGCGACAGCTTAATGTCCTATTTTGGCAACGAAATGTTCAGTTGACCAGTGTAATTAATTTTCTGACCGGACGAGGCTGCGAACCTATCTACCATAGAGTAGGAACAGCATTAATTTTTTATTTCATCGTCAACTCTCATTGTATTTAATTGGGTTTTCAGCTGTTGTTGCGAACATTAGCCAACTACAGTTACGCCGCTGCTACAGTAAGATGTAAAAATTTTAAAAAAATGACGCTGACAATGTAAGCATAATGGCACATCAAACCTTGTGAGTCTGTAAATGAAGCCCTTGTAGAATCTACAGCTGAGGGAGACGCCGTCTTGTAGGAATTTTGATCTCCTACACATTAGTGAAGTAATTGCACTAAATGACAGATTGATGATGCATCTAACTACCGTATGCCGTTTGTGAAAATAAGTTATATGAACAAAAAGCTATTGTTTAGAGTCTTCCGTTTAAGAACATAATTTGTTCCATTCATTTTCCTGTTAAGGGATTTCTTTTCTCTATTATGAGATGTCCTGCATTAGGAAACAACGGCCGGAAAATTCACCAGTCATTAATTATGGTAGGTATATAAACGTTATCGCAGTGGTTAACATATTCCTTCGGATTTGGATGAAATTGTAATATTATGGTCAATAATTTTGGTGACACTGTTCAGTCAGTATTAACAACAAACAAGGTATGATGTGCCAATGAAAACGTTTGTTGACATCACGTGAAACTAACGTACTTCCATCTTTATATTAAACAGGCTTATCTGCTAATGTTTTCTTTGACCCATCTCACTGTGATGTATTTAACTTATATCAGAGGAAATGCATTCTGTAAACCATCAGCTGTTTATTATTTTTGAATCTTCTATCGGTTTCGGTTATAAACCATCATCACGGAAGATAACTACACAAACTGATCATACAGGAGCATTATATGCCTTCTTATCTCCTTTGATAAGGAGGTTTATAACCAAGCCGGCCGCGGTGGCCGAGGGGACTAAGGCGCTTCAGTCACGGTCTGCACGGCCACTACGGTCGGGGGTTCGAATCCCCCCTCGGGCATGGATATTTGTGCCGTCCTAGTTCGTAAGTAGTTCATAAGTAGTTTGTAAGTTCAGGGACTGATGACCCCGTAGTTAAGTCCCATAAGCTTTACAAACATTTGAACATTTTGTTTATAACCGAAACCGGTAGAAGATTGAAAAATAATAAACAGCTGATGGTTTACAGAATGCATTTCCTCAAATATCTTACGGCTGTTGAACCACATCTCAATAAAAATTTGTAAATTATATCAGATGCTGCAAGAGCGTGGATTACTAGCTACCTATAACCACAGGTTTCTGCCTCTATTGGTCATATTGTTACGTCGTATTGACTGAGCAAGCCGCAGTCAACATAGCGCAGTGTGTTGTCCAGTTTAATTACTTCATGAACGTATTACTTCATTTGAATGCTTCACGGTAAGAGCGCAAAAGAGTGAAGTAGTTCATTAGAATGAACTGATTCGATCCACAGCTAATTTCAACAAGAGCTGTAGCAAACCGTATGTATTCTGTGCTGAGTAACGAATACTTTGACTGACCAGAAGGAATGCATCGTTACTCACAAATATATTTCGTTACTCGCATCTACCGTAACGTTACGAACTTACTAATATATCCAGTTACCTGCAACTATGATATCGAAACGAACTTAAGAATAGCCGCGGCAGAGCTTCCGAGCGCATTGAGGCGCTATGCCACGATGTGCGACGTCGTTCCCCCTCGGGGGATGTTTGTGCTTTCTTTAATATAAGGTAGTTCATAAGTAGTTTGTAAGTTTAGGGAGTTATGACCACTCAGTTAAGTCCCATAAGCTTTACAAACATTTGATTTTGAAATTATGAATACGTTCAGCTACTAGCATCTATTGTATCGATACGAACTCTATGGAAAACCAGTACGGAGAATGCTTATATTCTGCGATAAATTTATTCTGAGGTGAGAAATTTATACTGACGCTAACTACAGTTGCTAATTTTTTATGCGCGTATTGTGTAGCTCTACGGTTGTAGATGGTTATTTTTGGTATAAGATGTTTGTTTATACTTCTTCGCCAGTGTTTGCGTATTAGTCGTTCACGATCTGACGTCAACTTTCAATGCAAACAAGTTACACATTTTTTCCTCTCTAAAGGTTTCGGTTTAGTGTTTAATTATTTGTTTTTGATCTGTAAAAATTCAATAACATTGGAGGTAGGTTCCAACCATGTCTTATTACCTTCAAAACCAGCACTTACCTTTCATGCCTTTTGACTCTTTTAACTGCTGTCTGAGTTCTGTACAAATTGTTAATAATCGTACGTTCTCTACATTATACTTGTGCGATCTATTTTGCAGTATTGCTGCGCATTGTGGGATCCACATCAGGTGAGACTGACGGGTAGCATAGAGAAAGTTCAGAGAAGGGCAGCTCGTTTTGTATTAAAAGAAAGATGTTCTTCGTTGCGGCGAGAGCTATTTGCAAAATTTCATTCACCAACTTTCTCTTCCGAATGCGAATATATATTGATACCAGCCATTCACATAGGGGGACATGATCAGCACAATAAAATAAGAGAAATCAGTTTGAAAACAGGAAGGTTTATATTCTTCTTTCCGAGCTATTAGAGAATGGAACTATAGAGAAACATCATAAAAGTGGTTCTATGAACCATGACCTTTATTGTGACTTGCAGTGTACTTATATAGACATTGATGTATTTTAGCCCTGATCACTTAAGAATTTGAAACAGTGTATTCCGATAAACATTTTAAAATCTTTCTCTTAAATCCACAAAAGCTCTCCTTTGCTTAATCTAAGACATAAAGTCAGTATTGTCTCAAGTGTTCCCACATTTTTTTGAGTCCAAACTTGTCTTCCCCGAGCTCCGCTTTACCAGTTTCTCCGCTGTTCTGTAAATAAGTTGTGTTACAATTATGCAACCTTGATTATTAAACTGATGGTCCTGTAATTTATTACGATCAGATTAATTTTTAATCCAAATCTTTATTTCCCCTTTCATGTGCCTATCAGAAATAAGATAAGCGATATTTGAGAAGCCGGCCTCGGTGGCCGAGGAGACTAAGGCGCTCCAGTCACGGTCTGCACGGCCACTACGGTCGGGGGTTCGAATCCCCCCTCGGTCATGGATATTTGTGCCGTCCTAGTTCGCAAGTAGTTCATAAGTATTTTGTAAGTATAGGGACTGATGACCCCGTAGTTAAGTCCCATAGACTATACAAACATTTGAACATATTTCAGATCGGTAACAGCCCTAAAAATCAAATCCCCCAGCTTTGAAAAGTTCGCGAGGTATCAGCGCTCGGAATTAAACTTCCGGCACAAGCTGATAGTTCAGCAGACGTTGATGCGCATGACCGCATACTGTATGTATAGGTGCCCTAACTCAGAGGCATGCGTCACTTTAAATGCTCCCTTGTGCCTCTTGGTGCAACGGCAGCATGCAACTGTTGTAGTTCGCGAGCTGCTGTGCATATGCGTTGGTATCCCCAGGGCAACACAGCGACCACTCCACCTTTATGTTCAGGCACAACCATAATTAGCGGCTGCCTGGAGCAGCTGTGAGTCTGCATTGCGTTTTATACCAAACGGATAAACGGTTAAATATAATGGGGAGAATATATAACACATCTTGATTCCAATTTAAGGCTATTTAATTTGCAAGTACGTGTGTATTGTAAAAAGAACGCGCCTTCAGTCAGAATCGTGGTTTATTAATTAACGATGCATTTCGACCCCTGCGGGCCATCTTCAGTTGTCCCTTCAGAAATGTACATTAGGTTAAATAATTTTGTACCTGTCTGCCCAAAATATGTATGGTAGCAAGTAAATAAATTAATAAAGAAATAAAAGAAAAAATTCTGTAATTACATTTTAATGCGATTTTTCTTTTGGGGGACACTATCGGAATTCTAGAACAATAACACGTTGGTGGAAAATCTTTGAAGACCTAGCCTTATCGTAGACAATCACATTGGTTAGGCTGTTTATTATTGACATTAAGATATTGTTATCACATCAGTTTGTGTAAAACGACACTCTGTCTTATATACAAGCACAGATCAAATTACTTATAATAACATAGCGTCCAGGATAACTGTTCAAAGAATGTTCAAATGTTTGTAATCCTATCGGACCAAATTGCGTGGTCATCAGTCCGTAGCTCACAAACTACTTAAACCTAGGTAAACTAACCTAAGGACAACACGCACACCCATGCCCCAGGGAGGACTCGAACCTCCACGGCGAGCAACCGCGCGCTCCGCAGCGAGGTGCTTTAGACCGCTCGGTTACTCCACCGCGGCCAGGATAACTGACGAAAGCTTTAAATAATAATAATAATAATAATAATAATAATAATAATAATAATAATAATAATAAAATAAAAAAAACTACGGAAGTGCAAAAGACATTAAGGTGTCGTCTTACCCTGCACGATGTCGACAAAAATAAAAATTACTGATCCGGATGCTACGTTTTATAAATTTGCCCAGTGACGAAATCATACACGTCTCACGATATTCAACTCTAAACTTGAGAATGAGGCGGTAAATTTATCTGAAACAGCTTTCCGCGATAGTATAGCGATAGGGTCACAATCAGAAGATTTCACAAATATTCAGACATTTAAAGCTATGTTGCCTCGCAAGTGTAGAGGTGGAAAGGCAAGACGACTTGTTGCCCAGCAATAGAATAGGCCTTGTATATCCAAAGCAAGCAGGTGCAGACACGTGTGAAAAATACAGAAACATCATTTAAATAAGTGAAGGTTGCAAATTTGTTTCAAGAATTATTTACAGAAAATGGAAAATCAGGATGGAAGGCGACCACACGGAAGATAAGTTTCGATTTACGAAAAACTTAGGAACACGGGAGACAATACTCACGTCGTAGCTAATAAGGTAGATTAAGGAAAAGCAAACCTTTGTGTCTAGCTTTTGTAGATTTGGAGAGAACTTTTCACAATGTTGATTGGAGTACACTCTTTCACAATTTGACGGCAGCAGGGGTCAAATGTAAAGATTAGAATATTATCTACGACTAGTACAAAAACCATCAGTAGTAATTAAACTCCGAGGTCATGAAAGAGAAGCATTGGTTGGGGAGGAAGTAAAACAGGGATGTAGCATATCTCGTTGTACTTTGAGCAAGATTTGAAGCAAAGCAAGGAGAAATTTTGAGGATTTAAATTTCAGGACCAAAACTCAAAGAAATTATGTTTTTCAAATGGCTTCCTTCTGCCAGACACAGCTAAAGACCAGGATGAGAAATTAAGCGGAATTCGCAGAGTTTTGAAATGAGAACAATGAAAACAGAAAATCAAGCGTAATAAAAGTAGGCAAACGAAATCAGGCGATACTGAAGGAAATAGACTAGTTGACGAAACAGTTAAGTCTTGATGAGTAGAGGAGTCTTGCTACTTGGGCAGTAAAATGCAACGGTCGCACTACAGATGATATAAAATTCCGAATGGCAATAGCAAGTAAAGTGTTTCCGAAAAAGATAATCTGTTTGACACCGAATATTACTTCAAATATTAAGAAGTCGTTTCTGAAGGCATTGTAAGAAGTGTTGCATTGTACGGTAGTGAAACTGGACAGTAAATAGTTCAAACAAGAAGAGGATAGAGGATTTCGAAATCGGGAATTTAGCATTGGAGGGAACTGTATGAGATAAAATTAGCAAAAAGAGAATACTCGTCTCGTCTTGTCACAAAGCTGTCGAGACAGGTGGCGGACGCAACTATAAGAGTTTGAGATTATCCAACCCCATAGAAACGTTTGAATTGAACAATATTATTCATAAATACTGACGGACAATAAGAAATAGTGAATTCCTTTAAAAATTAGTGCTGTTAATCTCTTATGTCGATTATGTTGGCTATAGGAAACAAATGTTTAACTGTTATTATTATTTTAAAATTACGAGTAAAATATTTTACGCACATAAAAACAATGTTCATTGTTTGTATTTCATATGCTGCCGTACCGTACATCGGATAGAAGTGAAACTTATTCAAGATATTGCGTGCACAGTTTGAAAGGCTACAGCATCACACCAACACTGTACGTGTATCAGGAGATATGGGGTCATGAACAATGAGTACCCTGATAAACTGCTGCTACATGAATGACATTTAAATTTATTACAACTTTGCTACTAAATGTATTTGCAACGAATTTGGTAAACACTATCCATTTATTGCTATGAATGTACCTACAAAATTATTTCTTTGTGTGACTTATAATTTAGTAGATATGACTTGATAAACAATAAGACACGTGTGAAAACTGTTGCATCGTATTCTTTTCGTATGTAGTAGGCTGACTTAATGTTCACCCTATTGGGATGAAACGTTAAACACCTTATTTCTATACAGAAGGAAAGTCACTGTCTGCGTTAGGACCGTAGCCAAGAGGTAGGGGATGTAGGGGTTCAGTCTATTACGAAATTATATTTTAATGCTTTACAAGTTTGAATATATGTCATAATTTACAGTTGCGTTTAACTGTTTGATCCCCCACCTAAACAAAATAATTTCTATGGTGCATTGGGCACTTTACTTACAAAATTCGACAAAATCAAAATTTGTACACACTTAATCTTTAAAATAAGACAACCACCACTATCCACGTAAGATTTCTTACGGTGAAGTAGCGGTGTGGTTGTCAGCTTAAATGCCTAGGAAGCAGGCGATCGGGGTTCGAATCCCAGCCGGGTAAAAATTTTCAAATTTACTCATTTCCCACTCATACAGTCCATGAATACATTTATTTTGGTTATAGACTAATCCATAACTGATTTAGAGAAAATAACAAGTCTTAGAGAGCGATTTATAGAACTTTTGATTTTTACTTCTTTTCCTTATTCGATGGTAGATGGTACTGTAATCACTAAATACAAACAGCGGCTGTGATATTGTAGTACTGCGTATTGTGACGAAACTAAAACTAATACCGAGCCGGACGCAGTGGCCGAGCGGTCTGCGGCGTGCCAGACACAGTCTGCATGGCCGCTACTGTCGGGGCATGGATGTCTGTGTCGTCTTTAGTGTAAGGTAGTTCATAAGTAGTTTGTAATTTTAGAGACAGATGACCCTGCAGTTAAGTCAAGCTTAACAAACATTTGAAAATTTGAACCAATGCCGAAACTGCTGGCAGTTGGCACTAGAAGCTCACACATTGTCGCAAGAGGTCAAGCGATACGAAATGAAGCACATGTGTGAAATGCGACGAAGCATAAATACAGAGCAGGCGCATACGGCCTCACAGCGTGCATCATCATAGTGTGTTTCTATCCTGCAGATAGTACCCTGCGATTCAAGGCACAATGCTTTACAGTGCCTCAACCACAGACTTGGCGCTTTCCCGAATCAAGTGGTGTTGACCGTGTCGGTAGAAGTTACTACTTTAGCCATGCAAGCGCCATGCACTGACTGTTCCCTCGGCTATTACTACTGTAGTCTGACGGGCTATAGCCTGGTTTTTCCAGAAATTCAAATTGTTACTGTAAAAGTCATATGTGTTCACGTAAGCCGTAAATAGTTAATATGTTATACATAACTTTCCCATTTACTGCGCTTGAAGATTATCATCCCACTGTAGACTTCTTTCACCGAAGGTAAGGAAGACCGGAATCGAGTAACACTGATAACGTTGTTGTGGTACATTTGAAGTGCACATGTGCGTGTTGCTGATAGTTCTGACTTGCGACAAAAGTGAATTGATTGTACGCTGCGACAATATAGTTAGTAAAGGAAAAGAAAAAAAAAGATTCAAATGTTTGTATAGCTTATGGGACTTAACTACGGGGTCATCAGACCCTAAACTTACAAACTACTTATCAACTAGCTTATCCTAAGGACGGCACAAATATCCATGCCCGAGGGGGGATTCGAACCCCCGACCGTAGTGGCCGTGCAGACCGTGACTGAAGCGTCTCAGTCCCCTCGGCCACCGCGGCCGACCAATATAGTTCAATAGTCTGAAATACATCACGTATTCCTTACATATGCCTCACTGATGTGCGCTGTTACATAAGAATCAAAAGAGAAAACTAGTGGGGTTAGATAGCACGAATTTTCGGTGAGTATAGGCTTAGAAATACGTGGTTAAAGAACGCTTCACGACAAACACAATGAAATTCATCAGTGGTTGAATATCGATGCAGATCATAAATCAGATTCAAAGGGAGATATTCTCGAAGTAGTTATCATTCCCAGCAGATATCCAAACTAAAATGCCAGTACCAGCAATATCTAGTCGACAAATTGAAAAGTAGACTCCAGATAACCAGGTGTGTCGTAAACGTAAAAGAAGTGCATACGCTAACGAATAAACCGAGACATTTCTACCATGCAATACAGATACTGAAGCCGGAGATAAAATAGATGACGAGATGCTTTGCAAACTAAAAGCGCTGGGTAAAGAAATGTCACAGTGAACTAAAAGATGAAGACTAAACACCAGCTAAAGAGCCAAGAGGGTGAAAGAATGATATAAAAGTCTATAATCAGTATTATCAGAAGAAAGTAAGACGCCTGAAATGGAATTATTGCTAGATTAAGTGAAAAAAAAATTAAACTGGAGTGAGTAAGTAATTAAACAGAGCGTCATTTAGCAATATTGTGTACCGAATGGTTACAAATACGACAGGGATTTTACTTTAAAATTACACAGTAGCCGTACTGATCCTCGTTTCGTTGGTGATATTCACAAGAAACAGGAGTTTTCTTAAACTCAATAATGGAAGCAGAAAGTAACTAACCTAGGCGAAATTGCTGTGTAGTATAAACAGCTGTAGCGAAGATGCCTTGTGTTTTTACACCGAAAGTCCTTCACTCAATAATAGCCCGCAACCGTCGGTACACAGCGCACTGCGGCGACCGGATGAACTATACAACGTAACAAGAGCAGTTAGAATGCCGAAAGATGTTAGCGCATACTAGCGGGCCTTACCTCGAGACTCGTACCTGTATTCACACTTAGAAATTCTCTCGGACAGCGAACGTAACTTCGATGTCAGATGCCTGAAGTTTATCAGTCTGCTTGCACTTTTACAACACCAAAGTTGAGTATTCATGTAATTGTAATAAATATCAAGTCTTACAAATGTTTTGGGATGTTTATGTTAATGTGTAGCAACGGACTCCTGCTCATGACATGCATTCAATAGTTTTCAATTAATCTTCATCCGTTCACACTTTTTGTGTCACAGTTGCGCTCGTGGGCCTCTAGCAGCCGCCCTTCACGTTCTTCCCAATTTTATTTTTTATTTTATTTTTGTTTTGTTTTTTGTTTTGTTTTTGTATTTGAACATCAGTAAGTTCTGAGTTTTGTTTTGTTAATCTGTTAAATGTATTAATACACTGTGCTTAGAATACAAGACGTTTATTAATAATGACTGTACTTTATTACGTTATTTACCTGTACAATAAACTACAAAACTCGAAGAACTCATTGTTTCACATAATAATTTATTCCTTACATAGAGATGACTACAAATAAATACGAATTAAGAAACAGGATATAAATTAAATTTTTGAAGTCTCATATCCTTGTGAAATCAGTCACCACTCTCTTCGTCTCCTCTGCCTCCTCCGTTACCAATAGAATATCATTTGGCAGTGTTTTTTGCAAATGTATTTTTGACAATTGTGGCAGGTCAATTCCGTTTCTTTTTAACCCAAAAATGACACAAATGGGTTGTTAGTTGCAGTCTGATGACTGTTTACTTTCGTCCAGATCTTTCAAATTTTCTAAGACTTTTTAAATCTAATGCTTCAATGTTTTATAAGGGATTCCCTTAGTTTTACTCAATGTACTAGTCGCGCATTTAGCATGACAACTAGCTTTAGTTCAGAGTCAGTTGTACACTGAAAACGACGTGTCCTCTCTGTGGTCGTCCCAGAAGTATTTTTCATCCGTAACATCTCGAATGAATCAGACAGAGCGATCATACAAAGTAACGCAAAGAAATATTTCATCTTTCCGGTTAAAACAAATAAACTGTTGTTCTAATCACGTCAAACCAGTTTTCGGCTAATTAGGTCATCATTAAGAAACAACTGACTAGCATCGGAAAGAAACACTAGATTAGATTTTCAAATATTTCACTGAAATATGTACGTAAACAGCAGATCTCAGATTACGACATTAGTTGAGAGGTTTGCACTTTCTTCGCATGTTACAGATAGCGTTCAATAAACTAGCCAATGGTGATTTATTAACATTTGCAGAATAATATATTCACTCTGCAGCGGAGTGCGCGCTGTTATGAAACTTTCCTGGCAGATTAAAACTGTGTGCCGGAACCGGGATTCGAACCGGGGACCTTTACCTTTCGCAGGCAAGCGCCCTACTGACTGAGCTGGTTTAAGAAAGGCCAAATCACAGTTCACGATCCCACAAGATATGTGCCATTGATTGTGAAATAATATTGTGAATTTCAGGTAGCATAAGTAATCTCTACAGCTTTGGACTTTCTTATAATAATCAATTTTACTGAACATCACCTGTATAGTCAGATGAAGTTGTTAAAACTTCTCAACGAATGACGTAACCCAATACCTTGTGCTTGTGTACAGCTTTGTGTAGACTGTCTGATAATCAAAGAACTAGCGTTTCTTGTCGACGTTAGTCAGTTGTTTCCTGATGACGGCCTAATAAGCCGAAAACTTGTTTCAAGTGAATAAAAAAATTAGTTGAACCAAAACAGTTTATTTGTTTTAACCTAAATACAGAATTTTTCCAAGAAGTGACCGAAGAATCTATTCAAAAAATATCATCCTTATCGCACAGGTCGTGGAGGAGTAGCCCTTCTGGTGCACGATAATCAGCGCATGTTTCATGTTAAATCACTAACTTGTTTTGGGATGAAACTGTGTGACGTAGTAGATTTTCACCCATTACTTGGGTTATACTGTTAGTGTCGGTAGTTCCTCAGTTCTGTTTGAGAAGTGTAGATTATATGGTTGCCGTAGGATTATCCTACATCTGACAAGGGTTTCAAGGTCGGTTTCTTCAGGCATGACATTTATTCATGTGAACTATACCTGTATTTTTTATATGTCTGCATTATCGAACGTTATCGACTTCGCTATGTAATATCCTTTTAACGTTATGTGCAAAGAACTTCTTTCCATCACAGTACATGTTCATCCTTTCGCAATTCATTCAAGGTGTTGCAGATTAAAAAAAAAAAGTGTTTTAGTTTTCGTAGCTACTTATCTAACATTAACATCCGTTCGAACCATAAATGGAAAGTCCAAAAACCAATTGATCATGGTCGTCATTAAGACATTATGATCGCAAGTAGCGAGGCCGCACGCATTGAATGTACGTGTGAGGCGAGAAAGGGGTTACTGTTGTATTGTATGTGCACCGGGGGTTTTCTCTACCTCACCTGCCATTATTTAACTTACACGAACAAAAAAAGTATAGCCGCCGTCTGCAATAAATTCTTAATTTAAAACCTTTCTGAACTCTTGACCTTTAAACTTTTGTCTTCATATTACAATCTCAGTTGGAAAGCAAATGCTTTCGTGCTGTAATACTGCCCGATTCTTAGTAATTTCCGATTTTCTGACTGAAACTACAAAAGAACTATAGCCATTTGAAGCGTATAGGAACGTACAGTAACGGATTGTGTCTAACTAAAACTGTTCAATGTGACTTTTTAATAATTTAATCAGTACAATTAGTTCCGTCATGTACGCAGATAGGAATGACAATGGCTGTTCCGTCGTGCACTTTACGAGGTTGAAATAGCTGTTGTAAATTGCAAGGTAGCCTATAAAGACGTAAAAATGAATATATTTACAACTTTCCTATAGCTCCGTTATAGTGATAAGTGTATCGCCTAGGGTAAATATACACTCCTCAGATGGCAATTTGATTCCATTACACTTTTACAAAATACAATTCATGCTGAACATGAAAAATATAAACAGAATACATGAAAAGAAGTTTCATATATAAATGATACAAAGTGTAAACCTGCACTGCCACTGCATCTGCATATACATGATGATTCTGCAGGACATTGTAGCTTAATGTGAATGGCGAATCGAAGGATTAAACAAGAGAAACATTTCGTGTAGCTGTCACGACTTTCGTTACTCCTCAAAGCATTAAGTGATGCATAGTTGTCAGAAACCTAGCTAACTCCTATTCCACAATGAACACTTGCACTTACTTGAGAAATTTCTATTGCTGTGACTGTTGCAAACATCGAACCTCCTTCCTTCTAGCAGGGCTTTCTATTTTTTTTATTTGTTTACTTAATAGATAAAATGGTAGCAACAGTGAAAGACTGCCGGCAGAAGTTCAGTTCAAATAAATGGTCATTACATTCTGAAAGTGACGCAGCGAAAGCCTGTGGGGTAGCTTGTATCATTTGATAATAATCACAACACTAAAACTTCTTTTTGCGGGACAAGATAAAAATGAAACCTCATACACTCCTCGTCATTACAGTTGCTACACCATGAAGATGACGTGCTACAGACGCGAAATTTAACCGAAAGGAAGAAGATGCTCTGATATGCAAATGACTAGCTTTTCAGAGCTTTAACAAAAGGTTGGCGCCGGTGGTGACACGTACAACATGCTGACATGAGGAAAGTTTCCAACCGATTTCTCATACACAAACAGCAGTTGACCGGCGTTGCATGGGGAAACGTTGTTGTGACGCCTCCTGTAAGGAGGAGAACTTCGTACCATGACGTTTCCGACTTTGATAAGGGTCGGATTGTAGCCTATCGCGATTTTGGTTTACCGTATCGAGACATTAATGTTTGCTAACAATGACTGACAGGTGGACAATACGGAACGCCGTGCTGGATCCCAACGGCCTCGTATCACTAGCAAAAATCAAATGTTCAAATGTTTGTCAAGCTTATGGGACTTAACTACGGGGTCATCAGTCCCTAAACTTACAAAGTACTTATGAACTACTTACGAACTAGGACGGCACAAATATCCATGCCCGAGGGGGGATTCGAACCCCGACCGTAGTGGCCGTGCTGACCATGACTGGAGCGCCTCAGTTAGCCTAAGCTTTTCCTCTTCAGGCGTTGGCGCCTAACTATCATAACCCCTATAAACTAAACATCTCGCCTGCAAAAATAAAAATAAAAAAAAAGTCTAGTGCCACCGCCACTTCTACCTTATACTAAATGAAAGATTAAACTAAGGGAAAGGATAAGGGGGTAACAAAAGATATAGTTTCTTCTTGGATTGCTTTATTCATTTATTTATTTATTTATTTTTTAATGAAGGAGCGACACTCTCGCCCCATTTTGCCCAGATGGCCGTTGCTGCACGAAATATCAGTACACACAGTTTCAGAGTTTTTTTCTTCTCGCATGTCTGCTGTCGCAGGAAGTTCCGTGTTCTCTCAATTACGATGTGTTTCTGGCTTCGGTTGCCCGAGATGCGTAGTCTGTAGTGTTCTTCTGTGAACCCTGACGCCGTCAGTTACCATAATCGTGCATCACCATTGATTTCTTCAGGACACTAAACATATAACAAAAGACTCACATTCTAAAATAAAAAAAGATAAAACTGGAAAAAATTCCGCACTACATCCCATTTGCGGACTATTTTCGTTGATTCTGGTCGTATGCATTTGATCGTTTGTTAAGGTTCGTTAGGGCGGTCGTCCCCTATCCGGCACTCCCCAGCTGCGAGGGGGGTCGGTGAAGACACTACGTAGGTAATTGGCGAAGATCTGTCGGTATCGAGGTGTGGTCTCGAGTCTGTGATGATGCTCTTGGAGGAATTTCCAGTAATCAAGTACCGACTTCTCACTTTCTTGGAAAAGGTAATAAATGGACATGCCTTTTATCCACGTGAGAGAGTGTGTTTTCGCGGCCGGAAAATATGTGTCCTCCGGGCATAGGAGGAGCCTGCGGTCAATCGCGTTAGGCGGGACGCGAAGGTAGCAGGCAATAATCTTCTGTACTAGCGTCCAGACTTCGACAACAGATTCACATGTTAAACGATGTTCATCATTGTCCATAAGCTGGCATTCCGGGCAAAGGGGCGAATCCACCATCCTGATTGCGTGCAGCCGGTGTCTCGTCGTAAATTTCCGATTGACGACGTGGTACCACGTGGCTCTTATTCTTGTAGGGAAGAAGGGCTGTTGAACTGCTTTCCACACCGTTGACCATTGTGTGGCCGGTGCTTTACTTTCCATCACATTTCGAGGGACTGCCCTAGGCAACAATTGGTAAATGTCCCTTGCCTTTGGGGCTCGAGTGCTGGGGAGCTGAGTATGTAAGTAGCTATATTCGAGTATGAAAGTCGCAATGTGGCCAAGAGGGGGCGCGACGTGTCCAATCGCAACCGGTGACAGGATCGACGTAGGCATCAGCTCATCTATCAGAACTCCCGTTAGTGAGGTATGTCGGCGTGTCCTCAGTTTCACCGTCGTGGACAGGAACAGCGCCATGGCCCGCGCTTTGACATTGATAAGTCCGAGTACGCCGTCACGCCGTTGAAGGGTAAGAGTGTCATAGCGGACTTTGAAAATGTATCCAGCAGTGACGTAATATCCAAAAGCCGATTGTAGGTGGCGTGCCATCACTGTCGGCAGTGGGAGCACCTGAGCCATGTGTATGATCTGGTCGCCACATAGACGTTAAGGTATTCGACACGTTGTAGTAGGTCCATTTGTCGGAGTAGGTTTTGACGTACCTCTGTGCGTACAACTTGCAGTAATCGGCTGTTGTGCGGCGCATGTCCCGTGTAAACGTGATTCCTAAGTATCTGAGGTCATCTGCCCGTGGAAACGGGGCCACACAATCTTCAGGTAAGCCTCTTCCAATGAACATTGCTGCCGATTTGTTGACATTCATGACACTTTTCGCCACCAAACCATATTGTTGGATCCAATCAATCACTCAGCGGATCTCATCACCAGATTGTACCAACAGGAGAAGATCATCCGCATATGCCCTGCAGCGAAAGGTGTGACCCCTTAGAGTAATTCCTGTGAGTTTGCTTTACAGTCCTCCTATGAGTGGTTCCAGAGCAATTGCGTAAAGGATCATGGAGAGTGGGCATCCTTGTCGAACCGAACGCCGAATTGGCAAAGGATCTGTTACACGGCCATTCACCAGTACACGAGATGTAGCGTCGCGTAGGAGGCGCAGTATGATGTTCTTAAAATCATTTGGAAAGCCCATCCGATCCAACACTGCAATGAGAAAATTGTGATGTACCCTGTCGAATGCGTGATCGAAATCAATGGCGATCAACGCTGCCGCGAGATGACAGGATGCGGCGATTCCTATCACATCTCTACATTCACTAGTGGCTGTTTGCATGGTAGTCTCTCCTCCTCATGTAGTTTGTTCTATGGAAAGGACTACTGGTAGAACTTTCTTGATTCGTGCCGCTAGTAGTCGGGTGAAAATTTTATAGTCCGAATTTAACAAAGTTATTGGACGGTAGTCTTCAATCCTCTGTCCTCTTGAGGGGTTGTGTATGGGGATAAGAAGTCCTTCGACGAAAGCCGATGGGATATGAAAGCCAGGTGACATCAGTTCTCAGTACATATCGATCCAACGGGGCATCATCAAGGTACGGAAAGTTCGATAAAATTCGATCGACACTCCATCTGGCCCAGGTGCTTTGTTCAGCGCAGCTTTATCGATTGCATCCTCGATGTCATCCCGCGAAACCTCCTCTAAAAGTGAAGCCGCAGACGTGGCGTCGAGGGTGTGTGAGACGTATCGCAAGACGTCGTTTTCGTCTCCCTCCTCACTGTTGTCTTCCTGGTAGAATCGTCGATAATGAGCTGCAAAAGCTTCCACAATGGCCGCTTGGGTCGTTTCGTTTCGGCCGTCTGGCAAGGACAGATTCGTGATGAGCTGCCGTTTGCGTTGACGGTTTTCAAGCACAATATGATGCATTGTAGGTGGTTCTCCACTCGCTCTGTCTCGATGTCGTGATCTCACAACTACCCCTTCTAATCTTCTCCGCGTCAACGACAATATTTTTGCTTTAATGCGGCGACTTTCCATCTGTCTTTCCAGGGACGGGGGTTGGGAGGTAATTTCCCGAAGCATCGTATAGTAAAAGTCCAAAGTGTGACGGGTCCATGCTGCAGCGTTTTTCCCATACTGTGTTAGCACCCGACGGCACGTCAGTTTGGCACACTCTATCCACCATTCCAGAGTTGACCGGTATCTTGGAAGCCGACGCTCGCAGTTCGCCCATGCCGCGGCAATCAGTTCCCGACATTCCGGGTTTTGGAGGTGTGCCACATTCAACTTCCAGAGCCCACGGCTTTGCCATACTTTCTGTCTCGAAAGGGTGATCGTGCATATGAAAGCGCTGTGGTCGGAGAAGGCAAGCGGCCAACGTTCGACGTCTATCACTCGTGGACCAAGATCTCGTGAGACGTAGATACGGTCAAGACGACTGGCCGAGTGACTAGTGAAATAGGTGTGGCCTGGGCGGTCCCCGTGTATCTGCTCCCAAGTATCGACGAGAAGCAAGTCCCTTACAATTATCCGAAGTTCAGGACACGTCGAGAAATGTGGAACCTGATCCTTCTTGTGTAGAACACAATTGAAGTCACCCCCAAGGATAAAGTGATCGGAACGACCAAGAAAGAGGGGGGTGATTTCCTCGGCGTAGAACTGTGACCTCTTGCGGCGTTTATCGGTTCCTGATGGAGCATAGATGTTGATTACACGCGTTCCCAACACAGTGACCGCCACCCCTCTGCCCGAAGGGAGGTATGTCACTTCTTCAACAGTGATGCCGTCACGAATAAGTATTGCTGTTCCACTGCCATTCGGTTCACTAGGTGTCTTGTACGTCCTATAACCATACATTTCTGGGAGAGTCGCTATGGAGACTTCTTATAACAAAGCAAAGTCAACGTCGGACGCTCGGAGCATCTCTCGCAGCAACTGATACTTCACTACTGTCCTTATCGTGTTAAGGTTAATCGTTGAAATCCGATACGCTTGCAGGTGTGCTGCAGTTGCTAAGTTATTCATGAGAATGAAAATGTCTGTTGAGCGTCATGCAGAATCGACAATGCCACCAACCCCCATCACCTCTACCGGACCGATTCCTAGTGTGCCGCCGTCACCGACGCGGAGTCCGTCGGTGTCGTGTGGTCGTCTTCAGTGTCGTCTGCCCACGCCGTGGAGCGCGGAGGAGGACCTTCGTCCATTGCGTCCTCAGGACACAGATTGGGCGCGCTCTCTCCTGCACCGGTGGAGCCGCGTCCATCCCTTGTCTCGTCGTTCAGGCGTTCTACTGCGGGCATCTGTGAAGCATGTTGATCGGTATCTTGTATCACCTTGTCAGCGGCGGTCGCCACCGAGGGAGTGTCGTCATTGTGAGTCGAGTCCTCATCGTCCTGCGTCTCGTCCTCCATCTTTTCTGCGGAAGATTTACGCCTCCGTTTGCGTCGCTTCGGGGATCGTTGCTTCCGGCTGTGTCCTTCCGCATCCGACGACAGCATCGAGTCGCGACGCTCCGGCACAAAGGCCGAAGTCGGCACAATCAGGGACTCTATCGCCATGCTGGTGTCACGGGGTTGTTCCTCTGTCGCGGTGGGAGGTGCCGGCCGTCGGCAGTGATTCCTCAGTACGTGGAGTATGCGTTGCCGCATCGCTCTGCGTCGGAGGGTCGTGTATTGCACTGTTCGAAGCTGGCAGATGAGTCGACAAATTTGTATCATTTGTTAGGGCGGCAGCGTAAGTCACGGGAAGTATCGTTGGCTGCGACGGAGGCACTATGTCCGTCGAAGGCAGTTGCGTGATCCGACGTTGCATACATTCGGATCGGAGGTGTCCCTCTTTTCCACATCCCGTGCAGGTCTTCGGTTGTCCATCATATATGACTATAGCGCGACAGCCGCCGATAGATATATATGAGGGAACATGGCGTCGAAGTTCGATACGGACCTGCCGCACGCCGTTCAAGACAGGGTACGTTTGGAACTGCATCCACTTCTCAGCAACGTGACTCTGCACCGTGCCGTAGGGGCGGAGCGCCGCCACGACCTCTTCTGCTGGAAGTTCGAAGGGGAGTTCGAAGATCCTGATGGTACGAAGTCCCAATCCAGCGTGGTCGACTGTCACAGTACCCACATTGCCGTCAGAGTGACAGAAACGAAGCTCTCGTTTCGTCTCACGGAGAATTCTTCAACATGTTGCTTCATTGATGATCTTTACATAAGCTACACTGCTCACTATTGACAGGTGTATGCCGAGAACGTCGGCCGTCGGAATTTTCACTTCATCTCGAATAAATCGTTCTAGTTCGAGTGCCTTCGGTCTTGAAAATTCGTTTTGGAACTTGAATTTGAGCGTCGATTTGCGGTACAGGTTCGCCATGCTGATCTATGTAAATACGCCGGCACGCGTGGAAACGGCCGAGTACGGCGTAAACAAACACAAGCGCTGGCTCCGCGGCAGCGAACACAACGGTGTGTCCTCGCCGCGTCGCAGCGGAAAGCGGACTTCACCTCGGCCACCGCGGCCGGCGTATCACTATCAGTCGAGATGATAGGCATCTTATCCGCATAGCTGTAATGGATCGTGCAGCCACGTCACGATCCCTGAGTCAACAGATGGGGACGTTTGCAAGGCAACAACCATCTGCACGAACAGTTCGACTAAGTTTGCACCAGCATGAACTATCAGCTCGGACACCACGGCTGCATCACATACAGGAGCGCCTGCGATGATGTACGCAACGACGAACCTGGGTGCACGGATGGAAAAACGACATTTTTTTTTTCGGATGAACCCAGGTTGTGTTTACAGCATCATGATGGTCACATCCGTGTTTGGCGACATCGCGGTGAGCGCACATTGGAACCGTGTATTCGTCATCGCCATACTGGCGTATCACCCGGCGTGATGGTATGTGGTGCCATTGGTTACACGTCTCGGTTACCTCTTGTTCACATCGACTACACTTTTAACGATGGCCGTTACATTTCAGATGTTATACGACCCGTGGCCCTACCCGTTATTCGATCCCTGCGAAACCCTAAATTTCAGTAGGATAATGCACGACCGCAAGTTGCAGGTCCTGTGCGGGCCTTTCTGGATAGGAAAATGTTCGACTGCTGCTATGGCCAGGACAATCAATCCACCTATTGAAAACTTCTGGCCAATGGTCGCCGAGCAACTGTGGTATCCTGTTGAAGCTGTATGGACATCTATACATATGCATGCCATCCAAGCTGACTCAATGCCCAGACGTATCAAGGCCATTATTACTGCCAGAAGTGGTTGTTCTGGTTACTGATTACTCAGGATCTATGCAACCAAATTGCTTGAAAATGTAATCACTTTTATGACTTGTCAGTTCTAGTATAATAGATTTGTCCAATTAATCCCCGTTTATCATCTGCAGTTCTTCTTGGTGTAGCAATTATAATGGCCAGTAGTGTATTTTAGTAAATGATTATTCTCGGCCGCTCATTGATGAGAGATATAGCATATGTAGAGAGAGCATTGAGGATTTATCCAAGAGAATGGACAACTAAGCCCAGGAAGAGGCAGCACTGGATTCTACAGCGAAAGTATGGTTAAAGTGACACTCCTACCGCTCTATACACTCGCCGTCGTTAGCTAACACGTACTCTTCAGAACGGTGAAGTTCGTGCCTCATGTAGCAAGTCAGCACCAAGATTTGCTGCAATGGCATCAACTTCCGCACAAGTGCATTACATCGACCTATAGCTTTCAAGACGAGCTAGCGACTGAGACGAAAGGCTAACATTGGTCTTTGCGGTTTGGTTTAACGCTTCTCATATTGCTGCCATATAGAGGAGGGAAAATGACGAAGTAAAGGCGGTCAAGTTGTGTCCCTCCGGTGGTGAAAGACCGTGTCCAATAGTTCAAAATAACAATTGGGACAGCCTTTGTGGGTTTTCGCCATACTGCGAGTTTATAGCGATTATTAATCTAGCACCCACGAGAAGACGGACCTATGCTTTGTTAAGCATACTCTGACATAATACTTGTGGGGAAAATGAATTTCTATCGTTTATTTTCCTATTAATTTTATCTTATTTCCCAATTTTAATAGGGCTGGACCAGGTGTCATATCAACTGAGTCGTAATTTTGCTTAATAGCAGGGTTGCCATTTGAATAAAGGCAACAATTTATTCACAAGCCATACAAAAAGTGTTAAATGTTTGCACCTGTTACTGTCCGTCAAACTAGCAGCGTTTTGTGGAACCCGTTGTAAGTTATGTGGAAGGCGTAGTATACCGTTAGCAGATCAAGTTCTCCTGATGGTGAGAATGGAGCGGTTTACTGCCTGTCGAATCTGAAACAGTACTGAAGCGAGTAGCACGAAGTGGTTTCTTCATCATCGGAATCGAATCAAAGTCACAAGCATTTACGTCCGGGAAGTACGGTGGATGGTACAGTACTTCCCAGTCCCATCGACCGAACAGAGAAGCCACAGCTTGCGCTGTATGTGCCCACTCATTGTCTGTGGGTTGCGCAGAAAGTGATGCCGCTTCTATTGTAAAGCTGGTCGCAGGTTATGTTCCAAAAACGAACAGTTGTATTGTGCGTTAACGAACTGCCGTGGAGAAACGTAATGCGTTAGGATAACACCATCACAGTCATACACGAGAATCACCATAAATCCTGGGGCTCTATTATACTTTCGACTTTCGCAGTGATGCATAATGACGGCCTTCATTGTAATGGCGTTTCAGTTTTTGCCTCGTACGATGTGGCCCATGTCTCATCCAGCGTTATGTTACTACGTAAGAAAGCCTCTCCTCCGCACTCATAGCGCTCCGTGTGTGTTTTAGAAGCGTCTTAACATATCCATTTCTGTATTTCCGTCAGTTCGTGCAACATGATGCAATTTTATGCATGCTCAGGCGTTCATCTACATCTACATCTACATCTACATCTACATAGGTACTCTGCAAATCACATTTAAGTGCCTGGCAGAGGGTTCATTAACCACCTTCATAACTTTTCTCTACCGTTCCATTCTCTAATAGCGCGTGGGAAGAAAGAACACCTAAATCGTTCCGTTTTCGATCTGATTTCTCTTATTTTATTGGGATGGTCATGTCTCCCTAAGTAGGTGGGTGCTAGCAAAATATTTTCACATTCAGAACTAAAAGTCGGTGATTGAAACTTCGCAAACAGATCACGCCGCAATGAATAACGTCTTTCTTTTAATGATTTCCACCCCAATTCGTGCAACATTTCCGTGACGCTTTCATCCGTAACGTGATAAAACAAAACGAGCTGCCCTTCTCTGAACCTTCTCAATATCTTCCGTCAGTCCCACCTGGTGAGGGTCCCACAAGGGGCAACAGTACTCCAAGAGAGGACGCACAAGTGTGATGTAGGCAGTCTCTTTGGTGGAGCTGGTGCATCGTCTAAGCGTTCTGCCAATGAAACGTAACCTTTGGTTCGCCTTCCCCACAATATTTTCTATGTGTTCTCTCCAGTCAAAGTTGTTCGTAATTGTAACTCCTAGGTATTTGGTAGAATTTACGACCTTAAGGTTTGACTGATTTATCGCGTAATTGAAGTTCAGCGGATTTCTTTTAGTGGTCATGTGTATTACTTCACACTTTTCTTTATTTAGTGTCAATTGCCAATTTTCGCACCAAGTAGAAATTTTGTCTAAATCGCTTTGCAGTTGCTTTTGATCCTCTGTTGACTTCACTAACGGATAAACGACAGCATCATCCGCGAACAGTCTAAGGGAGCTATTCAGATTATCTCCTAAATCGTTTATAAACACGAGGAAGAGTAGGGGACCTATAACGCTTCCCTGTGGAACGCCAGGTATCACTTCTGTTTTACTCGATGACTTACCGTCAATTACAACGAACTGTGTCCTTTCTGACAGGAAATCGTGAATCCAATCGCACAATGGGGGAGATATTCCATAAGCACGCAATTTCATTAGAAGCCGCTTGTGGGGTACAGTATCAAAAGCCTTCCGGAAATCCAGAAATATGGAATCGATTTGAGATCCCTTGTCGATGGCACTTAACACTTCATGTGAATAAAGGGCAAGCTGTGTTTCGCAAGAGCGATACTTTCTGAATCCGTGCTGACTATTGGTTAATAGGTCGTTTTCTTCGAGGTAGTACATAATATTCGAACAAAGTATATGTTCCAAAATCCTACTGCAAATCGACGTCAATGAGATAGGCCTGTAATTTTGGGGATCACTCCTATTGCCTTTCTTGAATATTGGAGTAATTTGGGCAACTTTCCAGTCTTTGGGTACGGATCTTTCGCTGAGTGATCGGTTGTAAATTATAGCTAAGTACGGAGCTATTGCATCAGCATACTCTGAGAGGAATCTAGTTGGTATACAATCTGGCCCGGAAGATTTATTTTTGTTTAGTGACTTAAGTTGTTTTGCTACTCCAGGAGCATCTACTTCTAAGTTTCGCATGCTTGCAGCTGTTCTTGGATTGAATACTGGAGTGTTCACTTCGTCTTCTTTCGTGAAAGAATTTCGGAAAGCTGTGTTTAGTAATTCTGTCTTAGCAGTACTGTCGTCGGTAGTATTACCATTGCTATCGCGTAGTGAAGGTATTGTTTGTGTTTTGCCGCTATTGTACTTCACATATGACCAGAATTTCTTTGGATTTTCTGCAAGATTACGAGACAGGATTTCGTTGTGGAAACAACTATAAGATTCTCCCATTGAAGTCCGCGCTAGGTTGCGAGTTTCAGTAAAAGATTGCCAGTCTTACGGATTCTGTGTCTTTTTAAATTTTGCATGCGTTTTTCTTTGTTTCTGCAACAGTGATCTGACCTGTTTTGTGTACCACGGGGGGTCAGCCCCCTCTTTTATTAATTTAATTGGTATAAATCTCTCGATTGCTACTGATATTATGTCTTTGAAAGTAAGCCACAACTGATCTACACTCGCATTTTTAGTTTTGAAGGACTGGAGACTATCACTCAGGAAAGCGTGAAGCGAATTTTTATCTGCTTTATTGAATAGACATATTTTTCGTTTATTTTTGGTGCATTTGGGAATTTCGATATTCAGTCTCGCTACTTCCTTCAGTATGCGAAGCACAGTAGTATGCGTAAATTCGATTTCGTGAGCGAGCTGACGAATCGTCTGGCGTTGATCATTGTCCACTAACGCGGCAACAGTATGCACTATCAGAGGCTAGGACGACGTGCCCTATGTATGTCTGCCACAGTTTGCCGTCCTTCGTTGAAGGCTTTCACCGAACGTACCACTGTTCTGTATGGCAATGCCGATTCCCCGCACACCTTTTGAACGCCTTGATGACACTGTCGTGCTGTACTATCTGTGGCACATTCAATCTTGATCCAACTCCGTTGTAACTGATTTTAAAATATAGTGATACCGTACCGTTAGACTCCTCGCTCACAAGTGTTTCCTTTGATTGTGCGCACACCGGTGACGTGGGACGGGGTACGTCCATTTGCTCGGTGGTAAGGTATGTATGTCAACAATGTGTTTTCAGTGACAATATAAGTTCCATTGCACAGTGTCTCCACAGCAGTGTTGTCACTAGAGAACACTTCCTCATTAAGGCAAGAGTTTGAGACGCAAATTAACGACACGATATTGAAATTACAGAAAGCATATTATTTAAGATAAGGCATTCGTTAAATCAAATTTATTGCAATAAGTCACATTTCAAAAGCTTTACCACACTCATTAGGCTCAGGATGAATACACTGTCAGATCACTAACTTCATAATTCCTACGGAAAAAATTAAATATTGTTATGAACAAGAGATTTTCAGATAATTCTAATTAACTTTGCTTCCGATTGGTTTCCACGCAGCTACGAAATATCGTTCCTGTGATAAGTGGTTTTTGAGAAGCCGGTGTTGAGTTAACCAGTTAAAAAGAAGGAAATCAACGCAATTAACAGCGACAAACTCATTGAAAAATCAACATTAACAGCGTATTAGCATACATGACTGATCAAAATTATGTGCACATGTTTGAAATTGGAATGACATGTCGAACTATCGTGTTCTCGTTCTAGATTAGGCTCTACACCTACAGCCATTGCTATGTTTCCACAATATCACAATGAGGTGCTGGGCACAAATCCATCCTACCCACGGATGACGTAACCCCATTTTGTCAAAAATGCAAACATCTCAGTAGTGTTGATTTAACATTTGAGATGTAACGATTATTCGTGGGTATGATGGAACGTCAAAGGGACGAGGTTCTATTCCACGTCTGGCGATAAGATAATAAAAATTACAATAAACAAAAAATGTATCCTTAATACACATTACATCATGTGATGTTTGTGAAAATAAAATCTATTCATAACATCTGAATTTACTTACATAACATACGAACAGGTACTAGGTTCATATCTCCGCCACAGAACTTCACGTGAGGACACTTTTTTACTTGTGAATAAAGATGTATACAACGATTTCAGTGGCTTTTTGACACAGACAGAGCGGTGTTCATAGCGTTTCAATTTTAGTAAAAGAAGGAAGGAGATTAAACTAATTTATTTTCAAGTTCATATTTTCGAATTGATATGTGTAAAACGTTTTTACGCCTAATCAGCCATTAAAATGTCCGTCATCACCGAGTCATAGCTGTAGTGGTGGGTTGTAATTCCAAAACACTTCGTCATGCCGTTCCAACTTCAAATACGCGATTTAATATCTGATCCGGTATGAGTACCGATAAATTGCTGGTGGTAGGCTGCTAATATTGAAAGTTGCGTAGACCGTTACCTGCTGTTAATGGAATTGTTACTAACTGCTTACTTCAACAACAGGTGGATACAAAGCGCCCGTCACTGGAACGAGTTTAGCAGTTCTGAGAAAATTATTCAGAGAGCAAAGTTCTTCGAATTGTTATAGAACTTCATGAATTCCGATACTGTCGTAATTATGTTTGTTAATAACAGCATTAAATGTCTAATGCTTACTGAATGTTTTATATCGCAGAGTGTTTTATATCGCACTCTAATTTGAGCGCTAACGCTTTCGTAATGTTACTTGTTGCATTAAAGTTGGGTACACAAGACTTAAGGTTTGTCTCGTCTTTAATAATGTGTTTCTTTGGATTCACAATATCATGGCGTCAGTTTACAGTCATACTAGACTGCTGAGTGCATCCATTTTGTTTAAACGCTCGTACCACGAAACGATTTGACGACCGTCAAGTAAGCTTTGTTATGATGCGTGAATATCAAGATAAAGGCAATTCAGGTCGTTCGGTTTGTATCCGCATGATAGTACATCGGGTCTTTCAAAATTTCCTCAACTTCCCACGGGCTCTTTCCCTTAAATGAGAACGCCCATTGAGAGGTGCGGTATTTATCCGAAATGTGTCTAATTAGAAATGAAATGGAGTGCTACTCAGTCACTCGTATACAGTGTCAGTCGTCTGCGCCTTTGTTATTTTATGCAACCATGCAGTACGCCTCGCTACGCAGCTTGCAGCATGCTTGTATTTCATTTAGTACTGTTTACGCCCTCTGACAGTTCGGTGTTTAATACATAATTTACCTCACTGCATCTGCATAAATTGTGCTGCACTGAAGCCTAGATAGAACGACACGCCGAGCGTTGCGGAGTGGTCTTGCGCGGGAGGTAAAACGTTAAAATCAGGGTCGAGATAATCTTTTTGTTTGTTTAACATTTAAAGAATCTGAGCAAGTGAACTATCTACTACCGATGCAAGCTGTATGTAAATGAAGATGTCTGTAGCCATAGAAAGATCCGATTAGTCAGCAATCCCGAATTGGATTATTACCAACGAATCTACACCGCAATATCCAGTAACTTAATGTTATAAGCGCTTCTTTATACACCAAAGAAGTGATATTAATAATTCGTAAGGTCTCACACCTTAAAATAACTTATCAACGTACGCATATCAGGTAAATGAATCAATATATCTCTGTATGTCCATCTTGATCTAAGATGATTGGGACATTGCTTTATACAGGGGTTCGAACTTAAATAGTGGCAACACTGCTGTGGGGACACTATGCAATGGGATCTACTATTCTTTATTGTTATCTACTTCTCTTTATCTACTGTTCTTTATTGAGCATCACCTGCGACCAGCTTTGCGAAAGAAGCGGCCACACTTTCTGCGCATTACATCCATCATTTTGCACGACAATGCGTGGGCGCATGCAGCGCAAGCTGTGGTTGCTTTGTTGTGTTTATGGAACTGGATCGTACTGTCCATCCTTCTCCAGGTTTACGCCCTTGTGCCTCTGATTTGATTCCGAAGATATAGGAGCTACTTCGTGGCGTTCGCTTCAGAACTGTTCCAGAGATTCGACAGGCAATAGACCGCTCCATTCGCACCTTAAACAGAACAGGCTCTGCTAACGGTATACTACGCCTTCCACATCGCTGGCAACACGTTCGGTTTCTATACAACGCTGGTGACTACTTTGAACGACAGAAACAGGTGAAAATATGAAACGTTTTTGTATCGGTTGTGAATAAATAGTTGGCACTATTTAAATTCCAACCTTCGTAGATTTTCATAAATATCATCACACACCTTCAGCTGTTAATGTTATAAATTCTTCATTATTAGTTTCGGTAATGCATTGCTACCACCTCGGTTCTGAAGATGGTAGCAATGAGTTACCGAATCTACTAATTGAAGATGTATCATATATATTATTTTT
This sequence comes from Locusta migratoria, assembly GCA_026315105.1. NCBI lineage: Eukaryota > Metazoa > Arthropoda > Insecta > Orthoptera > Acrididae > Locusta > Locusta migratoria. The sequence continues at coordinate 389,082,153 of CM048748.1, forward strand.
CATCCGTGTATTTTTTTATATTTATTATTTTTTTAGGTACGCCATATCTCCCGTATTAATTATTCAAAATTAATGATTGAGGTATCATTTTCAAGGTTTTGTTCTTCATTTATGACAAAAAATAGACAGATATTTTAAAGTTATTCTTTTCACAATAATCTTTATTTTGAAAAAAAATGTACTGTTTGTACAACTTAAGTTGATACACGGCGACCGATCGTAAATGGGACATGTATTTACAGTTGCTCCCGTCAGCCACCGCGCCGAGTAACAACGTAGTTTGAGCGCCCGATATAAAGGCAATTTAGAAGTTGCCATCTATTGTCAATCTGTTTAACTAACATGAACGACAGCTCTTCCAGTTGTTTAGATTCTTTATGCAAGCCAAAGGCCTTCTTTGGTGTAAGCGTAATTTATCAAACGATTTCGGTAATACATGTCGATGTAAAGCATAGTTTATCACACGATTTCAGTTATACACATCGATTTAAAGACCAAAAATACACAAATAATGTAACTAACGGGCACGGCAGCTCTTGCAGCAGTTTAGATTCTTTAAGCAAGCGTAGTCCACCACAACGTTTCTGTTTCACACGTCGATTTCACAATTAACTCTATTGTATTTAAATAAATAAAGTTTCTTACAAGGAGACTAATAGTTGTTACCACTACCGAAAGTTTACTATGTTATAGACACGTACTTGTATCTGCGTTTTCTCCATTACTATCTTACCGATTGGAGACAGATCAGGATAGTGTGCGAATTATTCGAACGGTCAACTAGTAACTATAACAGTTGAAGGTGTGTTTTGGTCTATTTATAAGTTAATAATTCGTGAGTAGTAACTGGAAGTAGGAAGGGGCAGACTTGGTGGTTAACACTAGGTTAACACCAAATAAAGGGAAAAAGAGCAGCGGGTAAAAATTTGTACACCTGGAAACACTACGTCGATTTTGATATGATGACGGCAGATGCCAGATGAGGGACAGTAATGTACTGATAATGGTTTCAATATCGTCCGCCAGCAGATAACGTAGAAACATAGCTGTCAGACCACCATTCGTGTGACCCTTTAATAGGGAATGTGTACAGCCATAAGGCTCACTGTGATATCAAAGCTTGGACATAACAGGCGCCATGCTACGATTCGTCCTACAGCGAGCTGAGCGACTTCGAAAGGGGTCAGGTTGTGCAGTTGTGATTCTTTCTGAGGATTGACATACAAGTTGACCGTGCTGCGTTAGTCGTGAGACGATGTTGGTTACAATGGTCACGTGAACAGGCTCACACTCTTAAATGTCCACGCAGCGCGGACGTCCGCTAAGATCGGAAAACTGTAAGGGCAGCAATGGCAGACTGTATGGCTACCACAGCACAGATATGATATACACTGACGGATATTCATTGGCTCATTATCTTTGTATATAAAAATGAATCCCTGTTTCTTTGGTCACGCCTTAACTTGAAAACAGATCGACAGATTTTGCTCATCTTATTATGTTGTTTTCTTAATACTTAGGATAAGGCTTTATGTAATAAAATGTTTGGTGTATCTACTGGAAAACTGGAAAATTTGGGAACAACCGGAAGTGCGTATTTCAAGGTGACCGTGTGTTTCTATTGCATACAAATCTAAAGTTTGTTCTCATCCCGGTTAAAATGTTGCACACTTGACTTTATAAACAAGGTCTCTGAATACATAAAGTTTCGTTAGGTGCATGGCGATTATTACTTTACATATGGCATTCACCAAAATGCACAGATTTGCTCCGATTGTGATGAAATTTACTATACTCGACTTCAAAACAAGAGTCTCCACACTGTCTACAAAAAAGGAAAAAAAATTCGTGTGGTGAACGGCACAGGGTACGTTACTTATGAACTTTGGCAAAATCACTTCAGTTGCCTCGATAGTGTTTCACACTTCATCTTTAAACCAAAAGGAAGGTCACGGTTTTCATTTGTTTAGGACGGTGCATGGGAAAGAAATGCAATAAGCTTTGAATCTGATCACCACGGAAGTTGACGTGTATGAGATTTCCTAGATATGTGGTGGGGGATGTAAGGAGATCAACGAAGTAGGATGGCCGTTGGACGGAGGGTGGGGAGGGGAGGGAATGGAAGAAAGGGTACAAGAAAAGAGTAGGTGGACGTGAACAGAGAGATGGAGAGAGAGAAAGACAGAAAGAGACGGGGGGGGGGGGGGGAGGGGGACTACATAGTATAGAATAAATAAATGCCCGGGCATCACCCGCTTTCATCTAGTCCGTAATACGTATTCATATGTCTGTCATTGATGCCGTGACGTAGGTAAGTGCAGCTAAAAGGGATGTTTCATTCGTCGTTCACAATTCTTTTTACTGAAGACTCCGATCCAGTCAGGTTTGAGGCAGCTCTTCTATGCACTAATTATGATGAAACAGGTACTAATAAGGTTATCAGCTTGTTACGCCAATGGAGAGCGATGTTAATAAAAATACACCTTGTAAAGATGAAAATAACAGTCTAGTTCGCAATATTTGACAGTTTATTAATACAGGTAACCGGTTTCGATCTAAGATTAAATCATCTGCAGATCTCTCACAGTACATGTTCAAGTGATAAGCGTGCGGTCTTAGATCGAAACCGGTTACCTGTAGTTATAGTCTTCATTCCGGAGACTGGTTTGATACAGCTCTCCACCCTACGATAACCTGAGCAAGCCCTTTCATCTCCTCATTAGAACGGCAATCTGCTTACTATATGCGTCTCTTCGTCTCCCTCTGCGATTATTACCCCACACCCTTCCTTCCAATGCTAAATTTATGATTCCTCAATGTCTAAGAATTTGTGCTACCAAGCGAACCCTTCTTCTAGTCAAGGTATGCCTAAAATTCCTTTCCTCGCCAATTCTGTTCAGTACCTCTTCATTAGTTACGCGATCTATGCATCTAATATTCAGCATTCTTCTGTAACTCCATATTTGAAAAGAGTCTATCCTCTTCGTCCATGCTCCACTTCCGTACAAGGCAACACTCCACACAAATGCCTTCAGAAAAGGCTTCCTTAAACTTTAATTAATATTAGATGTTAGCAAACGCTTTTCTCCCCTTGCCATTCGGCATTTTATATCCTCTGTACTGCGACCATCATATATTATTTTACCATCCAGGTAACAAAACTCATCTATCAGCTTCATTGTTTCATTACCTAATCTAATTCTTTCAACTTCGCCTGATTTTCTAAGACTGAATTCCATTATCTTTGGTTTGCTCTTGTTAATGTTCATTTTATACGCTCTCTTCAACATACTGTCCATTCAACTGCTATTCCTGCTCCTTTGCTGTCTCTGAGTGAATTATAATGTCATCAGTAAAACGTAATGTTTTTATTTCTTCTCCCTGAACTTCCTGGTTTCCTTCACCGCCTGCTCGATGTAAAAATTGAATAACATCGGAGAAAGGCTACAATCCTGTCTTACTCCCCAACCTCTGCATGCCCTTCGTGCCCTTTGAGTCTAATAACTGCGGTCTGGCTTTTATACACTTTGTAAATAACTCTCCTTTACCTGTATTTTACCCCTGCCGACTTCTGAATTTGAAAGAATGTATTCCAATCAACATTGTCAAAAGCTTTCTCCAAATTTACAAAAGATAGAACTGTAGGTTTGCCCTTCCTTAATCTATCTTCTAAAATAAGTGGTAAAGTGTGTATTGCCTCCCGTGTTCCTACGTTCCTCATGAATCTAAATTGATGGTCCCCGAGGTCAGATTCTACCAGCTTTTCCATTCTCCTGTACATAGTTCGTGTTAAAATTTTGCAACCATGCCTTATAAAACTGATGGTTCTATAATTTTCACACCTGCCTGCGCCTGATTTCTTTGGAATGGGGATTATTACATTTTTCTTAAAGTCTGAGGGTATTTCGCTTGTCTCATACATCTTACCAGGTGAAACAGTTTTGTCATGGTTGACTCTCCCAGAGACTTTAGTAGCTCTGAGGGAATGTCATGTACTCTCGGGGCCTTGCTCCGACCTAGGTCTTTCAGGGCTCTGTCAAATTCATCTCTCAATATAGTATCTCCTATTTCATCTTGATCTACTTCCTCCTCCCTTCCTACAACATTGTCTCCACCTTTCAGCTTTTCCTTCTTTGCTGAGAATTGGTTTTCCATCTGAGTTCTTGATATTCGTAGAGCTGTTTTTCTTGCCCCCAAATGTCTTTTTTATTTTCCTATAGGCAGTATCTACTTTCCCCCTTGTTACACATTCTTCTACAGATTTGCATTTGGCTTGTGGCCACTCTTGCTCAGCCATTTTGCACATCCTGTCAATCTCATTTCTTAGTCGTCTGTACTCCATTTTGCCTTTTTCATTTACTGCAATTTTATATTTTATCTTTCATCAATTAAATTCCTGTGATATCCAAGGACGTTTGTAGGTCTTGCTTTTCTACCTATTTTATCCTCTGCTGCTTTCACTATTTCATTTCTCAATGATACCCATTCCTCTTCTACTGTTTTATTTCCCCCCGTTGCCGTTAATCGTTGCCTAAAGCTTCCTCTCAGATTCTTAAGAACTTCAACTTCCCTCAATTTATTCAAGTCCCATGTCCTTATTTTCCTACCTTTCTGCAGTTTTTTCAGTTTCAGCCTACAGTTCATGACCAGATAAGTTATGGTCAGAGTCTATATCTGCCCCTAGGTATGTCTCACAGTTTAAAACTTCGTTCCGGATTCTATGTTTTACCATTATAACTTGTATCTGATACCTTCCGTTGTCTCCTGGTCTTTTCCACGTATACAACTTTATTTCGTGATTCTTAAACCAGGTGTATGTTATGATTTAATCATGTTCGGCGCAGTACTCTACCAGGCGACTACCTCTTTCATTCATTCTGCCCAGTCCATATTCACCTACTATTTTTCCTTCTCATCCTTTTCCTAATACCGAATTCCAGTCTCCCATCAAAATTGTGTTTTCTTCTCCCTTAATTTTCTTAGTAATTTCCTTTAACTCCTCATACATATCTTCAATCTCCTCATCATTGACGGAGCTAGTTGGCATATAAACCTGTACTACTGTTGTCGGTGTTGGCTTCGTATCTACCTTGCGATAACAGTGCTTCTCATAGTAGTTTACCCGCATTCCTTTTTCTTATTCATTTTCAGTCGTACTCCTGTGATACCCCAAACTGATTTTGTATTTATAATCCTGTACTCACCTGACCAGAAATCCTCTTCATCCTGGCACCGAACTTCACTAATACCCACTATATCTAACTTTAACCTATCCATTTTTTAAATTTTATATCTTCCCTACCGATTAAAGGATATAACATTCCACGCTCAGATCTGTAGAATGCCAGTGTTGTCGCGGTGGAGTAGCCGAGCGGTCTAAGGCGCCTAGTTTCGGAACGCGCGGCTGCTCGCCGTCTTAGGTTCGAGTCCTCCCTGGGACATAAGTGTGTGTGTGTGTGTGTTGTCCTTAGGTTAGTTTACTTTAGTTTAATTTGTTTGTAAGCTACGGACTGATGACCATACAGTTTGGTCCGATAGAATTACAAACATTTGAACATTTGAATCCCAGTATTGTCTTTCCTGATGACAACATCCTCCTGAGTAGTCCCCGCCCGGAGATCCGAATGGGGGACTATCTTATCTCAGGAATATTTTACCCGAGAGGATGTCATCATCATATTTTCATACAGTAGAGCCGCATGTCCTCGGGAAAAGTAACGGCTGTAGTTTCCCCTTACTTTCAGCCGTTCGCAGTAACTGTGTGGCAAAGCCACATTAGCTGATGTTACAAGGCCAGCTCAGTCAATCATCCAGACTGTTGCCCCTGTAACTACTGAAAAGGCTGCTGCCCCTCATCAGGAACCACACGTTTGTCTGGCCTCTCCACAGATACCCCTCCGCTGTGGTTGCACCTACGGCACGGCTATCTGCATCGTTGAGGCACGCAAGCCACCCCACCACGGCAATGTCTGTGATTCATGAGGATGGTCTGTTATTTTCATCTTTAAAAAATTATAAGTTCGCTGTTTTTCAAAATGTTCAAATGTTTGTATAGCTTATGGGACTTAACTACGGGGTCATCAGTCCTTAAACTTACAAACTACTTATGAACTACTTACGAACTAGGACGGTACAAATATCCATGCCCGAGGGGGGATTCGAACCCCCGACCGTAGTGGCCGTGCAGACTGTGACTGGAGCGCCTCAGTCCCCTCGGCCACCGCGGCCGGCCGCTGTTTTTCGAAAGAAGGAAACCACGTTTTCCAAACTGATTAACGCCGTCTTTAGGTTGTTACGCCAAGATTGCTGATAAAATATATTTATATAAATATATAGGGGAGGGAGTGTCGGGGAAATGAGTTGGGGAGGAAATAATTAAAAGAGAAACGTTATTTGTTGCGGGGAGATCTATTTGCGAAATTACTGTCAGGAACTATCGCTTTAAAATACATATATTGTAGGCACTCACCTACATAGGGAGATATAATCATCATAATAACATAAGAGAAACCAGATCGAAAACAGACTTAGGTGTTCCTTCTTCCCGGGAAATATTAGAGAATGGTACTACAGAGAAACATCATAAAAGTCGTTCGATGAACCCTCTGCCATGCACATTGTGACTTACAGATTATCATTGTAGATGTAGAAAACGAAACGAACTGACATGTTTCAGGAGAAGCTAACGAAAAAGTTGCACTAGTAGATGTGTTCACAACCCACAGAGGAGCGTTCGGCAATAACACCGCAATTTCATCATGTCCATAGGTAGTATTGTCATAATATTATGACGATAAAATGCCAATATCGCAATGTTTTATTTATATTTTTTACGCAAGAGGATTTCGACACTCAAGGGCGACCTCTTCTGGTCTCTGGGGAACATGTAGAAAATATATGGTTATATAAAATATATACAGGATAAATTCGATTGGTGTGGTTACATAAACAAAAAATACACGGGTGAGTCAGTAAATAAGTCGCAAACTGAGGTAGGCACGCCAGTACTGTGTTTACTAGCCTGAAAATTGCTTTACTTTTCAGACGACTATACCTGTAAATTTAAATACACGTACCATCGTTCTAGAAGGCCATAAAACCCTGGAGCTTGGAATTTTTGTGGCAGCGTTTGTATCGTAGAAGTGATACTCTTGTGCTGGAACTTTATTTGGTTCCTTCAACTGCAGCAACCCACAAGACGGATGTGTCGTAGTTGTAGGGAACTACCCCCGCACATGGCGCAGTACTGACGTGTCTACCGAACACCATGTTCAGTCAGGGCCTCACAACAGCCCATGCCACGTCACACTCACCAGGTCGCATCCGCAAGCTGAGTGGCTGGCCGCTGGACCACAGCCCACTGCCAGCCCCACGTCCCACTCGGACGCTACATTTCCTGTAGTTCGTATGTTGTTGTTGTTGTGGTCTTCAGTCCGGAGACTGGTTTGATGCAGCTCTCCACAATACCCTATCCTGAGCAAGCCTCTTCATCTCCACATAAGAACGACAACCTACATCTGTCTGAATCTGCTTACTGTATCCAGCTCTTGGTCTTCCCCTGCGATTTTTTCCCCACACACTTCCCTCCAACGCTAAATTCACAATTTCTTGATGTCTAAGAATGTGTCCTACCAATCTATCCCTTCTTTTAGTCAAGGTATGCCAGAAATTCCTTTTCTCTCCAATTCTGTTCAGTACCTCCTCATTAGTTACGCGATCCACCCACCTAATCTTCAGCATTCTTCTGTAGCACCATATTTCAAAAGCCTCAATCCTCTTCCTGTCCGCACTGTTTATCGTCCATGTCTCACTCCCATACAAGGCAACACTCCATACAAATGCCTTCAGAAAGGACTTCCTTAGGCTTAAATCAATATTCGATGTTAACAAATTTCTCTTTTTCAAGAACGCTTTTCTACCCATTGCCATTCTACATTTTATATCCTCTGTACTGCGACCATCATTTGTTATTTTACTGCCCAAGTAACAAAACTCATCTACCTCCTCTATTGCTTCGTTTCCCAATCTAATTCCTTCAGCATCACCTGATTTTCTTACACTGCACTCCATTACCCTAGTTTTGCTCTTGTTAATGTTCATCTTATATCCACCTTTCAGCACACTGTCCATTCCGTTCAATTGCTCTTCCAGGTCCTCTGCTGTTTCTGACAGAATTACTATGTCGTCGGCAAAACGCAATGTTTTTAATTCTTCACCCTGAACTTTAATTCCTTCTCCAAATTTCTCCTTGCTTTCCTTTACAGCTTGCTCAATGTACAAATTGAACAACAATGGAGAAAGACTACAACCCTGTCTTACTCCCTTTCCAACCACTGCATCCCTTTCATTCCCTTCAACTCTGACAACCGCTGTCTGGTTTTTGTACAAGTTGTAAATAACCTTACGTTCCCTATATTTTACTCCTGCTTGCTTCAGAACTTGAAAGAGTTTATTCCAATCGTAGTTCGTATATATGCGTTATAATGTTAGTAGCTCAAGGTGTAGGTGAACGATTTAAGGACTAAAACAGTACCTACCGCCTATATAAATTTATGTGTAGACATTTTACCAAACAAGGATTCATTGAATGACAAACGTTGCTGCACATGTTCTCGCCATTACATAAAATCAACAAATGTTTCCATGTACACAGTAATAGGAGTACCTCAAAGTCTAGGACAGCAGATTCAGAAGCAGTGACATTAATCACTATTTATGTAACATTGCACCGAAAACTTGTATGAGAAGGTATTCAATAAAGCAATAGTGAGCTGTAAGTATCTCGACAATTCTTACTATTAAAATATTTGCTACAGTGTACACGTTACTGTGTGCAGTTCAAGTACTAAGTGAAAAATTTGACAGTAATTACTATTTTATTTAAATTATAAGTAAGGGCTGATTACCTTTTCTTCTTACAATAAAAAACAAAACTATATTTACCTCGCATATTACGCCTATGGAGAGCGATCTGTTTATAATATTAATAACATTAAACCTTCTTCAGGTTTTTATGCCAAGATCGTGAATAAAGTATATTTATTTCTCTTAACCAGTTTCATTGTTTATATCATTATCTTCATAAAGGTTTAAACATCTCCACTTAGGAGGACATGTGAAATTAAGGGTTTCTTATTTTACATTATGACGAGAAACACTTTATTTCACTTGTTCTCTGAAGAGGACATGTTTAAACCCTTCTGAAGATGAAGATCATTGAAACCAGTTAAGAGAAATAAATATATTTTATTGGCAATCTTGGCTTAACAACCTGAAGAAGGTGTACTTTTATTGATATTAGAAACAAAACTGCTTGAAGATTTTCTCATCATTTCATGATTGACATGGGTGGAACAGTGTACACAATGACATGGGTGACTCAAAATCTAAGTAATTAATCTAACCGATTATAATGACAGCTATTCTCGAAATGAAACCTGAATGTAAAGTTTTTAAAAGTTTAATTTCGTAAAATGATAAAAGTACTGTTCATGTACACAGTATACAATATTGTCAATATCTTCGTAAATTTCATCCATTCCACACGTCACTGCATCGATGTCACCGTACTTTGATATTTAGAAGGTAAAGTGTACCAGGACGAAGAGGCGGTGAAACAATGGCCGATCGCATTAGAAACTTTCATACCGACATTCCCGCAGATATGCTTGTGCCCCGTGTACAGTCGTATGGATAGACGATGAATGTGTCTATTGAAGTAGACAGTAATATGTTTGATCTCTAATTGGGAAAATAGACAAGCGTTGAACTAGATTCACGGCCACTGTGGCGCGTGTTCGATATGTCAGAGGAATACAATACTGCAAATGGGGTTTCTATTTACAAGTTGTGCAGTATTGCCTGTCGTACACTCGCAGACTGGACGTGATGGCGTATGTCCCACTGGATACCGAGGGACATTCAGCATCATATTTCATATTACGACTGTGTAGTCATTCCAAGTCCTTCGATAGCAGCGTCAACTCCTGGGAAATGAAACAAACGCTACGGATAAAAACATGTATTTTTTGCCGCTAAAATCGCAATGTGTAATAAACATTTACGTACCTGCGGAAGATTTCGGAGGGGGGAAAATTATATATATATATATATATATATATATATATATATATATATATATATATATTTCCTGACCATGTATTGAAATTTACTCCTTACACATCATGACTTTTTCTTCTAAAGTCAATATGTAAAAATTTATTTCCCTCTAAAAACACATGGCATCACTGTATCACAGCTCGCCATTAAAAGAATGCGTATGCCTGCACGAAAACAAATAGTGGAATAATAATTGTTGTTACGATGAGGAGCTTTCGAAATACTAGGGTTGGAACTATTTATTCACAACCGATACAAAAGCGTTACATGTTTGCACCTGTTACTGTAATTCAAAGTAGTAACCAGAGTTGTGTAGAACTACTTGTCAGCGATGTGGAAGGCGTAGTATACCGTTAGCAGGGCCTGTTCTGTTGATGGTGGGAATGGAGAGGCCTACTGCCCTTCGAATCTCTGGAACAGTTCTGAAGCGAATACCACGAAGTGGTTCCTTCATGTTTGGAATCAAATCACAGAAGTACTTACGTTCGGGGAGTATGGTGGATACAGCAGTTCCATTGATCGAACAAAGCAGCAACACCTTGCGTTGTATGCGCCCGCGCATTGTCGTGCAAAATGATGGGTGGGTTGCGCAAAAAGTGTTGCCGCTTTTTTCACAGAGCTTGTCGCACGTGATGATCCAAAACCGAACGGCAATATTGTTAACTGATGGTCTACCGCGGAGAAAAGTAATGCGTTAGTGTAATACCATCACATTCGTACTCGAGAATCACCATAACGTTTACCACACTGGTGCTCTAACGCCCATTATGAGGCGATTCGTTTGCGTATCAGTTTTGGCTCGTACGATGTTGCCCATGTCTCATCCAGTGCTACCATACGGCTCAAGAAAGTCGCTCCTTCGCGTTCATAGCACTGCAAGTGCGTCTGAGCAGCTTCGTAACGCATCCATTTCTGCATTTTCGGCAATTCATGCAGATCCCATCGCGATACAAATTTTCTCATGTCCAGGCGTTGCTTTAGGATGCGAGGCACAGTCGTATGCGCTAATCCGGTTTCGTGGGCGAGCTCACGAATCGTCTGGCGTCGATCAGTGTCCACAAACGCGGCAACAGTATGCACTTCTTCGGAGACGCTACGACGACCTGCCCGATGTTTGTCTGCCACTGTTTGCTGACCTTCTTTGAAGGCTTTTGCCCAACGTGCCTATTCCCCGCACGCCTCTTGAAGACCTCGACGACACACTCGTGCTGTACGATCTTTGTTACATTCATACCTGATCCAACTCAGTTGTTCCTGGTTTGAAAACACAGTGACACCGTTACGTTAAGGCTTTCGCTCCTAAGCAAATGTCTTTACCTGTATTGTGCGAACGACGGTGATGAAGGCCTGGTTAATCTATTTGCTCGGAGAAAGTATGTCAACAACGTATGCTATCAGCGACAGTAGTAGATTCCACTGCGTAGTTCTCCACAGCAGTGTTGCACTGTTTAAGTTCCAACTCTCGTATAAATATTTCAGTAATCCTTCAATAAAAATAAAAAAATGAAATAAAATAAAATAAAAATCTTTAGAACCAGGTCAGTCAACTTTAATTTTAATGTAAATAAGCTGAAATGAAGTTATACAAGTGTCACATGAAGATGTGAAAAACGTCGTCGTACGACGACAACACTTTGAGTGTTGAACAGACTCTGTGTGGACTACGATCGTTGTTACAGAAATACACTGAATAGCCAAACAAACTGCTATACGCACGGATACAATCATAGAGATATCTTCACACTCAGAGGACGGCGTAGGTGTCTGCTGTAGGCGTTACGTTGGTTGGTCAAATGTTTGTGAAGTTATGGTACTTAACTGCAGTGGTCACGCGTCGCTAAACGTACAACATACACAAAACCATGTCCGAGGCAGGACTCCAACCTCCGACGACGAACGGCCACGATCACCGCAGCACGGTGCCATACTGCGCTATTCTGACGCTGCTACAACGATAGATTTAATTGACTCTAAAAGTGGTGTTTTAGTCCAAGGATGAGTGATGAGAAGACTAGTCTCGATCATCGTCATGGGTAGCATCGGGACTTTTACCTGATGGGAATGGCAGCTCCGGGGAAGCGATGAGGTGGTGATTTTTGCGCACGACCATTTCATGAGTGCACAATGAATGTTTTGAATCAACAACATCAAATCTCCGACATCGCTGCGGCCGGAAAGAGATCCTTCAAGAACAGGACCAACGAAGACAAGAGAATCGTTCGACGTGGCAGAAATGCAACCTCTTCGCAAATTGCTACGAATTTCAGTGCTAGTCCATAAAGTCAGCGTGCGAACCATTCAGTGAAACATTTTCGATATGGCCTATCTGAGCCGAAGACCCACTTTTTTATCCTTGTTGACTGTACGACACAAACGTGACTGAAAAATGTTGCCTGGTCCGACGAGTGTCAATTGTATCGAGTGGATGCACGTGTACGGATATGGAAATAACCTCATGAATCTGTACAGCACTTGATCTTTATCCTACGGATGATAGGAAATTTACACAACCAATCCCAGAGCTGCATAAATAAAATGGGTTGGAAGCGGTGTCAGGATGGAAGGCGGAGCGGTGAAGGCTTGTGGGCGCCCTAGGAAAAGGTGGCTGACTGGCAAATAAAAGATAGAATTGAAGTTAATATTTGGTATATTCTGAAATTCTGAACTACGGGATACATGGCGGGACTCGCACTGAGGTAGGATGCAATGAATGAATACCAGTCTAAACGGATTAGAAAACGGAAAAGGTAATGGTTACGGTAATGGTTACGGTTCACACAGTTGGTGGCTGAGTCGTGTGCAGTTGGAGTGATATGGGTACCTTGATACGTCTAGGAAGGAAAGAAGCATGCCAAATTTAAAAGGACACAAGATCCTGAAGACTGAAAATCAATTACAGAAACTTGAAATTTAGCTAGAACTTCAATCGAGAAGCTTAGAATAAGCCTGTCACGTAATTTGGAAGAGAATCTTAAAAGTTTATGGTCGTATACTTTACATACAACCGAAATTTCTTCAGATTGTCTACCAAATTACGTGACAGGCTTTCGTTGTGGAAACTACGCACTAATTCCTATGATTTGTGTCCCATTAAAACCACAACACCGTTTTGACCGCGGAAACTGGGCGGAGGAACATCAGGATTGCCGTCGCAACGAATGGCGCTGGGATTTGTTCATAGAAGAGTCAAGAGTTGGTCTTCAGCCGGTCGTTTTTGACTCATCTGGAGAGAACGTGGAACACGGAACAACGCTGCTTATGTGCAGGAAACATCGCCATATCATGGTGGTGATCAACTGGTGTGGGCAGGAGTCAGTAATGACTTATCTACGGACATCTATGTCGTTCAGATTGGAGCTTTGACTGCTCAGAGGTATAGAGATCGACCTTCTGTAGTGCCCAATGCCGGTACCAGAGGGGATGGTTTCCTACTGGTGGACGATATCGCTCGTTCCCACAGAGCTGCAATGTTGGGCAACATGCTGGAATCTGAGGCAATGCTTGTTGACCAGACTTAAGCCCGATTGAGCACGTCTGGGATGTACTTTCCAAACGGTTTGCAGCTAGACCAGCACCCCCCCTCCCCCCTCCCCCCCCCCACACACACACAAACGTTGCAGTGCTCGATGTAGCACTCATGGACGAATGGCCAAATACCTGTCAAGAGCTGATCGATAATCTCATACTGTACGTACCATGCAGGTGTGCTGTTGTATTGGCCGTCCGCGGTAGTCACACACCGTATTAAAGGGCAACGAGAAGGAGTTTTTCACATTTATGGTAGTTCATGGTGCCTCGCTCTAAGTAAATGACGCGTATACAAAAAAAAAAAAAAAAAAAAAAAAAAAAAAAAAAAAAAAAAAGAGTTGTGACAGCAAAAAATCGTGCTGTATCTCACACTAATTACAACTGTAACCATTATCTGAATAAAATACGTTACCATATGTGTATTATGTACGATGCCTAATCACCTTCGAGAAGTGTTTTTTTTTTTTTTTTTTTTTTTTTTGTTTTTTTTTTTTTTTAGGTAAGTGCCGTTTTGAAATTTGAAAAGTACGTGCTAAGATATCTCAATAATTTTATGCCCACTGGATACCTACATCTGTTGTCTATGCACTGACGTCACGGTCTGCACGGCCACTACGGTCGGGGGTTCGAATCCCCCCTCGGGCATGGATATTTGTGCCGTCCTTAGTTGTAAGTAGTTCATAAGTAGTTTGTAAGTTTAGGGACTGATGACCCCGTAGTTAAGTCCCATAGACTCTACAAACATTTTTTATGCACTGACGCCATTACAGTCTGATTCTTCCTTGTTTACATATAAGAAGCAGTCTACAGTGCAAAAGTTTTATTTTATTCAACTAGTTAGGTCCTTCTTTTACACCAGTGATGCACTGGAAGGCTCCCAGTTACCTGCCAGCTCCACGACATCAATGGAGTTATAATTCCCAAAGATAGTCTAAAAGAAGGACCGAAACTAGTTGAATAAATTAAAACTGTTTCACTGTAGACTGTGTTTATATATAAATTTAAATAAGAGTGCTGTTATACCAAAAAGTGAAACAAAAATGTTTCCAACAATATGTTCCTTGTTTACGTTCTGTACTGACTGTTTAAGATGGCTCTGATAATTTTGAGTCCCACCGACTGTGAAGTAAGGGCTGTTATAACATTTATTACTGCTAAAGGCCTGAAAGCGATCGATATTTATCGTGAGATCTGTCCAGTTTACGGAGAAAACATTATGAGTTGTGGAATGATAAGAAAACGGGCGAGAGCGTTTGAAGATGGCCGCACAAATGTGCATGATGAATAACGGAGTGGGCGTCCTTCGGTCGTTAATGAAAGTTTGGTGCAGGAAGTGGACAATAAGGTGAGAGAAAACATTCGCTTTACGATTTCCTCCTTGCGGGATGACTTTCCTAAAGTATCTCGTAGTGCAAGACGATGACGAAGTCAAAACAATTGTGATGCATGTAAAAATAAAGTTATTGAGATATCTTTGCACGACTTTTTTAATTTCAAACCGGTACTTACTTAAAAAACATGCCTCATAATTCATTTGAACCGTATATTACTTAATTACTATTAACTGTGTTCACGAAACTTCGTGAACGCTATCGACGAAGTATCACAGGTTTTACTATCAACAATCTATCACTGTACTACTCATAGGAGATACGGTGTCACCCATATCATGAAAGCTTAGTTAATGTGAAGCTTTAAGAATTTTGTTTGGTCGGGTGGGGGAGGGCGAGGGAGGGATACGCGCAGGTATTATCGGAATCTAATAAACTGAGTGATGTAAATATTTGAATTTTGAGAATATCGGAATAAGATCTCCTCTTTAGTGGCACCACTTCCACTATGTAGTTGCTAAAAGTGTAAAGATTACACTTTTTATGTAAGAAATAATGCTTGTTAACTGTAAACAACTTTCAGAAGGAGACAAATTACATAGCATGATCTTGTTACTTGGTCGTCAGGTTCAGCGATGCCCACGCGGCCAGTACTTTGAGATCAGTTCAACGTAACAAGATACCATTACGCCAGTTTGGTTTCATCATCTACATTTCCTCTCTCCCTTACTAATTAGGGTAGAATCGCTTTAATTCATCTCGTTTGCAGTCCACTGCATTCAATCAACGTATGAAGAGGTATACGGTATGAATGGCCTCGAATGTTACATTTGCATACCGCTTCGCGCCCGTTCTGTTTGTGGACGTGAGTTCACTTTTTTTTAAAAAATCGTTTTTGTTTTTTCGCGCCCACGCATTACCCATTTCTGCCTGCAGATCGGTGTCAACGACTGACCGCACTGTTTTGAGCCGTTAATTGCGTCAAACTGGTCGCGTTTAATTGACCGGAAACTTTTTGCTCGCGTTCGCCCGCCGAGCACTCAAATGAAGCGCTGTTCGCCTCTGTACTGCCGTAGCGCCACGAGCGAAGCGTAACCGCGAACGCTGTGGCGCGTGGGCGACATTCGACGTTTGATATCGAAAACTGAGAGCGAACAGGTGGCGTCGGAAACCGCTTCAGAATATACGCAAGCTCAATTCCAGAATATATGGTACTGGGTGTAACGTTGCACTTCACACATCTGTTCCGAGGTACTGTAAACAGCGAGGAGCGGTGTGGGTGTAGTACCTGAATATCACACCACTGACCTCTTTGTAGGTTTTGAGTATTTACCATTCTATCCAGAATTCCTCTTCTCTGCATGTTTCATATAACACCCAGTGTGGTATTTTAGGAACCAGGCAGTATTCTGGAGTTGGCTGTTGGCTAGTTTCATATTTGAAATACCTAAATAGGATGTCCCGAATGAAATCTGATTAGCGTTTTACGTCAGCGGTCGTTATGACCTACTTACTCGACATACACGGTGACATATGAAGCTAATGTTAGCACGCGGCTGTTCCCCGTCGGGGGCTCGAATCCTCTTTCGCCATGGATGTTTGTGCTGTCTTTAGTAGATGTTAGTTTATAAGTACTTTGTAAGTTTAGGGACATGACTTCACAGTTAAGTCCCCTAAGCTTTGAACTAATATTAGCTGATTTCTGCCTTCTTTTACCGTCCTCTTGCGAAACAGGAAAAAACATATTAAAACAGGGAGAAAAGAGCTATGGTCGTATTGAACCTTTATTTGAACTACAAAACGATTTCATTCAGGGTCTGACCATCTTCAGTGCTAGAATCGAAACCTGTGTGTCCACCTATATAAGCGGTTTGCATGTTAACATTATACAATGTTAACATGCAAACCGCTGGTATTTATGGGCCCACAAGGTTTCGATTCTATCACTTAAGATGGTCAGATTATGATTGCAATAGATTTGTAGTACAAATAAAGGTTTCGATGTGGCCAAAACTGTTCCTCCCTGTTGTAATTATTTTAATATGGTCGCTCTGTAGCGGACTCCAGATGGAGTCGTCTACAGAAAAACTAATGACACCTAAATGGTCTAAGCAATTAATGAAGTATTGGTATTTCATAAAGTTACAAAGCTAAGACGAAAAAAATAAAAATTACAATTCGGAGAGTTAAAAATTTATAGACACCAGGAGCATCCCCATTAATGTTCGGAAGAGGTTCGCCAAATATTTTGTGTGGAGCGTGGTGACTTATGGTTCTGAACTTTAGTCAGTCGGACAGAAAGAACAAAAATGGAAAAGAATGGTCTAAGTGAAATGGAACGACAGAATATGACGAGGTGTTGAGAGGGGTAAAAGAGGAAAGGATCTTTGTGAGGATGATGCAGAAGAGAAAAAGACCTTAGCTGCGCAAAGTATTCAGTATTAACTGTCAGCTGCAATGGATAATGAAGGGAAAAGCAGAAGTAAAAGTAGAGGAAGCTAACAGATGTGAAGAAAATATGAAGTTACAAGCAAATGAAGGTGGATGCCCAGCTGATATTTTTATGAGTACAGATTTACTGAAAGAGAGAAAAAAAAGCTAGAGGCAAGTGAATATTAAAGTACTTGTAATTCGCTCTGTTTGCGGAGCGACTAATAAAAGCCGGGCGCAGTGGTAGAGCGGTCTGCGGCGCTCCAGTCACGTTCTGCACGGCCACTATGGTCGGGTGTTCGAATCCCCCCTCGGGCATGGATATTTGTGCCGTCTTTATTCTTAGCTAGTTCATAAGTAGTTTGTAAGTTTAGGGACTGATGACCCCGTTGTTAAGTCCCATAAGCTGTACAAACATTTAAACATTGACTAATAAAAATATGTACCATGACCATAATTCGAAACCACGTATGCCGCTCGTTAGGCACGTTCACCAATAACCTCACTAACCCGGCACACTGACTTTGTTGCTCAACTGCACAGCTTATTTTGCAATGCCTGTGTCTTCACTTCCTACTCTCGTTGCAGTCCACTCCATGACCCCCCCCCCTTCCTCTCTTGCTACCCATACCCAAACAGCATAGCAGCAGCTTTCGAATTTCTTGCGATACCATATGAGCACCGAAATACGTGATATTTCCCGAACACCGGGCTTACATGTTTTACCCACATGAAACAATACGGCTTTGGAGAGATTTATCAAGTCTGAAATACAGTCCCTGACAATAAAGTACGGTGAATGAAGTCAGAACTGTCGAACGTGCAATGTAGGCGGAATCACAACGCTGCGTCTGCGTAGCGGCTGGGTTTGACAACCTGCCACCACTGCAGTTCAGTTGAGCATTGCTTGTGTTCCGTGTTACACGAAGTGCTTGTTTAGTACGTTGGTTCGGAACTGGAAACAGGACAATATCGAGCAAAGGAGCAAATTAAGGTTTTGTGTTAGAGTTGGAAAGACATGTAAGAAACGCATGCGATGCTGGTACCTTTTTATAAGGATCAATGTACATGAAGTGTAAAAGTGGTTCACCCGTTTTTGAGGAGGCCTAAAAAGAGTTTCTCACAACCCCCGTAGCGGACGATCGGTGACCGCCGTCAGTGATGAAAACATTGCGAATACGATGACAGTTATCACCAAGGATCGCTGAATAAATATGAGCATGACATCGGATGAATTGCAGATTAACCGTGAATCCGTACGACTAATCCTTACCCAAAAGTTACGGAACAGAAAACTTGATGTCATCTTGTGCCACATTGACTAACCGTCAAAGGAAGGCACGTTTAGAGCCTTCACAGGACTTTGTCGAAACGACGGGTGCGACACCCAATTTCTTGAACCGTATTGCTCCTGAGGATGAAACCTGGTGTTTTCGGTTCTACCTTCAAACGAAACCGCAAAGCATGGAATGGCGTTCTTCGTTATCACCTCGACGAAAAGAGGTCAGAGCCAAAAAATCACTTATCAAAACAGTACTCATCACATTTTCCAAAGCCAAGGCAATTTACACAAGGATTTTTAGCTGTGGGAACGGCGCTGAACCCTGCAAAGTGCGTTGAAAGGTTGACCCGTTTCATGCAACGTCCACACGAAGCACAACAAAGTTTATAGTTTTTTTCAGCAACGCTCGCCCACAGAAAGCCAGTATTGTCAACCAGTTCCTGGAAGAATAGGAGATGGTTGAAACTGAACGTCCACCATCCTCGCCGGCTCTCAGTCCAGAATTCTTCCTATTCCTCGACTCACACTCGCTTTGCAAGGATAGAGATTTGACGACATTCCTGTCATCCAACGAAACGTAAAGAGACTTTTGAACAGCACCCCAAAGGAAGACTACATGCGAAGTTTCCAGGACATGTATTGCAGACCTCAGCAATGGATGATTATGGGAGATGACTGCAGTTCTTCTACCATCATGTTACAGGAATATTCACCAAACTTTGTTGTTATATGTTGCATATACGATGAAAGCTCATGTTTAGGGGGAAAACGCAGAATGTGAAGCGTTGCGGCATCGATGCATTTGCTGCGAGAACAGCGTCCGATGACACAGTCGTCGTCCATGTTGCGTTCACTGGTTACAACTTTGGCGGTTGGCACTGGGTCACAGCGCTCCACGTGCCGTTTCACCATAATCCACACTTTTCATTTGGTTGCTGGTATGGAGGGCCACGGCAAAACACGTACTCCAGTGACACGAAGAAGCTACGTATCCGATCGGCAACATGTGATCGTGTATTGTCTTGCTGAAAAATGTTGTATGGCGTACGTGCATAAATGGTATGGCTAATCGTTGCAAGATGTCATTCACATATGTGAAACTGGTCACACTGACCTATACATGCATTAACTGTGTCATTGGTGGTCATTCCCAATTACATCCTACACCACAACCTGGAGTTGGCGCTGTAAGTGTTGAGCGAATGAAGCCTCCGTTTGTGACGAACCAAGTGACCATTATTTTTAAGTAAACAGAATCTGGATTTGTGCGTCGTTCCACATACCATTGCCGTCTAGCATGTTTTTGCTCAGTAGCAAAAAAATAATAATAATGATCAAAAGTTTGTAGAGCTTACAAACTACTTATGAACTAACTAAGACTAAGTACGGCATAAATATCCATGCCCGAGGGGGGATTCGAACCCCCGACAGTAGTTGCCGTGCAGACCGTGACTAAAGCGCCTCAGTCCCCTCGTCCACCGCGGCCGGTCCAGTAGCCAAACGTAGGCGAGAAGTGAGCAACGTGCCTTTATCTATGCCGTACTAAAAGGTGACAGACTGTTACAACTGATGCTGTGCATTGTGTGAACACTGTTGCGCCGTGAACACTGTTGCGCCAAAACGGAGGAGGACCCAGATACGTCATGCTATACGGATGATTCGTCGATGTTTGCGATGGGTCGTATGGGTGGTGCAACATGGTCCGTCTCGTGTTCTGCGGCCATCCGCGAAGCTTCTGCACACACCTGTTGCACTGCCAAAACACTTCGTCTCATATCAGCAGTTATTTCCCAGGTTCATGGATCACATTCTTTGGTGGATCATATTCCGTGCCAGTAATTATTATTATTCTCTAGTCATAAATTTACAATAGCTATACGCATTGTCGATATGGAGAGCGATCCTAAAATAAGGACTTCAATAAGAGGTTGCAATCTTGGCTTTGTCTTCTTATTGAAATCATTAAAATAAAAAAATAAAAATATTAATAAATATATAATAAGATACAAATTGTACTTATATTACACTAGCTTAAAATCCGGCATCGCTCGGATAGTTGTTATTCCAATCCTCAATTAGTACATCTCCCCTTCTCTTTTCTCTCTCTGATGACCTTTTCTTTTCTTCTCTCTTTATTCGTCTCCTCCCCCCCCTCTCACTTTTTCTTTCTGCTCATCTCCTCATCTCTCCTTTTTTCTGTTCACCTGCTCTTCCCCTTCCCCGTCTCCTCCTGACCCTTTTTCACTCCTTTTCCTCCTCCCACTCCGTCTGTTCATCTCTTTTCACCTGTCATCATCTCTCCTCTCTCATTCTTCTCCTCTCCCCTCTCTCCGTCCATCTCGTCGTCTACACTCTCTGTCTGTCTCCTCCTCCAACTAGTCCTCTCCCTTCTTTACATGGAAACATACATATATGCGCCAAATTCCATGGCTACTGGTCAAAGTCGCAAGGTACCGTGAAAACATACGATTATGTGCTGACTTTCATGGTGACCTTTCAAACAATATCGATGCTTGTAGTACTGTACTCTCCGCTATGCCTCTATGGAGGGTTGAGAAAGTTAGGCCATGTATTAATTCGGGGTATTAGGTATCTTCAATCAACATTTCATATAATTCCGTTCACCGTTTCAGCGTGAAGAGTAACAAACATATTAAACAATTATAAGGTACCCTCCGCCATGCACCGTACGGTGGCTTCCTAAAGGCAGCTCATGCGTTAATTCTGGGTACAAGCTATCTGCAATCAAAATTTCATTCAAATCCGTCTGGCTGTTTCAGCGTGAAGAGAAACAAACATATTAAACAATTATAAGGTACCCTCACCCACAACTATACGGCGGGTTATGAATAGTAGCCCATGTATTATTCTTGGTATACGCTGGCCCTGTCCCAAAATTCATTCATATCTGTTTAGCCATTTCAGCATGACGGCGTAAGTAACGAATTAACTAATTATAAAGCACCCCCTGTCATGAATCATATCTTCTTGCGAGTTTAAGCAATGAAATGACAATCTTTCATCGCAATTGGATGTACTGTGTGGTCGTGCATAAAATGTGAACAAATAGAAAGACAAACAAATATTAATGTTTATATATTGCATGTGCCCAATACTTCGCAACCTCCAAGGCGCATGGAGTGTCTTGCGGGATGTAGCACCCAAAAGGCACTTAGGCATGTGGCTTAAGATAAAAGGTAAAGCAATCAACAATCCAAAGTGCTTTAATAGGCATGGTCCTGTTTGGAGGTGGTATGCCGTTGCCTTCCTCCGACCTTCTAACTGACTTACCCAGCCAGTTATAGGGGAACCTACAGTTTAACGTGGGTTCTGAACCACGGTGCTACTCGGTATTTTTCACATGAGCAATACTGCCAGACGTGAAAGACATTGAAAGTGACAGATAAAAATATCCTTGGACCTGGCGGGGACCGAACCCGCGACCTTCGGATTCATAGGCTGGCACTCTACCACAGTGCGGCCGAGTCGCACGCATGTGGATTATGTTTCGTTGTTTAATCAGAGATCGTTTGTCAAGATACCCCATTTGTTTAGGTTTTCTCTGCATCGTGCAACTCATGATCGTAGTCTGTTCAAAGATTTCCATACCAGCCAGTTGTACTGTGTCGACGTGGTAGTTCTTCATCTTCTGGCATCCATTCGCGACGGTGAGGCGTCGACCTCTTCCATACCTCCAGCCTTGATACCGCTGGAAGCTCTTCCGCGAGCTCAGCTTTTGCAGTGGATGGGCCTTGTTCACTGTCCGTATCTTCTTGTTTGCAGTCACTATTTTGCGTATACCTGGTGGAGGTATTACAGCCAGGTAGCACAGCTAATAGGTTGGGGTAGGTTTTGAGCTACCTGTGATAATAATAGTCCCTCTTTAAAATTCTGCGTATTACTAGGGGGCGTCCATACGTGCGAGAGCCCTCCTGCACGTCTTCAAGTCACACTGATGCACTACTTTTCGGCACAATTTATCGGCAGCTGGTATTCAGGACTGATATCGTCTTGGAGGACTGACATGGTTCGAACTCTTATCATTCCTGCAGAAAATATTTATATACACTTCCAATGAGTATGAACTCGTGTCACTATTGTTTCAAGGTGTTCTGTTTTATCTGAACATGATATATCCGAATGATGTACAGAAGGAAGAATATATCAATTCCTATTATCGAAGAGACCACTCCGGCACACTCTTCTCACTAGCTTCTACCTAAGATGGAGTGGAAATAACCCTACATCCATCAACTGTTTCATAGGGAGAGCACTTATCAGGGCAGGGCACGACGTTGAGATCGCGGGTTTACTTCAAATGTTGTACTCCTTTAGTAGTCGACATTATGCGCAAGTGTTAAGGCGTACTGTTCTTGGAATTTCTAGAAAATTGATAGAGCCTCCAATGGTATATTGAGAAATCCTTGATGTATCAAAATTGTATTAGCCGACATTGTCGGTATGGAGAGCGATCGTAAAATATTTTTTAAATGTGATGACATCATTATGAAGACAAAGCCAAGATCGCATTATAAATTACACATTTACTGTATTACTGTAGTTCCGGTAAGCTACATTGCCATTATACAATGATCAACTAATAAAATACTTATTACAAAATGCTAGAGATATCAATTAAAAACTGATACAGCACTATACTCATCTCATGTTGTTTGGTACACAGTGGACATAATATCTTTCACATCTGATGCTTGAACATTTAAAATTAGAACTGATATAGCCATCGTCATAATAAATCGGTCATCTGATGCTTGCATACTTGAAGTCCAAATACTTCATCATGGACGCAAGAACTTGTCTAATTTTACCTTCAAGTATGCATGCATCAAGTGACCAAGGTATTATGACAACATGTGATATGTACAATGCTATATCAATTCTGACTTTCAATGTGCGAGCGTCAGATGTCAAATATATTATTTCAATTGTGTACCATAGAACATGTGATATGTACAGTGCTCTATCAGTTTTTAATTTATTTGTAGTTTGTAATACGTATTTTATTAATTTGATGAAGAAACTTTTGATCATTTGATAGTGGCAACATAGCTTGCCTAAACTGGGAATGGCATACAGTACATGAGTAATTTATGCGTGCGATCTTGGCTTTACCTTCTTATTACAGTCGTCACATTTAAAAAGTATCAGAATTTGTTCCACAAATCGATCCATTCTCTAGAGTCAAGATACGAGGGGAGAATCAAAAGAAACTGGACTACGAGGGCGCTGCCATCCGTAGACATAGTGCAGGGTTCTCATACTAGAGGGCGTTAGTATAGACCTTAATGAAACAGCTGTGCAGACGGCGTCAGTGTGGTATTGTGTTTCTCTGACTGTTGGCGGGTTAACCCTGCGAAACGTCACGAACAAAGTCATTACAGGGGATGTGAGTTGGTGTAAGGGTATGACCCAGAAACCAAGGAAGCGTCAGTGGAGGATAACCAGCTCTCCCAGACCTGAAAGAAAGGCAAGTTAGGTCAAATCTGATGACAATGATCATTGTCTTTTTTGATGTTCGTGGAATTGTGGATCGGGAATTCCTACCCTCTGGCCAGACTGTTAACCAGCACTTTTACTTGGATGTTTTAAGGCGTCTGCGAGAGGATGTGAGGAGGAAACGCCCGGAACTTTGGCGATCAGGTGACTGTTTTCCGCATCACGACAACGCTCCAGCACACACGGACTTACGAGTGATCCACTATTTGGCATCTCAGAGGTGGTCTGTCGTTCCCCACGCTCCGTATTCGCCGGACCTAGTCCCGTGAGACTTTTTCCTATTTCCACAAATGAAAAAAAATAAAAAAATAATAAAATAAAAAATAAAAAAAAACGCTAAAAGGGAAGCGGTATGATGACGTGGAGTCGGTAAAAACAGCTTCGCAAAGGGCACTGGACGATATCAAACTTGAAGAGTTCCAAACACGCTTCCAACAGTGGGAAAGAGACTTGACAAGTGCATCGCATGTAATGTAGAGTATTTTGAAGGTGACTGAAGTAATTTTGTAAAACGTTTCATCAATAAAGTTTTCATGACAAATATCTGGTTTCTTTTGGGTCCTCCCTCGTATATCAGAAATTATTTTTCTCCCCAAACAGGAGAAGTCTCCATAACATGCTGAACAAGTGGCTAACTACTTCTCTCGCCCATCTGAGATCAACTGCTACCCGAAACAACGGAAGTGTTCCCTACGAACTGCGCCCTGTTTTCTTGAGCAGTGACTGATAATCTCGCCTGATACGGCTACTTCGATATAAGGGCACGTATGACTTTAGCCGCGTTCCACGACTGGCCCGCTAACATCATCGGAGGCAGTATAGCTACGCGGCTTTCAAGGCTCGACCCGGCAAGTCACGTAAGATACGCGCGGCACATTCGGACGCCAACTGCGTCGTTCCGCCGAAATGCGGGCTAGCGGCAATTCCACGAGTCCGCCCCGCCAGTTCTCCGCGGCCCGTGATGAGATGGCGCAATCTCCAGAGACCGCCGGCCGGCGATGCCGATTCCCTGCTTCTTAGCGCAATAAAGCAAGTTCTCTGCGCCATGACAGCGGCGCAGAAGGCTCACCGAAAAATGCCTTTCAGAATCCTGTAGTACTTTTCCCGTTGAAATTTTAATCACTGTAGAGATCAGTACATAGATTTATAGTTATAGGGCAAGTTCTCAAGGTAGCAGGGGTAAAATATAGGGAATGAAAAATTATACACAATTTGTATACTAACCAGACAGTAGTTATAAGAATGAAAGGGCATGAAAGGAACGCAGGGGTTGAGAAAAGTGTAGGGTTGTAACCTTTCCCCAATGTTAGTCAATCTGTATATTCAGAAAGCTGTCAATGAATTGCAAGGAGAAATTAAAGTTCAGGTCGAAGAAATAAAACTTTGCGATTTGCCGAATACATTCTATATCAGAGACAGCATAGGATCTGAAAGAGCAGTGTCTTGAATTTTAACAAGAGCAAAACAAACACCGTGGAATGTAGTCTAAGAAAATCAGGCCACACTGAGGGTATTAGATTAAGTAAAAAAAAATGTTGAAATGTTTATAAATCTGTGAGACTTAACTATTGTTGTTATCTCCATAACTCAGCGGTAGCGTTGCTGACTACCACGCAGGAGGCCCGGGTTCGATTCCCGGCAGGGGACTGGGTAGTGTGTGTTGTCCTAATCATCATCATCTCATTATCATTGGCACGTAAGTCGCCCACGCGGCGTCAAACAAAAAAACTTACACTAAGGCGGCCGAACAAACCCGCAAGGGTTCTTCCGGCCAAGAAACCCATACGCTCATCTCCATTGTTGTTATCAGTCAATAGGCCTACAAAGTACTTAAACTGACATAAGGACAACTCTGTCACCCATGCCCGAGGGAGGTCTAGAATCTCGGACGGGGAGCAATCGCACGCACCTCAGCAAGGCCACTTAGAGAAATCGCTCGTTCCGCCTTGCTGGTTAGGTAAAGAGCCAATAAAAGCAGTACCTGAGTTTTGTCATTTGTGTCGCAAAATAACGTTTGATGGCTGAAGTAAAGGATATGTAATGCAGAATGGCTATAGGTAGAAAAGCATTTCTGAAGAAGCGAAACGTCAGACCTATAACGGGAAAACAAATTGGCGAGTAAAACAGTGCGCGTATGATATTCATTTCATTTCATTTTTTTCTAGTTTAAAGTCCTGTTGCCTTATAATAGAAAACAATACGCACGTTTGCAATTTTATATATTATACTAGCTGGAAACCTGGCGTTGCCCGGTTATTTATTTATTTATTTTTCTATCCACTCTCTCTCTCTCTCTCTGTCCATCTCCTTTTTTCTAAAAACATTTATCAGAGAATATCTAAGAAATTACAGGTAAAATGTACTCGTTTCGACGAATCCAATCACGAAATTCAACAATAATGATAGTGATAATATCACAGATGGATCACTTGATGTAATGCGCGACACGTCAAATCGATTTTTTAAAGAGGTGTATTAAAAGAAATTTCTTTTTTACTGCTTTATTTATTTATTCTTATATTTCCTTATTCCTATGCTTATCCTTACAGAGAAAGAACTGAAGACATTGTAGCACGCATAGACCAAAGATATGGTCTGTGGCATCACGTTTCGCTGTACGTAACCTCCTTGCTATAGAGTCGCAAACGTCATCGCTGGTCTTCAATCCGAATATTTTTATAATTTGACGACTTTCAACCACCATATCATTCACCCCCTTATAGCTGTCGGCATGGAACTGGTGTACAACGGGAGACTTCGGACAACAACTACACACACAAAATTCGTTTGCGTTCTGTAGTATTCGCTGCAGAGCGAAATATTAACACACACACACACACACACACACACACACACACACACACACGTAGAATTTTATATACATCGATAACTTTCCATCCCAATGTACTCCACGCTTTTATCATTTTCAACCTCCAAGTAACAATGCAACCAATAAAACCATTTTCAAAGAGTAATATAATTTTCAAAGAATCATTATTGTTCCGCATTTCGCGTTATATTCTTCAAATTACTAAATATCTATCAGATCGCTATAAAACCGTGCCTAAAATGTTCCTCAGTTATAAATTAGTAATTGTACAAATATTTATGTATCTGCGTCTTGTCGTTCGAACGTGATAAGCGTACATCGAACAGACAATCACATTAAGATATATATAGATAAATAGCTATCCGATTGCCATAAAACCGTGCCTAAAGCCTTCCCGGGATATAAATTAGTAACTTTGCAAATTTTTAGCTTTTTATGTCTTGTGGTTCAGACGTGATAAATGTACACCGAACAGACATTCACATTTATAGATATAGATAATACATTCAGTTCATCGATATCCATTTTACGTATTTAGCTCAATTAGTAACAGGTAGTGATAGGAAATAAAACAGAGCTTACATTTGTTGTAACGAATTGTAATGACAATAAATAGAACTTGGTGTATTTTATTTTGAAGTTTTAGGAAGGAATGTATTTTATCGAAGAACGGCCATACTTCGCATTGCTACACCAATCTTCTAGCCACCAGTGCCTATTATTTCCCTTTCATTTAATTTAGCGACGACATAACTAGTCCCCCATTCGGATCTCTTGGCGGGGACTAGTCAACAGATATTCTACGAGTCGGACCGCGGCATGTTCTAACCCTTAATTGTGTAGGTAAGTCAGAAAATTTGAAAAGATAAATGGATAGGTTAAAGATAGATATGGTAGTTATTACTGAAGTTCGGTGGCAGGATGAACAGGATTTCTGGTCAGGTGACTACAGGGTTATCAATAAAAAATCAGTTGGTGGTAACGCAGGAGTGGGTCCGATAATGAATAAGAAAATAGGAATGTGGGGAAGTTACTATGAACAGCATAGTGAATGCATTATTGTTGCAAAGATAGACACGAAGCCAACACCGACCACAGTAGTGCAAGTTTATATGCCAACTAGCACGGCCGATGATGAGGATACCGTAGAAATGTATAAGGAGATAAAAGAAATCATTCAGGAAGTTAAGGGAGACGAAAACGTGATTGTGATGGGGGACTGGAACTCGGTAGTAGGAAGGGGAAGAGAAGGAAATGCAGTAGGTGAATATGGACTGGGAAAAAGAAATGAAAGAGGAGATCGCTTGGTAGAATTTTGCGCAGAGCACAATTTAATGATCACCAACACTTGGTTTAATCATGAGACAAGGCTGTGAATTGTGGAAGAGACCAGGAGACACTGGAAGGTACCATTGACTTTATAATGGTAAGGAATAGATTAAGAAACCAGGTTTTAAACTGTAAGACATACAGGGCCAGATATAGACTCTGACCATAACTTACTGGTTATGAACTGCAGATTAAAACTTAAGAGACTGCAGAAAGGAAGAAAAGTTAGGAGACGGAACCTGGATAATTTGAAGGAACCAGAGGTGGTTGAGAGTTTTAGAGGGAGCATTAGGCAAGGATTGGCTGAAACTGGAGAAAGAAATATAGTAGAAGAAGATGGGAAGCTCTGAGAGATAGTGTAGTGAAGGCAGCAAAGAATCAATAGGCAGAAGCACAAGGCCTAAAAGAAATCCGTGGATAACACAGGATATACTGAACTTAATTTATAACGGGAGAAAATATAAAAATTCAGCAAGTGAAACAGCAAAAACAGAGTACAAACAAAATGATATTGACAGGAAGTGCAGACTGGCTAAGCAGGAGTGGCTAGAGGACAAATGCAGAACCATAGAAGAATGTATAACTAAGGGAAAGATAGATACCGCCTACAGGAATTTAAAGAGATATTTGAAGACAAGAAAAGCAGTTGTATGAATAGCAAGAACTTAGACGGAAAACCAATACTAAGCAAAGAGGGGAAAACTGAACTGTGGAGGGAATATATAGAGGGCCTACACAAAAGAAATAAACTTGAAGGCGGTATTCTAGATATAGAAGACGAAGTGGAAGAAGAAGAGATAGAGATATGATACTGTGAGAAGAATTTGACAGACCGCTGAAGGATTTGAGTCGAAACAAGGCTCCTGGAGTAGATGATATTCCGTCTGATCTGCTGATATCGTTAGGAGAGCCAGCCGTGAAAAAAAAATGTTTCACCTGGTATGCAAGATGTATGAGACAGGGGAAATACGCTCCGACTTCAATAAGAATATCGTCATTCCAATTCCAATGAAAGCGCGTGCAGACAAGTGTGAAAATTACAGAACTAACAGATTAATGAGTCATGGCTGCAAAAGACTAACACGAATTATTTACAGACGAATGGAAAAACTTGTGTAATCCGACCTCGGTCAACATCAGTTTGGATTTAGGAGAAATGTAGGTACACGGGAGGCAATACTCACATTACGACTTATCTTAGAAGATAGGCTAAGGAAAGGAAAACCTACGTTTTAGCGTTTGTCGATTCGGAGAAAGATTTTGACAATGTCGACTGTAATACACTATTACTAATTCTGAAGGTAACAGGGTTAAAATATAGGGAGCGAAGAGTTTTATTCAACCTATACAAAAACCAGACAGCGGTTATTACAGTCGAAGGGCCAGAAAGGGACGCAGAGTTTGGGAAGGGAGTAAGACAGCGTTGTAGCCTTTCCCCAATGTTGTTCAATCTGTGCAATTGGCAAGCAGTGAAGAAATGGTAGGAGGAATTTGGAGAGGGAACTGAAGTTCAGGGAGAAGAAATAAAAAGATTGCGGTTTGCCGATGATACAGTAATTTTGTCAAAGACTGCAAAGGATCTGGAAGAGCGACTGAATGGAATGGACAGTGTCTTGAAAGGAAGAAATAAGATGAACGTTAACAATAGTAAAACGAAAGTAATGGAATGTAATTTCAGAAAATCAGGCGATGCTGAAAGAATTAGATTAGGCAATGAAACAAAAAAAGTTAAAGGTGAGTTTTGTTATTTGGGTAGCAAGATAACTTCTGATGGCCGAAGTAAAGAAGATATAAAATGTAGAATGGCTTTGGGAAGAAAAGCGTTTCTAAAGAAGCGAAACTTGTTAACATCCACTATTAATTTCAATGTTAGGAAGTCCTTTCTGAAAGCATTTGTCTGGAATGTAGCATTGTATGGGAGTGAAACGTGGACGATAAGGAGTTCAGATAGAAAGACGATACAAGCTTTTGAAATGTGGTGCTACACACGAATGATGAAAATTATATGGGTAGATCACGTGACTAATGAGGAGGTGCTTTAACGGAATTGGGGAGGAAAAGAGTTTTTGGCATATCCTGAGTAAGAGAAGGGATAGATTTGTAGGACACATTCTGAGACATCAAGGAATTGTCATCTTAACATTAGAAGGAAGTATGGGGTTAAAAGCGTAGAGGAAGACCGAGAGACGAATACAGTAAGCAGATTCAAAAGGTTGTAGGTTGCCGAACGTATTCTGAGATGAAGAGACTTGCACAGGACAGGGTAGTGTGGAGAGCTGCATCAAACCAGTCTGCGGACTGAAGACCACAACAACAACGACATAACTAAAAGTTCGTGGTTTTTATACAAAGTGTTTTCTATTTTGGCCACGTTTTTGTTGTTACAATTGTCTGTTTACAATATGCAACGATCTTTCACTGCTTGTAGAGCTGTGTGTCTAGCAATGGCATATCACTGTTGCATGGAGGAGAGGGGCATTGCGACAGTAGTGTGGAACTTGTGGGATACCGAGACGGCCGGGAGACGAGCGCGGGTAGCTAAGTGGTTGAGGCGACCACTAGCCCGAATCGGGAGACCATGGTTCGAATTCCGGCACAGCTCACATTTTCACGTATCGCCGTTTTGTAATTTCATTGCCATAGTGCAACTAAAGTCATTCCCTTCCTACCTAATCATTCTTCCATCCTACCCTTAATAAGAAATTTACAACTGCATAACTGGTCTGAAAATACAGCAACATCAGGTTGTTGTGTACTAGTTTTAATGATCTCTGATTTTATTAACAAACAACTCTTTAAATGACCGTGACTTCTAACCCGAAGTTAACTACCACCAACTAACAAAAATTATCATTGTCGATAATATTAGCTTCCAAATTATTCATATTAAATTTCTTGACTTGAATATTCAAAATATTTCAGGATTGCTTTCTACAGTAATATCCTATAAGTTTGCAAACCCTGAGTAAACTTTCAGGTGAGGAGTTTAGGAGAGTTTTATATTTCATCGCCCTCGTATATATTGCATCAATAAAACAGTGCCAACTTTCGTGCTACTTTAGTGACACCCACTTTCATCATATGTCGTGCTGATCACACTCAAAATTCACTTCAAAATAATTCATCACTTTAGAAAAATTATTTGTAGATCTTGATTTGATATTTAGTAACCTTGTAAACACATCAGTATCTTCATTTATAATATTTTTATTCATGTAAATGTGATGTAATTACAGTCACAAAACTCAATATTAATAGTCCAAATTGCAATCTGACATCCTGTCAATACTGTTTACAAAAACAGACTCCTCATTTTTAAATATCGTTCTATTACATTTCTATAATAATAATTGTTGTTGTTTTAAAAAATGTCAATCGTGGTCCGCAACAGCAGGCAGTTACTTCTTGTTCAGAGCGCCGACCTTCTGCTAATCAGCGATAGCGACCAGCATTTTTTCGCTGACGTCGGCAGAGAACTCGTCACAGCCTACAGTTGCAGCACCGCCGTAATACATGAAACAATGTCAAATAAAATTCACACAAGTATGTGTTCTCATCTTGTCATAGTAATACTTGGCAAATTTGCTGACACAGTAAAGAATATGACACAAGGTGCGGTGGACATTGTGCAAGACTGGTGCAGAAAACAGGATCTGGGGGTTAGTCCTAAGAAGACTGTTGTTGTACCATTCACAAAGAAGCATATACAACATTCAAGTTTCAATGAAGTGCTACCTGTGAAGGGGACAGTGAAATATCTAGTGGTTACCCTAGATGAGTAACTGACATGGACCCCTCACATATTTGCTCCAAGGGAAAGGTACTCTTGTGAGTACCAGGAGAGCTTGTGGCAAAAATTGGGGCCTGAGCCCCAAGGTTATGCACTGCATATACACCACAGTGATTAGACCCAGGATCACCTATGGGGCGGTCGTGTGGTGGAAGAAGATAGAACAGCAGGTTGTGCTAAGGAGATTGGTAAGGTACAGAGATTAGCCTACTTAGCCATAACAGGCGGAATTAGCAGCACACCAACTGCTAGGATGGAAACCATGCTGGATATGCCCCCATTACACCTTTGGGTCAAGATGGAGGCAGCGGCTGGTGTATACAGACTCAAATCTGGCAACAACTGGAACTCTTTGGGATATCCAGAATCACACACTAAAATAGTGAGTGAGGTAAATATAGGAAAGGTTGGGGAAATGCCAGCCGACTATATTATAACCCCATACTGCTTCAACAAGCCTTTCACTATAACAACTGGAAGTAGGGAGCAGTGGGAGAAAATAGTTCGACACCGTACGGGAGATATTGTCTGGTTCACTGACGGGTCAAAATCAGACCAAGGTGTTGGAGCCGGGGTATATGGGGTGCAGTCAAGACTGGAGGGCGTCGTCTCTCTAGGAAAACTGGCCTCAGTATTCCAGCCCGAAATCACTGCCATCAGGGCGTGTGTGGAGGAGAATTTGCGTAGGTGCTACAAATATCGTAGCATCTATGTCTATTCAGACAGCCAGGTAGCCCTGAGATCACTGGCAGCTCCTGCAACAAGGTCTAAAATTGTTGCAGAATGTCACAGAGTTCTGGTGAAGGTAGGCCAAAGCAATAGAGTAAACCTATTGTGGGTCCCTGGCCACTCGGGGATCAGTGGCAACGAACATGCTGACAGATTAGCCAGGATGGGGGCAGAGACTCCATTTATTGGACCGGAACCTGTCCTGACAATCACCAGGGCAATGATCAAATTGGAGCTACGTAACTGGCTCAGAAGACAGCACGTAGAATATTGGACCAAAGTCCATCAACAAGAACATGGCAAGGTAATAATGCCAAAGCCATGTTTTAAAAGAAACTCTGCAATCCTGGGTCTGAACAGCAGAGAGAATAGACTCATGGTTGGATTGCTGACAGGCCATGGGAATTTCAAAAAAAACACCTAAATGTAGGATCTGCAATGACGGGGATGAAACTGCATCACATCTAATCTTCGAATGCTTTGCATTGGAGAGTAAAAGGCACAGAACATTTGGGACAACCACACCCGAAGAAATTGTGTCTAATAAAGAACTGGTAAAGGGACTCCTTGCACTGTTCAAGGGCATTGGTTGGCTTTACTAGATATACAGGGAGCGATACCGCACAATAAACTTAGTTTCGGTGCGGGCAGTGGCGGGTTGGACCAAGACTGTTTTGGCTTCCCTGGAAAAATCAATCAATCAATCAATGTTTTCTCAAATTTTAATAACATTCAAAATAATGTATTCATTAAGTATCTATTAAATAACTGCAAAACTGAGCTTTATGAGGAGAGTAGCGGAAAGCCCAATACACGTTCCACTACAGGTGTCGGTGGAATTTCGAGTGATCTTGCCGTTCCCTAATGTAATTACCGAAAACCATTGTTCAGTATTTCTCTACAGAGGAGAATGGGAAGCGTACAATGCAATGCAAAACTTACTCTAAACTAAGAAAAGCGGCCTCTGTTCTTTCGGATATGTCCGAATGGACGTCGCTGTTTAATACTGCACGTGTTTAACTGGGGGCGTTTTCAGTCCCAAGCGTTAGTAGATATTGTAAACATACTGCATAAGCATATGAATTTCTGTGCCGGGTCTGGGACGTCCTACTCACTAGTGACATTCATATGAAAGTTGTGAGGATGTGACAGCAAGCGTATCGGAACCGGCCATTTCAGACTAATAAAAATCGCGGTAGCGACTTTGGCGTTGAAAACTTCCTTTAAAAATAAACAGATCTCTCGTAGCGGCCGGACGTGTGTGACCTCCATAAATAACCTCACTGTTGGAAACATCGTACACCCGTTTACTGTGTCCACTGCCGACATTAGTTACATCGGCGACGCCAATCCAAATAATCGTTGCTGTTCAACGATAAATAGTCCGGTACCTAACATATATTGCCTACTCTCATAAAATTTACGACTGCGCAAAATACGAAAACACGAGATGTGCTGACAGCTGAATGGCTGCAAGCGTGTCCTACTTTGCCGGTGCTATATTTCCCCGGAGCACTACTCTGGTGAACAAGATGGAGCGTGTACATTATGTCGAGTATTTTTCTTTCTTTCTTTCGCAGTCTGTTAGTTTACACTCACTAACTGGTCTAAGTTCAATATGTAGTTTGCGCCTCTGTTGTACCCGGCGTTAGTTGAAAAGGATTATTAAATTGTAATAAACCTTTCATATAGACAACAGCTTCATACTCATAATTTTGGATAAGTATATGTTTAATCATATAATCGAGGAAGACCTTATGAAAAGACAACACCCAAGATCTCTTTTAATTTTCATTTGGTCAGATTAAACTGCCCCGCGGCGGAGCACCTGAGCGCATTGACCCACTATGCTCCGATGCGCGAGGCCGTTCGTCCTCGGGGGTTCGAATTCCCCCTCGGGCATGGATGTTTGTGCTGTCTTTAGTATGCGGTAGGTTGTTCACCCGGGTCCCACTGAATGACTCGCTTAAGCTCATTGGGGAACAGTTCGATGGTGCCATCTTGGATCTGTTCAAGCATGTACTGACCTCGACATACTTCCTTTACGGAGGTCAATTTTATGAGCAGACAGAAGGGGTGGCGATGGGTAGTCCCCTTTCACCTTTTTATGGAGAAATTCGAGGAAGAGGCACTAACATCAGCCACACATCAACCAAAATGTTTCTACAGATATGTCAATGACACCTTTGTCATCTGGCCCCATGGTAAGGAGGAGCTGGACAACTTCCTGGAGCACCTGAACTCACGCCATCCCAATATAAAGTTCACCATGGAACTGGAGAAGGATGTGCTGGTTAAGAGGAAGGCAGATGGCACTTTTGGGCACAATGTTTATCGCAAGCCCACACATACGGATTTGTATCTACTAGCCAACAGTTGTCACCATCCAGCACAAAAGAATGGTGTGCTCAAAACTCTTATCTATCGAGCACAGGCGCTCTCTGATGCTGACAGTCTGATGACAGAGATGGCACACTTGCGGTCAGTATTCAACAGGAATGGATATTCTGCCAGAGACATCCAAAGGGCGTTTCACTCAGTACGTGCAGTGAAGGAATCGGAAGAGGAACAGGAAGAGGCCAAGAGGGTGGCATACCTACCATATGCAGGGCCAGTATCTGCCAAAATCAGCAGAATTTTGTCTAAACACAACATTAAAAGCATATTCTGCCCACCCACAAAGATCGGTGCACTATTGGGCAACACCAAGGACGACCTGGAACTACAGAGGCCAGGAATTTACAGCATACCGTGCCAGTGTGGGTTGGCATACATAGGCCAGACCACCAGGACGGTTCAGATCAAGTGCAAGGAACACCAAAAGGCACACCAGACTGGGACAACCTACGAAATCAGCAGTGGCTGAACACTGCCTAGAACTTGGCCACTCTATGGACTACAACAACACCAGAATAGTAACACAGACGCCGAGATTCTGGGACAGTGTCATAAAAGAATCCATTGAGATTAAAATCAGTGAAAACCTGATCAACCGTGACACTGGATACCAACTCTGTGCAGCATGGAACCCAGCACTGGAGCTTCTAAAATCGCAACGAAAAACGACTAGGAGAGCACCTGGCATGTCGCAGACGGCAGTGGGAACGCCCAGCGCGGCGCAGACGGTGGAGGGAGCGCCTACCACGGCGCGGACGGCAGGGGAAGCGCCTACCACGGCGCGGACGGCGGAGGGAGCGCTTGGCGCGGCGCGGACGGCGGAGGGAGCACCAGGCAGCAACGAGACACACCCTCTCGGGAATGGACCAATCACAGAGCACCTGACTCGGCGCGGACCGCATATGGAACGCCTAACGCCAAGGCATAAATACTGGACGCGTTCCGAACAGGGACAAGTCCCAGGAAGTACCTGAGGAAGACAGTGAGGCACACTGTCGAAATATTGTGCAAGTTTGACACAAACATCCGGCAGAACACCCGACTACTCCAGAATGTCAGCATTTCGCCGGGAAAGCATTAAATCATACACTTTGTAACTAGTTTGTAAGTTTAGGGACTGATGACTAAGCAGTTTAGTCCCATAAGCTTAACAAACGTTTCAACAATAGATTAAAACGCCATCTTCGGATCTTTCGTTTGATTCCTCACGTCATGAAAGATCTGAACACATCGGTAATCTAAATAAAAACTGTAATATCCGACATATTGTCGGTAAGGAGTGGAACTGATAGATTATTTACGAGAAAAACATTTAATCAGTCTACTCACTGGCAAACAATCGCTTTTCTACGTTTATATTGTATAACTAGTTTCGGCAAATCTATGTCGCCATTCTCAAGTACTTGTACCTCAACTAAAATATTTGAAAATAAATAATTCCTCTTACCACAACGAAACCCTGTCACGTAATTTGGTACAGAATCTTAAGAAATTCTTGTCGTATGTAATGTATACTAGCAGTAAAACACAAACAATACCTATATTACATGATAGAAAGGGTGATGCAACTGATGACAGTTCTGCTGAAGCAGAATTGCTTAACATGGCTTTCCGAAATTCCTTCACTCACGAAGACGTAGCAAATACTCCATAATTCATATAAGGACAGCTTCCACCATCCATAATTTACAAGTAAATATGATTCTCCACTGGCGTCTGGGGAGTGTGAAACCTGGAACTCGCATTGAAAGGTTTTCAACTAGATGACCGTTTACCATTGACGAATCTTCCCAGTAGTAGCTTTTCCCTGCTTCATTGAGGTCAAAGTTGGTGACATCAAGATGATATACAGTTTTCCAAGACGAATTACTTGACTTTAAACGCTGGTGTTCTGCTGTTGATGTATCGCTGTGTATGGGTAGCTGCGGATTCTTCTGAATGTTCCTCCAGATCTTCAGAAGAGCATCTGATCTACGTAGAGCTGGAGGTTGGCTGTAGCCAAGGGGTTTGAGTACTATGTATGCACCCCGTAATAAGTCGCATTGTCTGGTTGAGTTGCACATCTATTTTCTTAGAATGAACACTGTTCATCCAAGTTGGACAACAGTATTCAGCGACAGAGTATCACGTCCGTGATGTTCCTTAAGTCACACGTGCCCCTTGGGTGGTGCTAAATGTGTAACAGCAACAAGATGAGACCGAACTGCCTTAAAAGGCCTCCGGGTCAAAGAGTGCAAACAACGAAGAAATCCTTTTCAGGACGCACAAGTTCGTAGAATTGAACCAGTAGTAGCAGTAAAGAAGTAATAAATTAAAACATCACGGCTCAGTTTGCAAGGTTTATTTAATGCAGCACGGAAGTGCATTACCAAATAAAAGATTCTAATATAAGGAGAAGGGCTGAATTAAAATTTGTGATGCCGGCGCGATTCGAACCCGCGACCTACTGCTTACTAGGGTAATTCGGCTCCGTCTTAGAGGACGTCTCCCTCCAGAACACATACCTTTTTTTTTTTTTTTTTTTTTTTTTTTTTTTTTTTTTTTTTTTTTTTTTTTTCGGGTCTCCAACCTCCCCTACAACCCGTCCTTCCGCTCACCAAAGTCGCCTTCTTCGGCGTCGGCTTCAATCTGCCTTTTTTTGAAATTTTATTTATTTTAATGCTTCCTTCCATCTTGTCTTGCAAATAAAAGTGCTTCTTGCGGAAGTTTCGTTAAGAGGTAGGAAAAAAAGAAAAAAAAAATCTTATTTGACGAATTGTCGTCTTGCTGTGCCACAGCTTTAGAGCCAAAGTATACCAAACAAAAAGTAAAGACTCTTATTTAGTAGAAAACATAATCTATTTTTCTTCAATTTACAATTCGAGAAAAAAAAAAAAACTTTTACTTCTTTTTCTATGGCCCTGCCCACGTCGATTTCAAAGTTCATCTTCTCGGTTCGTGTTCGCAGTTGTTCGTGTCCGCTTGAGGTTCAGTTTCTTCGTGCTTTCTGTTATTCACTAATACTAAAACGCTTCCTTCTCTAACTCTGAAACACGTCAATAGGCTGGAGCACAGAATTCATCTGTAATAAAATATAAATATGTATAGTGGAGATGTATCTTGTTTAAAAACCAAAATTTATTCTGAAATACAGATCTTTTCTTCTAGAAGATTCCGTTTCATCAGTAAATAGTTCTTCGTTTGTTCATTTTATCGTTAATTGAGTTATTGTATTTATTTGTGCAATTAATTTTACTTTCATTCTATAAACTTCATCGTCAATGGTATTGTTCCATGCGCAATTTACATGATAGTTCTCGTAAGGAAATTAGCGTATTGATGATGATAATCCTTTATTTTCAGTAGGTTTTGGTGCTGGGTCCTTATGTACGTCCAAAAGTCTTGTTCGCTCTTTTCAGTGCTTTTCAGGATATAAAATACGGTATGTCCCCTTAGCCAGTTAACCGCATTGTTCTTCGTCTTGGGGTAAAAAATTTCATCGGGTAATAAAAATGTCGAGGGTGTTATTGTATGCGGCGAAGTTCTCTGAATGATCGCTAATTTTCTTCTGACTGACTGCCAGATGGTGTTCGCCTCTCCACAAACAAACTGGTGATCATCAGTGTCATTTAGATTACAGGTGGTACATATAGGGGAATCGGCCATGCGAATGGAATGAAGGCGTTCGTTCGTTGTCATTTTTCTGTTAACGGCGTAGTACCACGTTGCCCTCACGTCAGTTGGTAAGTTCAAATGATGGATGTTTTTCCAGATATTTGACCAGTTGACTGCATTGAACTTAGTTTCTATGACATTCTTGTTATGATACTGCATTAAGTTTTTGTATACTTGTTTGACACTTATCATATCTTTCTCTGCAATCCTCATCTTAATATAACTGTGCTCTATTAAGAAATGTTTTAAGTGATAGAGTGTGCTGGGGATGTGGTGAACATCAATTGGGGCATCGCAGTTGGCTGGTACTATTTCGTTAAGTAAAAATGCTGCTATGCTATTCGGTGACCTCTTCCACTGTTTGTACGTCTTACACATGTACAGCGCATTTGCTTTATTATACACGTCTACAAGGTTTAAGCCACCGTTAGTAGGTGGAAGCGTCAGAGTTTCAAATTTTACTTTAAACATGTGGCCGCGGCTGACGAAATGACCAAAGGCAGCCAGGATCCTTTTTGCCATGTCTTTTGGCATTGGCAGAACTTGTGCCACGTAATTTATTTTGGATGTTAGGTAGATGTTTACGAGTTGCACTCTCTGTATTTCATCAATCATCCTGAGCGTATGTTGGTGGATGCTGGCACGTATGACATTAAGTAGTTTTCTATAGTTCAGAGCAATTGTCTGCCGGATATTTTGTGCATATTCGATTCCAAGACATTTTAATGTGGGGGTCTCCTTTATTGGTCCTGGAGTGGGAACTTCTAAGCCACGCCCAATATTCATTAGTGCACATTTATTGCTGTTCAGCTTGGCTCCGGATGCAAGTGCGTACTTATCTATTATTTCTAGTGCCTTGCATATCTCTTCGTTGTCTCGGACCAGAAATACAACGTCGTCAGCATAGGCCTTGCACACTACCTGCACACCATCTATTGTGATGCCTTGGAGATGTTGACTTAAACGGAAAAGCAGAGGCTCAATGGCTATTGCAAAGAGGGACATAGATAGTGGACACCCTTGTCTCACTGAACTGTTGATTGTGATAGGTTTGCTGGGCTGACCGTTGACCATGACTGTGGAGGTAGCACTGTTTAAAAGGTTCTTTATAATTCCGATGTAACGTTGTGGAAAGTCCATGTAAGACATAGTGTGGAAGAGATAATCATGATTGATTCTGTCGAAAGCTTTCTCGAAATCTAATGAAACGAGCGCACATTTTATTTTACAAGCTCCAGCAATTGATATGATGTCTCTATAGTCACACAGTGTGTGGTGAATGGATCTATCGCGACCGACGCTGGATTGATACGGACCAGTGACGGTGTTCATTACGGCTTTTAATCTCTCATTCAAGATGCGGGAAAATATTTTGTAGTCACAGTTCAGTAATGTGAGCGGTCGTAGATTTGTTACAGATTTTCCTGCATGATTTTTCGGGACTAGAACTATTATTCCCTCTCGAAACTCACTCGGGATATCACTGCTGGGATTCATTAAATCGTTGCAAATTCGTGTTAGCTTAGGTATCATTTGTCTTCGGAACGTGTGGTATAGCTCAGCTGGAATTCCGTCACGCCCAGGAGATTTATTTTTTGGACTTCGTGTTATTGCATACGCCACGTCATCTTCCGTCACGTCAGCTAACAGGTTATCTGCTTGATCCTGGTCCAACTTCCTTGTCAGTCCTGTTGTAAAAAAATTTTGCGCTGTAGTGTCCGTTTTGGTATTACTTAACAGGTTGGTGAAGTATTTATAGATTTCGTTTTTAATCTCACTTTGCTGCGTAATCAGTCTACCATCCATGGAACGCATTTCAGTTATTATTTTCTTCCGATGGCCCTTTCTTTCATTTATTACGTGGTAAATTGACGTCTGTTCTCTTTTTACATCGTTTTGAAGCCTCGATCGTATTTTGCAGCCTTCGATCTGTTTTCGTTTCAAAGCTAAGAGTTTGGCCTGAATTCTTTTTATCTCTAAATGGTTGGTGATTACAGATCGATCATTTGTGTACAATTCTCTAAGAACTGTAAAATAAAATTCAGTCGTCTGTTTTTGCCAGGCATTCTTATCACGTGAGTAGTTTATCAGCGCTCGTCGTATCGACGGTTTAGCACATTTCAGCCACCAAGTCAGTGACGAATGGTAGGAGGTGAATTTCTTCTCACACTCCGTCCATACTCTATTGAATATATCGTGACATTCAGGGTCTTGCATATGTGCCACATTTAATTTCCACAGTCCTCGTCCCCGGTATGTTTCTTGTCTTTTAAGGTTAATGGTGCAAATATATGCTATGTGATCGGAAAATATGGTGGGCCACAACTCGGTCTGCAGCACCTGCGTTTTTAGATTATCGGATACATATATCCTATCGATGCGACTGGCTGAATGACTTGTGATGTACGTAAAGCCTGGCAGTGCGCCGTTTTTGAGCTCCCAGGTATCAGTCATGTTCAGTTGCTTGATTATGTCATCAAGTTCGGCACAATAATTAAAGTTTGGCATTTGATCTTTAGCCGATAAGACGCAGTTATAATCCCCTCCTAAAATTACTTGGTCGTATCGTCCACAGAAAAGGGGAACTATATCATCTTTAAAAAAGTCAGCTCTACGCCGTCTATGACTGGAGCCAGAGGGTGCGTAGATGTTGATGAGCCTAGTACCGTTGATGGTGACAGCTAGGCCTCTGGCATTTGTCAGTTTGGCAACATCGTTGACAATAATACCTTCTTTGCTTAGTATTGCTGTGCCGAGCTCGGAATCGTTCCCTGAATTGACAATTGCATTATATCCTGTGATATCATCGAGGCTGATGTCTGTAACTTCTTGCAACATTGCAATGTCGATATCTGCTGCATAAAGCATATCTTGCAAGGACTTAAGTTTTAAATGACTGCGGATCTTATTGATGTTGATCGTTCCTATTTTATAGGATTGTAATGCAATTGTGAAAAGTTAGATTGACAACATAGGGGAATAACATGACTGATACTCTTAGCGCCTAAAATCTTTAGTGTATCGGACGTGGAGGTGACGTCCCCTTCGTTTTTTCACCCCTCGGTACTTCCTTCATTTCTTCGTCCTCAGGGAAGTGTGCAATTTCGTCTGCCCAGTTCCCTCTACGAGTGTGCTGAAGCATCTCATTCTCAGAGCCATGTTGAGATGGTACTTTGTTTCGCAAATCTTTCTTTGTAGATTTAGCCTTTGCACCGCCCTGTTGCGTGGGCGTTTCTATATTTGACGAAACTTCCATACTCATCTGTTGACTCCGTTGCAATTTTCCGGACATGTCGGCACTTAATTTTCGACTAATTTGTTGCGCTTTCTCACGCACTGGCTGTAC
This sequence comes from Locusta migratoria, assembly GCA_026315105.1. Taxonomy (NCBI): domain Eukaryota; kingdom Metazoa; phylum Arthropoda; class Insecta; order Orthoptera; family Acrididae; genus Locusta; species Locusta migratoria. Next base: position 389,124,435 of record CM048748.1, read on the forward strand.
TTTCTGTTTGGCGTCAGGGGGTGCTATGCGCCGTTTTTTATGCTTCTTCGGGGAGGATCCAGATTGTGGACTCTCCTCATTCTCGGAAGTGCTAGTGGGGTCCTGTGTATTATCGTCTTTAATAGAAACGGCTGCCTCCTCACACTGCACATCTTGTGCAAAGTTCTCTGGGATATTTTTATTCGGTTCATCTTTAGTGGCAGTTTCCGTCGTGTTCGTAGGTGCGACAGCCGGTATTTGATTGGTACTGGTGTCCATTGCCACGCTTACGTTAGCGTCGTCAGTCCCGCAGTTTCCGTCCATTGCGGCGGTCGACGTGGCGGCCGTGTTGTCTCGGAGGGCTGTGGCATACGTCACAGGCAGTGACGTCATCTTCATTGGCGCGACCGGCTCACCTGCCGGCACCTGCGCCACTCTTCGCTGCACACACTCGGATCTGACGTGCCCTGTCTGTCCACAGCCTGAGCATGTACGTGGTTGATCGTCGTACATGACAATGGCTCTGTATCCGCAAACGTAAATATACGACGGAATATGTTTTTGTAGCTCAATTTTTAGTTGCCTGACACCATTGAGTACTGGGAACGTTTGAAAACTTGTCCATTTTTCAGCAGTATTGCTGATAACTCTCCCATATGGTTTTAGAGCTGAATTTATCTCATCTTCGGTTATCTCGAACGGGAGTTCAAAGACTCGAACAGTTCTAGTCCCAAATCCCGCATAATCAACTTGAACTGTACCGACATTACCGTCACAATGATTAAATTTCAATGTTCCTCTAAATTGTTCGATAACCTTTTCACAACATTCAGTATTAATCATTTTTACATAAACAGTGCTACTCACAATCGATAGGTGGATCCCGACTATCTCACTTAAACTGAGCTTTACTACATCTCGAAGGAACGCTTCTACTTCAAATGCTCTTGGTCTAGCGTAATGTTCGTCAAACGAGAACTTCAAAGTATATTTTCGTTTAGGTTGACTCATCTTGATGATCTACACATTTCGAAACATAAGGCTACTATTTACGCCACAAGAGCGTATAACTCACCACACACTGTAAGCACGCGTCCGGCCGCAGCGAGGAAGTAAACAGACGTCCACACAGCACGCGAGCCGAAAGCAGACTGTACTTGGTTATTTGGTGGGCATAGAGGTGGGGAGGGGCATGAGTTCGGAAAGGAAGGGGAAAGGAAATTAAATGCAGACCAGGAAGGAAAGAAGGGAGAAATATTAGCTTCGGGGCCCCATTCTCACCCCGTTCGTACTCACTAAAGAACCGTGTGCCTCCTGGGAGGGCATACTTTAATTCTGCGTGGATGTTCCTGTGTGTAATACGTATCAGTGTTGATGAGTACCCTACCAATTAAAGTGAATGGTAATACTCCAGGCTTGTATCTGAGGCACTTATTATGTAAATATCAAACGTAATTAAATTCCCTGAGACATGTATTGTCTCACTATCTCATTGTATCAACAACAATTTAAGTATTTCCAGAATCAAACATTCACTCTGCAGCGGAGTGTGCGCTGATATGAAACTTCCTGGCAGATTAAAATTGTGTGTCGGAACCGGGACTCGAACCTGGGACCTTTGCCTTTCGCGGGCAAGCGCACTACCGACTGTGCTATCCCGACATGACTCACGTTGCCGCCTCACAACTTTACTTCCGCCAGTACCTCGCCTCCTACTTTCCAAACTTCACAGAAGCTCCCCTGCGAACCATGCAAGACTAGCACTACTGGAAGAAAGGATATGGTGGAGACATGGCTTGGCCACAGCCTAAGGGGTGTTTCCAGAATGAAACATTCACTCTGCAGCGGAGTGTGCGCTGATATGAAACTTCCTGGAGGATTAAAATTGTGTGCCGGAACCGGGACTCGAACCTGGGACCTTTGCCTTTCGCGGGCGAACATCCCTTAGGCTGTGGATAAGCCATGTCTCCGCCATATCCTTTCTTCCAGGAGTGCTAGTCTTGCATGGTTCGCAGGAGAGCTTCTGTGAAGTTTGGAAGGTAGGAGGCGAGGTACTGGCGGAAGTAAAGTTGTGAGGCGGCATCGTGAGTCGTGTCGGGATAGCACAATCGGTAGTGCGCTTGCCCGCGAAAGGCAAAGGTCCCAGGTTCGAGTCCCGGTTCTGCCAGGAAGTTCCAACAATTTAAGTCTCTGAAACATATATTCTCTCTTTATTTCAGAGTTGTAATTCAAGTCACAGAGAATTGAATTATTGTTTATATTTATATAATCTACGCCTGAGGTATTAGGCAGGACTGTTGCAATTCAGGTCCACTGTTGGGGTGCTATTTCGCTACTGCAGAGGCTTGGCAATATGGATACGGATATCAAAGGGGAACGTCGAGGGATAATTGAAGCCTATGTCCTGGAGGGAGGTGTGCTCTAAGACAGGCCGCACAGCTTCATTTTCCACGAGGCAGCGTTAGCTGTTGAGTTGCATTCACGTCTACTTGCAAAATTTGAACAAGTGAAGTCTTATTTATTAACGTCGGAAGAAGACTTAGTGTGGGTTTCAGTTACAACTATTTTTCACATCATTGCTTGAAAAAAAAAAAAAAAAAAACGGTAAGTCGACTGAACAAAGAAGAAAATAATTATCATTGTAAACCTTAAAGGCGGTCCCCGATTCGAATCCCCGCCGCAGCACAGATTTTAGTTCAATTGCTCTTCTTTTACTCATTATGTTTGGATCTCAGGGAACTGTATTTTTTTGTTTGGTAGGTATCGTTCAGCGAACAAAAGTTTTGCAGCAATTTGATAAAATATTTACTGCTCTCATTTGCAAATACGGGGTTAATGAAGTACTGATTCTTACAGTCAGTAATATATATACAGGGAGTCCCACTCAATTGTTTCACCCCAGATATCTCTGAAACTACAAGATATATTGAAAAACCACTTTCACGGTCATGAAAGTACGGCAGGGGCTTATGAAAGTAGGTACTATGAGACACTCTAAAACGTGAAGAAATATTATTCTCAACACAAACTTATGTTTTTGTACATGGATACACCACATTATTTCTTAAGCAATACGTTTGAAATACATGAGGCGCGCTGCTAGCGCGTGTCCGTGAGTCTCTCTTGAGCCGCCGGCCGCGGTGGCCGAGGGGACTGCGGCGGGCTAGTCACGTTCAGCACGGCCACTACAATCGGGGGTTCGTATCCCCCCTCGGGCATGGATATTTGTGCCGTCCTTAATATTAGCTAGTTCATAAATAGTTTGTAGGTTTAGGGACTGATGACCCCGTAGTTAAGTCATTTAAGCTCTACAAATATTTAAACATTTTTCACGCTTGAGCCTCGGACACGCGCTAGTAGCGCGCCTCAAGTATTTCAAACGTCAACATCGCTTCGCAGCTTCTGCGGATGCAATTGACGCATCACGATGCAACCGACGCCATTAGTTTTGTGATTTTTCACCCTATCGATTGCTTAAGAAATAATATGGAGTAACCAGTTACAAAAACATAAGTTTGTGTTGAAAATAATAGTTATTCAGGTTTTAGAGTGTTTCATAGAACCTACTTTCATAAGCCCCTGCCGTAAGATCATATCTGTGAAAGTCGTTTATCAATATCTCTTGTAGTTTCAAAGATATCTGGGGTGAAACAAATGTTCAAATGTTTGTATAGCTTAAGGGACTTAACTACGGTGTCATCAGTCCTTAAACTTACAAACTACTTATGAACTAGATAATCCAAAGGACGGCACAAATATCCATGCCCGAGGGGGGATACGAACCCCCGACCGTAGTGGCCGTGCAGACCGTGACTGGAGCGCCTCAGCCCCCTCGGCCACCGCGGCCGGGGGGGTGAAACAGGTAAGTGGTTCACCCTGTATATAATCTTGAAAAATTGTATGTTTACATAAAGAAAAACTTTGTAGGTAGTTTTACAATCTCTTTATTGGCTAACAATACGAGTCCTTGACTACCAAGACATTTTGTGAAAACCACACATGAATCGCATTTTGCGTGCAAGTGTTAAATGATTCAGCCTAGCAACAAAAACACCTCTATTTCAGATTAGTTTTTTACCTATATAAATTACTTTGTAACTGAAGTCTGTTTCTTTAATTTCTCAATTGTTCATATGTTTGTTAAACCTATGGGCACTTGATTTCAGGGTCATTAGTCCCTAAACTTCCAAACTACTTATAAACTAACTAATACTAAAGACAACACAAACGTCCAAGCCCGAGGGAGGAGTAGAACCTCCGAAAGGGAACGGCTTCACGCATCGGAGCATAGCGCCTCAATGCGCTCGGTCACTCCGCCGGGGCATTTAATTTCTCTGTAGTATATCGTTCCGTTTTCGTTAGCACATTCTTCCTTATTCACTATATGTCAAATATGATAATGTTCTGTCAGCGCAGAATATGGTATGGATTTTTGGAAAGTTTAATTTTGTTGCAGCTGTGTATCGTTATCTGCCAACTAGTTTTTAAACGTGAATTACATTATCTCGTAAGTGGTACTGAAGCTCCACTACCAATGTTTGATTGGTGACTGGCAATTCAGGTAAATCCACCGTGTATAAATTATACGTAGAATGCCAAAACAACTTCGTAGTGAATGAATGGTAACGTGGAGTACTTTCCTTTTTCTTCCTCTTTAGTCAGTTACTACACTATAAGACTGTGAAGTAATAAGTTTGCGGTACCAGCGTGTGAATTGTCTGTTGCTAACCAAGCAGAGTTAGTACAGTGTCAATAGTTGGCTTGACAAAGAACTTTACGCTTCGACATTTGTTGCTACAGAATAAACTGAAATTGCGCGGAGTTCAGGTATGGATTTTACTCTATTCAAGTCGCTGATCTTCTGAAATTATGTCGGAAATACGAAAGAGCAGTTGAATTTTGTTCCGTATGTTTACTTACTGTGTTTATCTTGCGCTCGTATCAGATTTCCAAACACAAGTTCTGATGGCCGTACTTTCGCTGTGCGCAATATTTTCCTCGCGAAGTAGCCGAACGGTAGGCAATTTTTAATTAGAGTCACCTGCCTTTGCCGAAAATTTTACCACAGAATTTCGCGTCTCCCCTCGGGCGTCTCATGTCTCCAAAGGAAGTAAAATAAAAGTCAATAGACCGTCAAAATAAACTTTCGTGGGTTCTATCGAATGCCTTCTCTCGGGATATCTTTCACGAAGGCCGCCGTAGCCGTGAAGTTTTCCAAGCAAAATATGCAAACGATCTCCCGAAGGCGCTGCTTGAATTACTGCGAAAATTCTTCAGTTACACCGCTACTTGCGGATTTGTAATTGCTAGGAAGGACAACGTACAAAGTAAATATCTGTGGTGATACAGCGGTTCGTATTCACTACGCTCCACAGAACCAGTCGGCAGGCACATTTAACTGCAGCAAGTTCGCAGTATCTTAAATAGAGTCATATAAGTATTTGCAGACAAAAATCGGATATGTAAAGCGGTGTCTTCTTTTTTATTCTTTGTTTCATTGCTTTTCATAATATCTACAGTTTTATTCCGATATTAATGAAATTTTCTAGAGTTGAGATTCAAAACGAGTCGCAGTTTGCATAAAATTTCGTACAGTGGTTGAAATTTCAAAAATGCTCTAAGGCAAATGGAAGGACTAGATGGGTGAAGCCATTACATTAATTGGTAATTAATCTCACAAAGACTTGAAAGGTAAAACACCAACTTTATGTAATTTTTCAAACAATAATTACAATGAAACGCCGTGGCAGAGTGGCCAATCGCATTAAGGCGCCATGCTCCGATGCGCGACGCCGCTCCCCGTCGGGAGTTCGAATCCCCCCTCGGTCATGGATGTTTTTGTCGTACTTCATAATTAGTTTGTAAGATTAGGGACTGATGACCCCGCTGTAAAGTCCCTTAAGCTGAACAAACATTTGAACATTTTGAACCACATGAAAATACCCCGCCGGCCGCGGTGGCCGAGGGTACTGAGGCGCTTCAGTCACGGTCTGCACGGCCACCACGGTCGGGGGTTCGAATCCCCCCTCGGGCATGGATATTTGTGCCGTCTTTAGTATAAGGTAGTTCATAAGTAGTTTGTAAGTTTAGGGACTGATGACCCCGTAGTTAAGTCCCATAGACTCTACAAACATTTGAACATTTTGAAACTATCCACTGGGCGAGCTCAATCTAAAGTTCGACTGTCAGTGGTTAAAGCCTTGTTATAAATATTTCAAAAGCAAAGCACCACCTTTAAATAAAATTTTAAAACAAATCACCAAATGAAATTGGTCATTGGGTGAAGCCTACATAAAATATGGCAAACAGTGGGTGGAGACCGTATATCAATTTGTTAACTGATCTAACAAGACCTTAAAAGGGAAGGTGCGAACTTTAATTTAATACTTAAACAAATGAAATGAAGTATTGAGTGATGCTCAATTTAAAATTTAACAATCAGCAGGTGAAGACCGCACATTAATCGTTAATTATACTTACAATGATTACAAAGGGCAGAGCACCAAGTTGGCGTGAATTCTTAAGTAACAGTTGCCACAAGAAAAGTTACGATCAATGAATCAAAATTTTAAATCACAGTATATATATATGACGCCAAAATATGGTAAACTAACATACAAGTCTGACGATGACCTCAACACACCTGGCAGACAATGATTAGACCTTAAAACAGGCCAGTGACTTCAACCATGAAGCACGACAGTGTCTCAGATCCACGATGTGGTAGCCAGCAGATGGAGAGACTATAATAACCAGAACACGGAACCAATAAATGGAAGAAATTCCACACAAGGTACGGCAAGGCAGTTCCCCAAGTTATTTTGATATTTACCTAACCTAGATAAGACATTAATTACGCAATATAATGTATTGAGGTCATTAATCGAGATAAGAAGTATGGCATCCTTAACGTTGGACCAAATGACACTGTGCAAAATTTCGTTAATATCAGTTAAGTAGTTTAGAAGTAATATACAGGTTGTGTGGTGTCGCACAAGTCTAAAGTGCGCGCCACGTACTTTCGGCGCGCGCCGCCATGACGCACGGCGCGGCGTTCTTACGACGTCAGCCACGAGCGCCCTCTGCTGCAACTCCTCTCGTGGCCACCACTGTACTGCATCGACTTGGGATTCAGACAGGCACTGAAACGGACTCATCAGTAGGCAGGCCTCTACGTAGTTAACCTATGTCTCAGCAGTACACTTAGTTGGCAGTCATGAACTTTGTAAAAGTTAAGTATCATATTTCTACGAAATGTACTACTTGTTCTAATCTAGCCTAGTGTTTCTAGTTTCTGTTGTCCCACTGGCTGGTCACCTCAGACTCTGTACCCGCACTCGCGTGCATCCTACTTTCCTGTGTCGGTCTCTCTCTACTCGGCCACCGACACCCAGGACAACCGGCGGAAACGAGACATAAAAGTGGCAACGAGGATGGGACAAAAAAGTGGCGACGACGATGGGATTCAAAAGGTTGAGTCACTAATCATTGCCACCAAGAATAACTCGGAAAGTATGATAGAAGCTGAAGATTTTGTGGGACAAATGTTGCATAGGACGAGAGTGCCCAGATTATGACTCTTGTTTTTATCTATGTGGGGTCACTGCTGAGATATGGAAGTCAACTCTTCTATTAATGGGATGCAATAGTTCAGTAGTTATTTTCTGATAGCGGCTATCGAGACGAATCCAACGATGTGTAACTTTAACGTCTTTGTAGGTGTCCAAAGGTCGAAAACGGTGTCATGAAAGTTCATTTGCAGAAGGTGTTCGAAGTGATGACCATAGGTATCAATGCAGCGCTGCAATTGTCCTCTCATAGTATATGTGCAGGGTGTCTCACCTAACGCTGCCACCTCAAATATCTCTGGAATGACAACAGATATTCAAAAACAGGTTTCTCCAGCATGAACGTGCGGCAGGGGCTTAAGAAACTAAATACTATGCGAAATTTTATAACTTTTACAAATACTATTTTCAACACAAACTTGTTTCTTTTTAATGTACAACCCCCATTTTTTCGTATGCAATCAATAGCATAAAAATCACATAATCAATGGCGTTTATTGCATCGCAATACGCCAATTACATCCCGAGATATTGCGACGCGAAGTTGACGCTTGAAATAAATGAAGCGCACAGCTAGCGCACCTCCTGAGACTCAAGCGTGAACCTCAAGCTGCCGGAAATCGTGATCTGAATGACGTACTACGTCAGTGGAGTGTTAATGTATGATGTGGTATTGTATGACATCATTGACCCATTTCATTGATGGCACTCTTAAAGGAGGATAGTTTAGTCCCTTCTTGAGCTCTACCTTACTTGAACTGATCTATTATAATGTGTCAAATAATGCGGTATCAGAACGATGGTTTTCATGCGCATAATGTTTGTTGTTGCGAAATGACAACTAGAGGTACAATTAGCGATAACAGACGTGATTTCACGTTTCTAAACCTCATACGTTCTGCAATATGTAGCTTGTAATGGATAGCGACAGCGTCACAGTTCCTGACGTAATGTATCTCATGTAGTACTGTGCTCAGAGCAGGGGTTGCCTGCACTGGCGCGTGTATCCTGCTGTAAACAAATCAATATCACCATGGCACGATCTACCTTCAGTCTACAGGTGTCTCCTAATCCGCTCTGCTGAACTGCTGTCAAAAAAAAAAAAAAAAAAAAAAAAAAAAAAAAAAAAAAAAAAAAAAAAAAAATAAAATAAAATAAAATAAAATAAAAATAAAAAAAATAAAAAAAAAATTAAAAAGAAATTGTTCAAATGGTTGTATAGTTTATTGGACTTAACTACGGGGTCATCAGTCCCTAAACTTACAAACTACTTACGAACTAGCTAAGACTAAGGACGGCACAAATATCCATGCCCGAGGGGGAATTCGAACCCCCGACTGTAGTGGCCGTGCAGACCGTGACTTGCGCGCCTCAGTCCCCTCGGCCACCGCGGCCGGCAACTGCTCTAAAACTGTAACGTAATTAAAACCTATTTTCATGTGGCTTGTTACATTTGCCTTCATCTAGTCGATATGCCGACCTTCAGTAATGAAGGCAAACTAGCTATTATTTTAATTTATGGCGAATGTCATAGAAATGCAACCGCAGCTGTGGCACTGTATGCTGAACGCTACCCAGATCGGCGGTGTCCGTCACGTCGAACCACTGGCAACATCTGCAAGACACTCACGGAAGCCGGCCGCGGTGGCCGAGGGGACTGAGGCGCTCCAGTCACGGTCTACACGGCCACTACGGTCGGAGGTTCGAATCCACCTAGGGCATGGATATTTGTGCCGTCCTTAGTATAAGGTAGTTGATAAGTAGTTTGTAAGTTTAGGGACTGATGACCCCGTAGTTAAGTCCCATAAGCTTCACAAATTAAAACAACACTCACAGAAACAGGAAGCCTGACTCCCACAAAACGTCGACGTACAACGCCAGCGACAGGCAATGGAAATGAAATTGCTGTTCTGGCTGCTGTAACGCACAATCCTCAGGTGGAAGTACGAGAGATTGCACGAGAGTTTGTGTTGAAAATAGTATTTGTAAACGTTTTAAAATTTCGCGTAATATTTAGTTTCTTAGGCCCCTGACCCTGCGGGTGAATATATCTTGAATATCTTTTGCCGTTCCAGAGATATTTGAGGTGGCAGCGTTAGATGAGACACCCTGCGATAACGTAGCTAACTGGCCGAGTGGCTAGCCCCTGCGGCACGGCCCAATGTCTCATGACCACCAGCCAGTCAGGTACGCTGTCGTAGTCTCCACCCTCAAAACTTTGAACAGTTGTAGCTGCCAAACTAAACGTGATAAAAATGTCATTCAATATTTTTTGTACACAGCTGGTGTAAAAAATTTTGTGCACGATAGAAAAAAAAAGCATTGTTCCTATTTGAAAAATTGTATGTCTGCATAAAAATACACTTTCTAGGTATTTTTACAATCTGTTTATTGGCTAACATTACGTGTCCTTGACTACCAATCCATTCTGTGAAAACCGCATATCAATCGCACCTACCGTTTCCGCAATATTTGCGTTGCAATTGTTAGGTTCTTCACACTGTATATGGTGTGTTCTCACCGCAGTGCCGTATGATTGTTAGCCACGCGTGCCATAAGCGGAAGTGGATATACCGAAATAAAACTCAGAGAAATACAATTTATTAATTTACGGAATATTATTCTTACTTACAAATTTTTCACATTCAGTGTTGAATGGACCAAACACAAACTTCTGTAACAGAAGCGCGATTGATATTGGACGGTTTTTATAGATAGCTGCTTTCGCTACACCCCAGAAGAAAAAGCCAGGTTGTGTTAGGTCAGGCGATCGTGGAGGCCAGAGTCCCTGTGAAATTAAGCGATCTGTAAAAAAGTCAGCAAGCAGTGACATTGAGACGCGAGATGGATGCGCGGTTACACCATGTTGTTGAAAATAACAGTTCAGTTATTTCTCTTTAGTTCTCCTATGAATGGGTACATAATATCACGGCAGTATCGTTTAGCGTTAATTGTTTCGTTATAAAATATGCGACCCACAATTTGGAATCTAGAAACCGAAATTCAAACTCATCACAGTATGAAGTAGTTCCGCATGAATCACAATGGATTTCCAGTTCTCTTCGTACGAGAATTTTGCGAGTTCATGTACCCGGATAAATCAAAAAACGCCTCATCTGTGAAAAAGTTTCATTAAAACTCCCCTTTCCATTCTGTCGAACGAAATTTTGAACCATCGACAATAATGCAGTTCAATTCTTGAACGACTGTTAGATGGTATGGGAATAGTTTAAATTTTTTCATTACAGCAGTGTGGGCCGCTGAAACACTAACATCAGTTTCCTGGGTGAATTTTCTTAGTAACTTTTTCAGACCCATGGACGTTTCATCGGAATTATCGAGTAGTTTATCCTCAGACAAAGAATTGTGAGGACCACTTCTCGGTGCATTTTCCACGAACACATACTTCGAGTTCGAAATCTCGCACAGCATAACGGGTCAAAACCTCAAGTGCACTAAACATCCGTTGTGTATTGTGTTGCTCAGTGAGAATCTTTGGTACCCAACGTGAGCAACGTTTACGGAATTTCAGTTGTTTGGTAACAATTTCATGCATCAGTGATCGTGAAATTTTGGGGAAGTCCATAGCGAGAGCACTAATTGTAAACCTACGTTTTTTTCCTGGATCTTGTCATCAATCGCGTGAACCAGTTCTTCTGTAACCAAAGGTGGACGCCCACTTCTTTCTTCATCGTGCACATCACTACGCCCACCATTGAACTGTCGTACACATCTTCTCACCATCGAATCACTCATCGCATTTGGTCCGTAAACATCGCAAATTTGCCGATAAATTTCACTTGGTTTCACTTTCCTCGCATTCAGAAAGCGAATCACCGACCTGATTTCAAAGGCGGCGGAATTTTCAATCAACGCCGACATTTCAAACAAGCACAAGAAAGCGTACGTAACTGACAGCGATCTCCAAATGGCGCACGTTCTTCTCCTTGATACACATCGTCTACAGCGCATCTGCGGAACTGCAATCGCAGCGCTGCAGCGGAGATAAATTGAACCGGAACTTACTTTCTGGATGCACCTCATATACATATAGAGAAAAAGAGAGACAGAAGTACTTTGCCATTTCCATCCTCTGGAACAACATTCATCTGTCCCATATCGACTCACTAAGAGATTTAAGGAACTGACCTTATGACTTACATGACTTACACTCCATACGGCGAAATATAATACTTCACCTTTTAATTTGGTAGATTAACTTTTATTTGCGTAATTTTCAACACATGTAACTCCATGTCTGTTTGAGAAGAAGGCTCGCCGTTCCGCAGACGGATATAACTTAATGAAATTACACTCGTTCTGCGAAAGAACTAACTTCTGCAAACCTTCAACGTTACCTGGGATCCACAAAGCGAGAAAAAGAGATTTTTCTCGAATAAAATGAATTCTGATAAAAGGAGTGAAAATCTCTCGGTCACGAAACTTCCAAGAACCACTTACCAGACTCCTGCAAAGGAAAAAGTCTCACTCTCTTAGAATGGGCAAAGCGAAGAGAAAAATGCTTATTAACGAAGGTGATGAGATGAGCCGCTTTCGAAACTGGAATGAGCAGTATTCTGCTTTAGCTGAAGAAAGTGAATTATCCTCCATTACAAAAGAGAAGTGGATATGGGGAAACAGTGAAAATTTCACCTTGTTGCCTTGTACACTCGTGTTGAGAAAAAAAATTAATTAAATTATAAATACGAAGTTTATGTTCCCCTAGTCCAACATGTGTCCTTCTGCATAATACGCACATGATCCGCAATGGACACTGATAACTTATTCGACGGGTAATTGCGTCGACGCGAACAAGGCGCTAAATGCATCCGTTTGTATAACAGTCCATGCTAAATCTTTCCGAAATTCATACGATTCGTGATGTTTGGCATTGGGCAATTTGCTGCACCCACCGTTCAACCATTTCCCACACATCATCAGATTACAACTACTAGTGAACTGACGGGCAAAAGCAGGAGGCTGGCATCCTGTGACAGTAAGAAGGTACGTGCTCGTGCAGCTACATGTGGTCGTGCGTTGTCTTGCTGAAAAACGACGTCTGGGGTTCCGTGCTGAAAAGGTATGGCTCCTGGTCGGAGGATGTAATTCACGTGACGTCAAACTAGTTACATTACCCTTGACACGAACAAACTGAAACTTTTGCTTGCTTACTTTTGCAACGGATCTTATCTTTACTATTTCTTTCAATACTTTGGCTTTCAACCATCTCCGGAGGAGAAAATTCAGAGACTGCTGGCCAATAAATTTGCCTTATCCAGCGATGCTTCTTACGGCGAATTTTGGGTTTAGATTACGTTTTAACTGACGACTACAATGTTATCCTGCACGCTGAAAGAACGTACGCATCATTGTAGAAAAAAAAAAGAAATATCTTCCAATAATGCTGAAAACTCATTTCAACAAAGTGTATTTCAGGCCCGGCGTTCATATTTTTTAAAGAGTGTGTAGTTATCCAACAGTTGCTCCCCCATCTAATTCCCCCTCTCAGCTGTCTGCAATCTCTATACATAAAAATGTAATTTTGTTATTTGTGTATAGCCATTAATGCCCGAAAGTTATTGACCGATTGCTTTGAAATTTTAACATTTCATTGTAATACAAGAAGTTTTCTAGGTACATATTTCTGGATTATGTTGTATAAAACCTACATGTATATTACATTTGCCTGCCGCGGTGGAGTAGCCGAGCGGTCTAAAGCGTCTCACTGCGGAGCGCGCGGTTGCTCGCCGTGGAGGTTCGAGTCCTCCCTGGGGCATGGGTGTGTGTGTGTTGTCCTTAGGTTGGTTTCCCTTAGTGATTCAATCTACATCTACATGGGATATTCTACAAATCGCATTTCAGTGCCTGGCAGAGGGTTCATCGAATAGCACGCGGGAAGAAAGAATACGTGAATCTCTCCGTTCGAGCTCTGATTTCTCGTATTTTAATCTGATGATCATTGCTATGTATATAAGTGGGAGTCAACAATATATTTTCGCATTCGGAGGAGAATTTTGGCGATTGTAGTTTCGTAAGTCGCCCACGCCGCAGCGATAAGCGCTGCTGTTGATGATTCCCATCCCAGATCCTGTATCATTTCCGTAACGCTGTCTCCCCTGTATCGTGACAATAGAAAACGAGCTTCTCTTCTTTGGACTCTTTCGATGTCCTCCGTCAAACCCACCTGATACGGATCCGACTCTGGGCAGCAAAACTTCAAAAAAGGACGGAAAAGCGTAGTGTATGCAGCCTCTTTAGAAGTTCTATTCCATCTTTTAAGGGTTATGCCAATATAACGCAGTATTATTTCGCCTTTCCCACGACATCATCTACGTGTTCTTTCCAGTTTAAGTCTGTTGTTGTTGTTATGGTCTTCAGTCCGGAGACTGGTTTGATGCAGCTCTCCACCCTGCTCTATCCTGAGCAAGCCTTTTCATCTCCTCATAAGAACGGCAACCCACATCCACTTGAATCTGCTTACTATACGTGTCTCTTGGTCTCCCTCTGCGATTTTTACCCCACACACTTCCCTCCAATGCTATATTTACGATTCCCCGATGGCAAAGAATGCGTCGTACCAAGCGATCCCTTCTTTTAGTCAGGGTATGCCAAAAATTCCTTTTCTCACCAATTCTGTTAAGTATTTCTTCATTGGTTATGCGATCTACCCACCTAATCTTCAGCATTCTTCTGTAACACCACATTTCAAAAGCCTCTACTCTCTTCCTGACCGCACTGCTTATCGTTCATGTTTCACTCCCGTACAAGGCAACACTCCACACAAATGCCTTCAGAAAAGATTTCCTTACACTTAAATTAATATTCGATGTTAGCAAATTTCTCTTTTTCAAAAATGCTTTTCTTCCCATTGCCATTCTGCATTTTATATCCTCTGTACTGCGACCATCACATGTTATTTTACTACCCAAGTAACAAAACTCATCTACCACCTTCATTGTTTCGTTACGTAATCTAATTCCTTCAGCATCGCCTGATTTTCTAAGACCGCATTCCATTATTTTTGTTTTGCTCTTGTTAATGTTCATTTCATATGCTTTCTTCAACACGCTGTCCATTCCATTTAACTGCCTTTGCCGTCTCTGACAGAATTACAATGTCATCAGCAAAACGCAATGTTTTTATTTCTTCCCCCTGTACTTTATTCCCTATTCCAAATTTTTCCTTGCTTTCCTTCACCGCCTGCTTGATGTACAAACTGAATAACGTCGGAGAAAGGCTACAACCCTCTTACTCCCTTCCCAACTGATGCTTCCCTTTCATGCCCTTCGAGTCTAATAACTGCGGTATGGCTTTTGTGCAAGTTATAAATAACTCTCCTTTCCCGATATTTTATCCCTGCTGACTTCAGAATTTGAAAGAGTGTATTCCAGTCAACATTGTCAAATGCTTTCTCCAAATCTACAAAAGCTAAAAATGTAGGTTTGCCTTTCCTTTATCTATCTCCTAAGATAAGACGTAAAGTGAGTATTGCCTCCCGGGTTCCTATGTTCCTCCTGAATCCAAACTGATCTTCCCCGAGGTCAGCTTCTACCAGCTTTTCAATTCTCCTGTAGATAATTCGTGTTAAAATTTTGCAGCCATGACTTATCAAACTGATGGTTCTGTAATTTTCACACCTGTCTGCGCCTGATTTCTTTGGAATGAGGATTATTACATTTTTCTTAAATTCTGAGGGTATTTCGCCTGTCTCATAAATCCTACACACCAGTTCAAATAGTCTTGTCATGGCTGGCTCTCCCAGAGACTTTAGTAGCTCTGAGGGTATGTCATCTTCTCCTGGGGCCTTGTTCCGACCTAGGTCTTTCAAGGCTCTGTCAAATTCATCTCTCAGTATAGTATCTCCTATTTCATCTTGATCTACTTCCTCTTCTCTTACTACAACATCGTCTCTAAGTTCATTTCCTTTGTAGAGCTGTTCTATGTATTCTTTCCACCTTTCAGCTTTCCCTTCTTTGCTGAGAACTGGTTTCCCATCTGAGTTCTTGATATTCGTAGAGTGGCTTTTCTTATCCCCAAATGTCTCTCTTATTTTCTGTAGGCGGTATCTACTTTTCCCCTTCTTATACATTCTTCTACAGATTTGCATTTGGCTTCTAGCCACTCCTGCTTAGCCATTTTTCACTTCCTGTCAATCTCATTTTTTAGTCGTCTGTACTCCATTTTGCCTGTTTCATTTACTGCATTTTTATATTATCTCCTTTCATCAATTAACTTTAGTATTTCCTGTGATATCCAAGGATTTTTGTAGGTCTTGCCTTTCTACCTATTTTGTCCTCTGCTGCCTTCACTATTTCATCTCTAAATTCTACCCATTCCTCTTCTACTGTTTTATTTCCCTCTGTTTCTGTCAATTGTTGCCTAAATCTCCCTCTGAAATTCTCCAGAACTTCACTTTCCTTCAAATTATCTAAGTCCCATCTCCTTATTTTCCTACCTTTCTGCAGTTTTTTTCAGTTTCAGCCTACAGTTCATAACAAACAAGTTATGGTCAGTCTATATCTGCCCCTGGGTACGTCTTGCAGTTTATAACCTGGTTCCGGAATCTATGTCTCACCATTATAAAATCTATCTGATACCTTCAGGTGTCTCCTGGTCTCTTCCATGAATACAACCTTCTTTTGTGATTCTTAAACCAGGTGTTTGTTAAGATTAAATCATGTTCAGTGCAAAATTCTACCAGGCGACTTCCTCTTTCATTCCTCCTGCCCAGTCCATATTCACCTACTATTTTCCTTCTCTTCTTTTTCCTACTACCGAATTCCAGTCTCCCATCACAATTAAGGTTTCCTCTCCCTTAACTGTCTGAATAATTTCCTTTAGCTCCTCATATATTTCTTCGATCTCCTCATCATCGGCAGAGCTAGTTGGCATATAAACCTGTACTACTGTTATCGGTGTTGGCTTCGTATCTATCTTTACAATGATAATGCGATCACTGTGCTGCTCATAGTAGTTTACCCGCATTCTTATTTTCTTATTCATTATCAGTCCTACTCCTGTGATACCCCTAACTGATTTTGTATTTATAATCCTGTACTCACCTGACCAGAAATCCTGTTCATCCTGCCACCGAACTTCACTAATCCCCACTATATCTATCTTCAACCTATCCATTTCCCTTTTTAAATTTTCTAATTTTCCTACCCGATTAAGGGATCCAACATTCCACGCTCCGATCCGTAGAATGCCAGTATTGTCTTTCCTGATGACAACATCCTCCTGAGTAGTCCCCACCCGGAGATCCGAATGGGGGACTATTTTACCTCCGGAATATTTTACCCGAGAGGATGCCATCATCATATGTTCATACAGTAGAGCTGCATGTCCTCGGGAAAAGTAACGGCTGTAGTTTCCCCTTGCTTTCAGCCATTCGCAGTGGCTGTGTGGCAAAGCCACATTAGCTGATGTTACAAGGCCAGCTCAGTCAATCATCCGGACTGTTGCCCCTGTAACTACTGAAAAGGCAGCTGCCCCTCTTCAAGAACCACACGTTTGTCTGGCCTCTCCACAGATACCCCTCCGCTTATTAATTAATAATTATTAATAATAATAATTAATAATTTTTATGTTTAAGTCTGAAGTAATAATAATTCCTAGGTATTTTGATTGATTTATCTTGTAAACAAAGTTTAACGTATTTCTTTTCGTACTCATGTGTACGACTTCACACTTATTATTGAGACTCAGTTGTCAATTTTTACACCATAATCTTATTCAGATCGTTCTGCAGATGGTTTTGATCTTCAGATGATTTTACTAGACGGTAAATGACGGCGTCATCTGCAAACAACCTAAGAGAGCTACTTAGATTTTCCCCTAAAACTGTGTAGTAGTAATGGTTTTCTGGAAAGTAAAACCAACTATGCAATTTAAAGATAAAAATAACAGTCTAGTTCGTAAAATTTGACAATTTATTACTACAGGTAACCGGTTTCGATCTAAGATTAGATCATCTACAGCGAGAGGTCGGAAGTTGATCTAATCTTAGATCGAAACCGGTTACCTGCAGTACAAAAAAAAAAAATGGTCAAATTTTGCGAAGTAGATTGTTATTTTTATCTTTAAATAATTATAAGTTCGCTGTTTTTTTCCAAATAAGGGAACCATGTTTTCCAAACTGATTAAACTATGTAATTATTGGAGATACATTCAGTGAACAACTCAGGATTGCAGTATACACGTAGAACAGTCCAGTTGTTGCAGATACAAATAAGTCAAGCAGTTCCTCTGTTGTTTAGATACAGTTCTCCCACCGAAGCAATCGAACTCGGGACCTCTACATGGTAAACAGTCGCACTTACGACTCAGCTACGAAGACTAACTAAAATGATACTTCTAGATAGAAGAAAGAAATGGAGAGCACATATCAAAATTAGGAAAGTGTTTAATGCAGTTATGTCTAGAAATATATCTGTTTTGCATATGCTCGTCACTTACTAGATCTATAAATCATGACCCACCGTTATAGGTCTTTTATACGTGACTTATAAGTAATGTATTTTATTTAAATTACGAATAGTTTGAATAATATGCTAGCGTGCATTTTCTATTTATTAGACACACTATTAGTTTCGGCTTACTCTCTTCCCTTTTTCAAGGGTTTATAATAAATATTACAAAATTAGCCTTAATGAATGTCAAATTGGAGAAATAAGTTTGACCAGTCTGGAAATTAAAACAACCATACTACCTGGAAATAACATCAACATAGCTCAGCAGTTTACCAGAGCTATATACGTTTACAACAGCATGTTCACATACAGTTATTTTTGTTTAAATTTATGAATGGGATATCAAATATTATTTAATTTTTTTTTCAATTGGCTGATATTTATAATATTTTTGTAAGCATTTCAAAATGCCGATGTAGGTTTTACTTTCATTTTCATAAATGAGAAGTCAAAGATTAGTTGACTTTTTTAAAATTTCAAATTCAGCAACGCTGATTTTGTAAAATATGTTGTAAACACTTGAAAATGGCGACGTAGTACGCCGAAGCTAGTAGCGTGTCTCGTAAATACAAAAGTTACTGTTGGCTTTTGCGCATATTAATCGTATGCCTCGCAAATAAAGTAACCTTAGACAGATGCAATCCTCGCCAGCAATTTGTCGAATTAGAAAACATAATTTATTATAATTATGACACGACACGATTGTATAACGTGATAGACCTTACAAGGGAAGAGCAGATGAAATAATATTGTAAATCAAAACACACCATGATAGTATTGTGTACCGCGAAATTGTTGATGATCTACGGAAGGTACTATATTCTGAAATGTACAGGTAAGGAAGTTGCAGATTTGGAGATGACAACAAAGGTTCGTCGAAACAGGTCTTCTTAGTCATGTGACTGACATAGTAAATTACCTACATATTAACAAAAATAAAAAATAAAAAATAGACAGAGGTAAAGAAACGTTTATACACCTTCTTGGTCCTAAATCGGGTTACAGTGCGCCAACAGCGATGGGTCTGTTCTGACAATAAATCTTCGACGGTACAGTGTAAGACACAGAGGGCGCAATTATGGGTGGACGTTTCAAGGGCTGCACAGTAACAGAGGGTAGAATAGCCCCAGTTGTTTATGTTTTCTTTTGATCTTGCTACTCCACTGCGTAATCGGTTCAGAGATTTCCACACTGTCCATCTACAGGTGCCCTACCGCATCTTTCCAGCGTTCTAGTGTTGTTCTGTAGTCACTCTGGTTCAAATGTTCAAATGTTTGTTAAGCTTAAGGGACTTAACTACGAGGTCATCAGTCCCTAAACTTACAAACTACTTATGAACTACTTACGAACTAGGACGGCACAAATATCCATGCCCGAGGGGGGATTCGAACCCCCGACCGTAGTGGCCGTGCAGACCGTGACTGGAGCGCCTCAGTCCCCTCGGCCACCGTGGCCGGCAGACACTCTGGTACTCAGTTAATGTGAGAAAGCTGTTTCTAGATTTAAGCCTCTGTTCTGCTGACTCCATCCCATGTAGTGGGTGCCACTTGGGGACTACAATTCTCGTCGAATTGATGGAGGTGCAGTACCGGGAAGATGATAGATTTCCTTTTCAGGGTTCGGCTTCAAACACCCTGCAACGATTCTGGCAGATTCATTGAGGGCGGACGCGAAAGGAACCTTCCAGTAGAATGTGCTCTCAAGTCGGCATCACATTCAGGCGTCCTCTGGGCAACGGTTACTTTTTTCCAGCTCATCCTTTCAATCCCAGAGGCACCAAGGCAAAGCTAGTGTAATGACTAGTCAACAAAGGACCTTTTTAGGTTCAATCATGACTATTATCTCTATCAATATCGAGGTAATCTATATCTATAAATGTGAATGTCTGTTCGGTGGACGTTTATCACGTCTGAACCACAAGACATAAAGAGCTACAAATTTGTACAGTTACTAATATCTACTCGGGGAAGGCTTTAGGCACGGTTTTTTGGCGATCGGTTAGCTATATATATATATATATATATATATATATATATATATATATATATAATGTCTGTTCGGTGTACGCTTATCACGTCCGAACGACAAGACGCAGAGACATATTTGTACAGTTACTAATTTATACCCGAGGAAGGTTTTAGGCACGGTTTTATAGCGATCTGATAGATATTTAGTAATTTGAAGAATACAACGCGAAATCCGGAACAGTAATTACTCTTTGAAAATTATAATCACTCTTTGAAAATGGTTTTATTTGTTCATTGTTGCTTGAGGGTTGATAAAGATAAAAGAGTGTTGTATATTGGGATGGAAAGTTATCGGTGTGTATAAAATTCTACGTGTGTGTGTGTCAATGTTTCGCTCTGCATCGAAAACTAGAGAACGCAAACGGATGGACTGTGTGTAATTGTTGTGCGAAGTCTCCCATTGTACACCATAACAGTTCCATGCCGATAGTTATAAGGGGGTGGAAGGTATTGTGCTTGAAAGACATCAAATTATTAAAAATTTGGACTGAAGTCCAGCGATGACATTTGCGACTCTATCGCAAGGAGGTTACATACAGCGAAACGTGATGCCACAAACCATATCGTTGGTCTGTGCGTGCTACAATGTCTTCAGCTCTTTTCTGTAATGATAAGCATACGAATAAGGAAATATAACAATGAATAGATAAAGAAGTAAAAAAGAAATATTTTTAATACATCTCTTTAAAAATAATCGATTTGACGTTTCGCGCATTATCTATCATAATCAACCAACACGCGAGCGGAGCCGCGGGTTTAAGCTAGTCTGAAATAAAGTACTGAATAGCAAACTTGGCATATATTTTTCACAACATATAGCAATTTAGAATGAAAATTGTGCCCCACCGTGCTAAAGGATGCGTTCATCGAACGTCCCACATTGATTTCTACCGTTATTTCACGCCCTGATGCTCGTCAGCAGTGATAACTCTAAGCATACGCCGCTGTCCTCGGTCATTGAATGCAGGTTTTTTGCCACTATGTACTTCGTGGTGAGACTTAACGTCTTCAATTTTTGGCACTTCAATTCTTGGCACTACCCTTGACACTGTGGATCTCTGAGTACGGGCGTGCCTTGTGTACAGGTCTAATCAGGATTCTGCTAATTCCAGTCTTGAGGCCATAATAACGGAATAATGCTTTTCACAAGGACCACAGAAACGAAAATGACGGCGCTATCAATGCACCACCCTTTTGTGCGTATGACTATTTCATGACTACTGTCATCTCAGCGTAGTGAAATGTTAAGGTGTCTCATACAATAATTTGCTTTCACCGGGAAGCATGATGGGAAGGCAAGAAAGTGTGTCAGCAGCTGTGTCTAGCAACCAATGAGAGAGCAGCCAACAGTTGACGTGTTTCTAAGAAACGAGGAAATATTGTCAATTTTTCAATGTAATTACGTCAGAACCTACGAAATCGTAGTGCATACAGATGGAACAGGTGAATATTTTAGCTACCAAGATTATCCTATGGCTAATTTAAGTGCTTACCTAATTCTTCAATGCCCTTTTTGAAAAACGAAATTGTTATTACATGTTTGCAAGTGAAACTGACATACTCCAAACTTGTCTTGAACTAATGATAATCTACAGATAACTATGCCACCAGCACTACGCACTTTTGAATTAGAACTGTGTCTGAGAAGGAAAGAACGTCATAATTTCACAGTTCAGTACCGCATGAACGTTCCCAGATTTATTTTTAACAGCAAACCTGAACATTATCGTTTACAACACTACGCAACTAATATCTTTCTGACCGTTTTGGGCCTGACGTGTAATAATTTTAAGTAAATCGGTAAATACACGTTAAAACTGTTTGATAACCTTTTCACTTCGTTAATTAATTATACATTTATAAATTACGTATGTTAAAGATTCATACACTATGTCTGAATATTCATTAGAATATAATGCAAAAATCTGAAACTGATTTTGATTAAAATTCTTTTCGAGATTTCTCCTAACATCAATTAACAACGACTTTCATTATAGAGAGGCATATGTCATTCGCTCTATCGTATATAAAGGGGTGCTTTGTAAATTGTGAATGAAAATAAATAATATATACAGCAAAGTGTATTAAATAATTTTTTAACGAGAGGAATTTCTGCAATGTCCCAATATTGACTTTTTATATAACCTGCATAGAAGTCGTTTTACGCGTAGAATTAAGATCACTGTGTAATACGTATTACAAAATATTGCAGTTTCTTCATTCACTAGTCCTAAAAATCGCTAAGTTGCTTTTAAACGTAGCTTCAAGAACCAAAGTGATGTTTCTTTGATTTTCATGCTATTTCAGTTGTCTAAGGTGCGTTCTGTGGTATTTGACGAAACACTATACAACAATAAATCATGTATGAGTCGCTAAACTCATAAACGTGACTTCAACGCTAATGATCATGCAACTGTCAAGATGGTCATGCAAATTTAAGTCTTTTTGGTATTTTTGTTACAATAAGTTGCTGTGAGATCCTTTATTTAGCCTACATTTATATGCAACACATTATCAGGAATGACATGCTCGTAACACAACAATTTTTGACATCGTTATTATTGATAAAATGAAATTTACGACAATAATTGCCGACAGTTGTAATAACAACGAAGACCAACAGTTATATATCTTAATGGACCACTAACCAATTAGCAAAATAAATACGGTATAGTATTTCTAATGTATTAAAATCTGATTGGTATAAAGGAAATAACAACAACAAAAAAGAAAAAGACTATTTAAAATTACATTTATATCAATGATGTGCACTCACAGTAAAAAATATATGCAACACATGTCCATTACGATCATCTATAAAGTAAATTGTTTAATCTTAGTACATTTTTAGGTGTGGTTTGTTCCCCATGAGTGATACTAATGTCTCTGTAGTATAATGCTTCAAGAACAACACAAAATCAATGAAGGAACAAGTAAAAAATATATTTCATAAATGTTAACCATTTCCATTTTCAGAATAATTATAAGTTAAATCTAGAATTACGGCATATATTCTGGGGAAACAGGTATATTCAGACATACATTTACTAAAGGGTATATACGTAAAATGCTATGGAAGTAAAACCATACAATTAACTGGTGTTAATTCGTCATATTATGATCAATTCTCTGCTTTTATGGTATCGATTACCTTTTTCAGGAGTGTCACACCATTTTTAACACCCATCGAGCTATGAACAATAGAGGAAGTATCAGGAAATGTTAATGAAACATAAAATTTTATCAATTCATTATTCGTCAGCTTGTGAACTGCTCTGTTCACAGAGGCACAATAAAGGGATCATATGAGCCACTTCACTCTATAAATACAATGCTTCCAATTTTAATTTTTATGTAATGTGTAGCATCGCTTTCTTACAGTTTACAACTAATTGTTGATTCTAGAAACTTTCTGTTATAAATATATGTTTTATGAAATTTAGTTTTCGAACCTATTTGAATCTGAATACGAAATCAAGGCTGTCAACAGAAAGGCGAAAAATAAAGAAGTATGGCACAGAAAAAAAAGAAAAAAAATCTGTTGTCAACTTTTGCTACATGGATTGTACGAAATTACATATTTGGGGATTCGCAAAAATTATAAATAAATAACTGAAAATATGACACATTTAAGACGTCTCTGAATGATATTGGCTATATCAAGACAGAACACTTGGTATACGTTCGAACATCAGTAATGTCTCCTGCCATTCTACAACGTACAGAAAATACTTGTGTATAGTTATTGAAATACCATAAATTACTTACGAAACGTTGTGATACGGCTTATTAAAGTTCTCTGAAATTCATTTGAAGTTGTTACGTCGTTACCAATTAAATCAGTGTTTACATTTTGAACCAGTATCTTCGAAGGAACACGTGCAGTTCTATATTTCACCGTTTGTTTACTGAGGGGACCATAAATTATACACCTGCTTCTACGTTCATAAAACAACGGCAGATGTAAAAATATTGTCACAATATGAAAATACATGATATTAACTCCAGTGTATTTACACTGCTCTATAAATGATTTAAAAACTACCGTGTATACTTTTCTAATGGTCGTAGTGCGTGCGTCTGTGTCAATTTCAAATTCGTTATACTGTTCAATTTGGAAAGCCCTCATACTGTTGCAATTGGTAGAAAAATCGAACACTTAATCCCAGACGCTTACACACGCCTACACACGTTTGTGGTGTATAATGTTTGCTATCCTTAGAGCCAGGCTACTGACAAAGACAAGAAATATTTGATGTTTGTATGTAGTCGTATTTACTTGAAATGAATCGGTCTAGTTCCTTATCTCCGGTACTTAAAAGTCTGCATCATTTTTCTAAAACGAAATACCATAAACGCATCAACTTTCGGAAGGTTTCCAATATCATCCTTGACGAAATCCTATTACATTCTTACTTAAACGTTGTAAATATATTTTCCGTCACAAAAAATTACCCTTACCGCAGAAAAAAAGTAAGGATACATCAAGTAACTTGCACTGAAACTTTGTAATACACACAGAGCTTTGTCTTCCTTGTCTAATATGGCTTCATATGAGCTGCAGACATTAACCGAGCGTTATCGATGAAACGATCTAATGTTCAATACGCATTAAAATAAAAGATCTTTGTAAGAGTAGTGGATTAAAGTGCATTTGGAACGTTACAACCATTCAGAATAAAAACAATTCAAACCGTACCTTTTACAATGGAAACTAGAACTGACGTGAAGGTCCAAACTAGTGTTCCCATATATAAAAAAATCGGTCTACAGTGTCTCTGTATGTATAAATGTTGTGTATTTTACGCTATCTACCTTCCTGAGAAATAAATGATTCATTAACATAGGTCGTATGTGTGATCTTCCAAATTAAATAGTATTTGATAGATTGTGTTTCTGTCCTGCTATGAAATCTTTGTTGGAGAATATGAGCGTAACATCATTTCAGTATGATATCATAAACGTGAGACAATTTTTGTAAGAAAAGTGAGTAAATTTGTTTAATAAAGTTGACTAGATATTTTTTGTGTTTTCTTTCAGATTGTTGATTTAAAATTTTCTCATGACAAAAACACAAAAAATATCTAGTCAACTTTATTAAAATTTCAGATTTTATATAAATCAGAGATATACGTTTCAGTACAATAACCAGAGATCTCTACATAAATTAAATGTATAACTCTGGTGTCTGAGCATAAAACTGCAGCTTGCCTACACATTCAAATATTTTCCAAACTATTCGGCCTCATCAGCTGTGTTTAAATTTGGCATACCAAGCCCGGGTTCCATTCCCGGTCGGGACAGACATTTTCTCCAGTAGGCGACTGTTGTGTCATGCTCATCATCATTTCATCATCACCGACGCGCAAGTCGCCAAAATGGCGTCGTCGAAAGACTTGCACCAGGCAGGTCTAACGGCCAAAAATGCCACACATAATCATCAATGATCATTGGCATACGAATTTGCATCACACATTACACGAGAAATAATATTTTTCTTACTTTTCGATTTGAAATGTATCGTATATCAATACGTGAAGTAGCAGACTAACATGGGGGCAGACTTGAAACGTATTTACTTTTCGTTTCTTGTAACAGTTCGTAGCAGCCATGTTTGAATTTAGCAACATATGAAATATGAACATCTATGTGTGGAACACTCAGACATTTGAATTTCGACATCCATGTTGTATTGAGATCAGTGACACAACATAACAAAGGTCACTCTGCCATGCCACAGATTGTACCCTGCAAAGAAATAAACAAACTGTAACCATACGGCATCTCTGGAGGATTTGGCAATGTCAAATGTCAGAACAAGAACTAATAATGAAAAGTCCAGACCGTAAAAATAATAAGACTGCAAGTATATACAGCTATTTCAATAAAATTAACAACTCCTCAATCCACTATGGACGGAAGCACGTATAATCATGTCATGAAAAATTATACCAAGTTCGTAAGTAGGTATATTTTAACTATTTTAACATAAAATTTTTATCCCTAAATAGCCTTACGATGACCACAGAGCAGAAATAGGCTTATTGCTGTTATGTTTAGGAAATAAATAACATCCGCCACCTAAAACAGCATTTTGGTATCACTTAAATTAGAAAAAATCTGTATTTAAAAGACATACGAAAGGCTCCAGGCCCAAAAGAAATGAAATAAACTCAGTTAGTTACTAAAACAAATGCGCATTACTTATGTGATTTATCTCAG
Organism: Locusta migratoria; assembly: GCA_026315105.1. NCBI lineage: Eukaryota > Metazoa > Arthropoda > Insecta > Orthoptera > Acrididae > Locusta > Locusta migratoria. The sequence goes on from CM048748.1 coordinate 389,150,703, forward strand.
TATTTTCCAAGCTAAGAAACATGAAATTCAGACTAGTGACACGAAGTGAATTTAGTAGACCCACTATTGTACATTTATTCAGCAATTAAAATGTTAGTCCTACAGATGTCAGTTCCAGAACACAGTCATTATTTCCCGGTAAATGCAATGTAATGCCGACTTGGAACGAAATTAAATGTTCGGACGTTTATCTGCAACGCGCTGTTTTATTTCGAAACCCGTCACATGAAATTATGCATGAAATGTAATGGCATTTGAATTACGATGAGATACAGTTATTAATAAAACGAGGTTTATGTTCCACGATCACAAAATTTGCATTATACTTCATTAAGGCTAGTACTTTCTCCGTTGCTAACAGCATGTCGAAAGTGAAGTCCATGAATGGATTATTGTTTTGTACACTATTAGTTGATTGCACCTTATCAGGAGTAGAAATCTCAAGTCAATGAACGATTCTAAGATCGTTGCTACATGTCTTCAATGAGCTACCAACGACTGTTATTTCAATGAATTAATTTAGAAAAAAAAGAATGTAGCTTTGCGTGTCCAATGAATTACGAAAGCCTTTCATTTGATTGTGCGGTAGTTTTCTTTTCAGTCATTTTCTTCTACTATATCAAGGCATGTAAACTATTAGATGACATTTTCTCTCAAGTATAATGTTTTTCTTTCCTCATAATTAACAAATAGGATATAGAGCACTGTGGAGTTTTGTCTATTTCTTAGTTTGCGCTTTTACAAAAAAGGATAACGTAATTTTACAGCTTCTCACTATAATGTTTCTACAGGAATTCATTTTCAAAGTAAAAACATTTTAAATACTGCCATTGGAGGGACTATCCTCACCTATTCAGCGCCTAGAGAGGTGTCTATTACAAATTACGTAACAACGTAATTTCTTTTCAGTTGAACCTGTTTCAGTTACCCATCAAAACATACTTTTCTAAGGCAATAAACAAATCTCAAGGTCAGAGAGAGCGATAAGAGGACATCCAGGGCTGGAAGAAATGTAGTGCAGGAGGAGATGCACAGAGGAAGAATGGAAGGAAAAGAAGGAAGATTAGGGCTTAGCGTCCCGTCGACAGCGTGGTTATTAGAAACGCACCTGACGTTCGGATAGTCTTCGTCAGGTTTACGGGCGAAAGTGTCAACATCGGAAATGGCTTGAAGCGGTTTAGAGAAATCGCGGAGAAACAAAATCAACATGGACGGGAGGCTGGTTTCAACTGCCGTTCTAAGGTTGACAACTGCAACACCTTGCAGGGTATAGCTTGAGGTATGGCATGTAAAAGTCATTGTATAGCATCACCGCAACACAGAAAGGCAACAAGATGTAAATGTGAAACCTTCACCAAATGAAATAATCTCTAAGCTTATGGTAGGGGAGCATGGAGTACGGTAAAACATGAAGCACAGTGAAACAAAGGATTTTTTCCTGGAAAATATATCAATCTAATCATTGGCACTTCTAGTGATTAATCTGTGAATTAACTACCTGCTGTTGATATCGTTTCAAAATGGCAGTAATTGAACAGAGCCACTTTAGAGTAGAGTGTTTGTTTTTCTCTCGTATAACGTAAATACTTGACATGTTCTAATATTCTGTATTGTGTAATTTTATTGGTGTTTACCGAGTATTAGAAATTAACATTGACTACACTTTAGACACTGGTAAGTAGATGAGCAATCAGTAAGTGGAGTTGGAACGTCCTATCAAGACAATGCTTAATTTAATCCCTTGAGTGCCCTATATTTCAGGAGCCACTGTAGCCATTGACATGAAATTTTTACAGGACATTAAACAGTGTAGTGATATTGCTTATCTGTTTTGGATGTACAAAATGCCATAGCGAAAAGTTAAAAAAATGGAAATGGGAGGTCGCTAATATGAATAAATGGCAAACTATTTGAAAGTAAAATATTTTGCATAACAAGCAACCCACCGAATTCGGCGAATAGTTTACCTTTTACGGCATTGTCGAAGATCTCGTAGTTGAGCTTAAATAAAATTATTTGTTATCCGCGTAACCATTTGCCGATATTGGATGGTGGTTCGGTGAATTTACAATCAAGGCTCGTGTAGCAATTTTAATTAATGGCGGAATTATTTGTTCAAGAATGGCAGAGAAAGATAGGCATTGACAACAAAAATGTAGGTGCAAAAAAAAAAAATAAAAAAATAAATAAATAAAAGAGAAAAAGAAGAAAAAAATTGCAGGTTATAAGCCAATGAAATGGTTAAAAATAAGGAATACACAATTCCAATACAAGGAAATTCCGAACCATCCAACGTCGTAATGGGTCGACACAACTGAAAACAGCTTCATGGATAGGGGAAGGAAATGGTGAAAGTTAAAGAAATTTTCAAAAATGCAGACCTGAAATTGGTTGGTGGGTTTATTAATGAGATACAGAAAGCATATTGTTTTCATCTTTACCTGAGTTTAAATGCCAGTTGTTCATCGGCTACAAAGAATATAATAATGAACAGAACAAAATACAACGAGCTGTTCTCATTCTGGCGTAAGAAACAAGTGAAATACACTAGCTTTTTCTTACTTCCTCGCAGAAAGGAATAAATGAAGGTAGTAATTACTCTTTTATATATCAGAGTAAAATAATTGCGTTATCTATCGATTATAAATTATTAGCGTAAAAAATATTTTGCGTTACAGAAACTGTCTTACATTTAAAAAAAAATTGTTCTTTACGTTCTGTAAAATTATTTGCGGGGTTCTGCAGTATTGCAATCTTAATACAGTAATTGTATTTCTGCCACTACTAATGTAAATACATTTTTAATTACACTGTGTACGTTTTGTACATTATCCAAAATGATTTAATGTATACATAACATTACGTTCTTCTTTTAGTTCAGTAGACTCAGGATATGTATGGTATAGTCCTTGAAAATTTAAATACTTTGCTCGAAGTACCTTATGAGATTTAGGGAAAAATGCAACAGAAAATGTAAATTTTCAGGAACGGCTTCAAGCGTTACAATGTTGTTGTTGGGGTCTTCAGTCCGGAGACTGGTCTGACGCAGCTCTCCACAATACCCTATCCTGAGCAAGCCTCTTCATCTCAACATAAGAACGGCAACCTACATCTGTCTGAATCTGCTTACTGTATCCATCTCTTGGTCTTCCCCTGCGATTTTTTCCTCACACATTTCCCTCCAACGCTAAATTCACAATTCCTTGATGTCTAAGAATGTGTCCTACCAAGCGATCCCTTCTTTTAGTCAAGGTATGCCAGAAATTTCTTTTCTCCCCAATTCTGTTCAGTACCTCCTCATTAGTTACGCGATCCACCCACCTAATCTTCAGCATTCTTCTGTAGCACCACATTTCAAAAGCCTGAATCCTCTTCCTGCCCGCACTGTTTATCGTCCATGTCTCATTCCCATACAAGGCAACACTCCATACAAATGTCTTCAGAAAGGACTTCCTTAGGCTTAAATCAATATTCGATGTTAACAAATTTCTCTTTTTCAAGAACGCTTTTCTACCCATTGCCATTCTGAATTTTATATCCTCTGTATTGCGATCATCATTTGTTATTTTACTGCCCAAGTACCAAACTCATCTACCTCCTTTATTGCTTCGTTTCCCAATCTATTTCCTTCAGCATCACCTGATTTTCTTACACTACACTGCATTACCCTAGTTTTGCTCTTGTTAAATTTCATCTTACATGCACTTTTCAGCACACTGTCCATTCCGTTCAATTGCTCTTCCAGGTCCTTTGCTGTATCTGACAGAATTACTATGTTGTCGGCAAAACGCAATGTTTTCATTACTTCACCCTAAACTTTAATTCCTTCTCCAAATTTCTCCTTGCTTTCCTTTTTAGATTGCTCAATCTACAAATTGAATAACATTGGAGAAAGGCTACAACGCTGTCTTACTACCTTTCCAACCACTGCATCCCTTTCATGCCCTTCAACTCTGACAACCGCTGTCTGGTTTTTGTACAAGTTGTAAATAACCTTACGCTCCCTATATTTTACTCCTGCTTGCTTCAGAACTTGAAAGAGCTTATTCCAATCAACATTGTCAAAAGCCTTCTCCAAATCTACAAAAGCTAGAAATGTAGGTTTGCCTTTTCTTAATCTATCTTCTAGGATAAGCCGTAAAGTGAGTATTGCCTCCCGTGTTCCTACATTTCTCCTGAACCCAAACTGACCTTCCCCGAGGTCGGCTTCTACCAGCTTTTCCATCCTTCTGTATATAATTCGCGTTAATATTTTGCAGCCATGACATATTAAACTGATGGTTCTGTAGTTTTCACACCTGCCTGCACCTGCTTTCTTAGGGATGGGGATTATTACATTTTTCTTAAAGTCTGAGGGTACTTCGCGTTACAAAAGACTCAACAAATTCTTAATTATTTTTTAGTTTTGGTCACTCAGAAGCAACCTGCACCTTACTGCAGATCATCCTCTTGATCGTTTTGCAAGGTTTTTTTTCCTCTTTCTGGACTCCGTAGTGACCAACTGTGGAGGATACTCTACCAATGCGAACCTTGTCCTTTCATTGAAGCTCTCTGAGGTAGTTTGCTGCGCCATTAATTCCCATATGCTGTAGCACTTCAAACCTGACAATATTTCAATCATTAAAAGTAACAACAACATCACTGAACCCCCGCTTTCGTGTCTTCATTCCAACAAAACCATTTCTTGGTGAACGAGTCCATTTAATGTTATTGAACGACTCATTGGGACTTTGAGTCCGAACATGCGGACACTTCATCAATAAAACAGATTTTGCTATATATATATATATATATATATATATATATATATATATATATATATATATATATATATATATATATATATATATATGGGAACATTTTTTATATAATCTACACCGGGTGAAAATGTTTACGTGGATTACTTCAAAATCTAACAGCATCGGTATTTTTTTATATATAGAAGGCTGTGGATTGATGTGTTATAGGGGTTAAATTACGTATTTGTTTTGGTAACAATGGAACGAGACAGAAATGTGAAACCATCGCCAAATGAAAGAAAACACTTTAACATAGCGTACCTGAACAGTGCAGCTTCATGTGGTTTTCGTTTTCAATTTACTGCTTTACACACTTCTAAACTAAGGACATCAGGTGTAAGAGAGTGAATAACGTCTTTGATTCTCTCCGTCAAATGGTCAATACCGTTGTTATTAACACTGTACACACGTAACTCACGTAACTCTACAATAGAAAGTCCTAGATGCGTGAAGTCTGGAGATCGTGATTGAATTCCTTAAATGCAATCCTTTCTGTTGATTGATGCGGAAATGTTGCATCTAGAAACTCCCTAACAAACTTGGCATTGTGTTGATGAGCACCACTTTGCTTTACCTTGAAACTCTGTCACCGCATACAATTCCAACTTGTCCAGGTACTTGGTTGAATTCACAGTTTCCACCGCAAAGAGGAAGTGACAGGTATGAACAGAAGTCTTGATTCTTGTAAAGTACCCTCTGTCGGGCACAGTACGAATTGTTATGGACACAGTACCATCGTTTTAATTGTCAAACGTGCAGATTTTATCGCATTATGACTAATAGTGTTGATGGAGATTTGTTAAGTATGTCTTTCCTATCGTCATTTGTGATTAGGATTCCCAGTAGCATCAATTAAACCTTTACTGAGGTCCCGTGTATGTTTCTGCACAAAAATTAATAATAGCATCATTTTAAGCGGGTTGTATTTTTGTACCAAACTTGTAGCTCACATAATTTGAAACATGGAACACTAATTACTCTGGAAAATATTATTTACTCTTACGTATGGAGTTTTCTTTCATTTGGCGAAGATTTTGGTTTCTGTTTTGTTCCATTGTCTTTCTGCGAGCAGTTAAATCTGCTCGAAGACTTTACAGACGCACATCAAAGAAAATTACGTAGGGGAAACTGGAACAGAGTCAAACAAATAATCCACATTTAGCTGTAAATCCACATTTGTTTCTTTCAATGGCATTGCAGTACATATGATAGATAGATACTTGGTTACATGTTGTAAAACACAACTTTCACACCGTCGGAGGCTCGAGTCCTCCCTCGGGCATGGGTGTGTCTGTTGTCCTTGGGTTAGTTTAAGAAGTTTGTAAGCCTTCGGATTGATAACCTCAGGAGTTAAGTCCCATAGATTTACAAACATTTGAACAGCTTCCACAGCCGTTACAATTTTTCAAAAATGTTCAGATGTTTATAAATCTATCGGACCAAACTGCGTGGTCATCAGTCCGTAGCTAACAAGCTACTTAAACTAAGGTAAACTAACCTAAGGAGAAACACGCAGACCCATGCCCCAGAGAGGACTCGAACCTCCGACGGCGAGCAACCGCGCGCTCCGCAGCGAGGCGCCTTAGACCGCTCGGCTACTCCACCGCGGCGATAAATTTTTGTAGTACAGTTATAATCTGAAATTAACCTTATATTCGTTTCACCGTCCACAACGTGTGGAGTACACTGAATCAGGTGATTGGGTACACTAACACACACTTTTTTTTTTCTTTTTGGACACTGCAACTTCCATCACTTATCTGCATTTTTGAAGCGTACACAAACCAACAGAGCCTTTTTATATAAAGAGATTATTTAAAACTCCGGCGTAGTCAGGATATGCACTTACTCCACACTCTTCTATCACCTCTCCCCTCCTCTCTTTATGCATCTCTTCCTCTCCCGTCATTCTGTTCAGTTCATCCTTCCCCTCTCTCAGCTCATCTCTTCTCCCCGCAGCACTGTCTCTGTCCATCTCCACCTCCTCAGTTCTCCTCCCCTATTTTTTTCTTCTTTTTCTTGCGCCTTTTGCGACAAGGCGCATTTGACTGTTGTATTGGCATGGTTAATTTTAAGGGGTGGCGGGATGCACTTCCTGTGTCACCTGTTACTACGCTTTTCTATGAAAAGTCACACGTTAATATTAACTTTCGTGGTTAAAAGTAACATTAAAAAGTGACATAATGCAAGGTTCATTGCAAAGTATCCTCTACTAAGCACCATACGTTAGCTTGCTGAAGTTCAAGTGTACAAAGTTTCATCAAGATCAGTGAAACTGTACATTTGTTGACGTTCATATATTAAGTATCCTCCGTCACGCGCCATACGGTGGCTTACGAAAGGTATGATACGTATTAATAAGGGAATAAGCTACATCTGTTCCAAATTTCATTCATATCCGACCAGCTATTTCAGCGTGAAGGGTAACAAACATACATTAATTATTATATATTAATGTACGAGGTATGTCCACAAAGTAAGTTCCGTTTGGTTTTATAAACCAAACGTGAACAGATACAGAAAAAATATTTATTGTATAAAAATCTGCAACTGTTCAACTACTTTTCTACATAACTTCCGAAATTTTGTACGCACTTGTCATAGCGTGGGACAAGTTTCTGTGTGCCTTCTTCATAGAAGTTTGACGTCTATGTATTCAATCATGTGGAAAACATATTCTTTCAGCTCATCATCGTTGAAGTGTTGTCCACCAAGGACAGATTTTAGGTGTAAGAAGAGATGAAAGGAGTCTTCTTCTTCCCTTCACGTTGCCGCCCGACCTCACAAGGCGAATGTGACCAAACAACTCTTACGGGAATTTCACTGGGACGTGTTTGATCATCCTTCGTGCAGTCTCGCTCCTAGCGACTTTCTTCTTACACCTAAAACCTGTCCGTGGTGGTCAACACTTCAGCGATGATGACGAGCTGAAAGAACTTGTTACCACATGGTTGAATACACAGGCGGCATACAAAGACTTCTGCCACGCTATGACAAATGCCTACAAATTTTCGGAAGCTATGTAGAATAGTAGTTTAATAGTTGTATATTTTTGCACAAGAAATATTTTTTCTGTATCTGTACAAGTTTGTTTTATATAACCAAACGGAACTTACTTTGTGGACATACTTCGTATTTATTTTCACATTCGCATTAAAACCATACGTTCGTAACAACAAATTCCTTCTGCTGGTTGTTTTCACCATAATGGTTCGGTACGCTTGGTAAGCATCAAAGTTGACAGCCATAAAACCGTCATTTAAAAATCTAAATGAAGTATGCTTTCCAGTGAAATATATTTTTAAAAATTTTTCTTACTTTAAAATGCTTACATAAAATATACATGGTGTGAACAAGTTTTTTGTTTTAAATGTTTCTGTGACCAATCATGGTCAAGAAAATCGTCAAAATATGCGTTAGTGGTCTGTTGACAATCCCCAATTCCTTCGTTAGGTGGAACGTCGGCGTTCATGGAGTGTAAGTGTGCATTGTAGAAGTCGGTATAGTAATCCTTTTTGTACAAGACGTTCGCCCTCTACCGTAAAAGTTGTCAGATCTGAGTTAATATCAAGAATATTTTCTTTTATATTCTAACAATAATAGTATAGTACCTCCGACTTCTGTTTTTTAAATACGAGGGGCAATTGGAAAATACATTTCCCCAATCGACTGTGGGCAGAGTTGTGTATGAAAGGACAAAAACAGACATTAAAAATAAGACATATCTTTATTTTTCTACATAATTTCCAAATAAATTGAGACGTTTGCCAAATCGCTTTATAAGCTACAAAAAGCCGTCCAGAAAAAAAAAAAAAAAAAAAAAAAAAAAAAAAAAAAAAAAAAAAAAAAAAAATCTGGGCTTTGCGTACGAAAGAAGCGTTTAACGGCTCTGGAAACATTCGTTATCACCTGTCCGAAAGAAGTTCAAAAGCACTACGTCTGCATGTAAAGTGCTACTCACTATTTTCTGGGACTCCCAAGTAGTTCTGTTGCTGGACTTTTTGGAGATCTGCGCGCAACTGTGCCACTCTGTAGATATTGAAAGAAGTGATTCGGGGAAAAGAAACGGCCTGGTCTTCACAGAGCAGGTGTTTTGCTGTTGGATGACAATGCGCGACCACACTCGGCGACGGAAACGCAAAACCATATTGCAACTCTTGGTCGGGAGCGTCTACATCATTCGCCAATTTGAAGCTTAAAAAGCGGTATGACGAAAGTCTCAGTGTACTTGGAAATTATGTAGTAAATTAAAGGTACGTCATATCTTTAATGTCTCACTCTATTTTTTCCCTTTCATATGCAACCACAGTCGACAGGGGAAATTTATTTTCCAACTCCCCATCGTAATGACAAAAGCCAACATCTACATTTACATGTATTGTTTACATCTTTTACATACAGCCATGCACAGTGTCTTTTAAAATCCAATTTGCTTTTAATGTGCCTGATAGCTATTGCTTTCTCATTCTTGAAAATACTGACCACTGATTATGTAAATGTTACTACGTCCCCCTTGTCCACTCTTCTTCTATTGACACATGTCTCCAGTGGGAACCGGTCACAGCTCGCGGCCTCATTACTTTAAAGTGTCGTTTGCTACTTTCAAACGAGGGTCGTCTGCTGCACATTTAGATATTTTACCTCTTTGGAATAACTGCAAAATTTGTTAAGAATACTATCGCTGTTCAATATTCTATTTCAGACAACCGGCAAATTTAGTTGTCATCTTCAGATCAGCCACTCTACACTTTAAAAATGAGCTCCTCTAAAATGTAGAGCTGCAGATCTCAACACGACAAATAAAGCATTGTATGCCGATCTTGAGATTACCGGGTCTCCCATTTATCTTGACCACCCAAAATAACTGTTTGTCGAGATTCAAATCACAAAATGTTTCAAGCAAATCTTCTGTAGCCATCAGAAATACATCAATCAGCATGATTTACTTCTTTGTATCATTGCTTTCTTTTCTTTTTCCTTTATTTGTTTATTTTTTATTTTATTTTATTTCATTTATTTATTTTTTGTAAAGAAATAAATAGCGGTGTGGGTTTCTCAAGTGGCACCTTGTATTCTTCATTCGGTAATTATTTGCTCTCCTAAAGACCTATTCAACAATGTATCACTTTGTACCATTCACTGACATACAAAGTTATTAATTACGTGACACAACACTGACGTTGACGCTCCCAGCACTTAGAGCAGGTACTCGGGGCAATGGAACACACCCACGTGCTGACGTTGACAGAGGACAAATGTAAACTTAAGTAGACTGCACACCCTTCATTCCGTCAACCATAGACAACTGAAGAATTGGGTGAGTAGAATGTACACCAACGAAGAGAAGGTAGAAATACTTCTCATCTGTGAGGAATGTAAGTTAGCAGAGTAGTAATTGCAATAGTCTTTTCGTATGTGCAATACGAGTACATTTAGTACAGTAGTTTAGTATTTTTAAGTACTCTTATGTAGAGTAGGCATACAGTAAAGGCTGTCCTTTCAGAAACTGTATCGACATAACGTTCCTTTTATTGTGGTTGATGGTAAGTGAAATGCTACGCAGGCAGAGAGAAACTGTACAGAGAGCGATATCCTGACAAGAACCCACTTTCCCGGCGGATGTTTTCTCGTCTTGTTGCGACGCTTCAGGAAACGGAAAGTTTCAACCCACGACAACGCAATCGTAGTAGCACAAGAACAGACTAAGCTGTCAAATATACCGTTCTCCCTCCCGTTGCTAGGAATCCACATGTACACGACAGCTTCAACACAAGACTGACATTCCTAAAACCAGTGTACATCGTATTCTTATACGTCATTGCTTCCATCCAAACAATGTACACCTACATCAAGAATTGCATGGCAATAATTTCCAGAATTGTGTACAGTTCTGTCAGTGGTCATAGCAGCAAATCCTCGCCAACCCGAACTTCTTCTCCAGTGTTCTATTTACCGGTGAATGTTCCTTCTTAAACAAAAGGACAGGTAAATACAAGGAACGGGCATTATTGGTCCAGCGACAGCCCGCGATGGCGTAAGTGGAAAATCGGAGTCAGTGGAAAGTAACGTCTTGTGTGGGATGCTTGGTACTACATTTATTGGCCCTTATTTCATCAATGGTAGTCTAAACGGCAAAGTGTATGCCAACTTCCTCAGACGAATTCTTCCTCCTCTTTGGATGAAGTGCCGTTGAGAACCAGAATCCTTAGTTGGTATCAACATGATGGATGTCCAGAACGTAATGCGTGCCAGCTGTGTTCTGAACCGAAGGTATCATGTCAGATGGATTGCTCGAGAAGGAACAGTTATTTTACTTCCTAGGTCTCCCGATTAAGATCCTCTGGACTTTTTTTTTTAAGATCTGTACCAAAAGATTGGAAACTTGCACAGGTCACACCTATATTCAAGAAAGGCAGTAGTAGTAACCCAATAAACTACAGGCCTATTTCATTGACGTCAATTTGCAGCAGGGTTTTCGAACATATCCTGTATTCAAATATTATGAATTATCTCGAACACAACGATCTACTGATCCAAGGTCAACACGGATTTAGAAAATATCGTTCATGCGAAACACAACTAGCTCTTTATTTACAGGAAGTGATGGGTGCTATCGACAAGGGTTCGCAAATCGATTCCGTATTTCTTGATTTCCAGAAGGCTTTTGACACCGTACCTCACAAACGGCTTTTAATCAAATTGCGTGGTTATGGTATATCGCCCCAAATTTGTGACTGGCTAGGGGATTTCCTGTCAGAGAGGACACAGTTCGTAGTAATCGATGGTAAGACATCGACTAAAACAGAGGTGATATCGGGCGTTCCACAGGGTAGTGTTATTGGTCCTCTGCTGTTCCTTATTTACATAAACCATTTAGGGGAAAGTCTAAATAGCTCTCTTAGGTTGTCTGCAGATGACGCCGTCATTTAGCGTCTAGTAAAATCATCTGTAGATCAAAACCAACTGCAGAACGAGCTGAATAAGATATCAGCATGGTGTAAAAATTGGCAATTGACTCTAAATAATGAGAAGTGTGAAGTCGTCCACATGAGTACGAAAAGAAATCCGTTAAACTTTGTTTACAGGATAAATCAATCAAAAGTGAAGGCCGTAAACTCCACAAAATACCTAGGAATTACTATTACTTCAGACTTAAACTGAAAAAAAAATGTTCAAATGTTTGTATAGTGTATGGGACTGAACTACGGGGTCATCAGTCCCTAAACTTACAAACTACTTATGAACTACGTACGAACTAGGACGGCATAAATATCCATGCCCGAGGGGGGATTCGAACCCCCGACCGTAGTGGAAGTGCAGACCGTGACTGGAGCGCCTTAGTCCCCTCGGCCACCGCGGCCGGCTAAACTGGAAAGAACACGTATATAATCTCGTGGGAAAGGCGAACCAGAGACTGCGTTTTATTGGCAGAACTACAAAAGAGACTGCATACAATACGAGAAATCAGAGCTCGTACGGAAAGATTCGGATGTTCTTTCTTCCCGCGCGCTGTTCGAGAATGGAATGGAAGATAAATAGTATAATGGTGGTTCCATGAGCCCTCTACCAGGCACTTAAATGTGATTTGCAGAGTATCCCATGTAGATGCATTAAACACGTTATCTATCGCGATATTCCAACAACTCCAGAGGACGTACAGGAACGTATCCTGCTTGTTGTAATTCTCGTCAGCAGGCAACACTGGAAGAAGCAAATAATTCTTTCGTTCAACAAGTGCACCAGTGTATCGTATCGGTGACTAGTGTAACCACTTTGAGCATCTTTGAATTTTCTGCTCGCGGGCAGTGGTACAGGAGAGTCGATTTTGTTATATGTTTACGCTTGGTTTTGTTTTGATTTCCGACAACTCTAGCAGGTGGACGAGTTTGTGATCCCGGGTTCAAGGTCAGTCTTGTGTTATGTAATGAATAACGTTACGTTTCTGTGCATGGCACACTGTGATACATTTTTGAATAGGTCTTCAGGAGAGGAATTGAATTACAGAAAAAAAATGCAGGGCTCCATTTAAAAAGGTCTTACCGCTGTTCATATCTTCCTAGGAAACAAAGCTACAAAGGAAGCAATCATCTTGATTAATTTTCCCCTGACGGCTAAAGAACACGTGCTTGAAACATTATGTAATTTGCACCTGGACAAACAGTTATTTACGGTGGTGCAGATAAGTGCGACACCCTCTATACTACAGTCATATCTTGTTTATTTCAACTATTCCACAGAATACTTTGGATTTTGTTCATACTGAAATGCATTTTCATAATATTTTTCGTTATGACTTATAGTCCATTGGCCAAGGTTTACGTTAGAGGGCAGAGTTTTTAGTATTTAAGGGACGACTGCACTGACTTCTACAACAGTCGATATGTAGCATTCAGGCAGCCCCTGCTCAGCACAACCAGTGGCCAACACTATGAGTTTATTTCTTATACTTTTAAATGCTATTTTAAATATTAGTTTAGCCCTCTAATATTAAATGGTCGAAACCGGTAACCTTTAAATAAATTTGAGATCTTGATTGACTTTTCAGTAAATTCAATCTGTCCTATAGCTGATTCTCCAGAGTGTTTCCAGAAATAATGAAATGAAGTAGTACTAGAAAATAACTTCCGGCTGATATCACAAAAAATAGTCCGAAGTCCGAATCGAATGACCAAAGCGACGGTGAGGACCTGAAAAGGCTGTGAAGATCAATTAGATGGAGGTGGAAGGATACAGATTCTCGTGTTTCGTTTACCTTGCGCAACCTGGAAAATGCAGTCCATATCACTGTAGTTCTGTACTGTGTCGGCTAGCTGTAAGCAATTTCAATTATGTGAAAAGATGAACGTTATGTCTGCAAAATCTACTGTGTTTATGGAGTTGCGCCGTTGGACGTAGGCAACTTGCATGCCTGTAGAGTTTGTGAGTTTGCCAGCTGGCAGGGGCCGACTGGCCCACTAGCATATGAGTATAGTCACTCATCACTTGTGGCTCACTGACTGACGGGAGCATACTGTAAACTACTGCAGTTCAAATGTTCGAATGTTTTTAGAGTCTATGGGACTTAACTACGGGGTCATCAGTCCCTAAACTTACAAACTACTTATGAACTACTTACAACTAAGGACGGCACAAATATCCATGCCCGAGGGGGGATTCGAACCCCCGACCGTAGTGGCCGTGCAGACCGTGACTGGAGCGCCTCAGTCTCCTCGGCCACCGCGGCCGGCAAACTACTGCAGTCAATCACTTTTTATCACGTATTAGTCGTACTGTAAAAGTGTTTATAATGAACAACAGCGACTAGCCAGAAGTACATTAACAAACATGTACATTATTTATGTAAAGCTGGTCTACGCTTTGTGTTTCCTTGTGGTGTACATTAGCTTAAATCTTAGCATGGTGTTGTGTGAAGTACTTACTAGCGAAGGTAACAGCACTCATACAGTGCACTTCCGAAAACATAATATGTTAAAAATAGGTAACAAGAATACAGGACGATTCCGTTACAAAGACACAGCGTGTACGTTTTTGCCACACTTCATGTATTTTTAAATTTAAAAGCCTTTTATAAATCTTATGATAGAGACCAATATAAAGAAACCTAACGTATGCTTCAGCAAATAGTAAACAATTTTTTTTCTCTCTTAGTGCTGCGAAACTACAACAGACATCAAACTGGATTCCAGTTGGGAAGCATGTCAACCATCTGAAGAAAGTTTTGTCAGAAAATCCAAACCGACCACGGTTTAAATAAATACAAATTTTATACTGTACTTTTGGCTCGTCGCTGTTGTTAATTTCGAACAAATGTTCAAATGTTTGTATAGCTTATGGGACTTAACTACGGGGTCATCAGTCCCTAAACCTACAAACTACCTATGAACTAGCTACAACTAAGAACGGCACAAATATCCATGCCCGAGGGAGATTCGAACCCCCGACAGTAGTGGCGTGCAGACCGTGACTGAAGCGCCGCAGTCCCCTCGGCCACCGCGGCCGGCAATTATGAACATTATAATACCACATCCACGTGCTCACAATGTCAGTTTTTGACAAAATAGCGTACTGAAAAAGATCTTAAGTAGGATTTCTACTGCGGACATGCCATTGTCAACAGACTGTGTTCATTGCAGAGATGTTGGGATAAATCCACCAATAATCCTAAAGCTCATACCTTTCACGTGACCTCTTCATCCGAAAGAGACTTTATCTCCAATAATATCATTGTCATTGGGTAAAAAAAATCACTCTTTTTGTTTTTACCTCTGCATGAAAAAAAAAAAAAAAATAAAAAGGAAAAACGAACGTACATCTACCAACGTTTATACGTGTTTCAGCTACATAGGTCTCTAAATACCGTGACGCAAGATTTGAGTCACAAGGTGCAGTAATAGGAAAAGAGAGGAAACGGTTAACACTGTTCATGAAAGTAGGTTATGTAGATGAAATTCTGAAGTACAAAGATTTGAATTAAATAAATGTGTGAGTGGGAACTTGATGCAAGCTATGGAAAGTAAGCAAAGGAGGTATGTGGAGAGAAGAAAGAAACGAACGGGAAGGAACTATGGCTGTCAATATGGACCAAGAGTGTCTTAGGGAAATTGTAAAACAAGGAAGGTTGAGATTCAAGGAACTCTGTGAGTGTAAACACCTTGCGAATGAGTGCCAACTAAATGAAACTCAATTTATACACCGTTATTCCATACGTATACCTGCATCTTCACTTTTCCCAATGCGGTAATTTCTCTGCTTACGAAAGTCGACCCTCCCGACTGCAGCAGGCCTTGCACTGGAGACTGAAAGAGCAACGCTGATATCTACCATTCTCTCCATTCCTTTGTGGTGCTGTGTTCCCTGATAGAGCCGAATTTACGCTTCCAGTTGACACCCCCAAATTCGCTTATATCTGTCAGAGCACCAGTGTTAGAGATAAAATCGAATATGCTGTTAATTAACTGGAACATCATTTGCGACGGCTGAGACTAACTCCCTGGTCAGAGATAACGATTTAATTCAAATGATGTAATCTGATTACACAGGACGATATAATTTGATTTTTTCTGGAATGGAGTACTATATTGAATTAAACAATCGCCGTTTTTCTCTGGTGCACGTGTGTTTGTTATAGAAACGGAAAATTTGCCACGATTTTTCGTCCGAAATACTACGATATACACGCTTATCTTTCCTACAGCATTACATGTAGGTACCTTGATAATCTAAGGTCTTTCGCCACTTGCAACAAATATTGCTCGTGGTAGTTCCTAATGAAGAGTAACAATACGACGTCCGCGCTTCTTCCAAGGGACCTTTCTTATCTTCTTTATATATAGGGTGGCCGTGTGTTTTAGGGTTTGTGTGTTAGTATAACATAGAAAACTACTGATTTTGTATTTTATTGACATAACTGAAGCAGGGTATTCGATCTACTGTCTCGTAATGACATCTGCATAACCAGAGGAGCCCAGGTCGCTAGTTTCAAATTGCTTTATTTAGACCGGTGAAGGTAATTCTAAGTTGCTATCTTCAAGTCCGTAAGACGCATATTACACTAGTGTAGACAACTGTATGTATCTGTCAAATATTACGTATTACTGCAATTAACATAATTACATATCTCTTAACGTTTCATTTTTATATAGTAGTATTTCGTCACATATACGTTATGCTCTTGCATATGAGTATATCGAAAATGATACGTTGTATGCGTCTAATTCAAAATATGGTGCATCCGTATCGGAAGCCAATCGTTCAGAACGTTTGTTTACAAACAGCTAAACTCTTGTTACAATGAGGTACCAAAGAGCTTCTATAATCGATACATGCATTATAAAATCGATGTAAATTGTACAATTACGTACAGTGATATCAATCTTAAAATACACTGTGTAAAATAATGACTTACTGATAGTGGACTTATTATAAATATCTTGTATTTACGTTGTCATGAATAATGCCCTAATAAAATCCTGTTTGCTATTGTGGATAAAATAGACCATATAAATTCTGGTAACATTGTCTCTATATTAAAAAAAAATGGTCATTAATGCAGAAATTTTGTTTTTACAATCTGCTGTATAAAATAATAACTGACGATGTCATCAGTGTAACACTATGCTCCATTTGCCTTTGGGTGCATTAAGTAAGGTTTACAATTAAATTATGTATGAATATTATATAATACTGGTGCTGCTAACGAGGAGCCATAGTTTTTATTTCTTATAATATTGAAAACATAATTACACATTAGCAGATACCATACGCCTAGGTTTGTGTCCATTGTCACATACTGTATTTTAATTACATGTTTCTGGAGGTAAATAAATGGACAGATACGAAATATTGATCTGGTGCTTCAGGTCTACTGATTTCTTCGAAACCTTGTGAAATCTCGCACACTGGACTTTCAAACCCTGACAAATGTTGCTGTGGGTGTAAGGATCACTTACAACACATAGCACCACAAATATGACATCACAGACAATGAAATAAAAAACTGTTGCACCACACGAAAATGTTGAACATCTCCTGCGAAACCAGTGGACTGGTTTCAACCAATTATGTAGAGATAAGAACCAATTGCGTCACATAATGCGTATGGAGCATGGCCTATATTCCTGATGATATTTCTGACATCGAAAGACACGTGACGCAGCTTTTGAACACCATCCCGAAGGAAGACTTCGTGAAAAGTTTCCATGACATATACCGCGAAGCTCAGCGGTGCACAGTTGAGGGAGGTGGCTGAGGACAGCAATGTATCTGCAGTTCATCTACGTTAATGTTGAAGGACACTTTACCGTACTTTATTGTCACAGGTTGTAATTAAAAAGAGAAACCTGTCACCTAACAATCTGATAGAGAAATCTTTCAATCTGACTGTTATGTCGAACAGGATGATACCCAATACGACACAAAATGCCTCAGTTGAAGTAGTGCAAAATGACCCATACACCCTCAGGAGTACATGCCCATGTCGACACCTCACTATTGTTCCATTGTTCATTAAAGGAAGCCTGTGTATACATACATACTTGCTGCTTGATTAACCAATCTTGTCAAACACATAAATCAGGCGGACAAACAGTACTACATATATCAGCAAGGTTAGTACGGCTGCCGCCACCTCTCGCATCCCAATTTCCATTGATTTCGGTCATCCCAGTCTACTTCATTAAGACCTCTTGCCGCCATTACTTCGCTGACGTCATCTTTCCAGCATCTCTTAGGTGTGCCACGCCTTCTTCTTCGATTGTCATATTCTTTTTGGCCATCTTGTGTTTGGCACACGTTGCAAATGACCA
Source organism: Locusta migratoria (assembly GCA_026315105.1). Classification (NCBI taxonomy): domain Eukaryota; kingdom Metazoa; phylum Arthropoda; class Insecta; order Orthoptera; family Acrididae; genus Locusta; species Locusta migratoria. Next base: position 389,168,806 of record CM048748.1, read on the forward strand.
TAGCATTGCAGGAGCCTTCTCTCTATGCAGTCTAGTATCGTGTTTTCCTCTCCCATGATATCTTTGATCCTATCATTTCTAACATGATCAAGCCTGGAATATCCACAACTCCGTCTCCAGAAATCCATTTCAACTGCCAGTAATCGTTCTTTTTTCCTTTCAGATAGTCCCCAAAACTTTCCTCCGTATGTGGCGATACTTTCAATATTCGAATGGTCAACCTGGCCAATTTTATTGTTTATATCATCCATACTTCTACCATTGGACGACAATGTGACTCCCATATCAACAACGAGTTGTATGTCATTAACGATATTCATATTTTCTGTTTTACCTACGTTGATGACAAGACCCCATTTTTCGTATTCTTCTTTCAATTTGTGGAGCATGTAATTAGTATCTTCCTCATCCCCAGCTACTAACACTTGGTCGTCAGCAAAAAATGAAGTGAACAAGATCTAATTGTAAATGGGGGTACCCATTCCTCAACGTTTCCTTTTCCAGGATTTAAGTGCCTCCTCTAGGTAGATCTTAAACAACGTAGGCGAAAGTATGCATCCCCGGTGTAGACCCTTTGTCTCCTCAAACTCTTCAGATAGCTGATTTCTCATTTTTACCGTTGCCGTACAGCCTTTGTAAAACTGTCTGACAGCTTTCACATAGCTCGGTGACACGCCATTATTGATCAGACTTGTCCACTTGTTCTGTGGAATTGTGTCGTAAGCCTTTTGCAGGTCTACAAAGGTGGGCGACAAGACCTCTTCTCCAAGAGGTTTTTTTAGTGTAAATACTCAGTCAGTACAGGAGCGACCAGATCTGAATTCACTTTGCTTTTCAGATTCAGTAATTTCTGCTCTATCCTCTTTTTTAGGATACGGCCCTAGACGACATGGATGGCATTACGCTATTACCTCGACAATTTCCACAATTTCTTCTGTTGCCCTTCTTAAATACTTATGTAATTGTAGCCTTTTGCCACTCCTTTGGAGGTGTTACTTCTGAGACATTTGTCAAATATCAGTGCCAATATCTCAAGTAGTTTCAACGATGCTGCTTTAATAAGTTCTATATAAATTAATCCTGAACTTAGTGGTTTTATGTTTTTCATGGCATTGATTGCATAATGGAATTCCTTAGTTGTTATAGGTTGCGTATTATCATTACTAATTTCATTTTCCGGTCGGTTATCAGTGAATGCAGCTCTGTTTTCAGTTAGAAGTTCTTGGTTATTCTGTGTTCTCTTTGTTTTAATACCTTACAGGCTTTATATGCTCATGTATTTGCCATACTTATTTCTTCTCCTCGCCATTTTTCTGCCAGGATTCGTTTTTTGCCATACTTATTGTTCTCTGGGCGTCCTTTCTTTTTTCCCTGTAATCCCTCCAGTCATTTTGTGACTTTGAGTTTGACGGCCTACTTAAATAAGACTTGTTGGGCCAAGTGAACAACTTATATATATATATATATATATATATATATATATATATATATATATATATATATATATATATCAAAATTAGTTTCTTACCTGTAAGTAACATTGGCCAAGAAAAGTGTACTGTTGGTAGTATTCATCTCGGGTGTGCAGCCGGTTACCGTCGTCAACTAAACACGATATTTCGGCAGACCAACTGGCTGCCATCTTCAGGTGAGTGCGCTGATATACTTACTCGCCGAGTAAGTGTATCAGGGCAATCACCTGAAGATGGCAGCCGGTTGGTCTGCCGAAATATCGTGTTTAGTTGACAACGGTGTCCGGCTGCACATCCGTGATGAATATTATCAGTTATTACGCCGGGAAAGTCTACGCAACCACAAAGTATATTGTTACTAAAGTATAAACGCTACGTTGTTCCTCTGGCTGTAGAAGTTATTGTATTTTCGACTATCTCATGTGAAATGGCAGAAAACAAGCTGCTTTTAGTACAAAGTCAGCAAAAATACTATGCACGTTTTAGAGTCAAGAATCCGTAAAGAAAAAACCTGCATATTCATTTTGGTCCAAAATCTGGCAAGTTACAATGACAGATTTGATGCTGTTTTTCCCTTCTTGTCTAGGTTGTCCGTTTAGTAGTGGTTTACCAGGTCTCCTCTTCCCTATATCAATCCATTATCAGTCTCACTGGTAAGAAAGGGCCAACACTTTTGCATAATAAATCACTTTCCAAATTTCCAATTGCCTTTATAAGCAGTTTTCCATGTAAGATAAACAAAGTACCGTCACAAAATTGAAAGGAACTGGCATCGTGGTTACGGCTAATGGCAGTTAAAATGGGTTTCTGGAAACGGAGTTGTGGATATTCCAGGCTTGATCATGTTAGGAATGACAGGATCAGAGATGTCATGGAAGTGGAAAGCACAATGATAAGCTGCATACAGAGAAAGCTCCTGCAATGGTATGGTCATGGTCATTTGCAAAGTATGCCAAACACAAGATGGCCAAAAAGAATTTGGCAATGGACTCTTCATCAAAGAAGAAGCCGTAGCAGACATACGAGATGCTGGAAAGGTGACGTCAGCGAAACAATGGCGGCAAGAGGTCTGAAGGAAGGAGACTGGGATGACCGAAATCGATGGAAATAATTGGGATGCGATAGGCGGCGATATATATATGAGAGAGAGAGAGAGAGAGACAGACAGAGAGGTTTATCACTTGGCTCATGAAACCTTCCTTTATGTGGACAAGCGACCATACGCTGGCGTGCATGAAAATTTGTTTTGAAAAATATGGGTCGCAATTAGCTTTATTTCACATCACGCTTTGCGAGAACATCATCATCAGATAAAGTTTTTTTTTAAAAAACGATGGGAATTACAACCATCTTAGTATAGATGCTTGATTAAAACTTAAAATACCGTCGTGGATCGTGTTGAACTAGACTCAAATTCCGAACTCAATCATCCATACTAAGATGGTTGTAAACCCCATCGTTTATTTTTTTTATATATCTGATGATGATGTTCTCGAAACGCGTCATATGAAATAAAGCTAACTGCGACGGAGACTTTTCAAAAAAAATTTTCATGCATATATAGTACTGTTTGTCCGCCAGATTTCTGTGTTTCCCAAAAAGTGGGTTAATCAAGCAGCAAGTATATATGTATGTACAGGCTTGTAGACTGTTTACGGATGTTTTCGAAATGACAACAAAACGTCGCAGGTTTGAGAGCTTAAAAGGTTTTTGAATGACACTGTGCATCTGTCTCTTCAGCAGGAATCCCCGCCCCCTTGCTCTACCGCGTCGGCTTCACGTAGGGTTACCATACGTCCTCTTTTTCCCGGACATGTCCTCTTTTTTAGGCAAGGAAATGTGTCAGGCCTGAATTTATAAAATTCTACAAAATCTCCTCTTTTTTGGGCCACGAGAAAGAAAAAATACATTTTTTTTCATTGGCAAGAACGGGTTAGTTCGCACTGCAGTTCCAAACTGTTCGCAACTATCAGGCGCATACACAGAACGAAATTGACGTTCACAATTTCGCTCTCCTCATGGGACTGACAGTTGCAAACGATTCGGAACTTCTCTGCGAAGTAACTCGGCTGTGCTTTGATAAGTTTTGTAATTTTATAAAAAATTTGAACGTTATCAAAGGAACCAGAACATACTAGCAGCTGAAGTGTGGTGTGCACATTTCAATGAGTCATCTAATTTTGTTATGAACTGCTGAAAGTTGTAGAATTCTTTTTTTCTATTCCTAGTTATCATGCCAACACAGAACGTCTGTTGTCTCTTGTGAACACATAGTGGAGAAAAGACAGGAATAGATTTAAAATAGAAAATATAAAAGCTATTGTATGTGTACAGAACAATTTCAAACATTTGAAATGCCTGGGCTTTTATCAGTGCTTATCGAAAAACAATAAGCTCTTGAGAGAGATTTCGTCGTCCTCCAAATATAGTTGGATCAAAAGTGAAAAAGACGAGAATGATGCAATTGACTGATGATGAATAAACTGTCAAAGTTCATAATATTTTGTTTTACAACAACCAGGCAAGGTTAATAAAATGTTCAAATGTTTGTATAGTTTATGGGACTTAACTACCTGGCCGAGGGGACTAAGGCGCTCCAGTCACGGACTGCACGGCCACTACGGTCGGGGGTTCGAATCCCCCCTCGGGCATGGATATTTGTGCCGTCCTAGTTCGTAAGTAGTTTGTAAGTTTAGGGACTGATGACCCCGTAGTTAAGTCCCATAGACTACACAAACAAACAAAACTTAACTACCGGGTCATGTCCCTAAACATACAAACTAGTTATGAACTACTTACGAACTAGGACGGTACAAATATCCATGCCCGAGGGGTATTCGAACCCCCGACCGTAGTGACCGTGCAGACCGTGACTGGAGCGTCTCAGTCCCCTCGGCCACCGCTTTCGGCGCAAGGTTAATGTTTTACTTTGTAGTAGCCTTAGGTCGTTCATTAATAAAGTTGTAAATTACACTCTGTTAACAATAAATTGTTCTCTTTTTTATATGAACTGTCCTCTTTTTTATGATGAACATGTGGTAACCCTAGCTTCACATCCACAAATAAAATGTTCAAATGTTTGTAAAGCTTATGGGACTTAACTACGGGATCATCAGACCCTAAACTTACGAACTACTTATGAACTAGCTAATACTACGGACGGCACAAATATCCATGCCCGAGGGGGGATTCGAACCCCCGATCGTAGTGGCCGTGCAGACCGCCTTGGAGCGCCTCAGTGCCCTCAGCCACCGCGGCCGGCTAAAAGGTTTTTGAATCACACTGTACATCTGTCTCTTCAGCAATGTATGGTCATTTGCAACGTATGCCAAATACAAGATGGCCAAAAAGAATATGGCTACGAAGAAGGCGTGGCAGATCTACGAGATGCTGGAAAGATGACGTCAGCGAAACAATGGCGGCAAAGATCTTAATGAAGGAGACTGGGACGACCGAAATCGATAGAAATTGCGATGCGAGGTGCGGCGGCAACCGTACAAACCTCGCTGATATATATAGTTCTGTTTGCCCGTTGATTTCTGTGTTTGCCAAAAAGTGGGTTAATCAAGCAGCAAGTATATATGTATGTACAGGCTTGTTTAGTGTTTACGAATGTTTTCGAAATGACAACAAAACATCGCTGGTCTGAGAGCTTAAAAGGTTTTTGAATCACACTGTACATCTGTCTCTTCAGCAGGAATCCCCGCCCCCTTGCCCTACCGCGTCGCTTTCACATCCACAGGTAGTATTTCACGCTGTGTATTCTCCTCGTAGCTCACATATTGTGTGGGATTATCCGCCAAATGGACTGACACATGGGAGAGACGACCGTACGTGCGTGGCTGACACTACGGTGCGATCGCCGAGACGTGTGAACAGCGTTGCGGCGGCCGGGCGTGTGTGGTGGGGTGGTGGCGGAGTAATTTGAGAGCGATGATAATGCAGGCGCCGGCAGCGGGATTGGCCGCCGCCGGTGACGTGGCAGAGTGCTCGCTTTGATCTCCGCCGCCGCAATCGGCGAGCGACGCCTAATCACCTGGCCGGCGGCTGCCGCTGCGCGCCGCGGATCAGCGCGCCCATATTTAAACACTGTGCGTGCGCTGACGACCCGCGCTCTCCCGCCGTGATGCAATGCCCCGGGCGGCTGACGCGGGGAAATAGCCGAGGGAAAACGTGACTGCCTGTAGCCTTGTCCACGGAAATGCCGCTCACCTTTAACCTCATACACTAACTAACTCGTATTCTCTAGAATAGCAACATAACGCGAAAAACAAAACGTATCATCTACCATTCAATTATTGAAAGTATCACCACATACGGCGCAGAGTTGCGAGAACTAACTAAAAGGCAAAGAGAACGGCTACTGTCAGTTGAAATGGAGTTCTGGAGACAGAGTTGTGGATATTCCAAGCTTGATCATGTTAGAAATGACAGGATCAGAGATATCATGGGAGTGAGAAACACGATGCTAGGTTGTATAGAGAGAACGTGCCTGCAATTGTATGGTCATTTGCAACGTATGCCAGCCACAAGATGGTCAAAAGGAATACGGCAATGGTCTCCTCATCAAAAAAGAAGGCGTGGTAGACCTGCGAGATGCTGGAAGAATGACGTCAACGAAGCATTGACGAAAAGAGGTCTTAATGAAGGAGACTGGAATGACCGAAATCCATGGAAATTTGGACGCGAGAGTCGGCGACAGCCGTACAAACCTTGCTGATATATATAGTACTGTTTGTCCGCCTGATTTATGTATTTTCCAAAAAATGGGTTAATCAAGCAGCATATATGTATACACAGGTTTGCTCTAATGACCAATAGAACAATAGTGAGGTGTCGACAAAGGCTTGTTCTCCTGAGGCTGTATTGGTGATTTAGCACTACGTCAACAGAAGCAGTTTGTATCGTATTGGATATCATCCTGATCGAGATAACCGTCAGATTGAAAGGCTTCTCTTTCAAATTGTTAGGTGAAAGGTTTCTCATTTTAATTACAACCTCTGACAATACAGTTCGTTGAAGTGTCCTGCAACATTGTCGATGAACTGCAGATACCTGTCTGTCCTCAGCCACCTCCCACAACTGTGCACCGCTGAGCTTCGCGATACATGTCCTGGAAACCTTTCATGAAGTCTTCCTTCTGGATGGCGTTCAAAAGCCTCGTCAAGTCTCTTTCGATGTCGGAAATATCAGGAATATCAGCCACACTCCATACGCGTCATATCATTAGTGATGTGACACAGGTGGTTCTTACCTCTACATAATTGGCTGAAACCAGTCCACTGGTCTTGCAGGAGATGTTCAACATTTTAGCGTGATGCAGCAGTTTTTTATTTCATTGTTTGTGATGTCATATTTGTTGTGCTTTGTGTTGTAAGTGATCCTTACACGCACAGCGACATTTCTCAGGGTTTGAATGTCCATTGTGAAAAATTTCATAAGGTTTCGAAGAAATCAGTAGACCTGAAGCACCAGATTACTATTACATATCTGTCCATTTATTTAACTCCATAAACATACAATTAAAATACATTAATATGTAATATGACGTAATATGTTGCCTGTGTAAAAGGCAATTGCTAATGTGAATCTGACACCTGGTGATACTGGTGTTGGAACTACTGCTCAAGAAGAAGTTCTTCATGGGCGTATTACGTTTGTGGCTGCAAGATTTGATTTTACTGTGAAGACCACTGAAGTTTATGGTGGTTCTGGATGGCTTACTATTGCTTTGGTTCGTACAAATATTCCTAGAATACCTGGTATTGACTCTTTCTGTGAGAGAGATATTATTTCTTATCTCACTTGGAATATTTCTGAGGTACCTAGCAAGAGTTATGGTATGTCTTACATTGTTTCTGATAAGGCATTTTGTTTGAGGACCAGGAGTAGGAGACGTTTTCTTTCAGAAGAGGGAATACGTATTTGGTTTAAAGTTGAAGGACCATATGAAAAGAAAATTAATGTCCAAGGTGGTGTTGCTGTGTATCACAAAATACACGTTGTTCATATTACGTGCATTGTGCTGCTCCCTACTGCCAGGTACTCTATATCAGAAACTTCAGTAGCCATTAGACACCGTGAGAGCGCAGAATGAGACGATCCGCAGAACTCACGACTTCGAAAGTGGTCTGGTGATTGGGTGTCACTTGTGTCAATCTGTACACGAGATTTCCACACTCCAGAATATTCTTAGGTGCACTTTTTCTTATGGGATCGTGAATGGAATTGTACAGCACGAAAGCGTACAGGCCGACTTCCTCTGTTGCCCGCCGACAGTTGAAGAGGGTCGTACAATGTAGTAGACCATCACAAAGTAAGTGCATCAGGATTCACTTCAAGTATTGTGAAAGGCAGGAGGTAAAAACACTGGGATATCACGGTCTATCGGATGCCCATAAGCCACACATCACGCAGGTCATTGCCGAAGGACGCCTTGCTTGGTATAATGCATGTGTAATCAATGCATATGCAATCAATTTTGAATTTCTGGTATTTCTATTGTGCTCGTACTTTTTCAGTTGCACTGAAAATGGCTATTCAGTCGCCGAAATCGATCTGTAATAATAAATAAACAAAATTTACGACCAATGCTGAATTTCCTTTGGATATTTAACATTTTACACACTACTTTGGATATTTAACATTTTGCACACTACTACTAATGGAGTCTTCAATTTTCATTAACCAACGTAAAACTGATACCTTTCAGAAGTATCTTGTACTGGTCACAAGGATGTGGGAGATTTGACCTTTCTCGTATTCCCAATATTCGCAGAGTACTCGTGAAATGATCGATACGGGGATGTCCCCACACCATCGCTACCTCGAAGATTCTATCTCTCGTGCGCCGACTACAACTTAAATCGTGATAACATGGAACTGTATCAGCGGTAACCGATCTAATGCTGGCGTCAGACACCCGTTGTGTCACTTGAACGTTTCCAAACGCAGCGTCGTTCTCTGTTTACATATCTGTTTGTTTGCATATGCATGCCTATACCATATCCAATGGCTCTTCAGTGTTAATCTACAAATATCCCTCAAAGTGAGGGTACTTCGTGTCTCTCTGCCGCGGTGGAGTAGCCGAACGGTCTAAGGCGAATCGCTGTGGAGCTCGCGGTTGCTTGCCGTCGGAGGTTCGAGTCCTCCCTGGGACATGGCTGGGTGTGTTTGTCCTTAGGTTATTTTACCTTAATATTCATATAATATATGACATCAACACCGATTGGGCAAAGGTGAAAATGTGTGCCCAGCCGGGATTCGAACCCGGGTCTCCTGCTTTCTAGGCAGTTGCTCTGACCCCTACACCACTGGGGACACAGTGATCACCGCACCTGCAAGGATTACCCATGCACGCCTCCCGTCAGATGTCATATCCCGTTGATGTCATATATTCTATGAATATTATATAATAACAGCTGCAGGATCAGAAGTGACGTCTGTTCTTTCGGAACAGACGCCACATGTATATATATTTTACCTTAGTTTAAGCAGTTTGTAAGCTACGGACTGATGACCACGTAGTTTGGTACGATAGATTTACAAACATTTGATTTTCGTCAGTTCCTAGTCCTGTCGGGCATGGTACGCGGGAGATCGCCGTTGTGTCTCCATCTGGCCTCTAATCTGTGTAACTTTATCCCTACGGTATTTATTGCGATATATATTGGTTGACTTTTCGAGAAACGTGTGCTGTCTGAAGTGTGACAGAAGCTTGTATCACAATACGGAGTGCCTGTCTTGCAATGTCTGCCATGGTTCCCCGATCGACTCTCTGACGATCTCTCGCTTACTGAATGAGCGTGAAACGCATCGTGCAGGTCTCAGTTCGACCGTCGTTATGAGAGATTTAAAAGCTTAGGTACAGATGGCAGAGAAGAGCAAACACTTCTATGCATGACCCATATTTTTTGTTAAAAACTCTGGTTCCATTACACCCGTTATGTCTAATATGAGAATTTAAAAACAAGTATTTTATGTATATTTTCATGCCTGAATATTTTATTTGAAGGTTTGTGAGTATAATATAAGAAATCTGTGGCCATTTTAATAGTCTTATTAAGATAAAAACTGTAATTTTAATTCTGAATGAAAATATTTTACTAAGTTACAGTAGAAAACTGAAATATAGGCCACCAGTATTTCTTTTCATGAAGTGTTCACTAATTGGTGATCTTAGCACTGACAAAGAATAAATCATTACACATAGAAACATCACAACAATTTGTTACAATTGTTGTACACCAGGCTGCCGTTGTCCTGGCACACCTTGTACACTTACTGCCTTACTCCTTTGAGTAGGAAGTAGGAAACAGTGAACACCTCTTCCGGCAATTGTGCTCTTGCTGCTCTAACATTTCTAGGCATTCACGCCGGCTTTTGTTAATGTTACACACACTCTTTTCGCCTCTGAGTTTGTGCATCTTTCAGTTTCAGCCACATTGGATAGAGGGATAAATAAATCCCAATAATCTCTTTTTGGTGTGATCCTAGTACAAATTTTACCAAATTGTGAACAAGTGTTTCATTTTGCACCGGGAGCATTTTACTCCACAGCGTGTCATTTGGAGCAATACATACATTAGCACTTTCACTGCTTATTTGTCCTAAGATATTATTATCTAGACCTTCTTGTTCTTCTTCTTTACCACCACTACTTGATTCCAGCATCCAGTGTGATGCTTAACAGCCAGAGAAACAATAGCATGGTTTCAATCCGAAGCAGAACATATCTGGATGGATATCGTCATCTTCTGCTACCCATTGAGTAGCAACTGATTAATAATTTGTGCTTGAAAAACATATGCTATCCTTATTCTGGCTCCTTTTTTTAGATATAGATTATGACGTTCTGTCTGAAAAATAGTTATATGAATAAATAACCTCAGTACTGTCTTCTGCTATGAAGTGTAGGAATATAACTGCTTTACAAAAAATGTTCAAATGTTTGTAAATCCATTGGACCAAACTGCGTGGTCATCAGTTCGTAGCTTACAAACTACTTAAACCTAGGTAAACTAACCTAAGGACAAAGACACACACCCATGCCCCAAGGAGGACTCGAACCTCCACGGCGCGCAACCGCGCGCTCCGCAACGAGACGCTTTAGACCGCTCGGAAACTCCACCGCGGCACTGTTGTTACAAATAACCCAAACCTTTTCTCGGAATGAGTGTCAAATGTTAAACAAAACACTGCTGTGTAACTGACTCCTACACCTTTTCTGTACTGCTTCACACACTCATAACAACCCACTGCGATATTAGCTCTATACAGAACACTGTCATATGGTGCCTGACGTTCTAACAGTTCCAAGTTGTAACAATATATTTTCTGGGTCACAACAGTGTGTACGGTATGTGTGGCAATAACATATTTTCTGATCCTTAGCAAAATGTAATTGATTACAACCAATTCTAATCACACTTTGACATTAACTACAGGGTCCATCTGACCCAGATGATGTAAACGTCTGGTATAAAGGAGAACATATAAGGGGCTCTTAAACTAATGACACAGTATTCTGCTAGTTCCTGTAATGAGTTCCTGAATATTGCCAGAGAGCATACCTGATCCAGTGGGACTCAATTTTAAGTCTTTCCTACAGGAAATAAAATTTAAGATTGCTCCCAAGTCTCTTGGACTCAGGGTATGCATACTAGGGTTACGTTTCTGGCCACACGAAATGCAACACGCTGAAGAGGGCACCCAAAAGAAAGTGAATTTTTCAACATGTGCGTCGAGAGATGCACGGGGTTATCATCTCAGCGCAGGGGCGACAGCAGTGACAAGTGTAAACGCTATATTAAGGGAGAATAAACTGACATATGTGCGTACTAAAGTTGTTTCTATAGCGCCGTGGTTTTGCGTAATTAGGATCGATATGATTCCTAGACTGCATCGAGCGTCTTTGGAGCATATTGCGGAGTTCGACAGCGGAAGATCCGATTGCGACTGCAGATTGTTGTCCAGAGAAATAAGTGAACTGTGTCAAATGTAAAGAAGCAACCATGATGCGGATTTGCATGCACTAGGAAACGAGGGAGTGACGGGCCAACTGCATCAGCCTCGATCCATCACTACGCGTAGTGACGAGCATATTTCTACATCTACGTACGTAGTCCGCAATCCACCCAAAGCTGCGTGGCGGAAGGTACGCAGTACCACTACTAGTTTCTTGCTTTTCTGTTCCATTCAGATATGGAATGAGCCCTAATCTCTCTGTCAGACACTTAAATGTGATTTGCAGAGATGTAGATAATAATCGCACTTCAGTTTTTACATGTAGTCTCTGTTGATGAAATGGTAGTGATACTTCTCTTCATATTCTAACATAGAAATTGGTTAATATTTTTATACCCTGGTTATTTTCACACTATTTCCACATTGATGCTCCCACTTTCAAATAAATGAGTGCTTACTTATTTTATTTCATGGGCAATTGTTGTAGTAGTATAAGTAGTTAAATTATAAGAAGTGTAAAAGTAAGTCATGGTTATTTTGTATTCTATTAGTTATATTTTACAAGTAAGAGGGAATTTATTTGTTACCTGTGTAAATAAAGTTTATGATTAGTTTTTCACTCACAATCGTGATAGATTCAAATCAAATAATTTTACTGAAATACATCACATAGTCTTTTCTCATGGCAGTCTCAAGTGCGGAGGACAGGCGACGAGGAAGATATGGCAGCCTCGGGTTGAGGAGAAGGGGGAAAGGGGGAAGTATTTTCTTTTTATCTTCTACTGTTAGCAAATAAGACGCAATGCAACAGTCAGCTGCTATGGAAATATGATTTCCTGAATACGTGGGAAGTCTGATTTGTACGAGGTCCAGATGGAGCACAAATATCTTCTTCGTTACTAACCGCTAAATGGCTTGTTCACGAATACTGAACACGCTTTCACAGAGCAGCTACAAAGCAACTGTTAGAACGACGCGGCACATAGCTATTGAAAACATGATTTCATACTCACGAATGCTAATACCTCTGAAGCTGCGGAGAACATATTTCTGAAAGCCAAAGCTGGGACCATTTTTACAATTAGCCATTACTCGCAATGCATCAGTGCCCTGTGATTATTAAAGCTTACGGCGAAATGAAGGGTAGGCGCAAATTATATGGATGTAATATAAAACTTTTACACAATCACAGTTACTGTAAAATTGTAATACACCCACTATTAAAATGTAATAAAAGAAATCTTGCTTCGGTGAGTACATGCAGCTTTCAACACTCGCCGCGGTGAATTCGCCGAGCGCTCTAAGGCGCCTTGCTGCGGAGCGCGCGGTTGCTCGCTGTCGAAGGTTCGAGTCCTCCCTGGGCTTAGTTGTGTGTCTTGTCCTTAGGTTAATTTAACTAAGTTTAAGCAGTGAGTAAGCCTAGGGACTAATAACCAAAACACGTTGTCCCATATATTTACGAACATTTGAATTTTTAACACTAATTATCGGTTGTTCATGCCGTCATATAACTGTGATGAATAAATTGGATCGAATAAACGTTTGTCATATAACAAAATCGTCTTTTTTTTGTCCTTTAAAAGATATATGTTCCAGCTGACACTTTTTAGATATTGTTGAAATATACATCCTGATGCTACTCCCGTGCCTGATCGGGGCATTAAAATACAACAAAGAAAAAAGTAAGTTTCCTGATGTAATCCATATCCATGTGAAGAGAGCATATTGGTAGATGAAACCTTTTACTTGATTTGACAGAGGAAATTTTAACGGCCTTTCGTTTGGGAGCTAGATGCCGCTGACAGATAGATAAACACGTTAAATACCCTTCTGTTAGCGTCAGAGATTAATAAGGAAAAAGTCCAGTGATAGTCCCAGAATCCGTTTATTACATTCAGTAGGAAAAGCAAATTTCAGTTTGCGGGTGTGTGTCAAATATCAAAAGAGGGGAAAAGTGTAGCACTTTGAGAGACGGTCCACAGTAGTTCAGGATTAATTAAAAGCAGAGTTCTACGACATTGTTTATGAATTACGTCCATCGTTACTCACTTCTCCTAAAGTTGTTATTTCAAAATGCAGCGGAATCTGGGCATTGCGATTAATGCGGACAGGAACCGAACCTTTGTCGACTTAAGGATGAGGCAAGGGTGGACCTTTAAACCTTGCACATGACTCGTTACATGAAACCACAAACATATTTAATATCCTTGCAACACATTTACGGACCTTAAATTAAGCACAGTGTGACGTTTAATCCTGTGTTTAAAATAAGATTAATTATAAATGAGGTTGTAATTATATGCTCACATATTAATATAAAGAAACAATCAAGAAGTCAGCAAAGAACTGGTTAAAATATTTAAGATGAAGCACTAGGATGACCAGACCACTCACATTAATAATACATTTGAAAACAACTTAGTTAAATATTCAAGACTTACACCTTGTTACAGTGAGTGAAATTAGATACAGAAAAGCTGATCAGACAAGAAGCATACACGACAGCTGTGTACAACAATTTGCATCAGAATGACCTCTGACTGAATGACCCTTCAAACGTATAATACTTGTGCGTTATTAAACACCAAATCTTAAATAACTTCGTTTAAACATTGATCTACCAAACAATCAGGGATAAAATACCCAAAATGTGAGCTTTTATTTATTTTTTATATTTTTTTTATTTGTTGGGTTTTTTGCTGTCACTGTCATATAGCTTAAGGGGAGGGGGGAATCACCGCAATGATACGGATACCTCAGAGGGATTGTCTTAAAACATAGTAGTTAATAAAACTGTTACGTACACTTAATGAAAGCTTAAACTCTTCGTGTCCAAAAGACAACCAACACCTAACATGCTTGTGGTCTCATAAAAATGCAGCATAGCATGCAGGCAGTAATATAAAGCACCCAATCATAGGCTCAAGAACAGTGAAACTTGTTACCTAATCCATAAATACTGGCTCTAGTAAAAGTTAGGTGGCTGAGCAGGTCAGACGAAACCCATGTCGATTTATACATAACTAAGACACTTTCACACAGTTAAAATTGCAATTGTCTGAATAAAAATTCTTGGTCCACTAGAGCTTTTTTTTCTTCCGTTTTCTTCTTTTGGGGCGTGGAGTCCCTCACTACCGGTTTCACAACTTAAAGTTGCATCTTCAGGTGCTATTTAAAAGTTTTCCATATAATTTATTTATGATGCACAACGGGGATTAATGGTGAGGCCTTACCGCAAGCACCTTCCCTCTTTTCGTCAAACATAAAAACAGGTCTACCGTGTGGTTCGTGTCATTTTAGGTAAAAGTATTGAAAAGTCAGCAATCAGTTTGGTAAAAATACTTTGGCCTGTTTGTCATTTGGCGACGTGATGGGTGGCCAGATTGTCATCAGTGTAATGAGGAGAGTCAGATCCATCAAGGTGGTCAAAAGTTGCATTTCCATGCTGGGTGGAAGTGCGGAAACAATTGAGGTGACAAATCACCACGTGTATCAGCCGCCAGACTGAAGCCACCTTGATGGAGCTAATGAACCTGCTTACACTGAGGACAATCTGGCCTCCCATCACGTCGCCTAATGACAAACAGGCTATTTTTACCAAACTGATTGCCGACTTTTCATTACTTTTACCTAAAATGACACGAACTGCACGGTTGACTGTTTTTATGTTTGACGAAAAGAGGGAAGGTGCTTGCGGTAGGACCTCACCATTAATAACCGTTATCCACCACAAAAAAAGTACATGGAAAACTTTTGAAAAGCACCTGAATATGCAACTTTAATTTGTGAAACCGGTAGTGCGGCCCCCATGACTCCAATAAAAAAAACAGCTCAAATGCACCAAGGACATTCATTCAGGCAATTACAATTTTAACACCTAATTTTAACTGTGTGAAAGTTCTTTAATTGAGTATAAATTTTTTATCTGTGGTTGCCCTTCATACAAAATTCTTTGTCATGACGATTAGTAACCCCGAAAGTCACTCGGCCAATCACTGGCGCTGATTGGAATAGTAGTACGACCGCCGAAATCTGAAGTTCAAAGGAAGCTCAACGTTTGATTAGTGCAAATTTTAATGACGGAAGCAGAATCTCTGGCCAGGCAACACAGGCAAGATACCACGTGCCTGAAAAGCCTCTCATGGCGTAAATCACATCCACAGTACCAGGGCGTGCAACGACTGCGCTTGCTGGATAGAAGCAGTTCCATCTCGCGACCCCTCCAGCCACACTGAACTTGTCAACAGAACGCCGCAAACGAGGCGCGTGACGAGACTGCGATCAGCCCCGAGCCAACGAGAAAAACAGGGTTACATTCCCGCTTCGAGGCTAATTTTCATTTCTCGCTAACAGACCTCCTGAAATGCTGCTAAAGTCGACAAAATTCGAAAATTACGAATGAAAAATTCATTATTTAATCTCTGTCTACATAAAAGCGAAAGGACACTCATTCATGCATTCACTCACTCACTCACAAACTCGCTCAATGACTAAACACGAAATCTCGAAAACTACTTCACCTATGAAGCAGAAAAGTGGCAGGAAAGTAGTTTATAGGTAGAAGACGTCAGCTAAGAAACGATTTTGCGATAGGACAATAAGTTCAGAAGATATGAGGTCATAAACAATGTAAACTTTCCCGGCTTGCATGTGATACTGCAAATTTATATCAGTCCACTATTTGAGAAGAAGAGCACTTAGAGACTTGCAACAAACTTTTCTAGTTGACAACCGTAGCAAAATGATGAAAGGAAAAAAGTTTCTTGCTTACTACTTTTCCCCTGTTTACGGCATTCGGTATAGCGCAGAAATTTACAATTTCTACACTACATATTGTACCTGCAGGAAATTTTACACATATAGTTGAATGTACCCTCGAAATTGTATCACAGTACGACACGTAGAGTCATGAGATACGAGCACATAAACAGTAACGTTCATGGAAAACCGCCCCATCAGGCACCAAGTTTTAATCTATTACTTCTTTACTACTAATTACATCCGCAACAGATTTTCAGACATACAGCACTTATACAAATGAAAATATACGTGAAAAATTACAAAATTGTACATCATATAACTCAGTAAATATGAGATCATATATACTGCGATGGGTAAAAACGTTTCACATCAGGCATCATGTTTCATTACATTTCTTATTTACTGCTAAGACACTCCTGTATTCCAGTGAGCTTAAGGAAATTCCTGAAAAATGACAGTGCTGTTGAAAATTTTGAAGGAACTTTAAACTGTGAAGCGCATTTCGCTGTAGGAAGAAGCAATAGATATCTAAAGAGCTACAAAGAAAGGAAGAGAATGAAACAGTACATCCAACGAATACCCATTATTTCCGACAGATCTGGCTTTTAACTTTAAGAGACTGCAGTTTGCAGTGGGACTTGCATTTTCTATTATGATGAATAAATCACAGGACAATCTAAATACTGTGGAATGTAATTGAAATCTCTATGTTTCTCACACGGACAGCTTTATATCGCTTGCTCAGGCAGGGGCTCTCCACAGATAATATCCATGTTATATCCTGGACAAGTCACAAGAAATATTGTTTATAGTCAGAAAGGAAGGTAACAGGGAAGGTATATTAGCGTTTAACGCACCCTCGACAACGTCATCATTAGAGGCGGAGTTTACGCTCGGATTTTTTGGTGAGAATGGGAAAGGAAATCGTACTTTGAAGTTTTTGTGTATACAATGCTTATCAGTATGGTGTAGTACAGCAAATCTCCAAGACTATTATACGAATTCGTGGGGTTTCATAGGTTAACTGAGAGTACCTTGGGACAATATGTAAGCTTCATTTCATTAAAATAGTTTCAGGGGAAGAAAAGATATCGTAATTTGTAGTTTCTGGTGTACGCTACGCTTGAATTTCAGCGTAGTATAGCAAATATCTGACAGAGGCGCTGTAACTTACATAGTACACCAAATAACTAATAAATGGCGATGCTGCGTTTTTTTATTCACATAACTAAGGTGTGATACACTGAAACAAGGACTACGATTTTCCTTTCGGCAGCGGTGTAGTGTATTGATGTTGAATCCTCTTTGAAAAATCACTTTTTTTATGAAAAACTTTATGAACATTCATCGTTTTTGACAATGACTTCTACTTAATTTTTGTCATCTTGTCTATGAGAACTGAGTATATTGACGAAGGGATCCAACAAGGATTCTGTTTTTGCTGACCTAGGTCTGGAACCCTAAAAAACAAAGATATACACAGGTCCATCTTTAACAACCGTTGCGAAGCACGGGCATATAAACTAGTTTCATATATATGTAGCTGCGGACATATCTACAATGTCTGTTCATTTGGAAAAGACGATTTATAGTGGATTTGTAAATGCCTGACTACTGTCCTTCTCAAGCTACAGCTTCACTTGACAGTCTAACGCACCTTACTGCGGTTAGCACGGCCGTTCCCCGTTCGGAGTTTCAGGCGCGCGCGTATTTGTGTGTGTGTGTGTGTGTGTGTGTTAGTTTATGTAGATTGTAACTGCAAGGTACGATGACGTCAGCAGTTTGGTCCGTTAGATTTATAAACGTTTCATTTCAACGACAGCAGGCAAGAAGGGCCCCGTTTGTGTTGACTGTAGTCCTGCCGTCTGATAGGTCAATTCCGAAGTTTCAGCACGGTCGCGACACTCTCTGCTGTGAAAGTTGTTGCCAACTGACAGTTGCAACGACACTAGCGCTCCAAGTGGTGGACCAGCCGTTGAAAGAGTGTTGTTTGTTTATAATAACTTCTGTACGTAATTAATGAAATAGTGTAATTTTTGCGTTACAAGTATTAGTAAAATATCAATAGACATACATAATATGGAAATTAATTAGGAAACAGTCGAATTTCAGTTATTCAGTGGTATAAAGAACAACATAATAATGAACAAATACTCACTCATATCTGTATATTTGCAGCTTATTCCGCTGAATGTAAGTAGTATAAAAACATAAGAGAAACATTTTCTGTTTACTGTGACAGGCAACTTTTTGAGACGTATCAAGTCCGTGTGGGATGTAGGTAATTCGAACAGTTTTACACCTCGCCGCGGTAGAGTAGCCGCGCGGTCTAAAGCGTCTCGCTGCGGAGCGCGCGGTTGCTCGCTGTGGAGGTTCGAGTCCTTCCTGGGGCATGGGTGTGTGTGTTTTGTCCTTAGGTTAGTTTACTTAGGTTTAAGTAGTTTGTAAGTTACGGACTGATGACCACGCAGTTTGGTCCGATAGATTTACAAACATTTATATGCACATACTATTTTGTGTGTGATTACCTTAGCCTAAAAAGCCAATGATATAAAAGTTCATACTGTTTTTTTTTTTTTTTTTTTTTTTTTTTTTTGTTCATCTGTAATAACAATTTATTGGAAAACGATCTCATTACTTTCTACAGCTGTGGTGGCTGATTTGTTAAGTTAAATACTGTAGTATTGCATTCTGCATAGGATTCCTACGTTCCACCCTCGCCGATATTAATGGAATTGTAGCGAAGAAACGTTAACGTTCCTGAGCAGAAAAGCGACTTCTTCTGTTGTTTCCTACCGTTTTTCTTTTAATTTTTTATAGAAAACCAAATTATTCAGTTGAAGCAGGTAGGTTACAAGATAATTATAAATAAACTTTTAATGTATAATTTCGTACCAAGTGGGGTTCTTAAGAAAGCCAAGAAACTTATTAGCTCTTTTTATGGCATTACGTACATTTCATAATGTAAAAAGTATGTTAAAATGAATACCAAAGGTACTATTCGCACTCATACAAAATCGCAGCTTGCCGACCGCTTTGAGCGCTGCTGTCGTAGTGTATAATAAAAATCAATGGAAGTGTAGCGGCTCTATGTGTTAGACTGTGGTGTTAGCAAATCCGCATTAGTACTTTCTGTCATGTAATGTATACATCGTCACAATTTCTGTTGGAGATTTCCGTTCTGGGGTGCGCGCACGTCAATATAAGGCACTGAAATTTCTGCTGGTGCTAAAGTACAACAGCCCAAAGTCGTCAGCAGTGCAGAGATGTGTACGAGCCATAGATACATTCTAGTAAGGTTAGGCCAGCGTTTGAAAGAAGTTTGTAGTGGTCGTTAGAATCATACTATGATGGAAGTTTACCTCTCTCCTCTTCATCGAACCACCGTTTAAACTTTCACCGAAGTTCTTAGTTTATTCTACTGTTGCAAACGTTATCGCAAAAAGGCCACCAAGTGAGGTAAACTCCCGTTTCGCTAGCAATTCAGCGGAACGGACTTTGCAGAATGGCAATTTCACTCCGGCGGTAAACAAACTCCCATCAGGTATGCATCATAACACACGCAAATGAGTTCTGAAATAGCTCATATTTCGTGACTTTACTTGCAATTTCGTAGGAACTTTCCACGGAGAATATCGGCAGGGCGTCCCAACGGTTTTATTCGCCTCAGACGCGACTGCGAGTGTGCGTGGTTGAAATAATTCAGCAGACCGTGGTTGAGACTTTTGCAGTCATTGTTCGCTTCGGATATACTAAATATGGTTATCAGACGTTTTGGACGTTTTGGAGAAATAGAACTGCTGAGGGATGGGAACGGGGGGGGGGCAGTGTTAAAACCAAGCTTTGAGCGAGAGTACATGTCAAGCGTTCAGGTAGAAGAAGCAATTCAACACTACACTTCCATGCGGTACATCTTATGTCACTTCCTCATTTATGTTCTGTATTCTTATGGAAGTCGAAGGCTTTTAGCCGAAGAAAATGCAATATGTGGAAAAGTCTCATAACTTTCTCTATTTTTATTTAATCATATGATGACACAGATCATGGATCAAATACATTATTCTAAGCGTATGCAGTATATGAAATAGATACGTGGAAGTAGAATCTATAACTTTCCAGTATCCTTCATTTCCAGGTTTCACTTATTTTACGTTTCACGTAGATACCAAAAAAGAAAACAGCGAAGTGATACACCCAGATCTAGTGGGGTAAATGTTTATATTGCGAAATTTTAGCGCCGGCCGCGGTGGCCGAGGGGACTGAGGCGCTTCAGTCACGGTCTGCACGGCCACTACGGTCGGGGGTTCGAATCCCCCCTCGGGCATGGATATTTGTGCCGTCCTAGTTCGTAAGTAGTTCATAAGTAGTTTGTAAGTGTAGGGACTGATGACCACGTAGTTGAGTCCCATAGGCCTTACAAACATTTGAACATTTTTTTGAAATTTTAGCTCACTAAGAAACTGTTTGCGAATCCTTAGCTCATAGCCTTCATTTTAACTCGTCCCTGTTTGCCTTATCTGCCTCAATATTCAAGCAACAGAATAAATTTTTACTGAAATCTTATGCGACTAAGCATCCACTGACAACGAGACGAGATAAGTATCGGATTTAACATTTTTTTTATATTCATGGTACTTGAAGTTCAGAACTCAAATAACAATCAGCCAAAGCCATTCGACGCGACTCTTGATAATTATCGAGAAAATCGAATTTTATGTTTTGCAATTGCATGTTAAGTACAAATAATTAAAAACAAATTTGCGCACATTTTGGTGTAGCCCAGGTAGTAGCGTTCTGGCCTTACAGGTATAGGATCAGTGGTTCAAATCTCGCCGCCACACTTACCTTTCTTCGTTGTGTCCGAATACTAACAATTTTGACATCTAATGGTAATTTTTACGAAAAATGCATATATTTTTGTTTTTTGTAACTTTCTATATTATATGAAAGGCTGTTAATGGTAAAGGTTTACAGACTAAACACGAAATCTAGAAAGGACATACTATTAAGAGGTCCAGATCACTGCTATAATAAATATTTGTATTTAGTACATAACAGCTTTTTCAGCAGTTCGCCATTTTCAAGTGCCTGCTATTATGTAAGAATAACATAAATTACTTTTTGTGTATTATAAATGACAAGATACATATGTAAATATTTTCTAGTTGCAGCTATGATGATCTAGCGTCATATATAACACCTGGCATAACTGTTATTATATAATCATACTTTATAGCAGTATGTTATTTCCATTTATTTGCTGTACTTTTGCAGCCTGAGATGTTAGTTAGATTTTAATTTTATTTTTTGTACTAACGCGTTTTTTTATGTAACAGTTTGCCAAAGATGTTGTACAGTGTAAATAACTATGATTACTGAGATGTTTATAGGTCAGAGGGTCATTTTATAAGCTATTTATAATAGCTATCGTTGGTTTATTGTTATGTACTCAGCTTTTTTAGTCGATGAAGTCAATGAAGTTAAATTAATAATTTTTATGTTTAAAATCCGTGTGTTCATTAAGCACTTTGTCTGGATAAATTTTTGTCTGAATATATATCTCGACCTCTTCGGAAATATTCATTATTGGTCCTTTCGAATTTTATGTAAAATCGTTAGTGCACTCTCGATCTTTTGAGTTGAATGGTTTTCATTTTTAAGGTGTATATAAAAACTTGACAGGATGCGTTCGCTTATTCTGATGTGTTCGCGAAATCGTATGACGCAATTACGTCCCGTCTGACCCACATAAAAGCTATTGCAGTTGTTACACATGATTTTTGTAAATTCCTGATGCCTGGTTTGGAGAATTTCTGACATTTGTGAAATGTAGTTTTGATCTTAAATCGTTGTTGGTGCGAAAGGAGAATTTAATTATTGTGTTTTTAAAGAGTTCGTTAATTTTTGTGGAAAATTACCCAAATATATTGTTGATATGTATGTAAATTTAGTACGAATTCTGTCTTCTCTAACAAGCTGGATGTCTTTGTGCACTCTGTCTTCTTTTGGTGTTAGGTGTTTGTTATATAACTGTGTGACAATTGTAGCAGCAAAGATGATTTTGTAAGCTATGTACTGAAGAATTTCAAGTTCTTTACTAACTGCTTCCTTACTTAGGGGTAAGTTGATAAGTCTGTTAATCATTGAATTGAAAAATGCTAATTTATATGATGTGGGATGAGATGAGTCAGCATTTATGATACAATCTGTAGTTGTAGGCTTTCTGTATATTTCAAATGTTTGGTGATTATTATTTTTAGTAACAGTCCTAAAAATGTATTGAATTATTAATTTCTACCTCGATTGTGAATTTTATATTAGGGTGTAGGTTGTAAAACATCCGATAAATTTCGTGTATGTCATTGTTAGTTCCATTTATAAGCATTAACGTGTCATCAACGTATGTAAAGTAATAAATAATTTTCTTAAATTTTGTCTCTTGGATTTGAATAATTCATTTTCTAGGGTATTTAGGAAGATATCTGCTAATTTACTTGCTATACAACTTCCCATGGCTACACTATCTGCTTGAGTATAGATTTTATTATTGAACGCGAAAAAGTTCTGTGATAAGGTGGTTGTTAGGACGTTAATAATTTCGTTTTTTCCCATAATGGAAATTTTTCTGTATCTTAATAGGTTATCGTTTATGATGTTTATTGTTTCTTTAATTGGGATATTGGTATATAGGTTTTTTTATATCTAGTGAAACAAATGTGGAATTTGGTAGGATAATTATGTTTTTTATTTTATTAGCCAGTTGCCGTGAATTTTTATTGTGTATTTTTGTTGAAACTGTATGACTGTGTTAAGATGTTATTTAAATACTCACTGATATTATATTTTGGGCAGTTTATACAGTTTACCACAGGTCATATTGGAATTAGAGGTTTATGTTCATAGGCATGGCTATTAAGGTTGGTGTACATCAGTTCGTTACAATTGTTGATTTTTTTTTCGAAATGGGGTAATGTTACATTGCAATTTCTAATACATCTCTTAATTTGTGCAAATATTTATTTGTTGGAATATGTGTCATTTCAGTAACATTATTTTCTTCAAAGAAATTTAGGATTTTATTTTTGTAATCATCTTGTTTTAGTATGACTATGCTATTTCCCTTGTCAGATTTAGTGGCTATAGCTTCACTGCGGGCCCAAAAATCAAACAGTTAATGACGTCAGTGTCATATGAATATACTGCGTTTTATACACCTCAAATTAAAAACTATGAAGACCATAGAAATCATACGATATATTTGAATCAGGCAAGAAATAAGTGACAAAATTCGTTATAAAGAAACGTTCAATCAAGAAATGTACCTTGCACATTTACACCTTAGGAAGATTCTGTGTTCTGTGATATTTGACAATATTTTCAAGTTTATAGATTATTATGTTGTTCGTTGCAACGAATATGTTCGATTTACACCTAACAAAAAGTTCAACAAACTGATACAAAATAGAGATAAAACAAAAAATTAAAATATATAATACAATTGCACATTCACATTTTAAACAATAATAAAAACCCTAAGAAATATCCAGTTCACAGACAATGAAAGAAACCCACTGGAGAAAGGTTTGAAGTATAATATTCATCCAAAATTTGACAGTAATTCTAGCAAACATTTAATTGCAAACACTAAAGTTGCAATTGACTATGCAGTATTACCTGTCAAAAAAACAGAATGAACTCGCTATAAATATATCTACAGTAATTGTCAATGCACAATAATAAACCCACAAATATACGAACAATAGAAAAAAAACACTTAATAAAAACAAATCCATAACCAAGCTATAGTCATTAAATCTGACAAGGGCAATTTCTTTGAAGAAAATAATGTTACTGTAATGACACAACTCGACAAATAAATTTGCTGTACAAATTAAGAAATGTATTCAAAATAGCAATGTAATATTAACCAATTTTGAAAACAAGTCAACACTTATAATGAACTTGTACAACATACCTGAAACGAATCATTTGAGCGAAGTTATGCAAATTATTGTGACTTTACATTAGAATGATAAACATCTTTATAAACAGACAAATTGCCAGCCAGGAGTGCAATTGACTTGCGTTAATTTATTTGCGAGTCATATGATTAACATGCTCATAAGCCAACTGTCACTTTTATAGTTATTAGACACACTACTAGTTTTGGTGAACTACATCGCTGTTTTCAAGTGTTTGATGTAAACATATTAAAAATCACTCTTATTGAATATCAAATTTAAAAAGAGTATACTATTTTTCAGTTCTCAAGTATGAAAGTAAACAGTACGTCTCCATTTTCAAGTGTTTACAAGAAACATTACAAAAATCCGTCTACTGAATGTCAAATTAGGAAAAGAATACTAATCTCTGACTAACATTACAGCATTTGAACATGATGTTGTAAACTGACGTAGCTTAGATAATAGTTCATCCTTAGGAGATGAACTACTTTTGAATTCAACAGAGGAAAGTTATATTCTGTGGTTATATATTTTCTACTATAACACCAGATATCATAACGATCTGTTCTAGAGTAAAATATGTATGACAATTTGGCTTAATTTCGTCAAGATTAAAACAGCATTTATTTACATCTTTGTTTATGGAACTTGCAAAATTGGCATAATTTCTGTCTAATTACAAAGAATTCGACTAACTCCAGCCAAGTTGAATTAATTGTATAACTTCCGCGATTTTTTCGTGAGTTTAGTATGTGATAGACTTTAATATTTAACGTTTCATTTTGGGTGGAATACGATCGACCAATCTGGGAGCCACACGAACGGTACTACATAAAATACCAGTAACTTAGGTCAGCAATTTATATAACCAACATAACTTTTAACAGCTTTCTCACATGCGGTAATAATGGATAATTTTCATAAATGTTGGTTGGATGTTTTAGGAGAGGGGGGTCAAAACTGCAAAGGTCATCAATCCCTCCATTTTTTTTTTCTTTACATAAATGGGAAGTCAGGAAATATTTTACTTTTTAAAATTTGACATTAAATAGATTGACTTTTGAAATACTTCGTGTCAACTATTGAACATTGCGACGAAGTCAAACATCGTTACCATACCTTTTTAAAATTTGACCTTCAATAAGTGAGATTTTGTAACATTTGTTGTAAACGCTTGAAAATGGCAACTCAGTATCCCAAAAGTAGTCGTGTGTCTAGTAAATACAAAACTATCTGTGGGCTTATGAGCATATTAATCATATGTCTCCCAAATAAATTAACCCTAGACAGTTGTACTCCTGGCCGTCAATATGTCGCACTATAAAAATGTGTATCATTCCAATGCAAAGTCACAACTGATTTGTATAACTTCACAAGTAAAGATTGGCTTCAGAAATGATATACAAATGCCTGAATAATTTGTTCGTATTTTCGATTGTGCCTACACCAGTCTTATTTTGTGTAAATGCGCTACCGATAACTTAAAATGTTGAAATCGACATGTCATATTTAACAAACATCTTACTTACGACCAATGCTGAATTTTTTGTGCGGTAAAAGCCAAGGAGGTTAGAATACAGGGAAACGCCCTTACGCCGAAAAAGTGAAGCCTTCTTCCACCATATTGCTGAGTTTTGGAGAAGTGTTCGTTTTGTGGAGCTAATGTTTTGTGTCACTTAAAACAAGAATAAAAAACGTCAGAAGGTTTTACCGTGATGTACAACGTGGTTAAAGAGCGCAAACTAGCCGTTAAAAATTAAGTTTTCAAATCTATTATGATAATTATTTATTGCTATTTATTGCAGAAAGTATATTGTTTGTAAGTACATACTGTGTAGTGACTGACAGTTCGATGCATTAGCAGTAAGAGGGCCGAATTAACGCTTAATTTTAATGGAGAAATAGCATTTCAAAACTGACCAAGATGGCGGACAGGCTTCAACTAACGTATGTTCCCGGCATAGATAATGCCATCTCATTTTATTCTAACTTCCTTGGTAAAAACACAGGGTATTTCTGTTACCAGACACTATTGTTTAATGTTCCCGCAACACGTTTTATATTAAACTGAGTATATGTTTTATAACAGGTTGACCTGTTGCACTGTCTCCAATGGTCACAGGTTCCATGCAGTGCATACCTTCACTTATAAATAGTAAAGCACAGACAACATCTTTGTTTACTTCTAGCAGATATCAAGAACGATGGACCTGTTAGAAGTAAACTAAGATGGTATATGTGGTTATTATGTATAAGTGAAGTTAAGACAGTGCAAGGAACCGGTGACCCCTGTAGACATTGCAAAAGGTCAACTTGTCATAAACCCATATGTACACAATATAACATTCCACGTGATCATGGTGGTTTAAACCTTTGGAACGCTTCATGATAACAATAAACAATAGTGACTGGTGACATAAGTACGTTGTAGTCTTGCATGGTTCGCAGGAAAGCTTCTGTGAAGTTTGGAAAGTAGGAGGCGAGGTACTGGCGGAAGTAAAGTTGTGAGGCGGCATCGTGAGTCGTGTCGGGATAGCACAGTCGGTACTGCGCTTACCCGCAGTTTCGAGTCCCGGTTCCGGCACAAATTTTAATCTGCCAGGAAGTTTCGTTTCGCTATTGATATGTTTACAGAGATTACTCACGGTATGAAAAGAAATTGCAGCCTTGGTCATACGTTAGATGTTTATTAAATTTGCATATATATTTAAATTGTGTTAATAGTCATCAACAGTGCATTTACAAACAGAAGACTGGCGTAGGTTAAATCGAATATACGAGCAAAATATTTAGACACTTTGTGCAAAATATCTGAAACGAATATTTTGGGCGACCTTATGTAAATTAGTTGTGACTTTACATTATAATGCTAAACATCTTTATAAACAGACATGTTGCCGGCCAGGAGTGCAACTGACTTGGGTTAATTTACTTGCGAGACGTATGATTGACATGGTCATAAGCCGTCACTTTTCAATTTATTAGACATAATATATATATATATATATATATATATATATATATATATATATATATATATATATATATATATAAAGAGTACGTCTCCATTTTCAAGTACTTCCAAGAAATATTGCAAAAATCTGTCTACTGAATGTCAAATTAGCAAATAAATAAATACTGATATCCGACTATCCATTTATGAAAACTAAATAACATTACAGCATATGAAAAAGATGTTGTAAACTCACGTAGTTTAGATAATAGTTCAGCCTTAGAAGATGAATGAACTTGTTTTGAATTCAGCACAGAGTAATTATACACTGTGTTTATACATGAAGTAACCCGAAGATGAGAGAGTGAGAAAATAATAAAGAGTTTACCCTTCCTATATAAATCAGTCATCTGATGTATATCACTTGGGACTTGGAGCGGGGCTAGAGAACCGCGAGAAATGCGAAGAAAAAACCGACCCCCCGAAGTACTTTCCTGAGTACCTCAGTTGGCCCGCGCATGAATGACCGATCGCTCTAAAGCGTCTTGCTGCGGAGTGCCCATTTGTTCCCAGTAGGAGGTTCAACTGTTCAACTGTTTGTATAGCTTATGGGACTTAACTACAGGGTTATCAGACGCTAAACTTACACACTAAACTAGGTAATACTAAGGACGGCACAAATATCCATGCCCGAGTGGGATTCGAACCCCCGACCATAAATGGAGCGCCTCAGTCCCCTCGGCCACCGCATGCAGCAGTAGGAGGTTCGACTCCTCCCGCGCGCATAGGTGTGCGTGATGTCCTTAGCAGAAGTTAGTTTAGGTAGTTTGTAAATGTAAGGTCTGATGACCACTGCGGTTTGGTCCCACAGCTTTACAAACAGTTGATCCTTCTTGGGATTCGGGTAAGCGGTGGCCCTGCTCGCTGTAGGATGGGAGGCTGTTAGCGCTGGACGTCTGCCTGGGTGGTTGCCAACTGCCAACCATGTTTCATCATTGTGCGACCGCTGCTGATTGATACTGATGCGTCAAGGACAGTCAGGGGTCAGCTGACGTTTCCCGTGCTGTGACTCACATCTCTGGCGGACCCGCCCAGTCAGAGGGACGGGCGTTTCCCAACGCCATTTACACGATGAGGGCTACCCTTCGAGGAGACGGTTCACCTCACTGTTTCCAAAAGTGAGACAGACTCGGAATCTTCTGATGATGTATAGACGTTCACGAAAATTACATCTCACGAAGCAATTGGAAACTCGTAATCTTTGTACAATAAAGTGGTTTTTCATTCATCCAACAACTTTCGGGTGTTCAGCCATATCCCGTCGACAGTCTGTAACGGTATTTCGGCCCAGAGACGTCCGGTCATCTTCAGGTGAGTAAAGAAGTACTGGAGTGTCTACTTGCAGTCGCGGTAATTATACTGACTAGTCACAGATAGGAAAGATAGTAATGGAGAAAAGTTAGATGCAACTACATATGTGTAAAATATAATAATCTCTGAATAGTAATACCAAATATTAGTCTCAATGTAAGAACATTTATGTAATTAAATACAATATGATTAATTGTGAAACATATAAAAATCAGATCCTGACTTTTCATGTATTTTATTTTTGAAAACTTTTTTATTTTAAAAAACTTTTTTGAAAACAATATTTGTATTTACAATGTCATCATTGTTTACATTTTGGTTGTATGTCTTTAGCTCAAACATAAATATCAATGAATGGGCGAACTCGTCCAAGCGATAAAACAGGTTCTGGTAGATATAATCCTGCCCATTGATGCGCCTGACCTTGTGCTTTATTTATGGTGATACCAAAGGCTACTTTTTTGGGAATTGTCTTCTTATCATTTGGAATGGCGTGGTTGGATCAGAAGGTATGAGGTTAATCCTGCGTATTGGCCCAGTTTTATCGGAGTCAGTGAATTTAGCAGTGATGATGTGAATCACCACTAATCTTGCACCATTAATTTATCCATGATTAGCATTAAGATTTCTAATTAACATAATTATAACATTTTCTGGGAACAACCGTAAATACATGTCCCATTTACGATCGATCGCCGCGTATAAACTTAGATTGTACGAACAATACAGTTTGTTTCAATATATATTGAAGACAATAACCTTAAATTATCTGTGTATTTTTCGTCATTACTGCTGAACGAAACCTTGAAAATGATACCAAAATCTTCAATTTTGGGTAAGTAACACTGGAGATATGGCGTACGCACAAAAAACCACCGATGAGAAATAATGTATATGATTCATGCGCATGCCAATAGTGTTGGCGTTGTTTTGCGCATGCGTTAGGTGGTGTCATGTGCGGTACCGCCAAGTTGTGTGCACCGCTCTCAGTGATCTAAGAAAAACATTTTTCTAAGCACTCATTATCGATGGATGATGTCGATTTCAATGTGACTGGAATAATATGAATCACAAGATATTTATCCAGCTGAAAGTCTTTGTCACGATTTAGCAAATTGTCGGCATGACGCATTGCCGCCGATTCTTTAATAACTGAATCCCAAAAATTGGAAACTACAGCTAAATTTTTTTTTTTTTTTTTTTTTTTCATTTTCCATCCCGGGTCCCACGGAAATGTAGTGTTCTGCAACTGCTGATTTTGTTGGTTGCAGAAGACGGGTATGTTTCTCGTGTTCTGTACACAGTTGCTGTACAGATCGTATCGTCTAGTCAATACATGCAGAACCACACTCACAGGGAATTTTGAATACACCCGCTTTTCTCGGATGCAGATAATCTTTGACGGACCCTACTTAGGCCAAGCTCTTTTCTGGTTGTCGGAAGATAAGTTTGATTTTGAATGGTCGGGGATTCGAATCCCCCCTCGGGCATGGATATTTGTGCAGTCCTAGTTCGTAAGTAGTTCATAAGTAGTTTGTAAGTTTAGGGACTGATGACCCCGTAGTTAAGTCCCATCAGCTTAACAAACATTTTTTTTAATTTTTTTTTATTTTGAATTTACTGGCAGATTAAAACTGTGTACCGGAAATGAATTCGAACCTGAAACCTTTGCCTTTTGAGGACAAGTGCTCTGGAAGAAACGATATGATGGAGACATGACTTACAACGGAATCACCAACTATGGTACAAATGGATATTGACCGGTCACAGATATGTTGTGGGGGAAATCCTCCAGACCACCAATCTAAAAGTATTTCTTCCAGCCGCTCGCGGTGGCCGAGGAGACTCAGGCTCTCCAGTCACGGTCTGCACGGCCACTACGGTCGGGGGTACGAATCCCCCCTCGGGCATGGATATTTGTGCCGTCCTAGTTCGTAAGTAGTTCATAAGTGGTTTGTAAGTTTAGGGACTGATGACCCCGTAGTTAAGTCCCATAGACTATACAAACATTTGAACATTATTATTTCTTCCAGTGCGCCTTTGTTTCCACGATAATCGTGATCGACGTCCCGTATGTTTTTCCTCTATCTGCACACTGTAACCTGCAATAAATCAATCCGCTTGTTGCTGTCTGTAAAGCACTTGGGTGTTACGTAGAGCCAGCCGCGGTGGCCGCGGGGACTGAGACGCTCCAGTCACGGTCTGCACGGACACTACGGTCGGGGGTTAGAATCCCCCCTCGTGTATGGATATTTGTGCCGTCCTTAGTATAAGGTAGTTGATAAGTAGTTGGTAAGTTTAGGGACTGATGAACCCGTAGTTAAGTCCCATAAGCTTAACAAACATTTGAACTTTTTTTTTTTTTTTTTTTTTTTTTTTTTTCGTAGATGGCTCGTGATGAAATACTGCTCGGACACTTATCCTGCGTTTGACTATGTATAATAACATGCTTTCATAGCTTTCATGTTAACGCTTGAGTAACTGGCTATGAAAAAACTTGTATTAATTGTTGAATACGTTATGTATTGCGTGACAATTCTTTTATATAATTCGTTACTTGGATGCATACTTTCAAGGCGATTGAAAGATACACTCCTGGGCATTGAAATTGCTACACCACGAAGATGACGTGCTACAGACGCTAAATTTAACCGATAGGAAGACGATGCCGTGATATGCAAATGAATAGCTTTTCAGAGCATTCACACCAGGTTGGCGCCGGTTGCATCACCTACAACGTGCTATCATGAGGAAAGTTTCCAACCGATTTCTCATACACAAACAGCAGTCGACCGGCTTTGCCTGGTGAAATGTTGTTGTGATGCCCCATGTAAGGAGGAGAAATGCATACCATCACCTTTCCGACTTTGATAAAGGTCGGACAGTGGCCTATCGCGATTGCACTTTATCTTTTCGCGGCTTTGCCGCTCGCTCTGATCGCCATACAATCACTGTTAGCAGAATATGGACTCGGTCGGTTCAGGAGTGCAATACGGTGTTGGCTGGATCCCAACGGCCTCGCGTCACTAGCATTCGATATGACAGGCAACTTATCCGCATCTCGATCCCTGGGTGAACAGATGGGGACATTTTCAAGTCAACAACGATCTGAACGAACAGTTAGACGATGCTTGCAGCAGCATGGACTATCAACTCGGAGACCATGGTTACGATTACCCTTGACGCTGCATCATAGACAGGAGCGCCTGCGATGGTGTACGCAACGACGAACCTAGGTACTGTTTACAGCATCATAATGGTCGCATCCGTGTTTGACTACATCGCGCTGAACGCACATTGGAAGCGTGTATTCGTCACCGTCATACTGGCGTATCACCCAAGGTGATGGTATGGGCTGCCATTGGTTACACGTCTCGGTCACCTCTTGTTCGCATCGACGGCACTTTGAACAGTGGCCGTTACGTTTGATATGTGTTATGATCCGTGGCTCTACCCATCATTCGATTCCTGAGATTTCAGCAGGATAATGCACGTCCGCAAGTTCCAGGTCCTGTACGGGCCCTTTTGGATACGGAAAATGTTCGACTGCTGCCCTGGCTAGCACATTCTCCAGATCTCTCACCAAGTGAAAACGTTTGGTCAATGGTGGCCGAGCAACTGGCTCGTCACAATACGCCAGTCACTACTCTTGATGAACTGTGGTATCATGTTGATGCTGCACGGGCATCTGTACCTGTACACGCCGTCCAAGCTCTGTTTCCCAAACGTATCAAGGTCGTTATTAAGGCCAGAGGTGGTTGTTCTGGGTACTGATTTCCCAGGTTCTATGCACCCAAATTGCGTGAAAATGTACTCATATGTCAGTTCTAGTGTAATATATTTGTCCAATGAGTACATTTTTATCATCTGCATTTGATTGGTGAAGCAATTTTGATGGCCAGTAGCGTAAATTTCCGAACTTCCTTCAGCGAAGAAGTCGAAGCAAATACTCCTGAACTCGAATAATAAACGGCTGCGTAGTTAAGAATTAGATTTACCTAGATTATTAATGCATTATAATTAAATAAAGCTGTTCTCTCCGTCCATATTACACACGAAGTAGGTTCCTTTCCGAGCGTACTGTTGCAATAGCTCCTTGCCTAGCTGTCATGTTATAACCACTCGCACAGCAAAAGATCCGCATCCAAAGATTGGATAGTTACACAGTCACTCCAATATCAAATGAAATATGAGTGATGTGCAAACGTACGGGCCCATATCACTGACGTAGATTTGCAGAAGTTTTTTGGAACATTTACTTCGTTAAAACCTTGTGAACTACCTCCACGAGAACTATCTACCGACCGTAGTCATCACGGATTTATA
This sequence comes from Locusta migratoria, assembly GCA_026315105.1. Taxonomy (NCBI): domain Eukaryota; kingdom Metazoa; phylum Arthropoda; class Insecta; order Orthoptera; family Acrididae; genus Locusta; species Locusta migratoria. The sequence goes on from CM048748.1 coordinate 389,201,619, forward strand.
TAGTATCTTTCTTGTGAATCATTGTTAGCTCTTTACTTGTGAGAAGCGACGAGTGCTAGTGACAAAGGATCTGAAATCGATAGGCTTTTGTCAGTGTCTTCTAATTAGATTGCTTGCTTGTGGAATATCGTCCGAGTTGTATGACTGGATTCGTGATTTCCTCTCAGGAAGGATACAGTACGTAGCAATTGACGGAATTTCTCGAGTAAAATGGGCATTCCACATGAATGTGTTATAAGTCCCTACTTTTCTTTGTCTTTATACACGATTTAGAAATAAACTGGAGCAGCACTCTCAGACTGTTCGCAGATGATGCTGTCGTCTATCAGCGAGTAAAGTTACCAGGAGAACAAAAGCAACAGAGAAATGATTTAAATATCATATCTGCATGATACGAAAATCAGCAGTTAATGCTAAATCAAGTGCGAAGAAAAATGATCAGGGTTAATAGCCTTGTCGACGCAGCGGTTCTTGGAGTTCACGCTCTCATTGTTTGTGCAAGAATGGTGAAGAAAATCGGCTGTGCCATTTCAGAGGAACCATCTCAGCATTTGCCAGGAGAGATTTAGGTAAATCACGGAAAACTTAAATTTAGATGGTCGGAAGTGGATTTGAACTACCGTCCTCCCGAATGAAGTCCAGTGTGTTACCGATGTACCTCGCTTGGTTGATAAGTATGACAGCCAAACGAGTACTGAATGAATCCGTTAAACTATTTACACGATAACTCCGTCACATCTACAGGCCCCAAATCAAATAAATACCTTGGAACTACAATTACGAACAACTTTAATTGTAAATAACACGCAGAAAATATTGTAGAATATTTAAGGGGATGCAACATTTATACTAAAGAATAGAGCTTGGATGCTGATGTGTACTCGGTAATCGGTGTTTCGTTTCTATTACTGCTTTTTTATTTGATTTTATCCATTTGAAAATTGATTTTGAAAGCCTACGATTGCCAAATCAATGAGAGTCTTTATAAATAACAATTCTTCTACCTGTCACGATTATTTATACTTATCAAGACATGTTTCGAGAAATAATTCCCATTTTCAAGAGTGTCGTTTTGTGTTAGCTGCATTGTTTCTTTTGTTGTATCCCGCAACTAAATGTAATAGTTCAAAAAAACGCATTTGAAAATGCAAATTATTTCCTGAAATAAAATATAAAAAATCGTGACTGGTAGCAGCCTAGTCTTCTTCTTTATATATAAAGCACAGTGTCAGTGTGTTTGTGTGTACGTACTGCATACAAATGTACATTTTTGCTCCAATTTTTATGACATTTTGCACACGTAAGCTTTAATCCATGAGGACGGTCACCGTAAGAGTAAGGATCACGTACAGCAGTTCACGAGGTATGATGTAATAAACAAAGAGATGCGCGAAATACTGCTCCATCAAACGACAATGTTGCACATTTTCTCCTAAACCACAGTACCGATTTCAACCAAATTTGGTGCACATATTCCTTATCGTGTAGTAACAATGCTATCGGAGTAAGAAGCACATACGAAACATAGTTGAGGAGCATAACGTCATAAACAATAGCAGTTACAAGAAACTGCCACATAACGCGACGAGACTTCATACACACACACACACACACACACACACACAAACACACACACACACACACACACACACACACACAGTGTACGACAGTACCTAACGATTTTCAACCAGCTTTAAAAATAATTTCGAACTTTTATTACACATTTTCTCGCTGACAAACACATTAAAATAATGCAAGGAAAACTGTTTCTCGCTAACTACTTTTCCGCTGTTCATGGAAAAAAACTGCGGTATTCGCTATGACGTTACAGTTTATAATTTTTCCACTACAATTTGTAATCGCATTAATTTTTACAGATAGCATACACACATAGAGCTGAATGTAATTTCAAATTGTATGACAGTATGACACGTAGTTCATGAGATATAAGGACATAAATAATAACGTTCATGGAAAACCGCCCCATCGTGCTTAAGGTTGTCTTCTTTAGAAATAACTTTGTTCGCAACGGATTTAATCGACATACAGTACTTATAAAAATGAATATATAACTGAAAAAGTATACAATTATTGAACATGTAATTCAGTAAATACATCATATAAACTGCGATGAGTAAGAACCTGTCACATTATTGACCGTATTAATACATTTACGTATTTACCACTAAAATATTCCTGTATTTCAGTCAGATTAAGGAAATTCCTGATAGCTGACTGCTTTTGACAACTTTGAACCAACTTTGTACTGTGAAGGGCATACGGCTGCAGGTGAACGCAATACACTTCTATAGAGGTACAGGGAAAGAAAGAGAATAAAACAGTGTACATCAGTGTACATGAAACGATTTTTTTTTTTTTTAATTTTTAATTTTTATTTATTTCTTATTTTATTTTTATTTATTTATTTTTTGTCCTCCTCGATCCATTTTTCGGAAAAGATATGCTCAGGACGCGCGGGATGCGTGGACAACTAAAACATCTATACATATTAGTACTACAAGTTTTATTTACTACAGTGTACAAAATACTCAACTTTGTCTGTCTGTCTGCTCTCGCGGCGGCTTTGAGTTCGGAGAGCCCTTCCAGACGCATGTCGGCCTAGATAAAGCTGCTTATAGATGGCGCGCTACTCGGTTTCTCCCTCCAGGAGGCGCGGCGCAGGCGTGTGATTGGCTGCCGGTCATCCGCTGCCTTCTTCACGATCGTTTTCGTGCGGCTTTTGTGTGGCGCTGACTTCACGCCACAACAGAATACCCGTTATTTTTCGACAGATGTAGCTTGTAACTCCCAGAGACTGCGGTTTCCAGTGAGACTCGCATTTTTTACTACGATTAATAAATCACAGGGCAATCTATTCGAAACTTGGATTGGATTTGACATGTCCATGTTTCTTACAAGGACAACTTGCTCAGGGATGGGGTCACCAAGATCATGGACAAGTTACAAGAAATATTGTTTTAATAAAATTGTGAATTAAATGAATGTATGAATATTACATATCATTTGTATTTTGATTACTATCTTTCTTCGTTTGGATACTGCACTTACAATTTTCTACATGATGCAAGACAGCCTTATTCTTTATATATTCTCTGATAAATATGAAATGTTATTAGAAGAAAAGGAGATGGACAAAAAGAGAAGGGATAGAAGAAGTACTAACTCAAGGCTTGAATAAATAATAAATACCCAGGGAACGCCATGTTTACAGTTAGTTATTTGTAAACAAACGCAATGTTTTGACCTTTAAAAATCTCTCTTGGAAATTTAGGAGATGTTTCTTACTGCTGAACCCACCAGTTTTGTTGCATGAGGTGTTCTGCAGATGTTGAATGGCTCTGGCCATATTTCCATTGTCGTTTATGCTCTGTATATCTTGTTCCAAATGTCCTGCTGGTCAAAAGGCAGTAATTTAACCTATACAAATTGCAGTTTTTATGCTTCTTTTTATACGATGGTTAGAACTTAAATTGGCAACACTGCTGTGGAGACACCACGCAATGGAATCTACTTTTGTCGCTGATAGCGCACGTGGTTGACATACCTACCTCCGACCAATGGACTCGCCCATCCCACGTCACCGGTGTGCGCACAATCGAGGGAAAAACAGCCATTTGTGAGCGAGCGGTCTGTTGTAATAGTTTTCTATGTTTTCGAAACAGGCACAACGGCGTTGGATCAATATTGAATGTGTCAGAAATCGTACAGTTCGACAGTAAGTCTTCAAGAGGCGTGGGGGATATCGGAATTACCGTACAGAAAAGTGGCAAGTTGGGTAAAAGCCTTCAACGGAGGCATTACGTTCCCTCACGGCAGACCGTCAGTGTACAGTATCACTGTTTGATTTTGGAGCATCAAAAGCGACTAGGCTTTGCAAAAGAAGCGGCAACACATTCTGTGCATCGCACCCGTCATTTTGCACGACAATGCGCGGGCGCATACAGCGCATCCTATGGCTGATCTGTTCGATCGATGGGACGTGGAAGTACTGTACCATCCACCATAAAAAAAATGTTCAAATGTTTGTTAAGCTTATGGGACTTAACTACATGGTTATCAGTCCCTAAACTTACAAACTACTTATCAACTAGCTTATCCTAAGGACAGCACAAATATCCAAGCCCGAGGGGGGATTCGAACCCCCGACCGTAGTGGCCGTGCAGACCGTGACTGAAGCGCCTCAGTCCCATCGGCCACCGCGGCCGGCCATCCACCATACTCCCTGAACTTGTCCACGTGACTTTGATTCCGAAGATGAAGGAACCATTCCGTGGCATTCGTTTCAGAACTGTTCCGAAGACTCGTCAGGCAGAATCAACAGAACACTGATGACGATTTAAGATCGTTCCTGTGGTGAGCAACCATTTTTCTTCAATATATAAAAATTTTTATTAACTGGATGCTGATTGGTTGCAAATAGGGATTATTATAACTTTATGACCAGTTTCGGGAGCAGCCCATCATCAAATACACTTCGGCATACAAGAAAGATCAGTGGACTAGTAATTGTTTTCACTATGTCCACTATTCTATCCTGTATGCAGAAGTGTATCTGCTAATGGACTGCGCCCAAAACTAGTCATAAAGTTATAATAAAACCTATTTGCAACCAATCAGCATTGAGTTAATAAAAAATTTTATATACTGAAGAACAGAGTCTGCTGAAGGTGTACTTAACCTTCGAGAGAACTGGTGATTACTTTGAAGGAAAGCAGCAAGTAGCAAACATGCAACGCTTTTGTATCGGTTGTGAATAAATAGTTGCCAGTATGTAAGTCTCAACTATCGTATATTAAAACAGTCTAGAGCGCGAAATTGCGTATTGATTTCTGACTAGTTTCGACCATTTTGGGCCTTATTCTGCGTGTAGTTCCTGATTGGTGCTTAGTAGCACAAGAGCTGTGACGTCCTCAGGTGCTGACATGAGAAGATTTCGCAGATCCTGCGCCGATCAAGTTGGAGCTAGACCCTGAAGGTGATCCAACTTTGGGTAGAAACTAGTCTACCTCCAGAATGTTTTCATATATGAAGTCATCATAATGGCGCTGTCATCGCTAAAGAGACAAATTGCAAAATTATGAAATTTTGATGTTGAGAGCAACGTTGCGAAATAAAAGGGCTAAAGACATCTCTAGGAAAACGTGGCGCCTCGTGAGTTCGCTTGGGCCGCGGTAGTCAGTATGGGAGCCCAGTCCTACTAGTGGGGCGGCGGCGGCGGCGGCGGCCGGCTCCGAAACCACGAGGCGTCAGCCACTTGCCGCCTTCAGCGGGCAATTTCCGTAATTGCGCAAGTTTTGCCTGTTAGGCGCGCGGGCGGGGGGTTGGCTGTAGCGACGCGTCGCGCGCTATAAGCGCCCATTGGTGGCTGTCAGGGGAGGTGGGGGTGTTGTCAGGGGGAGGGGGTGGAACTCGGCGACGCCAAGGAGCGGAGCGGCGACCGCAGACGTCGCGTGGCGGGGAGGGGCAGCGTGGGGAGGTAGCAGCGAGCGAGCGAGCGCGCTGTTTCGTACGACTTGCGCCGCCGGAATAAATTAGCGGATTCAATTAGCTGCTCGCTTGGTCGCTGCAGGGGCTGGAGGGGGAAAGGGGGAGGGGGCAGCCGTGGGAGCCGGGGGGGGGGGAGGCAACTCGGCAATGTCGCCAACTGCTGGGAGCCGCTCTCCACCGTGTTACCAGTGATACGCAGGGCACGCCTACCCCCAGCCCCAAGTGGCAGACCTGGGCGCACCGTAGTAAGCGAGTCGTGTTACAACTAACGCACTAGACACTCTACAAAAACAGTACGGGTTCCGCACAAAGTAGCGTACGGCATTTTACCACAGGCATCAGCAATTTACTGTTGAAACTTTGTTGTTGTTTTGGTCTTCAGTCCGGGGACTACTTTGATGCAGCTCTACTCCCTACTCTATCCCTTTCAGACGCAAGGGTGTAGATGATGTGACATTCACATAGAGATGTACGTTTAGGATACAAAATACATACAGTAATTCATTACAAAAAAAGAAAATAACGTTTTTTTCAAAAAGTTTGCACCCACATAATTTTTTATGATCTGCACCATCTTACACTAACATTCTTTTGAAGGAAAATACGTAATAACATCGCAGGATCATATAAAATCAACTGTCGGTCAGATATAATAGCTTCACATGTTAAAACAAGGATATCAACACCTTGTCAACAAGTATTTCTTGCCGCCATTGTAAATGTACTGGAAGTTTGCCTACTTTGCCGACTGCTGGTGGCACCCAGTGTAGAAACATGGAACAAAAACTCATTTCACATGTTACCACAGTCGATCCACGATCGTGTGATGCAGGACCAAACGTCCTAGCGTGAATCGCAAAGAAAAAAGCAAGCAAAACCTGAACCGCACAATTGAGCATTCAGGGCCTGAAACGTCAACCTACATTCCCTTGAATTTGCTTACTGTATTCATCTCTTGCTTCCCATCTACGATTTTTACCCCTCACACTTGCCTCCGACACTAAATTCAAGATACCTTTATGTCTAAGAACATGTCCTACCATCGATCCCTTCTTTTAGTCAAGGCATACCAGAAATTCCTTTTCTCCCCAATTCTCAATGTGCCTCCACATTAGATACGGCATCCACCCACCTATTCTTCAGCATTCTTCTGTAGCACCACATTTCAAAAGCCTCTAACTTCTTACTGTTCACACTGTTTACAGAATCTTATACGAGGGTTGGAACACACACACACACATATATATATATATATATATATATATATATATATATATATATATATATATATATATATATATATGTTCAAAGAACTTACAAGTATGCTGCCGGGTGACGTCGTCGACAACCGCCGATATTTCGGCAGGAGAACACCCTGCCATTCTCAAGGCACAACTGCACTTAAGGAAGCAATGTGCAAGCGTATTTAATACCTCGGTTTGCAAAGTGTAAACAAGGACGATAACACACACAGTGCAAGTCACAGCAGAGTCAACACAACCAAAGGCGACCAAACATCAAAAATATCGATAGTGACTTAATCAACAGGTGAGGCAACATTAATTTTTTCCCTCTGTTTTTTGACGAGAGACAGTGCCGGATTCCAAGCAGAATTTAAACAAAAACCACCATCTCTGTTTATTAGGTCGCTTGCTAGTTTAATTTCAACAGTTTCCTTAATAACACTATCCCAATAGGTGGAGGTGCATGCCAGGATCTCCGTGTTGTTGTATTCCATAGGATGACCGGTGTCAAGACAGTGTTCTGCAACAGCGGATTTGTTGGGCTGTTGTAAGCGCGTGTAACGTTTATGTTCAATACACCGGTCTTCCACAGTCCTGATTGTCTGACCAATATATGACATGCCACAACTGCAAGGAATACGATATACACCTGCCTTACGCAAACCAAGATCATCCTTTACGGACCCCAACAGGGCCTTTATCTTAGAAGATGGTCGAAAAACACATTTCACATCATATTTCCGTAAAAAACGACCAATCTTGTTGGAAATACTTCCTGCGTAAGGCAAAAAGGCCATAGATTTAGGTGCCACTTCATTACTATCGTCACTCACCCGTTGCACAGAAGGCTGATAGCGCAATGCACGTTTTATCTGTCTCTCACTATAACCATTCTGACGAAAGGTCACCTCGAGATGGGACAACTCAGCTGACAAACTTTCAGGGTCTGAATTGACATGTGCCCTGTGAACCAAAGTACGAAGTACTCCTTCACGCTGAGCTGGATGGTGACAACTATCAGCTCGCAGATACAAATCTGTGTGAGTAGGCTTCCTATAAACAGAATGTCCCAATGTACCATCAACCTTCCTTCTGACCAACACATCAAGGAAAGGAAGGCAGCCATTCTGTTCCACCTCCATTGTGAACTGAATATTCGGGTTGACTGAATTTAGGTGTTCCAAAAAAACATTTAAATTCTCACTACCATGAGGCCAAACAACAAAAGTGTCGTCTACATATCTGAGAAAACACGCAAGTTTCAGAGTCGCTGACGCTAAAGCACGTTCCTCAAAATCCTCCATAAACAAATTGGCCACAATAGGTGACAACGGGCTTCCCATTGCAACTCCATCAGTTTGTTCATAGTACTGACCATTGAATAAAAAGTAAGTGGAAGTCAGCACATGTCGAAAAAGGTTTGTTAACTCGACACCAAACTTAACCTCAATTAGCTGCAACGAATCTGACAGAGGAACGCGAGTGAAGAGGGACACAACATCAAAACTCACTAAAATATCAGAGTCATTCTAACGCAATCCCTGCAATCGACGAAAGGTGCCCTGGAGTAGACACGTTACATTACGAGTTCAAACAGGACAGCAGGTGTAACGGAATACGTCCAGCAACAGTCATCCACCACAGTGGACGTTATGCGCCACATGATTAAAAGTAAACAATCATTTTTCATACCTTCGTAACATTATAGGTTTCTGAAAATCATTCCAGCCTTGGTGATTTTGTCTCTACTTAAATTTGGCACCAGTTCCACAAAAGAGACTGCCTACATCACACTTTTGCGTCCTCTCCTGGAGTACTGTTACCCATTATGGAACCCTCACCAAGTGGGACTGACGGAAGATATTGAGAAGATTCAGAGAAAGACGTTATTCATTGAGGCGTGATCTGTTTGCGAAGTTTCAATCACCGACTAATACTTCTGAATGTGAAAATATTTTGCTAGCACCCACCTACGTAGGGAGACATGACCATCCCAAGAAAATAAGAGAAATCAGATCGAAAACGGAACGATTTAGGTGTTCTTTCATCCCGCGCAATATTAGAGAATAGAAAGGTGATTTGCAGAGTATCTATGTAGATGTAGATGTTAACATTTTCTTAGATTTGAAAGAGTGATCTAACGTGTTTCGTATAACGCGGTGGATCAACCCCCTCTTTTGTTAATTTATCTAGTATAAATCTCTCAATAACCTCAGCGAAGGAGAGAGTTGCCGAAAGACTCGCACTTCTCAACCCATTCGCAGGGGTGTAAAGGTGTTATAGCCCCTGGGTTCTAACAGTTTGGGCGCACAGTTGCAATCTACAAAGTGGGAGGGCTATATTTTATTACCGTCGGTCTTCTTCGGCAGCGCGGAGGCACACCAGCTGTGACAAAAGAGGAACAGTAAATCAGCCGCCGAAGCCCGCCCCTCACCCCTTCCCCTCCAGCGATATTGAAATGCGCTGTGTTACCCAAATGGCAGCCCGTCAGCGACCATCTGTGGAGGCCCCAGTGCGCATGCGCCGTCAAAATCACGCCACGCACAGAGGGATCGCTGTGAGTGAAAGGCGCCGCGGCAATACATCTCACACAACAATCAACGTCGCAGCCTGAAAAGCCGCGTGACCGATATTGTCTGCCGAATGTAAATGTTCTGTTAAACGAGCATCAGTCAGCCGCGTTATTAATTAACTCGCGACACAATTGGGTGTGAGCCCATGACGAGATGACACTTAACGACAAGGACCGCGCAAAAACCAGTCGCTCGCGGAATTGCACAATATATTAACACGCGCTAGCTTCATGAGCGGTTCCTGAAACATGTAATCGGAAGTATATTTTTTTGCCTTTCGTAAGATGCAAGTCGAATAGCGAGACGTTTTGTTCGTCTGTGCAATGTTTCTTGTCCGAGTATGATTTGAATGCTTTATGGCAGTGACATTACAAAAAGAAGATAGAAAGTGTGATAACTACTCCAGTACACCAGTTTCGCCGCTTGACAGCGCTAGCTCCGATTGACGCGCTACTGTCCAATGCACTAAAGTTGCACTTTCGCATTCGTAGCATAATTTTTGGTGTAATTAAGTTGCGATTTTCATATGTGAGGTATGTCCACAAAGTAAGTTCCGTTTGGTTATACAAAACAAACGTGTACAGATACAGAAAAAATATGTATTGTACAAAAATATACAACTATTAAACTACTTTTCTACATAGCTTCCGAAATTTTGGCGGCATTTGTCATAGCGTGGCAGAAGTCTTTGTATGCCTTCTTCGTAGAAGGTTGCCGCCTGTCTATTTAACTATGTGGTAACATGTTATTTCAGCTCGTCATCATCGCTGAAGTGTTGACCACCATGGACAGGTTTTCGGTGTGAGAGGAAAGTCGCTAGGAGCGAGACTGTACGGAGGATGATCAAACACGTCCCACTGAAATTCCCGTAAGTGTTGTTTGGTCACATTCGCCTTGTGAGGTCGCGTGGAAACACGAAGGGAAAGAAGAAGACTCCTTTCATCTCTTCTTACACCTAAATTCTGTCCTTGGTGGTCAACACTTCAACGATGATGAGCTGAAAGAACATGTTTGCCACATGGTTGAATATACAGGCGGCAACCTTCTATGAAAAAGGCACACAAAAACTTGTCCCACGCTATTACAAGTGCCTACAAAATTTCGGGAGTGATGTAGAAAAGTAGTTGAACACTTGCAGATTTTTATACAATAAATATTTTTTTCTGTATCTGTTCACGTTTGTTTTATACAACGAAACGGAACTTACTTTGTGGACATACCTCGTACGTTGTGAGAACATATTTAAACTAGATAATTTAAGCTGACAGTCAGTACTGATAATTAATTTTTTATTGTTATGGCGTGGAAACTGCAGAACACGACAGTGCATAAACTGCACCACTTCACGCATGATAATTAATATTTGGATTCCTGTTAAAGTCTGTTCCAAAGGAACCGACATGGTAGATCGTCTGCAGCTACATATGTACGAAATTACGTAATCAATTATTCAATCGCAATTTGCAAATTCTGTCGACTTTTGCTGCATTTGTGAAGGTCTTGTACTACTAGGTTACGGTCCGGCACTAATTTTCATATGTCAGCTAGAAATATTCAACAGAAACGCAGCTAAAGTCGTAAGAATTCGCAAATTGCAAATGAATAATTGATTATTCAATTTCATACTTACAGAGTTGCGGCCATATGTAATGTCTGTTCCTTTGGAACCTGCGTATCGTATTAGCAGAGATTCCAAGAAAGGTCATTTATGGTAAAGATGTGCCTCTCCCCGTCTCTGGAATCTAAAATGTTCAAATGTTTTAAACCTATTGGACCAAACCGCTACGTTTGTCAGTTCCTAGACTTACGTACGAACCAACCGTCGTTTCGCTTAATCTTCTGCCAAAGTAACTTTATGAGGTCATTAGCCCGCGTTTCCATTATATTTGAAATAAGATATTTTTATTTCATCATTCTGAATATCTATGACGATGGAGAGAAGATATGGGTAGGGAGAACGAGAAGATGAAGGAAGAGGAGGAGATACAGAGAGTGAGTAGGGGAGGGACAGAGAGTGAGAGAATTTGGAGTAGATTCATCGAATGTACGTTAATATTGCTTTTTATAAGGAAAGTTGTAGAACGCATGCTACAGATTTGTTTATGCATAAAACGGTCAATTGGTCTTACAATAACTATTGATTGTCTGGGAAAACATCGTTCTCTTAACAATTCTTTCTTTCCACGTATATACAGAGAGAAAAAAAAAAGTATACATTCTACATCGGTATTTTTCTTCTATGAGTATATTCGCAAGAAATGTTTGATTTTCCTCCAATTCTTTTCATATTAAACGGAAACTCGGCAAAACTTCGCCACCTTTACGTAATATACACAATCATACGTTTCAGATAATTTTTAAACTCCATGATCCTTCTTGCAGAAAAAAATTAAAGTTCTCACCGCTTAATACTTGTTAGTTGTGATTTCAACTGCACTGATATGTTACATACTTTCGGACAGTATCAGATTACGTGAATGGTCTTGTTTTGTGCCTGGTTACAAGTCAGGTTATTTATATAAGTTGCACGAAACTATGACATCACAACACTCAGCAAGTCCTTACACCGAGGCCCAACTCTCTTACATACAAATGGAGACCGAGGCCTATCTACCACTTCAACCATGAACGGTCGACAGTAGCATGTAATATAACAGATATAACAGGGAAATTTATTTTGTGGTACACTCAGATGGAGAACTTAGTTTGCCATCAAACAGGCAGGAACCATGAGGCAACGTGCGGTTGGGGGAGCCCCTTTTGGTTTTCACAGATACCTGACTTGGGTAATACCCATCGCTTAAGCGACGAACTTATACAATGGACAGCGCAAGTAGAGATGGTGGTCAAGATGAAGAATAATACTCTGAGTTGAAAGATGGCCATACTTTCAAATACAAACTTCAATAACAGTTCACTGTGAGACTACGTCCGATTTGCCTGCAAGCAACTTTTATTTAAAATGCGGAACCGGTTTCGCATTCCATATATATGCATCATCAGAAGCTTAAAAATTTTGTAATGTCTGCCGTTTAGCAACTCCCCATCGTTCACGTCGGATTCTTAAAATTTTTTGAACGGTACCGAACGTTCACGTTCTCTTTAAACCGCAGCAGCGGTACTGCCTCGGCCAGTGCCGCTTGACAACCGCTTACACATGGCACGGTTTTGCCCTCCCTCCACCACCAGCACATTAAATATGACTATTATAACAGCGTACATTATTTTATCGGTTTAACGTGAATGTGAACGTTACGTACCGTCCAATAAATTTTTAAACATTCAACGTGAACGCTGGAGGTGGCTAAACGGCTGACATGTTTAAGAAAATTTTAAGCACCTGATGATGCATCTATAGGAAACGAAACGGGTTATGCTTTTTAAATAAAAGCTACTTGCAGTCACAGAGGATCTAGTCTCACAATATGAACATTTGGCTGCGAATGTCCGATTTCAAGGTATGCTGAAATAATAGTTCACCATATTGGCCATTAGCAAATCCAAATATACTGTTGTTGTTATGGTCTTCAGTCCGGAGACTGGTTTGATGCAGCTCTCCACCCTACTCTATCCTGAGCAAGCCTTTTCATCTCCTCATAAGAACGACAACCAACATCCACTTGAATCTGCTTACTATACGCGTCTCTTGGTCTCCCTCTGCGATTTTTACCCCACACACTTCCCTCCAATGCTAAATTTACGACTCCTCGATGTCTAAGAATGTGTCCTACCAAGCGATCCCTTCTTTTAGTCAGGGTGTGCCAAAAATTCCTTTTCTCACCAATTCTGTTAAGTACCTCTTCATTAGTTATGCGATCTACCCACCTAATCTTCAGCATTCTTCTGTAGCACCACATTTCAAAAGCCTCTATCCTCTTCCTGTCCGCACTGCTTATCGTCCATGTTTCACTCCCGTACAAGGCAACACTCCACACAAATGCCTTCAGAAAAGACTTCCTTACACTTAAATTAATATTCGATGTTAGCAAATTTCTCTTTTTCAAAAATGCTTTTCTTCCCATTGCCATTCTGCATTTTATATCCTCTGTACTGCGACCATCGCATGTTATTTTACTACCCAAGTAACAAAACTCATCTACCACCTTCATTGTTTCGTTATCTAATCTAATTCCTTCAGCATCACCTGATTTTCTAAGACCGCATTCCATTATTTTTGTTTTGCTCTTGTTAATGTTCATTTTATACGCTCTCTTCAACACACTGTCCATTCCATTCAACTGCTCTTCCAGGTCCTTTGCTGTCTCTGACAGAATTACAATGTCATCAGCAAAACGCAATGTTTTTATTTCTTCCCCCTGAACTTTAATCCCTATTCCAAATTTTTCCTTGCTTTCCTTCACCGCCTGCTCGATGTACAAATTAAATAGCATCGGAGAAAGGCTACAACCCTGTCTTACTCCCTTCCCAACTGATGCTTCCCTTTCATTCCCTTCAAGTCTAATAACTGCGGTCTGGCTTTTGTACAAGTTGTAAATAACTCTCCTTTCCCTGTATTTTACCCCTTCTGATTTCAGAATTTGAAAGAGTGTATTCGAGTCAACATTGTCAAAAGCTTTCTCCAAATCTACAAAAGCTAAAAATGTAGGTTTGCCTTTTCTTAACCTATCTTCTAAGATAAGACGTAAAGTGAGTATTGCCTCCCGGGTTCCTACGTTCCTCCTTAATCCAAACTGATCTTCTTGAGGTCAGCTTCTACCAGCTTTTCCATTCTCCTGTAGATAATTCGTGTTAAAATTTTGCAACCATGACTTATCAAACTTATTGTTCTGTAGTTTTCACACCTGTCTGCGCCTGATTTCTTTGGAATGGGGATTATTACATTTTTCTTAAAGTCTGAGGGTATTTCACCTGTCTCATACATCTAACGAATGCATAAAAATTAGGCGCATCACATAAACGAATAATATTTTAAATGTGTTGAAAACTACAAAGGTTAATTTTCACAGTATCTGAATATAACAAAATGAAACTGAAAATTACCAGTTTTGAAGCAACACACTTTTATCTATTCATTTAAGGATTTATTTCTATTGTTATAATAATTGATTATGAAATACTGTCATATCATCGTATCCTCCGCAGTAACTCATCAATTGCAAGCAGCATGATGTATACCTCGTCATGTTCATATATTTATTTAATGATTAATTGTCTATTCTGCCAGTGATTTTTACATAAATGTTGTGTACTGGGAGCGGTCAAGTTCATGAAGGCTGGCTTTTTTTATTTATTTATTTACTTCATACATTACTTATCTTGCTGATAAATAGTCACAACGTGACTAAATGTTTATAAATTTCCTATTTTATACCGTAAAATGTTAACTTTATGTCAAATTTTGAATCAAAACAAATATTTTCCGTTAGGAACTCTGCTACTTTTGGAAGGAATAGCGATGTGCCAAGCAGAGAATGGCGGTGGTAAAATAAATATTTGCACAATTCGGGTGCATAGCTCCTAGCGGCCCGGAGGAACACTATACATCTCGTCCCTGAAAGAAGGACTTGCTTCATTTGCAAGGCAAACGGTCACTTTGTCGGAACTTTAAAGCTTGACGGGACTCGAACTTTGCCAAAGGATAACGTGTAACGGTTTAAGAACTTCAACTTATTTCCGATTCCATTTCAGAATTGTGACTGAACAGTGTATATTATTTTACACGAGAATTAAAGAGAGATGTGAGGAGGGGAATTAGATACAGGGGCAGGAGGTGTACAGAGATAGACAGAGAGAGAGCAGTGACACATGAGTGATTACTACAGAAACATCTCACATCACCACTGGTGGCGTTAAGTGTACAGAGGTTGACAGAAGTTGACAAGATGCGCAGCACATTAAAAATCACGATTCGAACGACATTGTTTTTAGAGACGAATACCGATTCTGCCTGCTCTGCCGCTTTCGTCGGATAACAGTCAAGGGGTACAGTAGTGAAAGATTTTTGAAGTACTGCCTCATGCGTCACGATACTGGTCCAGCATCTGTTATACTTAAGTTCTAAATTTAACCTTTAAGAAATCTTTCACGCAGGAGGACCGCACAAATGTACCATCATTTGATCAACGTACGAATTCCGAAATGGGGGACATAGCAATAGGTATTTCCGGTGTAGAGAAACAGCTGAGAGAGCTAAATACGAAAAAGTCTGCTGGTCCGGATGGAATACCAGTTCGGTTTTACAAAGACTATTCAGCGGCATTGGCCCCCTACTTAGCTTGCATTTATCGCGAATCTTTAATTCAGCGCAAAGTTCCTATTGATTGGAAAAAAGCGCAGGTGACTCCCGTTTATAAGAAAGGAAAGAGAACTGACTCACACAATTACAGGCCAATGCCGTTGACATCAGTTTCATGTAGAATTGTAGAGAATATTCTCAGTTCGAATATAGTAAATTTCCTTGAAACGGAAAAGCTTCATTCCATGAATCAGCCTGGGTTGAGGAAACCTTGTTCATGTGAAACCTAGCTTGCCCTTTTCTCACATGTCATCTTGGCAGCCATGGATGAAAGGCAACAGGCGGATTGCGTTTTTCTCGACTTCAAAAAGCCGTTCGACAAGGTGCCACACTACAGACTGCCGACGAAGATACGAGCTTATGGAATAGGTTCACAGATTTGTGACTGGCTGGAAGACTTCCTAAGTAACAGAACGCAGTAAGTTGTTCTCGACGGCAAGTGTTCATCAGAGACGAGTGAATCGTCAGGCGTGCCCCATGGGAGTGTGATAGGACCGCTATTATTTTCTATGTATATAAATGATCTGATGGACAGAGTAAGTTGTAATTTGTGGCTGTTTGCTAATGATGTTGTGTTGTATGGAAGGGTGTCGTCTGTAACTGACTGTAATAGCATACAGGATGACTTAGACAAAATTTCTAGTTGATGCGAAGAATGGCAGCTAGCTCTCAATGTAGAAAAATGTAAAATGATGCGCATGAGTAGAAAAAGCAATCCCCTAATGTTCGAATACAGCATTAGTAGTGAGTTTCTCGATGCTGTCGCGTCGTTCAAATATCCAGGCGTAATATTGCAGAGCGATATGAAATGGAACAAGCATGTAAGGTCAGTTGTGAGTAAGGCGGACAGCCGACTTCGGTTTATTGGAAGAATTTTGGAAAGATGTACTTCACCTGTAAAGGAGACCGCGTATAAAACGCTTGTACGACCACGTCTTGAGTATTGTTCAAGTGTTTGGGACCCGCAGCAGATCAGTTTAAAGGAAGACATAGAGGCGGTTCAGAGGCGAGCAGCTAGATTTGTTACCGGTATATTCGACCAATGCGCGAGTGTCACGGAAATGCTCCGGCAACTCAATTGGGGATCGCTGGAAGAAAGACGACGTTCTTTTCGTGAATTTCTGTTGAGTAAATTTAGAGGGCCGGAATTTGAAGCTGAGTGTAGTACGATCTTGCTGCCGCCTACTTACATTTCGCGTAAAGATCACAAAGACAAGATAAGAGAAATTAGGGCTCGTACGGAGGCATATAGGCATTCTTTTTTTCCTCGTTCAATTTGGGAGTGGAATAGGAAATAAAATACCTAGTAGTGGTACAGTGTACCCTCCGCCACGCACCTTACGGTGAATTGCGGAGTATGTATGTAGATGTAGATGTAGATGAAGCTGCATGCTGCAAATTGCTTGCTGTTTCCAGTTTTGTAATACGAATATACACGGTAAGTCAAGTTTTCTTTCTTTTATCTGTGTCGTAGTCAGATTGTGTTCCCCGTTCATTATTCAAGTTAATTAGTTTCGTTGTACCCTTTGGGACTACTTTCGAAAGAGCCATAAATTTTAGTGTTTGTGATTCCCATATTTCCCGGGTGTGTCCGTTGCACATATTAATGTTGTCTAAAACTTACCTCTGTTGACGAAGTCACCACATTGTTCGGTTTTTAAAAGTTCATTTTTCCACTATCTTATACGCAGTATTGGTCAACCACCATTAAACGTAATTTATTCAGGATACCTATTGGTCAATTTCCATTAAACTTTCCTTACTTTTTTTAGTAACATGTTACCGAAAATTAAATTAACATCATGCTTTACTATAACATCATGCTTTAACGACTGCCTTCTCCGACAGCTTCCTTGCCGCTACAGACTTCCTTGCGCTATCTCACGCAACTGGCGACTAACTGCTCCCTCGCAGTCAGAGCGCTTACTCTACAATCGAACTTCCATAGATTAATGCGCCACTTACCATATATATATGTGGCCAGTTCACAAAATTCACTAAGTTGTCTATATTTACCATAAAGTATGTACAAAATAACTTATGTACAATGCATAATGACAAACAGTATTAATAATCAATAATAATGTAACTTTATTATGTGAACACTACTGTGTCCTAAATATGTCGGGACCATAGAGCCATTACACAACATTCTCTATTACAGTATTTGTAATGATAAACTTTTTGGTTCAATTTTTAACTATTTACGTAAAGAACAAGTCTAATATTGTGGCATTATGGAGTAATTTACTTAAAGGTTTTCAGCACGAGAAACATAATTATTCACTTGATGTAAAAGGTTATTACACTACGAAATTAGTACGACTGGTTCATCAAGAGGTCAGATGCCTCCCTTTCTGGAAATACTCTTCGTTACTCTAGTTCTGCGTTCTTGGCATTCCCATAAAAACTGATCTACCGTTTGATCACAGTGCACGTACCAGATTCACTTGGGGGCATTAATCTCTGTAGTAGCTTATCGAGTGAACAATAGATCCACCAAAAAGCATTCTTTGACTATATCTTCTCTTGTTCTTTGGCATATCGACTTCATTTTATATCTCAATACTCACGTTCATTCACTGAGCTCTTACCAACAAAGTTTGGACAAGATCGGTTGTCTACTGGATTAGACATAGTAAGTAATGTCATCAGCACTACTGTTTCTTCACAGTAATCTCTGATTTGTGTCATTGTTATTTTATCATTCTGAAATGACAAGTTCTTTCCAGATCTGTATTTCTGGACAGTACCTGACGGCTTGAAGTCGAAACAGATGATAAGAAAAGATGTTGAAAGTATAATTTATGATCTTTTCCTTTTGAGAGTGAAAAAGAAAATCCTAAAAAAAAAAGCAGGGCCAAATCGAAATATTTTATAACAGGTGATTTTGAGTTCATTTTAGAACCTTGATACGAAAGAAAACCATGCACTATTCCACTCAACATGAAGACTTTGAGCACCCACGCGCTTAATTTGCACTTGACATATTGTTTTCGAGAAAACTTCCCAGTGAAAGGAATAATTCTTTCATCCAAACAAATATACTCTTCTGTATGAAGTTATCGCATGGGTGTGTACCAACTACGTCCATATAAAAATCTATAGCCTGACTATAATAGCAATAAAGTAAAACAGTAATGGCTTCCCACAGAGACACAAAAGCATAGAGCATAATTCTCTACATTGTTCACAGACTGACCACAAAATTGCAGCAGTTGCTTCGGCATAGCAAAACAAATGTACACCGATGTGCACAGTGGTTTTGGAACAGTGGCGTCTGGTATATAAGAGCACAGAAACACCCTAATTTTCGACAGGTTAAATGTATTTATTGGTTATTTTCATTTGAATGCAGTTGAATGGAATACAGATACGGTAATATGATTTATACACTACTTAAATCTCCCGCACTATCCTACATTGTTAATCCACCAGCAATGTGAAACTTGGCAACAAAGTCACGAGTACCG
Source organism: Locusta migratoria (assembly GCA_026315105.1). Classification (NCBI taxonomy): domain Eukaryota; kingdom Metazoa; phylum Arthropoda; class Insecta; order Orthoptera; family Acrididae; genus Locusta; species Locusta migratoria. The sequence goes on from CM048748.1 coordinate 389,220,673, forward strand.
CTCCTCTGTGTTCATTTTAATGAACTTCTGCGCATGCGCGAATAGAATCACATCATTGCCTTATGGGTGAAATCATAGACCAGAGATAACATAGCCGGCGTATGTCGTCATTACACTGAAACCCACATCTAAGTCACGTGACTTGGGGCAACAAGCCGCTTTCGTCATTAAGAGATCAAAACCAACTGCAGAACGATCTGAATAAGATATCAGTATGGTGTAAAAATTGGCAATTGACTCTAAATAATGAGAAGTGTGAAGTCGTCCACATGAGTACGAAAAGGAATCCGTTAAACTTTGTTTACAACATAAATCAATCAAATGTGAAGGCCGTAAACTCCACAAAATACCTAGGAATCACTATTACTTCAGACTTAAACTGGAAAGAACACGTAGATAATATCGTGGGAAAGGCGAACCAGAGACTGCGTTTTATTGGCAGAATCCTTAAAAGATGCAACAAAACTACTAAAGAAACTGCATACACTGCGCTTGTCCGTCCATTTTTGGAGTATTGCAGCCCAGTGTGGGGTCCTTATCAGGTGGGTTTGACGGAGGACATCGAAAGAGTCCAAAGAAGGGCAGCTCGTTTTGTATTGTCACGATACAGGGGAGACAGCGTTACGGAAATGATACAGGATCTGGGATGGGAATCATTAGAACAACGGCGCTTATCGCTGAGGCGTGGGTTACTTGCGAAACTCCAATCGCCAGCATTCTCCTCCGAATGCGAAAATATATTGTTGACTCCCACTTACATAGGTAGAAATGATCATCAGAATAAAATAAGAGAAATCAGAGCTCGAACAGAGAGATTCAGGTGTTCTTTCTTCCCGCGCGCTATTCGAGAATGGAATGGGAGATAAATAGTGTAATTGTGGTTCGATGAACCCTCTGCCAGGCACTTAAATGTGATTTGCAGAGTATCCCATGTAGATGTAGATGTAGATGAAGAGCAATGTGATGTGGAGCTGACGGATGTAGGTTTTCTCATTTATAACTGAAATGAGGCGTTGAATTTAACGACGAAACGTCTAATCATATCCTTATAACGTTTTTAGCAGTACAGCTAACGTTATTTCTCCGCAGTTACTAACGCGGTAGTTATAGTTTCCACAAGTGCTAGGTGAAAAGTATAAATGACTTGAAGACTAAAAATGAATTTTACAAACAGCATTAGTTTTCTTGCGTTTTCTCAACAAAACGTGTTAATGTTATGTTATGCTTTTATACTAACTAAAAGCGGTCTAAATCCATAATATCGGATTTTTTACACAATACAAGTTTTTGTGTTTTACGACTTCTGCATATACAGCGATGCCAATACGTAAATCAAGGAAAGTACTTGCTATTTACATTAGAATAATTGAAGTGCAAACACAACTCCTAAAACTAGTTTTGTAGGCATACTGAATGTTCTGTATTCTAATATAGCTGTGTACAACGTCATTAAAAGCAGAAATGACCTACTTGATGAAATATAAATTTAGTCTAGACCAACTAGAATTGTCCCACCGTAGATAATTACATTCATTAGTTAAAAAATCATACTGTTGCACAAACACTAACAGTAATTCTATTTCTTGTAAAAATAGCTGTCAGTAAGTGTCAACTTGTCGCATATAAAAAGGATCATCGCATTAATATTAGTATAATTGTGCAAAAACTACGTTACTTTACTACTACATGTGTAATAAGCATATAAAAGTAGTTTCATTGTTAAAATCAGTACCTGACTTCAGCTGAAAACTTGAAAAACTATTGCTCATAACGACGAAAACTCAAGTCACGTGACTAGGGTCAATGCTAGATATTGGTTTCATACCACAACAAGCCAGAGATAGGGTCACGCGCAGTCTTTGTTATCTTTGGTCTGTGAAATACACAGGGCATTGTTGAACAATGAGCACAGATTCCGTATGCTCAGCTGCCCTGTAACATTTAACCATAAGTTTACGTCATTGCCACTACACAGCAGCGCATTACGTCCAATATTTTTTCCCGTTTGGAAGAATCCCGCTAGATGGTAACATATTTTTCAGGTATGCCAATTGACTCACTGTATAATAAAGCTAGATCCCATATTATGACATGTCACAGTTCTACTGATGAAAAAACTATTTTATTATTATTATTATTATTGAATCCTGAATGCTTTATAGTGTATGAGGCAGTGATTTTATAGTCGTTTAATTTTTTTACCCATAACAGAGTAGTTTCCATTACCTCTCATCAAGTGAAAATGTTAGTAGACGTTGCTACTTGAATGTAATCATCTCCAGTTTAGTTTGAAGTTGGTATTTATCGTGAAGGTGTCAGTACGAACTTGAAACGGTGAACTGGCTTTTGTGAGTAGTGTCAACATGAATTCTGTGGAATCTATTTTACGTGCTAACAGAAAACTGGAGTGATAATACTTCATTAATATTTGTTTGCCCCAAAATGTAATTTACGTGCATTGTGCTGCAGCTGGACACGATATGTTGCTACCGGTGCGATGAATGACAGGAGGTGAAGGCAGCCAATAATATTGCTTCTTCTATGCCCTTGTGAAATTGGCGTAAATTTCCATTATTTACAAATACTATAAATGTGACGCAGTAATTATTTCTGTTGGAATACTAATTGCAAGAAGATAGCAAATCGGGAAAGTATATCGAGAACCATTCTTTACATGGGGCAATGGTTTTTTAAGGTAAAGTGGCCACATTTATTCAGTAATAACTTTAATTCGTTGTCAATTAAAAGAGACTTTTCAGCCAAATTAAAACAGTTACACCAATATAATGACTGCTTCTCGGTGTAATTTTTTGAACTTCTTCTCCAGATATATTTTATTCTGCAGCGAAAGTGAAATGTGTAATTGATCTTCGATATTGTCACGAATTTGCAGTATGCTAGTCATTAAAACAGTGAGATACCCAACGCCGACCGATTTACAAAGCGAAAAATGTAAAGCCATTTCCTATTGGCTACCTTCAACTCCCGTCACTCAATGCACCGCTAGCAACATAACACGTCAAGCAGCAGCCCAATGCATACATTATGCTTTATGCATCACTAGTCCAAGTTATAAGTGACTTAATGAAACCCAAAAGTTTACATTTCCTTAATGTTATGAATGTTTCTCAACTTTTTGTAGCCAAGAAGGGTTAGTGTTTTTTCACTTAGTAGTGAAATCTTGGTTAAACTTCAGTTTACGCTTCTACGACTAGCGTTCGTGGTCGCTAGGTTGGTAACGACCAATCAGAAGTCGAGGTATGCCGGCCAATAAGATTGCGTGTTTCATTACTTTCATTACGAGTAAATTTTGCGTATTTCTGAGTCAGCAGTAAAAGGTGAATCTGTCTGCATCCCGTGAGGGCTTTTTTTGTTTTTGTTTTTTCGTTTAAATGCACCAGCGAAAGCGCGTGCGTTACATTTTTAGAAGCGAACTTCTATCAAATTTATGGAACTGATCGTGTATAACTTTTGGATACACCGCTTCGATTTGTTTACATAGTGCAATTGTAACGCTCTTTGTTATTGGCCGCGGCATCGCGACTCCTGATTGATTGCTCTGCCGTTACTAACCTAGCAACCGCGAACGCTAGCCGTAGACGCGTAAACTTAAGTTTTACCGAAATATCACCGCAACTAACTGCTAAACAGCACTAATGCGTTCACATCAGAAATGTAAAGTAATGACGCTTGGGCTCGTGATGCATAACACGATCCATTTAACCCTGAAATGTATTACTTCATTATGTACAAAGCAACAAAGTTCCATGAAAACATTACTGTCGCCAGACAAAGAGTTATATATTATTATTATTGTTGTTGTTGTTTGCAGTATTAACAACACTTAATAATGATTATTGTTATATAGCTGACACGGCTTAATTCCAGAATAGCGGACAGATGCGTAGTTCAGGCTCGACCAATGTTGGCAACAGCAGTTTCTTTCCGGGAATTTTGTTAGCCAGTCGGTTGATAGTATGATGCCCGGTTTCTGGAAAACTATAGTTACCGTGCCGTTAGCTACCGTCACGTTAAAATTTAACATGCCAGATAACTTCCTTCGGTTTCCCGTAGCTGATTTCAACGACCGTTAGTTAACTATGCGGTAACTACGCCTTCTGTCAAGCAAATAGTACGTCTCAACGGATAACAAATGGCACTACTAACGAAAATCGCAATTACTCGAATTTTATCGATTATTAAGTGAAATCGAAGACGCGTCTTAGTTTGTATAGCTGTTACGAGTTTTCTGTTTTCAAAGGCAATGGGCGACAAGCGAGGAAAAAAAATTGACTCTATTTGAGAAAAATCTTTTGACCGACTTGATTTTAGAAAGGAAAGTAGTTATAGTAAATGAAAAGCGGGATGGTCTATTTTGGAGAAACAACACGCCTTGGAAGTTGTCACAAAACTGTACAAATCGTTAAACAGACAGGAGAGAAAACGGTAAGGCAACTCAGAGAGCTGTATTCTTTTTTTAAAACAAAAACAGGACAAACATCAACGAAGACAGAGTTAACAATAAAATCGTACGTATTATTTCTGTTGTCAACATATATTTATATGAATTTAAGTTTCCTTCTTCCCGTTGTTCTGTGAATGTGACATTACTTTTCACAACACAGACTGGTCAATTTACGTCCACCCATCCACCTACCCGAGCCCCACGTTGTAATAATAATAATAATAATAATAATAATAATAATAATAATACTAAAAACATTGACTGATCGTAATGGCAATTTCATGGCAGAACACTATTGCAAAGGGAAGTATATTTATGCTAAATTGATAGTTTTCATCCAGATCGGCGATCGCGAGAGATAACGTTGGCCACTGTTGCTCAGTGACGAGATGTTGCTTGACCAATCTCGAGGAAGATGCAGCTGTTGCAAACGTCAAGCGTTGTCAACATCTCTCGCGACCACCGAGCGTGATGTAAAATTCAACACGGAATGTTGTTTTCCGCGTTTTTCCCCGTTTGCCCCCGGCAATGTCATTGGTCAGTATTTTTTTTATTATTTATTATTCTGAAACGCATATGAAATTCGCTCTCATTACACAGATCAAATGGTTGTCATCTAACACGAAAATCGCGTCGTGTTTCAACAGTGCCGAGTACAGCTAAGTTTTCTTCTTCTGAACAACTGTCCGAAGCATCAGAAGAAAAAGAAGAACACGGTGGCGACGACGATGATGAAAGAATTTCCATTCTGCAGCTTAAAATTTTTTAAAATTGTATGAAAATTATACGGAACCCAGTCATAAAAACAAAAACAAAGTACTACTGTTAAATAACTTTTGGACTTGCGTTTGGAATCCCACTAGCGCTACGTAGCGGATATAGTTAAAACTAAAGTCATCGTGTAGGTAACCCCAGGGGAACGCGCATTTATCTTTAATGGAACGGTAACTACGGCTGTGACGGTAACTGTTGTTTCGGAAACTCATTTTGTACATAACGTCAAGGTAACCCACAGATAACTATAACGGGACAGGTAACTACTGTTTCGGAAAGCGGCCCTGAGTGCTCTGTCAAACGAAAACTGATTTATTGACCGGACAATAGGTTATTTGACTGTTTTCTGGAAATCGTTTTAAATTGTTAATTATGTCATATTATGGACCGAACATGCTTTTTACCTCGTGGATTTCAGTACTTTTTTTAAAAAAAAAAAAAGAAATGAAATTCAAATAATTTGAAAGCCCGCTAAAACGCAACATTTGAGTCACGTGAAGCCTGTGTCGTCATACAACACGCTGCTGCTGCTCTCGTAAGATAAACAAATACCTGTATATTGTTTGGGCCGAGGCCTCGTGTTTGGGCGTTAACGTTTGCATAATGACCTACAAATATTGCTTAGTTCCGCACTGTACCAATACATCTGTCAAGACTCCAGAAAAATTGTTCTTGCAAGTACCAAAAAATGAGAAGATACGCAAAAAGTGGTTGACACTGGCGCGAAGAGATCCAAATGAAAAAGCGGCTACTTCATGTGTGTATTTCTGTGAGGATCATTTTGATCTAAGTAAACAATATTATTCCATTGGTAAATTAAACTGTTTAGCATCATTCTCTTTTTCTGCAAAGGTGTAAAGTAGTATTATGTGTAGGTTAATGACCTGATGTTTACATTTGCGAAGTAAAACTTCATAATGTTACACGCCTACGATTTATGTGTAATTAAAGCAGTTTCCTAATATATTTGGTGAAAGAACAACATTAATATTGTTTCAGCCCACTATAAAAGTATAGCACTGATTATCTCCAGTAAGTGCAATTTTATCACCAATAGATCTTAGATAAAATAACGTAAGCCTTTTCTTCTGCACAGGGATCTACAAGCAATTTTCATTGCAAGTAAATAACGTTTCAACTTATTATCGTTTGTAAACATAAATGGATTAGTTTGTAGTGTCAAAAGTAGTGACACATTCATATCAAACCAAACCTTGAATATGTAAGGAAAATACTGAGTTGCATGGCAGAAAGTTTACGCAAACATTCACTCACAATAACAACAAACCAGAAAAGCGCTGTAATTTCGGCGCTATAAATTTATTACACCGTGTCTCGCTCGCAATGTTTACGTGAAAGTGACATGCCTTTAGCTACGCTAAATGTGCGTAGCCAACCTATGAGCGATATCAAAACAGCGCCGACGCAACCCGCTGTCCCTGTTCTAGAATATAGATATATTGTATAACTATACACAAGGCATTTTTGCTGTATTTTACAGGTTTTACTCCCTAAACTGCGTGCTTTACTGGGTTAAATTTTACTGACTATCCTGGCGGCTTCCTGTGACTATGTTGGCAACAGATGCTGAATAGCGAGAATCATGATACGTCGCCATTAGCCAATCGCGTGACAGCGCAAATATTTTGTCGTGAAACCTTTGATTTACGAGGGCAGTTGCTTTTAATGACCGGACAAGGATACATACAAGAATCATAGAGGAGGAACAGCATTATTTCTTTGCTTCATGGTCTGTACGATACACTAATCTAGTCATTCTATGTGGTCTGAACATCTGGACAAAGATTTTCTATCTTGTTGTTGATGTTGCCAATATAATCACTCAAGGCCGCTTGGATAGAAGATAAAATTAAACCCTTTATTGCATAATATGGTGAGTTCAGATTAAGTCTGCTGACATCAACCAATAGAGTAATTTTTTCCAATGGCATAAAATATCTCTCGAAATAATTAGCTTTAAAATGTAGGTACGCGTTACTTACAATGCAGTTTTCACGTTTCTTATTTCTGGCACGTATAAATTTGGATTGTTTTTAAAGAATGAAGACACCATAATTGCATCAACTTTAGGGAGGTTTCCGCTGTCAGCCTTCACATAACCATCTTCCATTGTGGCATAAAAACTATAAACGCGTTTAAATCACGGAAAAACTGAACATAAAGCTGCGAAATGGAGGAAACTCGTACAATAATACAGCTCCGACTTCTTGTTGCCACGCCACAGAAAAAGGAGTATGCTCCCTATTCTGTGGCCGCGCTGTTGGTGTTCTATGTCACCAGCAGTTCAGCCAATAACGGGGCGTTTTCGGTCACGTGATCTAATCGTGAAATTTGTTGATTTTTAAGCTTTAATTACGTTAAAATAACAGATGTTTTGTAAGAATTATGAGCGAAAATGATGTCTAAATGTTATAATCATTCAGAATAACAACAATTCGAACCATATTTTAACACAGGAAAATACCCTATTGTTACTTGTCAGCCATAGAGCAGGAAAAGCATTAATTAATTTCCCCAAATAAACAGCGAATTCCAAATGCTACGACAAAAGAGAATTAGGCGTATTGATTTATTGACCGGACAACTTAGGTACATTGCTTGTTTAATATGAACAGAAAAAAGCTGCCGCTTTCTATAATTTCATTAACAACTAGCTTATATGCTCGTGCTTCGCAACGGATATTAATGAAGGACCTGTGTATATCACGGTTTCTTAAGGTTCCGGACCTAGGTCAGCAAAAACAGAATCCTTGTTGGATCGCTCTGTCAATAAACTCAATTCTCCTAGCCAATATGTCAAATTTAAGTAGGAGTCATTGTCGAAAACGATGAATGTTCATAAAGTTTTTCATACAAAAAGTGAAATTAATTTAAGTCCGTACTCTGGAACGATGTAAATTCATTGTTAGTTTGTGTTCATAAAGTTACGACTCAGGTGTGTAGTTGTCTGTCTGGCACAAACTTCTGAAAACACTTCTATTGTTGACATGAGAAATAGTAATAATAATAACAGCGCCATGTATTGGTTCTATGGAGTAGTACTAAACTGTTTATCTCTCACAATAAGTTTATGCTGAAATATTACTATGTTGCAGTGTTGCACCGGAGACAATGTAGTAATTCTGTATGCAATGGTCCGTATTACTGAAAAGTTGACGAGTACTGAAAGTCTGTTTAAATAAGACGTTATGGTGGTGTCAATGTGCGATAAAGTAAGACTGGGTAATCGTTGAAGGAATGGCGTCAGCTGATCAACTTTTATAGAACTTTCCATTAAATGTAGTATTTCCAGAGAATTGACTTGACTGTGTTAGCAGCATCGGCCATTCTTTCAGCTAATGCATGTCCTCACGTCCTGCAGTGATTACTTCGTAAATCACGAAGTTGAAATCGATCTTGTGTAATAGAACTACATTTTCAGACATCAGAATTTAACATTAATCACAATTGTCTCTGCAAAAGACGAAGTCTTAATGTAGTCCACGCCTGAGTAAATAATTACGAATTTTAATCACAAGATTTTAGCGAACAACTATCAAAGCAGAGAGGTTTGTGATGAGTTTGTCGCTCACGTGTTTATATTATCTCTAGTGGCAGGCACAGAGCAGAAATATCTCTGGAGTGAGCATTCAGATGTGCAGAACAGATTTTGTGTCCTCAACGTTAAGGTGGAAATATCACCTGGTGTTGGGAAAAGTATACTAATCGATGGCATTCGGGAGGATGGTGGTTCAAATCCGCCTCCGGCCATCCAGATTTGTTTTCCTTGATTTCCCTAAATCACACCACGCAAATGCCGGGATGGTTCCTTTCAAAGGGCACGGCCGAATTCCTCCCCCATCCTTCCCCGAAAATCCGAGCGTAAGCTCCGTCTCTAATGACCACGCTGTCGATGGGACGTAAAACCCTAAGCTTGCTTCCTTCCTTCCTACTGTTCGATGACTTTATCTTGGTCCGTTTTTGTTCGCTTAAGACGGATAACTATGTGTAACAGGCCCTTTTATCGACGCTTCCTGAACTTTCTTGTTGCTTCTGTGACACATTTATTTAGATATTATTTCATGTTATATGGTTGCTCTGCGAAAAGGAGGTGGGGCTTCTTTGCAGCCAATGCGCCACAAACCAATCCTGAGAGCAAATAAATGTGTGGAAAGAGCGGATTTGTCTCAGTATCACTTGGTAATTCCACTTTAATGTTGAGAAGATCCACAGAAGCCAATGCTCACTCCATAGATATTTCTACTCTATGTATAATTTAGTGGTTATATCCGTCGAAAGATAGACTTCTTTTCTTTCCATGAAATTGCAAAGCTATGGGATACAGCTATGAAGAAAAAAAAAAAAACTTTTTTGTCCTACCTGGGCTAAACTTTACTTGCAGTGGCAGCGGTTTAGTTTGCTATCGTTGGCAACGAACTATTCGCTTTAGGCGGATGATTTATTTACTGGCCAGAACAGCATAAATTATTTATTTCATCGTGAACATAAATAATTATTCCCCTTATTTTACATCACTGATTTTTTAAAAAGCATTCAACGGCCGGGGCCAACATCAGCGCACAACGCCGCCGCCGTAAGTAAAATTGTACTCCTTCTTTTAGTTTTTTACACCACAGTTATCAGAATGTTTCAAAACGCAGCAACGCCATAATTAGTTATTTCGTGTACTATGTAACTAACGTCACCTCACTTTGTCCTTTCCTGTACTATGGAGTTTTCAAGGCATTCCTACACAGAACGCACTCAAAATATACACCGAAATCAGAAAGAGAACTACATAAATTTAATTTTCCTTGCAAAGAATTCTTATGTAAAGTAGAGCATTGATAGACGCGAAGGAAAGTCGTTACGTTTTAAATTCAAATGATACCCTCGGAAAGAAGCACTTTTTTTTCTTTCCATGGCATTGCAATGCATGCGGGATTCAGCTACTAAAAAAATTATCTTTTGAGCCACACCTGGGTTAAATTTTATTTGCAGTGGCAGGGGTTTAGTATGTTAACGTTGGCAACGAAATATTCGCTTTAGGGGGATCATTAATTTACTGATCGGAACAACATCAATTATTTATTTCATTATCAGCACTAAGAATTATTCCTCTCATTGTATGTGACGGATTTTTCAAAAAGGATTCAACAGCCGACACCAACATCAATACACTACACCGCTGCCGTAAGGAAAATCGTAGGCCTTGTTTCAGTTTATTACACTTCATTTACGAGAATAAACAACGCAGCATCGCCATCCATTAGTTATTTGATATACTATGTCAGTAACAGCGCCTCTATCGGATCTTTGCTATACTAAGCTCAAATTCAAGTACAGCATACACCAGAAACTACAAATTACGATATCTTTCCTTCCTCTGATCCGATTTTGATGAAATTAAGCCTATGTCACTCTTCTAACTATTCGCAATTTACCTGTGGAATCCCATGAAAGTTCGTGTAGAACTTCTGGAGATAACCCTCAACAAATAAACATACATGATGGCTTTTAAGCAAATGATTAAATTATGTTAACTTTATTTTCTGAGATCCGATTTTAATTATTGAACCCTTTATGTAACCGAACAATATTCTTATGTTACGTGCGAAATCCCCATGAAAATTCGTCGAGTAGTTTTGGACATATAAGTGTTCAAAGAGACAGATAGACGTAACGGTTGTAGATAAAAAAATTGAAATTAAGATATTCTTTTTTTTCCGTTTTCCGACTTTTATGAAACGAATTCTATATATTGTCCAGTTATGCTCAAGCTACCTGTGAATACCCCATGGAAATTCGTGAAGTGGTATTGGAGATAAAGAGGTTTATAATAGTTGGAAAAACAGACACGATGGTTACTGAAAATACTTAAAAGTACGATATCTGTCTGTCTCTCACTCTCTCTCTTTTTTTTAATTTTTTCCACCACCCGCTACTATACGAGATATACTTTAGTATCACATGGAAACAGCATTTGCTGCTATAGCTCAACAATACATACAGCAATTCTTTTTTTACTATGCCGTGGCGTACAACAGCAGATTCAGCTACCAATGGCTTCATAATTGACTTCACATTGGGTTGTATTTACAAGTCTTTGTGCAAAGTTTTATGCTTTTGCTTTCGAAGGTATTTTTTGGTGTTCCATTTATGATTGCCAACAGTGTACCTTTCCCAGTGATAGAATGTCACAAAAAGGTTAAAACAGTCAATGAAATAATGTATTAAATACCAAGTATGAAAAACAGCGAAATTTGTCTTGTTATCATGATCTCATGCCTCTAAAACAATTTGTTGTACAAATATATTTGGAGGTAAATTTAGCGGTCTATATGGGTATCATCTGTAGAATGCACTGTCAGTATACACTCATGTGCAGACTGGCAAAAGGGAATTCATATTCGCAGGAGATGCTGGAAAATAACAAAGCCAGTCCTCTTCTTTAGCAAACAACGATAGAAAAATGATCCGAAACAGCCGATTCCCGAATTAAAACGTAATAAAAATACAGCAATTTATTATGGAAAACAGTCTAGATCGCTTACAATTTTAATTTAGACTCCAGTTTTCGCAGGTTGTCATCTTCAGATTTGTTATTTAATTCACCACATCACAAATAAAAACCTTTAGAGACATACTTATTCAACAACAGTTTTGCTGGTTTTTATTTGTGTTGTGGTGAATTAAATGAAAGATCCGAACATGGCAGTTTAAATTGTCGGAACCGAGAATCTAAAGAAAATTTGGAAGCGATCTTGCATGTTTTAAAAAATAAATAGATTGAATGAATCGCCCCCAAAATAACACATGCTTAGCAAATAATTCTGTTTATTTTCCAAGGTTGTTGAGTCAACGTTTTGGCTGGTGCTATTTGGTTTGTGACAGAGTGTGCATAATAACCATAATTACTGATCTTGCATAATTATTTTTAGGAAATTCCATTATACTTACGAACAAACGTATAAATCATTTACAAAAATATTTCGATCTATCCTTTTGTGTATTTTCAAGCTGCAGAATCACGAAAATTCGAATTCCTTTCATCAAGAAGACTTTCTATCATTAGGTGATGCAATTAACCAAGTTAATGAAAACATTGTTTTAAAACACATTCAAAGCCATTTTATGAAAATTCATCGTGAAGATGGGACAGGATCAGCAACTGGATATATAATGAAAACCATTTATTTTGTTTTCTTTTTTCGTCACAGTTGCACTATTTAGAAGTTGGCTAGTTCATAAGTAGTTTGCAAGTTTAGGGACTGATGACCCAGTAGTTAAGTCCCATAAGCTAAATCAATATTAATTTTGAGCAAATGACTGATAAATTATGTACGTTGAAATAGGTGATGCGTTCACGGGCCTCCAACGTTACTGTGAAAAACATATTACACATAAAAAATTAATTATTGTAATGAAGCATGATGAAATACTAACATTCATGTAATACTGGTAATGGTGTAAATTGAACTTTTGTAATTGTAATTTTCAGAATGTTCCTTTGAAACAATAATTTTATGGAATTTCATATTGTTACAGCACACGTAAGGCAGACTGCCAGATGTGAAGGAAGTTCAGTTTTCACTGAATTGGCAGACGCTAGTCATGTGTCAGTTAGCCCGAAGCTTAACGTCCGTTGGAACTTTTGAATGTATATTTACTTACAGACTGTCTAGATTTCAAACGTTGTATTTATTGAAGTATTTCGCCCTTTCGGAGCATCACCAGAGACCGAAAATATTGCTTCCAGATAAATCCACTTACATTGACAAATCTCAATGCCATAGGCAGGCAGTCTCAAATTCTTCTCAGTATTACTGGATGCAGGAAATCCAGCAAAACTTGAAGCAAGACTGCAACAACAGCCCCGGTGGGTCAGTGACGGGCGCACATTTACAAGATTAACGAACATGTCGATACCGCCCACAGCTGCGCTGACACCTCCCCGCTGTTCCACGACCGGAGACGCAAGCTGGCTTGTTGCCGAGGTAACGTGGATTATGATGATGATTTATACAAAACAGAAGTGTTTCCCTGCGTTGAATTGGAATTTGTGTGGAATTTTACGCCATTAGGCATAAGAAATATAATAGCCAATACAAAAATGAGTTTTAGTTTGATTTTATGCACTGCAGTATCGTTGATCTCATCGTGATAAAAATTTGTCATCATATTGCTTGCACTTTCGCATAATTATATCACTTTACGACATATAGTTCACTAAATATGACGTCGTGTACACAGAGATACTTGAAAACATTGCCCCATTATGAATGATGTATAAATTTATTAATTATTTGCTACTAAATGTGTTCGACACTTATTTTTCAAACAGTATCAATTTATGCCAACGAAGGAAACTGCAAAATTATTTAATTTTACAACTCGCCTTCTTGGAGATATGACGTCATAAACACGGAGACACCGGACAAACAGCCGCATCGTGCCTGTACGTATTATATGATGTGCCGTACGATTCACCCGATTTCAATGAATTTTTGACCAGATGGCCTTCAAAACAAGAGGAATGTGAATGTCAACGTAAAGTTTTGTATGACACATCTCAGAGAATGCTTTACCGACGATCAAAATCAATGGTTTTTTTTCAGATATTGATGAAAGTTTACAACTTAACTTTAAAAACAGCAAGAACATTAGCGTTAACCGAAGATTTTATACGGTGCACGGTGTAGGGTACCTTTCAATAAAAATAGACATCAATTCACTGATCACCGTGAAAGTTACCAAATTTGTCACTCTTTTTAATGATTCTAAAATTGCTTAGAGATTTCTTGAATAATCACTAGATGTTATTAGTAGATTATTTATTGTCAATTCATAACATGTTTCGGGCTTAACCCATCATATGGTGATCGATATTATATATATTTAGATTTGATGCGTTCAAATTTGTCATTTAAAGTTCTGTTGTTATGTATTGCCAAATAAGAATAAACATCAGAGGAAAGCGACGTAATGGTGGACGAAATAAGTACCCGGAAAATTGAAAGGTTTGCACATGGCAACAGGAACTTTTCCGAATCGGTGATGAATAAATTTCAATAAGATGTTTCATGTGAATTTCGTAAAAGCCAGCTCTGCTCATCTACTAACACAAATTGTCACTTTCGCTCAACAGTGATTTGGATGAAAGAAACAAGCACGCAAGACAAAGTTAACATATTTTAAAGGATATATGGAGCAAATGAAGAGGATACTCCTAAGGCCCGATGTAATTTATGAAAGATGTCATACTGCTTTACTGTAGGAATTTCAAGATAAGTTATAAATTGTATTAGAGTGGGCTGTTGTACCTTGGAAACCAGATGGCGCCGATGGTGTTGCTTAACTCAATCATCCTAGAAGGACAGTTTGCGGTTTTATTCAAATCTACAACCCCCTACTTACCCCACTTATCCGTTATTATATTGTAACAGGGCACGGAATGTTGCGTATTACTGACGGTCATATTGGAGCTACACCTAAAGCTATTTATCTGGCTACCTTACATTGTTTTAATTGTTGGAAACAGTCATGAACATCTCTGTTGATTAGGTGATTCCCCAGTCAGGATATCAATCAGTTATAAGTCGTTCTGCAACAATATGTATTAATAGGCCTTTCAGCATTAGTCATTCCGATAGAAATATATCAGATTGGTAATAAGAGTCTGACTAGCAAATTATGCACGTTAAATGTAGCATTTTCTGTGATGTACATGAATGTTCTAGACAGAAATACTACACTGTAGATATTCAATGACCAAAATCAGTATGCAATATTTGTAAATAAACTCATCAATGCATCCAATATATATGACAATACCCTCCAGCCTTGTCCTCCTCCCCCTCACTTTGTTTATCTGTCCTCTCCCCCTGTCTTGCGCTCTTTGCTCCTCCCCCTCCTTTTGTCAATCTCCTCCTCCTCCTCCCCCACATGTCTGTCCATTATCTTCACCACACTTTTCTTATTCCACATTTTATCCATCTACTCCTGTACCTATGTATATCCTCCCTCCCTCCCTTCCTCTATATACATTTATTTATTCCTCCTTCTCCCACTATTCCTCCTACCTAACAATATCTGCCTCCTCCTCCTCCATTACCTACCAATCCACATAACCATCCATCTTTTCCCATTCTCCTCCCTCCCCAGTATATAAAAAAAATTACGCATATCTGCCATATTTTATACTATTCACTTGCCGCGGCTTGGAGTAAGGTACTCTTCACCATGCATCATACGATATTTAAGGTCATGTGTCAAACTCGAGCCAGAATAGTCGTGAGGTCTAAAGCATTTTGCAATGACTGGGTGGCCGCTCCAGCCGGAGGATCGAGTCCTCCCTCGACCATGGGTATGTGTGTTCTCCTTAGTGTACGTTACTTCAAGTAGTTTGTAAAACTAGGGACCATAACAGTTTGATCTTATAGGTTTAAAACATCTCAATATCAACAAGTGTGAAAAATTTAACCAAGATAGAAATAAAGTACCGTCTGTCATGAACCGTACGAATTAGTATGATGGCAGTGTCATTTCTCTTGTTTTGTAAGTCTAATGTGTAAAATTTTATCGGAAACCGATAAACGGTTTTATTTTATTTTGCTGTTTCCTTATACTTGATAACCCACTTCCTACGTTTAAATGGGTTGTTTTATTATACAGTGATTTTGCAGTGTACAATTTTCATTTCTTTTTACAACTATTCCATTTTTACTGTTGTTAGTTTCTATTTAATTCTAGCTAATAAACTGCTTGTTAATTTGATTTGTGTTACAACCTACAGTATTACAGGTCGTTCCAGTGTGCGCATAAACCTGCTTCTACCCCCCCCCCCTCCTCCCTCACTGAAATTGCTTCCAAAGACCCTTCTCCTGATTCTCTAACTACTCTATATCTACTACCTACTACTAGAAACCACGTCTACGACTATGACTAGCCTAGTAATTCTGTAACCTTCGCGTTGTTCTTCTGTGAGTTCAACACCTTTCCTCAGATCCAGACCACGGCGGAATTCGGTCAGAGGCTTCCGTTTCGTGTCCAGCGGCATGGCTGGTTTCGGAGAGTCTAATCCGATGTTTTGGTTGTCGTGTTAAGAGTTGATTCCCATGAAGTTGGCCCTCATCTTTTTTTTAGATGACTTCAGTGAGTTTGTTTAGGACATTGAACGTTTCTTCATCTCGTATTAACTGAAGGGTGTCATAATAAGGCAGAGGGAGATGCAGATCACATACGGTATTGACGTAGATCTGTCAATTATGTCTTTTCTGTCGTCAGTTACACTCATGATTAGCAACTGCGTCAATTAAATGATTTGACGCGGTCGCGGGTATATTACTGGCACAAAAATAAACATCTTTCAAGTGGGTTGTATACTGTGTAAACGGCTGAGCTCATAATAAAGTGAAATACGGAACTGTAGGAATTGTAATTAATCTTAGCTTTATCATATATCTCACAATGGTTTTATTGGTTCCAACGTCCTGCGAAATATGATTCCTCATAATGAATACTAAGGAAAAATATGCGAAATCGAAAGGAACATCGGTCAATCAGCGAAGAATTTTCGGACATTTCAAATTGTCAACAAACGATGATTTACTTTTGGATATATGGAAGTTAATAACTTCAAATTTCTGAAACTTCTTGAGAAAACCTCATGAAATTTTGACACGACTTTCTACTGGAATACGCGCATGTTTGATGTACCTACATTTTTAAATATATTGTTGTGGCGTAAAGTCAGCGTCACACGCCAGACGCTCGAGAACGATCGTGCAGAAGGCAGCGGACGACCGGCAGCCAATCACACGCCGGCGCCGCGCATCCTGGAGGGAGAAACCGAGAAGCGTGCCCTCTACAAGCAGCTGTATCTAGGCCGACATGCGTCTGGAAGAGCCCGTCTGGACTCGGCTCTGAAATATGCAGTCACTCAGACTCAGCGCAGATACCAAGGAGGAAGAAGACGACGCCGCAAGAAGAGACAGGCATATGCATAAAAACTGAGTATTGTATATTTCTGTAAATAAAACTTTTACTACTAATCTGTAAAGCTGTTATAGATATCCACGTATCCTGATAGAACCTTTACAGAAAGACAGGCCAAGAAGAATTAAACAGAGGCTGACCAGGACAATTAAACATAATGATGAAAAAACGTTGTTGCCAAAATTGTCATTATGTAAGTTATACATGATATATTAAAGAAAGGGCATCAAAGAGCGTTCTTCTATTAGAATGTAAAGTTATATTAAACTTTGAACTCAACTAGTGCAGGACTTACTGACATTTTGAAACGTATACAAAGCTGCAGAACATTTCTGCACACAAAAATGTTTCGTTCACCAAGAACAATGCTGAAACTGCTACTAATATTTGTACTGGTGTTGACGAAGTGCACAGAATCTCTTTTGTAGTCTTCATACAAAGTACTCTAATATGTTCACCAATTCATATCGGAAACCGTATATTGAAAACAGGTGTTGTTATAATCTTTCCCCTGTACAATCTATCGAGAATGAAGCTTACCAATTTATTTTCCCGTCTTCTCACCGAGGCTGCAGCTAATTTCCTGCGTAATGTTTACCCCATTACGTGGACCGGAAGAGAACCGATTGGGCCCTTGCGTCATGGCTGGTAAATTACCAATTAGCCTCCAGAGACCTCGGTCGTTTAATTAGTTACTCCAAGGAGACTGGTTTCGGCCGATATTTCCAACAGAGCCAGAAGAAGATACGTCATGTCATACGCCTCATTAAGTTTTTATTGCCTCTTGTGTTACATTCTTCTACAGGTCTTTCGAAGTTCGTTTCACGTTGGTGATTTCGTCGTATGTTTATCTCACGAAGTGAAATCACTCATTTCACTGAAATTTGCCATTCTCAACAGTTGCATTTCGTCCATAAACGCTATTGATATTATATTATTGGTTATCCAAAATGAAATGCCAAGAAGGATCAGAACTATCACGACAAAACTTAGTTTCCACTCCAGTCAAATGCCGGGATGGTTCCTTCCACATCCGTGGGAAAAATTTTCCGAGCAGGTGCCCGTCTCTAGTGGCCATGACAACGACGGGACGTGAAACCCTAATACATATGTCACATCATTTCTGAATGTTGATGATATATGCCGGAAAAGCAGTCACGATGGGTGGTAACAGTGCTCCGAAGAAAGCAAAAACCACGTTCTCGGCTGCACTGGCCACTGTATTTTGGGATTTCCAAGTATTAGTATTAGAACTCTATTATGCTTCATTGGCTGCATATTCTGTAACTTGTCAATAGTATGCTTCAGTATTTGTGACCACACTGTCAATTTCTAAAACGTTTCGGACAAAACGCAGGAGGTCATCTTCAGGATGCGGCCACTTGCAATATTGGTCGAAACAAGGTGTAATTTTATACACTCCTGGTCATTAAAATTACTACAGCATGCAGATAACGTGCTACACACGACAGGAAGAAGAGGCTAAAGTGCAGTTTATGAGTCCGCGAGTGGCGTTTCATGTTTGGACGTTGGCAACGGCGCCGGAGCCAATCAGCAGTCGCGTTCGCGCGGCCAATAACAAATAGCTTTATCTTTATGGTTTGTAAACAAATCGGCGTAGTGGATGTAAAGATCTATAGATCAACATATTGAATTGCAATAAATGTGGGATTTATATTTACGTCCTGTAATGGTGATTGAGTGTACTGGCTGTACTATGTAGTCAAAATTATTTTCACCAGTGATTTTAGTTGTGGTGATTGCATGTCTTTCGCAGCCTTTACGAGCGCAATTACTTATACTGAGCGGTTCTGAACCGGATATTCAGGCGCTACTATGAGACGAAACATCTTCTGTAGCCTATGTACCTAACCTTAAGGCTGCGCTGGCCTGTTGTTTTTGAAGTTATCAGTAGTGTGTTAAAGAATAGTCTGAAAGTGTGTTGGAAACATCCTTTCATTTTTTAAAAAGTGATCTGTAGCGTAGCTTTTTTTTTCTTTTAGTACGTGAGGGCGCGTAGCGCCCTAATCTCCGGTTCAGAACCACCAGAACTTCGATTTATACGGATTCTTCCAAATTAACCAACATCTCGTTTTTGCTCAGGGAAGTGAACACTAACTTTAATGACGTTCATTATTCACGTATTGCAATACACTGGAAAAATTGTCAGTCGTATTACTTGAGATAAACTTAATTGAATTTAAACTGCAAGAAATTATTAAATCTGAACGAAAAAGCATGTGATAAACACAACACATGAAACGCGAAATCTGATTGGCCGCCTTCACCTGCGTCATTCATCGCGCCGTTACCAACGTTTACGCATGAACCACAACTCGCGGACTCATAAACTGCACTTTTACCGGAAGAAGATACTGTGATATGCAAATGACAAGGTTTTCAGAGCATTCACACAACGTTGGCGCCGAACGGAAATCGAAAATACGCCCAATGCAGGCATCCAGATAAGGACCTGTACCGTTACAGGAATGATCTGAAATACTAAACGTGATGTTATAAGATTTTCAGGGTAGTGGCGATGGTGTAGCATACTTCTGCGGTTGGATCTGGACGACTTCATATCAAAATGTATGTTCCATCCCAGAAGACATGAATACTGCACGGTTGGTAATTGAAAACGCTGGAGGAGTCAGCGGCGCCTCCGCGGCCAGCGTCGGTGATAATGAGTAGACGGCGGGCGTCCGTGGCCACCCGAGCACGGCCTAAGCCTGGGCGGTGTTCCGACCGCCGCCCCCTAATGGACCGGTAAGCTCCGGCCGCATCACAAAGTGCAGGCAGCGCGCCCCGCTGAAACGCCACACGAGGAGCAACGGCCCCTCTCTGCCCGTTGTATCATAGGCCTGACGCACACTTTCGCGTATATAACCTTCACACAACCTTCTCACCAGAGACCAGTCGCGGCGCGTCCTGTGTCTTCACTAGTTCAGTGAACCTCCGGAAAAAAACCTCGGGTGTAAAAAAGGTAAATAAATAAAAATGTGTTATTCTTCAGCTAGTGTTCCATCATGCGTCCATCCTATGCTGCTTCCACACCGCTTGGGGTTCCGCTCCCCCTGCCCACTACCACTCTCTCCAGATTCTGGAAGGCCACGCCCTCCATCTCGCTTATAAGCCTCCCCTCCCCCACGCGGATCCTTTATGACCTTATTCCTTTCCCACACCGGCTCAAGTTCCTCGAACATCTCCGCCTCCGATGTGCAACCCACAAACTTGACTCCTGGCACCTGATTGTATCGCATCTCTTGCTGCATCCCGTGCATCTGCCACGTCGATACCTTGTTATCCCTCCCTCATTTCACTTCCACACTCTCAAAATCTTCTCTAAATTCCGTCACCCCCCACTTCCGTATGACGCCCTGCGTCCCGACATCTACCCGTCGTACCAACTGTAATCCTTCCCCGTATTTGCGCGTCCTCACTCCCTCTCCCTCCCTCCTCGCATCCTCTCCCCCCATGCTTGGCTTTCCCTCCCCTTTCCCAGGAGGCCTTCCTCCATCCCCCACTCTCCCTCACTACTCGTCCCTACCCCACCGCGCCACGATCCCATCTTTATCCCCTGTGGAGAACCTGTGCCATCAGATTTTAATCAGGGCTTTGTGAGTGTTCAACTGTTAGTGCCAGTGTCTGTGCTCAATGTGCGAGTATTTAGATGTCAACAGCCGCTAAAAAGGCTGAATATTCAAGTTCCCTTGTGATTTTAAGTGTGTGCTCTCGTTTTTGTCGCGTGTTCTCCCATGAGTGTCTTTTACTCTTCATGACATTTTTAACACTGCACATATATGTATCTTCTAACCACCGTGCCAATTTTAAATTCGGACTCTGTGCTTTACTGCTCTTGTTGATATTGTTATTTCTCCTTTTTTATCTCCCTGAAACGTCAAAAATCTTCATATTTTCTCTTATTGACTTTATTTTAATGTATCATGTCAAATTTCTTTATGAGGGGGTGAAGAGCAACACTGAAGCTGCTGCCAGCCTGCCACCATACGGTGGCTTAAAAATATTCTGTGTGTCGTTCTATCAGATAATTTTACATGCACATTCGAAGTACTTTTATCGCAAGAGAAACGTTTTACGTCGTGGAGACAGCACGTATATGAGTCGTAGCGATGGCGCCTAATATAGGCGCCAATGACCGCAGTGTTTCAATGCGCATACGCGGGTGAGATTCAGGTTTTCTACTGGCGCCCGCATATGGGTGCTCCAGCGGATGGGAGGGGCGAGGTGAAATGCTGCTTTTATCATTGACTAATCGAGTTCTGGTGTTTACGCACGAATGGTCCCGAAGCAAGAAAATGGAGCTACTGTGCACCTCGCCTTGCGCCCGCGCAAATTCTCCATGAAAACCACATACACACTTCTTATTTGATTTTGGCGCATTAAAAATTAATCAAAAACAACTCATATTTGGTAAAATATAACTGTAAATTAAAGACTCATCAACTGTAAAATTCTAGAGAAGATCCGTTCATGAATAATATTGCAGCTATCAAGAACAGCCTTGCGGTTAGCGGCATCGCACTGCGCCATTGAAAGTAGTGGGGTCGAGACAGACTACAAGCAGTTTTTTTAAACCAAATTTGCTTTTTAACAGATAAGAACAATAACTTTTCTATTGTTCCTTGCCATATATCTTTGGGCGTTTTAGCAAATATGTCGCGAGGATGAGGGTAAATGACATTTATACTCTTCGTTGTAACAAATATTTAACATTTTTTCAAATGTCCAAATGATTGTAAATCTATCGGACTGCGTGGTTATTAGTCCGCAGCCTACAAAATACTTAAACCAAGGTACACTAAGGATAACACAAACACCCATGCCCGGGGTGGGACTCTAACCCCCGACGGCGAAAGGCCACGTGCATCGCAGAACGGTGCCTCAGTACGCACGACTAATCCGAGGCGGCTTTAACTGTTTGAAAAGATGTGGGGGAGAGAAGCAACGCCAATGTGTAAGGTTACGAGAGGGTGCTGCTTACAGCGCCATGTGACCGTTCGCTTGTCTCTTCATCGTAACAGATCCATTTTGTTACAGTCACCTAACAGTGTAAACATTTACTTTGTTTTACTGTTCATGTACATACTTATCAAGTGCAAAAAGAAAAATGAAAACGTTCAGTATCTATGAGAAACAAATTACTCAGTCTGAAGATTGGAACAAAAGTGTGAAATAAAGAAGCTCCGTAAGCCGACGCCTCAGCTCGAGTCGAAGGAAGCGCTAACAATCCGAGGTAACACATTTAGCAGATCTGGTAACGAAAATATATGTAAAGGGGAGGGGAAAACCGGGACGGGGCGGCGAAACATAGAATCTCTTACATTTTCGTTGTTTTTATTTGATATATGTATATAATATGCAACAAAATACGTGTCAGCAGTTTTATTATGTAGTAATGGTTTTCTGAATTCTGTACTATTTTTATTGCCAAGCCTAACTGAGACAGGTAACTTCATAGGAAGTAGAAACTTTCATTCACCATCACCGATTTTTTTTTGGGGGGGGGGGGGGGAATCCTGTAACTGTGTAATTCATTATTTGAAGAATGAAACACTGCTCACGAATTTTTCCATGTCTTGCCTGACGATATTTGAGAATTTATCCCATTCTCAAGTGCAAATATCAACACAAGTATTTTTGTGATGTTTGCACAGCTTCTGCGTCTCACTGTTGTCGTATTTTTGAGGTTATAACATGCTGTGCCCCATACAGTACGCTGACCAATACACAGATGAAACCATCCATCATTCTCACAGTTCATGGAACATCACAAAAATACTTACGGAAATATTTGCGCTTCACAATAAATTCTCAAAACATGTCATTTTAAACATGAAACCCCCTACTCGTCGCGTGGAGTTCGCGAACTAATACTCGGTGCAGTGTCTCATCGTCAGCAGAGCTACCTAGGTGTGAATGTCGTAAGCCTCTAGGACGCTATCGACAACCATCGCGTGCGCTGTAAACAGGACTGTAAACACCACTTGAAGGCACTATATTAAATGAAGGGTCATTAGAGACGGAGCTTATGCTCGGATTTTTGGGGAAGAATGGGCAAGGAAATCGGCCGTGCTCTTTGAAAGGAACCATCCCAGCATTTACCTGGAGTGATTTAGGGAAATCACGGAAAACCTAAATCTAGATGGCCGGAGGTGGCTTTGAACCACCATCCCTCCGATTGCGAGTCCAATGTCTTACCACTGCGCCACCTCGCTTGGTACTATCTTAAACAATTGATGTACATGAACAACTGTATTACTAATTATACGAGGCGCGTCCAGAAAGTAAGTTCCGTTTGTTAATAAAATGAAATTGTACATAGATACAGAAGAAATTTTTATTGCACAGAATTCTACAACTCTTAAACTACTTTTCCACATAACTGCCGAAATTTTGTAGGCACTTGTCACAGCGTGCCACAAGTTTTGCATGCATCCTTCACAGAAGGTTTCCGCCTGTCTATTCAACCATGTGGTAACAGCTCTTTATCATCGTTGAAGTGTCGACCACCAAGGACAGATTTTAGGTGTAAGAAGAGATGAAAAAAAAAAAAAAAAAAAAAAAAAAAAAAAACCTTTTGACAGCAATCCTCTTCTTACACCTAAAATCTGTCCTTGGTGGACAACACTTCAACGATGATGACGAGCTGGAAGAACATGTGACCACTTGGTTGAATACAGAGGTGGCAACATTCTATGAAAAACGCACACAAAAACTTGTGCCATGCTATGACAATTGCCTACAAAATTTCGGAAGATATGTAGAGAAGTAGTTTAACAGTTGTAGATTTTTGTACAATCAATATTTTTTTCTGTATCTGTACCCGTTCGTTTTATATAACCAAATGGAACTTACTTTCTGGACGCGCCTGGTATTGCAGTAAATGTATTAGGTGTGACCTTTTTTTCCTAAAAACATAAAATAAAATTAATAAATAAAATAAAAAATATTAAGAGTGTGGTTCATCTTATATGCCGGTAGTCTTATACGCCGGCAAATACGATATGTTAAAATGTATATAAACGATACTATTCGCACTCATCTAATGTCGTACTCAGAAATGTAGCTCGCCGGGCGCTTAGAACGCTGCTGACGCAATGTATAACAAAAATTTGCGAAGTGCCGTGACTGTATATGTTAGACGTCTGCCGTGAAGTCGCTCTCCCCTCTTGTACCCCTTACTGCCGCGCCAGTGGCTGCGGTATTTTTCTCCCCGCTGACCGCGGCCGACGCGCCCGTGAAATGCTGCCCAATTAATTAGCAAGTGGCTCTGTGTCGAGGGGGGGGGGGGCTAGGCGAGGCGGGCCGAGTCGACTGGAGGCGTCGCCATCGATTTGCCATCACGCGCACGGCTCGCTCCAGCCCGTGGGCGGTGGGCGGCCGCGGCATCAATCATAGCCAAATATAATTGATGCCCGCAAGTTGGCCGCCGCGCCGCGCCGACTTTAAGTCACTCATTAAGTTTGGTTAATTAATTCGGCCCGCCACGGCGAGCTGAGCCGCTTACGGCAGCGGCGGGCAAGAACCGCGCGCCGCCAGTAATGGACGACTGTTTCGGAAGCGTTCCCCGCCCCCCTCTCCCTCCTCCAACCCTCTGCCTGATGGCCAACTTACCTCCCCCCCACCCCTCTCCTCCCACACTCACACCCCTCGCCACCTTGCTGAGCTCTCTCGTGACGGCTACGAGCTCAGCCTTCAAACTTCTCCGCTCCCCCCGCAAACAATGCAGATTTATTCCCGCGTACGTTGCTCGCCAAAGGACGCTCCATCGTCCAAACAGGGTAAGACTTGCTGTGGTACAAAATATCGCTAAAAGGCAAAATCGCGCAAAAGTGGTATTATATACTGAGGATACCTGAACGGTTAATCTTTTTGTGTCTCGTTTCCGCCGGTTGTCCTAGGTGTCGTTGGCCCAGTAGAGAGAGACCGACACAGTAATATAGGATGCACGCGTGTGCTGGTACGAGTCTGAAGTGACCAGCGAGTGGGACAGCAGAAAGTAGAAACACTAAGTTAGATTAGAACCCCCAGGGGAGTGTGACAGGACCGCTATTATTTTCTATCTATATAAATGATGTGATGGACAGAGTAAGTTGTAATATGCGGCTGTTTGCTGATGATGCTGTGGTGTATGGGAGGGGGTCGTCTGTAACTGACTGTAATAGCATACAGGATGACTTAGACAAAATGTCTAGTTGGTGCGAAGATTGGCAGCTAGCTCTCAATGTGAAAAAATGTAAGGTGATGCGCATGACTGGAAAAAACAATCCCATAATGTTCGAATACAGCATTAGTAGTGAGCTTCTTGATGCTGTCGCGTCGTTCAAATATCTAGGCGTAACATTGCAGAGCGATATGAAATAGAACGAGCATGTAAGGACAGTTGTGAGTAGGGCGGACAGCCGACTTCGGTTTATTGGGAGAAGATGTACTTGGGGAAGATGTACTTCACCTGTAAAGGAGACCGCGTATAAAACGCTTGTACGACCACGTCTTGAGTATTGCTGAAGTGTTTGGGACCTGCAGCGGATACGTTTAAATGAAGACATAGAGGCGGTTCAGAGACGAGCAACTAGATTCGTTACCGGTAGGTTCGACCAATGCGCGAGTGTCACGGAAATGCTCCGGCAACTCAATTGGGGATCGCTGGAAGAAAGACGACGTTCTTCTCGTGAATTTCTGTTGAGTAAATTTAGAGGGCCGGAATTTGAAGCTGAGTGTAGTACGATCTTGCTGCCGCCTACTTACATTTCGCGTAAAGATCACAAAGACAAGATAAGAGAAATTAGGGCTCGTACGGAGGCATATAAGCATTCTTTTTTTCCTCGTTCAATTTGGGAGTGGAATAGGAAAAGAAATGCCTAGTATTGGTACAGTGTACCCTCCGCCACGCACCTTACGGTGAATTGCGGAGTATGTATGTAGATGTAGATGTAGATGTAGAAGATGTATATTTCCTAGAAATTATACAATACTTAACTTGGAGGGCAGCAGACTAGTGGAATACTGGTACACAATTTAGCTACGAAGATGCCTGCCTAATGATGAGAGTCTTTCCTAGTGCCTGTCTGATTCCCAAGTGACCGATGCAGTTCAGTGGTGGCCACGAGCGGAGTTGCAGCCGAGGGTGCTCGTGGCTGACGTCGTAAGAACGCCGCGCCGTGCGTGCATGGCGGCGCGCGGCGAAAGTACATGGCGCGCACTTTAGACTTGTGCGACACCACAAATCTATTATTGCCGCCAGACACACAGTGAACGCATGTTACAGTAAAAATTGATATTTACATTGGATGACATCCCGATCAGAGTGGAAACAGTAATACATAAATAAATGCACTTCGGAACTTGGTCCAACAAGCGATACGTAGGCACACTCAAATTCGGCAACTTTTAATGGGCATAAGAAGGGACGACGTAGGCCAGTTAATCCGTCACTGGAATGCGGCAACTCTGCCACCAGGTCACAGGTGCCAACAGACTGGGTTGGGGGGGGGGTTCTTGACTCAAACTGCGTCATTGAAAATTCGGGGAGGGGGGTTGTGAAAAATTAGGACTTTTGGCCAGTTTGGGGACCTTTATAAAACAATTTACAAAACGTGAAATAAAAGATACTTAATTTCAATATGAATTGCCAAAACAGGACCAAATATCTAAGGGGGTCTGTTTGTGAGTATGGGGGAGGGAGGATTGGTCACAGTTCGGGGAGGCGGTGATGTGAGAGACATTGCCCAATGGGGGCAGGGGCAGGTTTAATCTATTACTTCTTTACTACTAATTGTATCCGCAATAGATTTTACAGAGGTACAGCACTTACACAAATGAATACATACCTGAAAAATTATACAACTGTACAACATATAAGTGAAGAAATATAAGATCGTACGCATTTTATATGTCATTTGCATTTTGATTACTGCCTTTCTTTGTTTGGATACAGCACTTATAATTTTGTACATTATGTGAGACAGCCTTATTTCTTATTTGTTCTCCGACAAATATGGCACGTTTTTAGGAAAAAAGGAGATAGGAAATTGACAGAGAGAAAGGGATAGGTGAAGTACTAACTCAAGACAGGAATTAATAAATACCTGGCCGAAGCCGGATTTTCAGCTAGTCGTTTATAAAAACAAATAACTGTACTCGCAAAAAATGTGAACGACTAACAAGATTATGAAAAAGGTAATAGAAGACACACAAGCGCACAACCTCATCAAGTACCTGCAACTATCCACTGATGTCATGTTTCGCGAACGATAAGCGCGAGGGAAATCGGAATACATCTCTTCAGCAGCAGGTATGAAGTTGCCGCGTTCGAGTATTTCGTTTGGTGTCAGATTCAGAAGAGTAACCGATTTCGAGTATTTGGTTTACCACCAGCTGGTAAAAGTTGGCACGTTCGTGTGAGCCCTTTCGCGACCCGCTAATGAGTCATGGGGCATCTCCATGTGGATCGTCTGACGACTTAAAAATATCCGATTAAAATATGTTACCACCAACATCATCAACAACTACAACAACATTAAAGACTTATTATACCTTTCAGCGTTCAGTCTACAGTTGTCCTACAAAAATGATCCCCTATTCAGTGCTAACATTTATTTATAACATCAATGTGCTAAGAACTTAAAAGCACTTACTTTTTTTCAAAAAGGGGTCCACTACTCAGGAAAACACATTTTCAAAAATTTACCATCAAGTATAAAAAATTTAGCTACAAATAAAGATCAGTTTAAAAGGAACCTAAAAGAAGACTTTCTACTGGCCAACTCCTTCTACTCCACTGAATTTCTAAATTGTACCAAATGATGCATGCACTCATACTATATTAGTATTATTATATTATAAGCTATAAAAATGTTAAAAATTTATGTATCTGTATTTATATTATTATTATTATCTATTATTCAACTGGTAAATTTTGTTTCCTGACATGTTCCACACCAACGAGGATCCCCTCAACATGGATCTACGGAACGAAAAACTAATGTAATCTAATCTAATCTAACATTGATGTTGAGCCCATTACTTTAAAGTCTATCTTGAATAAATGCAAGTAATTTCTCCTGGATTTAACTGGACTGCTCTTACCCCTTTCTGCCGATCCAGTAGCTATTAGGAGACCTTTCTTTTCCCACGCAAGAAACATTACCTCACCCTGTCATCCTGTTCGCTCCAACTATCTATGGTGTTCATTCCCAGCTTAATTTGTTTTTCTCATAATGAACACCGTGCTGCAAAATTTTACCAACTGATAAAAATATGAATGCATATTTCATGAGGAAAGTTTTATGATCGATTGCTAGGAAGGACACTGTTTTAGACATCAAGGAATCGTGAACATTGGAAGTAAGTGTATGGGGTAAGAACCACAGATGAAGACCAAGAGACGAGTACAGTAAGCAGTTTCAAATACACGTGGCCTGCCATTCTTATGAAGAGATGAAGAGACTTGCTCAGGATAGAGTAGGTTGGAGAGTTGCATCAAAGCAGTCCCCAGACTGACGAAGAAGAAGACCAAAATGAAAACTATGCAATTTACTACCTACAGTTATGTACAACAGGGGCTTAAAATGACTACCACAAGCTGTGTTGCAGGTGTCTACGTCGCATTATTGTGTCACTCGATTCCATATTCTTGGCATTGGTGGTATCTGCTGCCTCCCTTGCTCTTTGCGCTGACGAATCAATTCCAGTAAGTATGACATACACAGTGTCCCTTTAATAACCCCGAAAATAGAAATCTAATTGTCTGAGGTTGGGAGAATGAATTCGTCTTAGTGTCAGTGCATGAAGTCCTATCCGTTTGTTTGGCAATCGCTGATGTAAAATAAGTCGTGGCTCCATCAGGCATGTACCATATGTGCTAAATTAAGTCCTGTGATAGGTCTTCCAATAAACCATGACCATTCTACACAGCGAACTGGTTTGAGTTGTGTACCCCATAACAAATGTCTGTAACTCGGTAACGTAAGCAAGTATTTTTACAGGAAAAAGTTCTGCTTCTCACACCAGTTCCTATGTAGAATCTCCTCAGCTTTCCCACGTATTTAGATATACTCTGTACATGAAAGCGTCTACTTCCTTTTGCCAATATTAAAAGCTAGCTACACGTATCATTTTTATTTTGCTTACATCTATTAAAATGTACAATTAGATAAGCTAATTATTAATATCGAAAGTCGGTACTTTAATTTTCATGTTCACGTATTAATATAATCTTAATTCCTTTTCCGTGAACTAATTTCTAAATTTCAAGTGCCACTATCTGCAAACATAAGGAAGGTCTGTATCCTTTGAATAACTGCAAAGAGCGGGAGGTGGGCGAAGGGCGTGTAGACATGAAAAGTTAAAACGTCAAAAGTGGGATTATGTTCTTCAGAGACATGTGTGCTGTTACCGGTCTATTATTGTCACAAACCCTCAGTAAGTGCAAGTTACGGTAAAAAATGTTCCAAAATAGAGGATATCCCGACAGATGTAAAACAATAATACATAATTAATTGCAATTCATACCTTGGGCTAACAAACGACACGTCTGCCTCAACACCCGAGAAGGAAAACATTTGACCGTATTAGCAAGCCAGAAAAGTTGCCGACGTCAGAGCCATTCGGATGCGAAGCTGAAACAGAATGCAGGAATTTGCAGCAAAGAAGAAGCTGACATCCGTTTCTCAAGGTCGATAAATGATAATCTGAGAAATGAAAGACTAAATAAAACTCACTCGCACATGTAACCAAAAGTGTTCGAAAAAAGTTGAAAGGAGTTGGCTCTGGTGGTTATAAATTGCAAGTTAGCTGTAACTAAATTTTCTTACTGCACACGTAGTAAACAAATTAAGTAAAAATATTCTATCGTGAAATAACCTGGCTGTGGTACCCAGATTCGTAATTAGACTGCAAATAGAACTCAAATACACTATCAACCACAAACCAGTTAAATAAATTACTATACTCGTCGCCAGATAAAATCATTTACAACACTCAAACGATTAAACTCACTTTCTGGCAATGGCGAAAACTTAATTATGGCTGCTCCATGAACAAAAATTAAATTAGCCTCTGTTTCAGCGCAACGGAAATTTATCTGCTTAACTCATGAAGCCAAATGTTAACAAAAATATAAAAAAGCCACAGAATTCGTTATTAAGAAAAATGAGAGATGTGAAATGAGGAAGGCAGGGAGTAATTAATTTTAAATAGATTCTCTGTATTCTGAAAAAAAAAGATAAGGGTGGGGAAGACCAGTTGAATTACAAGAAATGCATCACCTGTACAATTTAGTCACACAAGTTACCATTACTATTGCCAACAATAAAACTTGAATCTGCCCGTATATGAACGTGGAGCTATGTGGAGAACATTTTAATATACATAGGAATTTAACAAGAAAACTCAAACATACAATAAACTCAATCACACGCCAATGGTTAGCGACAATTACTCAAACTGCAATCCTACAACGGCGATGCTAGCAGCAGCAGGAGAGATGACGGTCGTCTTGATTACACAGATAAAATTAAACTGATTCCCTACCGGATTCATGTTCGAGGAGGCATATGCAAATTCGCTAAATGACACGTGCAGTACCGAACAAAGAAGCTAACTTCACAACAGTGCAAAAGTTCTTACAAAATACACGTGTGGAATTAAATAAGAGAAAAAGTACTAGCAAGTACAAAACAAGCAATCTGAAAAAGTTTAAGTTCTCTCCACTCAGCATGATCGCAGACATGTACTCACTGCCAAGGCCCAAGGAAGAATGAAGCCGAAACCACGCGCAGGACTCTCCCTGGCCACACTTCCGCTGGGGTGCGTTCAGCGCTATTCACTACCAACTTAACGTACCATGGAAACACGTTTACCTCCGCTAACAGCTCAGAGAGGCTTATTCAGGTAACATCACAGGTGTACAAAGGTTGGTACAGTCTTACCGGAACCAGAACGACCGGCCATCTTCTCTACAAACAGCAGAAGGCTGAGCAGACGATGAATGAGGGTGTGCACTACTAACTACAAGACAAGGCTCTAAATCTCGAAGCACTGATCGCTAACCATAGCACGGCAATTATTCAATGTTGAAGCAACCTTCCACATTCATACAAATATACAAATACACTCACATTAGAGGAAAATATTCATAAATTTGTGGGGCAAGAACATAAATTATATATGAGTGCATGTTTTCGCGCCGATATCCATTAATGAAATCTTCTCGGGTTACAAGCCGCGTCATGTGGTTTACTGCCCACGAGCTTTCGACAGAGAACTCCTCTGCCATTGTCAAGTGGATGACTGTCGTTTCGCGGCGCTGCCGTGCTTATATAGCCGCGCCGCCACCAGTGACGTCACTGGTGCTCAGTTCCATGACCATATAAGGCAATGATTTGGTCGCGCGTACGCCGCGCCCACTTCAACTCCGCAACTACGGGATCTCAAGCCGTACTGAGCTGCAAACCGCCGTCTTTATTGAGGGTGTTTTCTGAAATTATGATCTCTACTGCCTCGTTTATTACGCTGTCCCAGAAGCTGTTGGTCCGTTTAATAATAGAAGTCTCGTCGAAAGCAATTCGGTGTCCGTTTTCTAAAGCATGTTCCACCACAGCTGATTTTTCGGGATAGCGTAATCGAAAGCACCGCTCGTGTTCTATGCGTCGCTGTTCAATAGTGCGGACAGTCTGGCCGACATAAAACTGCCCACACTCACACGGAATTTTATAAATGCCTGGTGTTCTGAGACCCACATCATCTTTCACAGGCTTCATTAATTGTCGGATCTTTGCTGGAGGCCTGAAGATTGTGTCAATTTTATGTCTCTTCAGGAGCCGGCTAATTTTCCCTGTTGTGGAGCCACAAAACGGCAAAAATGCGGTCTTCTTGACTTCTTCTTCAGGTGTCTTCTGATTTCGTGCTTTAAGTGACACTGCTTGAGATATTTGTCTCTTGCTGTAGCCGTTATCCTTGAAAACTTTGCGTAAGTGGCTAAGCTCCTTTGACAGGTTATCAGCATCTGTGTACTAAGGTGTTCAGAACAGATTGTTTCTGTGCTGGGTGATGGTAGCTCGTGGCGTGCAAATACCGGTCCGTGTGAATGGGCTTGTGGTAAACGCTGTGACCCAGATTTCTATCGGGCTTACGACGGACAAGAACGTCCAGGAATGGCAGGCAACCGTCATTCTCTACTTCCATCGTGAATTTAATGTGGCCGTGGATACTGTTGATGTGCTCCATGAACTCTAGTTTTTTCCGTCCATGAGACCAGATGACGAAGGTATAGTCGACGTAACGACAAAAGCAGCTAGGCTTTGCAGGAGGCGTGTCCAAGGCAATTTCTTCGAAATGCTCCATGAAGAGGTTGGCTACAACTGGAGCTAAAGGGCTTCCCATCGCAACGCCGTCTGTCTGGTTAAAATAATCTCTACCATATAAGAATTATGATGACGTCAGTGAGTGCTTAAATAAATCCACGATGGTGTCGTCAAACAACTGAGCCAGTAAGTCAATAGAGACAGAATAAGTCAAGAAGTCCGCATTTTTGCCGGTTTGTGTCTCCACACAGGGAAAATTAGCTGGCTCCTGAAGAGATATAAAATTGACACAATCTTCAGACCTCCACCAAAGATCCGACAACTAATGAAGCCTGTGAAAGATGACGTGAGTCTCAGAACACCAGGCATTTATAAAATTCCGTGTGAGTGTGGGCAGTTTCAAGTCGGCCAGACTGTTCGCACTATTGAACAGCGACGCATAGAACACGAGCGGTGCTTTCGATTACGCTATCCCGAAAAATCATCTGTGGTGGAACATGCTTTAGGAAACGGACACCGAATTGCTTTCGACGAGACTTCTATTATTAAACGGACCAACAGTTTCTGGGACAGGGTAATAAACGAGGCATTAGAGATCAGAATTTCAGAAAACACCCTCAATAAAGACGGCGGCTTGCGGCTGAGTACGGCTTGGGATCCCGTAGTTGCGGAGTTGAAGCGGACGTTGCGTACGCGCGACCAAAACATTGCCTTATATGGTCAAGGAACTGGGCAACAGTGACGTCACTAGCGGCTGCGCGGCTATATAAGCATGGCAGCGGACGCGAATTGACAGTCATCCACTTGACAATAGCAGAGGTGTTCTCTGCCGAAAGGTCGTGGGCAGTAAACCACATGACGTGGCCTGTAACCCGAGAAGATTTCATTAAAAGAACATAAATTGAAAATTAAATAAATTAATTAGCATCGTAGTCAGTTAATTAAATGAGTAAAATACACAATACATGAATTTTAAATTGACCAACGAAGGTACTAATATATTTATGTGTATGAAATAACGTATGGAACACGGACACAAATTCGGTTGACGTGTTTCAGAGATATTTGATCAAAACTGAATTGTGACCACAGTCATAATCTGGTCAACATTCAGGGGATCAGTTGAGATATGTAGGTTCTGAAATATTGTCATCGGCAGAATAAACTAAAAGGTTCGACGTCTTTATGTCGGTACAGACAACAACATTACTGCAACAGAGATAGTGGTAATAACAGAAACGTGCTGTAGCGGGGATCGAAGTTGTATTGTGTATGCTCCACCAAACGAATTAACACAAGCAAAATGTTCAAATGTTTGTAAAACTATCGGACCAAACTGCATAGTAATCAGTCTGTAGCTCACAAACTACTTAAACTAAGCTAAACTAACCTAAGGACAAACACACACACCTCCGACGGCGAGCAACCGCGCGCTCCGCAGCGAGACGCTTTAGACCGCCTTTTTATTTATCTATTTATTTATTAAGCTCTATGTGTAGTTCTATTCGTTGCGGACGTTGATCATGTTTGTTCGATTTTTTTTGTTCGATTTGTTCTTGGCTCAGCTTTTTTATTACAGAGGGCGGTCAGCCCTCTGACCGGGCGCGCTGAGCCACGGTGCCCGGCGGACCGCTCGGCTACTCCACCGCGGCATTAACAAAGCAGTTTGGTTCAGACAGTGTAGTGAGCAGGTAGTGCAATGCAACAACAATGGCTTACCCGAAATTATGGCATGGAGAGGAATAGGAAGGTTTGAACCGGTACACAGAGTGTTCCAAAGTGTACTTTCCAGGACCTGGACGCAATTTGAGCCTACAGGAACCGTTAAATAAGACTCGGCCAATGTGGTCCACAGGTAACATCGGCAAGTGGTGATCGTTATTTCCCGTTAACATCCCGTCGAGAGAAGAGGTTCAAAGCAGCTTAGCTTTCGGAAATCTTGGCTCTACGCACGGAGACGTCTGGTGTATGTACCATTAAAACCATGGCACCTCTATCTCGCAGAAACTGGGTGTAAGAACATGAGGTTTGGAGTCTTACCGAATGGTGCGGGATAATGTTCACAGATGATTCAAAATTTTGTGTTCAGGCGGACAATCGTCGTTTCCTTACCTGGAGAGATCGTGGAACTGGGAACAGTTCTGCTTATGTGCAGAAAACATCACGATATCATGGGTGCACGAATGGTGTGGGCGGTAGTTAGTACTGGTGGAGGTATGGACTTCTGTGTCGTTCAGAATGGCGATTTGGGCGCTCAGATGCATAGAGACGAGAGCCTTTGACCTTTCGTTGTGCCCTACGCTGTTGAAATAGACGATTGGTTCCTTCTCGTGGACGATAACGATCGTCCCCAATGAGATGCCCTGGTGGGCAACATCCTTGACGCAACTGTGCGAATGCAGTGGCCATCTTGTTCACCGCACTACATGTCTGAGATGGATTTTTCAGACGCATTGGAGACAGATCCGTCCGTTGACAACGGTTGCAGAGATGAATATTGCACTTACGAGAGAATGGCCAAATTTCACTCAAACGCTTATTGATAACCTCATACTTTCCATGCCACGCAGGTATGCAACTGTACTGGCCGTCCTAGATGACTATACACGAGAATGACTTTTTTCACTGTTATACGAGGTTCACTCCAAAATAAATTCACGCTTTTTTAATACAGTTTTTATTCTACATGTTTCAAAGTTTTACAGTTTTAAGATACATCCTTTAGGGACAACATTTTCATTTATTCACATAATCCCCATCCCTCTCAATTCTTTAAATTTCTAAACATTGTCTGGAAGTTTGTGCAGTACGAGGCCTGCCAATCCTCAATATTGCCGTTCCCACTTTCATTACGTAACCTGCTTGCCCACCAACTAATTGTACTGCGATCGACAGCAGCATCTCCATACACCTTGTTCAATCTCTTGTGGATGTTTCTCACTGCCTCGTTTTCACAGCACAGGAATTCAATGATAGCACATTGCCTCTGACGAACGTCAAGTGTAACAGCCATCGTGAAGACATGCTGTGACGGCGCCACTCACGGAAACAGGTTGAACTAAGTTTGAAAACAAGCGGGAAGGATGTATCTACACACCTAAAATCTTTCAAACATGTAGAATGCAAACTACATTTTTTTTAAATAGTGTGCAATTCTTTAGGAGTTACCCTCGTAGTAGCCCCATAGTGCCTCGCTCTAAGTAAACGCCACGAAAACCTTGAGAGTTGAGACAGAAAATTGTCTTACAATTGTAGGCATTACAGGTATAAAATACATGACCATATGTATATTGTTTATGGCGTCTCACATGATACCCTCACTGTTTTGAGTAGGAGGCAAAACACAGTCGTGAAGAAGAGAAACATTAGAGAGAATTACAATGCGCAACAGGATCGGCTTGTAATACAGCGCTGTGAGTCTGTGGAGAACGAGACGTCGTAAAGATAGGAGTGATGGCAGAGGGCTATAAATATGCTTATATGTGTATTTTATGTCTTCCAACAACTGTCAGTTTATTAGTTGTGCATGTCGTGAACCACACTCGTGTAAACGGGCAGTCCGGTGATCCAGCGTCTGCCTCCACACTTCCGGCCGTCTGCTTCACCACTGCTCCCCACCATGCACCCAATTAGCCACCGCGTCAGACATAAGAGTCACGAAGCCCCTAGTGAATGTTTGCAACCTCGCGACTGCAGCATTGCAAAGAGGCTGGGTCTTTAGAACATATCGCGAAACGATTGAGTAATGAATGAGTATTTCGAGTGATGCAGCACATTCGAAATGCATTCGTATTTACGAGCTTTTGCGGCTCTATACATTGTGGCAACTATCAAAAATATAATTCGAAAATGTCTCATTTGCAAAGGATGCCCAGAAGTAAGAGAATAATGTTACGAATAACAAGTGATCATTTATGGTCGTTATTTATACTTTTAGGCATAGAAGTAAATCTTTAACAATTCCTTCAGTCCAAACTTCTGCTCTTAATCAGAAACGCAAATACTTGACTACTATTTCGTAATATGACTGCTGTAAAAAAGTAATGTTCGAATGCTTCCAGTAGCAGTTAATAAACTATTTCAGTAGAGCCTGCTTAGTTTCTTACATCATTTTGACAAAAATTTTATGTACTAACATATTTTGGCGATTACCTAAAAGTTTGATAAAGTGAATGGGTAGCTGCACATAAATATAACTATATATAAGCTGTTAATATTTGCTCGTCACATTCTTGAATATATTCGGTTTGATACCTGGCAAGTAGCTAAAAAAATTAAGATAGGTACACGAAAGGCACACTAGCAAGGACAAGGTGAAAGAATGGTTATAAGAGGATGTAGAATCTAGTCTCCTACAATGTAAAAATCACGTATAGTTTTGAAACTAAATCTCCTAAAACAAAACTCGTGTAACATGTCAGTATGCAACGATCACACGAACATAATCATGTTCAGTTCCTTTTATTTTTTACCACCTCAGATTGTTTTTAATTTCTGCTTTCAAAACGTTTTTGACTATATGAATGCGACTCGGGTATTGCGAACTGTCTGAATTAAACTGCAATGATAATTCGTTATTATAGACTGCCATGAACAGAAGAAGTGATATTACTTTAATGATGTTTTCATATTTACATTAGAAAGTTCACAACTACGATTAGTGACTAGGAAATATGAAAGTAACAGCATTAAAAACGGCAACTTCACAGTTTGTATCACGACATTCCACTGTTACTACCTACTGGCCGCTTGGAGCGCTAGTATCTCTTCAGCTGCATTTTTTCCCCTAGAGAGTTTCGTGAATATCTGTGACTGTGTCAGCAGCTCTGCCTGCCATAATCTGGCCGGCTTCGTTGTTTACTGCCTTGTCGCCCTCTATGATGTGGCCCTGGTTGCGGGACCTGTGCAGTTACTATTACCCGTTCAGTTTACGACTGCCGACGGCAGAACGCGTAACTAAACATTGTATAGTACTCGACGCGGCGAAAGGCGTCCGACGATACGTGACGCACGTTGCTCGGCACTGTATAGTCTCGTTATTTTCATAGTGCGATGTTCAAATGTTTATAAATCTATGGTACCAAACTGCAGTGGCCATCAAACTACGTAAAGTAACTTCCACTAAGGACAACATGCACACACACACACACACACACACACACACACACACACACACACACACGATAGAGGAAGGACTCGAACCACTGACTGGGAGGAGCCTCACACTCCGCAACAAGACGCCTTAGAGCCCACCGCTATTCCAGCGCGGCGTCATTGTGTGGATGCGAATTTTTAGTGTCTGCTGAAAAGGATAAGGCATCTAGCAAATATCAGCCCCCACAATCCGGCCAAACTGAAGGGCAGCCATTGTGGTGGCCAACTTCTGCACCAAATTTAAATTTGCTGAGGAATCTACTGATTAAAATGTGTGTTCATTTTACGTCTCGAAAACTATATCTCATTTAAATGTACAACTACAAAAAAGCTTTAGACTCTTTGAATATAGAATAACTGCGGGCGCAAATGATATATTTCACATACAATATAGAACTCGGACAAAAGCATTTCTCCTTCCTAACTGAACCGAATTATAACTTTCAGTGTTTTAGTGTTCTAAGAGCAGGAAATGAACGGAATTTATCGACGGATACTATTTCTTGCCACTTTCTCGGTATATTCTACGAATTTCACACTTTGGTACAAACACTAATTTCGGAATAGTTTCACAATACTCGACGTCTTTGCTTGAGAGCTACTGTATTCTACAATACGTAGATATTTTGTGGCATCTCAAAATGAAACATTTCGAATCACAGCTCGACGAGGACTGTCCAAAACAACTAATGTTAAAAATGTACTGTGAAAACGAAATATCCCATTAAATACGTAACTGCAAAGTAGCTTGTGAATACCCGAACCAGCCACTAGCAGTTTCTTTGACGAACACAAAGTACGCAATAACAGATTTTTTTCCGTGTTAATCAAGCGATTGAAACATTAGCATGAGGGTACCTAACAAGAATATTTTAAAGGTGTAACCAAATACCTTACAGGAATGCGAACTACTCGGATGTCAGCAATAATCGACATTGGGTTCAAATTCACGATGTGCAACGTGTATGGCTATATGTAATTCATATAAGGACCTATACACAGTTCTGCCAACCAGTTCATTTATTATACCTATATGTAAAACAGATTACTTTGAAATTCTATATCAGACGTTGCTAATATGTCATAAACAAAAATTCGAACAGCAGTGATACAACTGATGTCGTGTCCCCAATAATTACTTTACACCATCATGAAATGAAACATTTTTTCCCTTATGAAACATATTTGTTCGTTTAAGCGCTGCGTAACTCTTCACCATCGTGCCTCACATATACTGAAATATGCAAATAGTACAGACGTCACTACTATCTGAGTATACATACCGCATATAATACACGATTTATCTCATAACATCTCTCGTATTTACGTGGCGCTTCCCACTATCATCGCAGCCGGTCCAAGGTTCAACTACCCCTGTGGCAGCAGCGCCGTCAGGGAGTATAGTTACTTTTACAATGTCACCGGGAAATATACGTAATCAAAGAGTGTGTTTAATGTCTGTAAAGCTTGTGGGACTTATCTGCGGGATCATCACTCCGTAAACTTACAAACTACTTAAGAACTAGCTTATACTAATGACAGGACAAACAGCCATGCCCGATGGGGGATTCGAACCCCCGACGGGAAAGGTCCTTGCGCATCGTACCATAGCCCCTCATTGCTCTCGGCCGCTTCGCCGCGGCGAGTGTGCTTAGATGGGTATATTCTAATAAATATTGTTATTCAGTTCGGTAGAGAAGAAACACGGAAAGAATAGCTAATACCGTTGGACACAGCTATGGAGCGAGCTGCAGTAGGGAAAATGAAACAGCGTAAAGTTGTAAGGGATGGTGAAAAGGTAACCACATATTCGGTGGTGGAACATTCTTATTAGTTTGTCTTCGTTCGAAAGTAATCAGGGTGGAAATATTACAGAATTTTGGGCAAGAGTCTAAAGGTTTAAAACAGAACGCCTGTTTTAGTAGGTAACGTTGGGCAGTGAATGTCTCTCAGGCCTATGTGCAAGAGATTCAGCTCTTCTAATATGCTTAAAATTTCTGTATTTTCATATCATCACAGCTTTTCTGACTATAATGATTTATTTATTTCAAATCATTGTGAGTATAATTTTAATTTCTTTCCTATAATAACATAAATTTACTATTTCAATTTCATTAATATTATTAATGAAAAAGATGTTTCAGCCAATTAACTGAATAAAAACAGTTATCACAGTCATTCTGATAAGGATTTGAAAATGTCAAATATAAAAGAAGATAATGTTATCCAAACTTAGACATCACTGAAGAAGAAAAGCATTTTTCACTTCGTCATTGTAACTGACTTCAACACTAGACTATCAAGTGAAATTTCGAATTTGTTTCTCGGCGATTATTCGTACAGAAGTACTTCAGAAACCATTTTCTGCAAAATAACGTAGATACATGTATGGCGCAACAATTAGCAGTTGATCCTAAATAGCCGCAGTGGAGTAGCCGAGCGGTCTAAGTCGCCTCGCTGCGGAGCGCGCGGTTGCTCGCCGTCGGAGGTTCGAGTCTTCGCTGGGGCATAGGTGTGTGTGTTGTCCTTAGGTTAGTTTACGTTAGATTAAGTAGTTTTTAAGCTACGGACTAATGACCACGCAGTTTGGTCCGATAGATTTACAAACATTTGATCCTAAATACAGTAACGATATCTCTGAAGTAATCCATGTGAGCACTAAAAGAAATCCGTTAAACTTCTCCGAAAGAAGTATTTACATGAAGACGCCATTTGCATCAATTACGTCACCGCAGATACGGCCACAAGTTCGACCTCGCACGGGAATCCGTACTGGTGAGTGTAAGGCTGCGTTTACGCTGCCACCTCGCAGCTAGCAGCTCGCTGCTCGCCGGCAGCCTTGTTGCGTTCACGCTGCAGGCACCTCGCTGCTCGCCATGTATATTCTCCTGCAGCTGTTATATTACAGCTAAGACCACAAATGCAATGGATGAAGTCTGAAACATGTTCTCCACACCGTCTGGCAACAGTGACAGTGATTTGTTTGCTACAAAAATGTGACTGGAAAAGAGAAGGAAGATGTATGGAGTGCATCCTTTGAATGCTGAACGTCCTCACTACGGATACTTTCACAAGTACTACCAACAGCTCAAAGCTATCCAGATCGCTTTCTTAGACATAATAATCATATGCCTCAGATCGTCACTCATTGTTGCCTGTACTGAAACTACCTCTAATAAACAATATTGTGCGCGATGGACATAAGCGTTCCACGCGCGCAACAATGAGACTCCGCTCTGCTAGAATGACCTTGAAACAACCAATCACAGTGCAAGTTTCAGGCCGGGCGGTGATGGTCGTAGCGCGAAACACAAGAAAGTTTGATATCATCGCCTGGCGAGGATCGTAGCGAGCAGCGAGCTGGGCGAGCTGCGATGGTGCACGCTAAATGACCCGGTAAGACTCTTTCGATTGATTTTTCATCGACGTGCAACGATGGCGAGCCGCGAGCAGCGAGGTGGCAGCATAAACGCAGCCTAAGGCCGGTATTACACTGTCAAATTTTTGATCATAAGTTCATAATATTTTTTTGATGTAAATCTTTGACGTGACGCGAAAAAGGTGTATTACACTGTCGTCATATTTTTGATCATATTTCAAGATGGCTGACAGTAAACACATGTTATCATGCGCTGTCATTGCTACTACGAAAACTGCATTTTGAAGAAAAAAAGGGGCTTACTTGGGGGAAACTGTAGAAATAATTTCCTATTGCAGGAGCTGCAAGCGGAGGACTCCAAGTCATATATAAATTACTGGAGAATGGATGATATTGGTATTTACTCAGTAATGTGGTTCCACGCATTAAAAATCAGTATATGCACGTCAGAAGACTATATCGGCAGAAGACAGGTTTTCAGTGACACAGCAGTTTCTTGCTACTGGGATTAAATCTTACTTACGGCACGGCGGTGTAACGTGCTCATATTG
Source organism: Locusta migratoria (assembly GCA_026315105.1). Lineage (NCBI taxonomy): Eukaryota > Metazoa > Arthropoda > Insecta > Orthoptera > Acrididae > Locusta > Locusta migratoria. The sequence continues at coordinate 389,262,319 of CM048748.1, forward strand.
GCAATGAAATGTTCGCTATAGGAGAAGGATTAACGCATACAAGAACCTGTCAACAACAGAGCAGGAACAGCGTCGATTATTTTTATATTGAGAAGAGTGGAGAGCTTATAAAATTTGCTTCATACATTTCTATTAATTTTGTGGGTGACGTAACACACGAGGCCATTAATATTCTTCTTACACTCAGGCCGAATTGCTCCATTGAGTACCTCCGTCATTCTCTTGTAACTTTCGAGTCTCCTTAATCGGTTCTTATTCAGGGTGTCTGCGATTATATAGTGCTTCGTCTGCTTCAGTTGACACCATACACTTCGACGTAATGTTTTGAAACAAGGACGTTTGTTTTCAAATAAGCGCGGTCCAAGAGCTACAGCGATGTTAGCGCTCCAAGAGGTTACATTTTACATTGGATTGAGCAGAAGACAAACGACTTTTATGATCAAATCTACTGCGTGGCACTAGATATGATCATGTTTTTTGACGAAAGCAGAGATATGTCAAAGTTCCCTATTAAACTATCAAATTTTTATGATGTAAATATATGATGTAAATTTTTGACAAAGAAATATGACCGTGTAATACTGGCCTAAGACGGCATGGACGGTAGGGGCGCTACAGCCATAGTGTGCGACTTAAGGAAGTTTGAGGCGTACGGGATGTGAGCACGGGTAACCAGATGGTTAATAAATAAGTAAACAGTTTCACCACATTTGTAAAAGAGAAATCTCAAAGCATAATTGGAACTGCATATTAGTCCGGTAATAGCAATCAATAACTGTTCGTTAACGATGTAGAGATGTGTTCCGATTGAGATCATTTAACTGAAGTTGCCAAATAATTGCTCCTCATATCCTTTACTATTCACGTAATTAACGTCAAGTGGCACATTTGCATGCACCAAGTTTAGAGGTGACACGTGGCATCTTACTGCCCATTCTATCCTCACTGGTTAAATAAACCTTACCAATATTACAGTGCATTAAATGCGCTGTTTCATGAGCACTTTATTATGTGCAAATCACTGTGACTTAATAGATTGCTGCCGCACTTTATTCTCGGTCAGCCAATTATTACGGTTCGTATACAGCCGCACGTATCCCTATAATTTGGTTACGTTACCGAAATTAAATAAACGATTTTAATGGATTTTTCGGTAATTAAGCTGTTAAAACTGTTGCGCTGATCTGCAATACAATCGATAGCTACTATTAACACATTCGTGGTTCAATCTGATTACCACGCATTCACAAAGTCCTTAATAGCATAAACTACCAGTGAGTAATCTATCAGTGAAACGTTATAGCAGAGAGCCAGTTAAGGGTGAGCTCCCACAATGAAGAGACTGCCCGCTAATATGAAGGTTCATGGCGGGTTAGCAAAGAGATTTGTAGCTAATGGGCGAGAGGCTTGGCTATTGTCTCTGTTAGTACTAGCCGCACTGGAGAAAATTTATACGTCTTCTACATGTATGTAAATCTACCATCAACCTGAACAAATTTTTCAACAATACACTGCTTTGCTATGCAGGACATAGTGTGACAGCCAATTACACAGAGACGTTCAATTTAACGCGGTGTTGCCTCGTATTTTATACATCACCCAATGGTAAACTGCAATGTATAGTCAACGTAGAAAGTAGCTCTAGATAGAACATCACGATATTCAGTATAGAATTTATTGTGTGATTTAATGCATGTAATTTTCCGTACGTAAAGTAACGCAAAATGTCTTATGGTACTGCGAAAAAGGCGATTTGGTAATAGGAGAAAGGGAAATACCATCAACAATTCTGACAAGCAACAACATTGACGTGGGACCCGCAAGTACCAATATCTCTATATATAAAAGGCAATGTCCCGACTGACTGATTGACTGATTGACTCATCATCGCCCAACCCAAACCACTGAAGATAGAAAATTGAAATTTGTAGAGGGTGTTGATCTTACTCTGTAGGCGTAATTTAAGAAGCGATTATTAGATATTCCGTCCATAAGGCGGTGAAATAGGGGATGAAACTTTTTTTTTTTACATTACGTTGCTATTTAGGCGATTTTGAAACTGGAACTACAATATTTCGGATTTTAATTCAGGGTTCCAATTTAAAAGAAACGTGTTCCGGCAATTTTTTGAAGTTCAAGCATACGGTGGTAAAATAGGGGACGAAAAAAAGTGGTTTTCAAAAATATGTTGCTGTTAACTCTAATTTTAAGCTACAACTACGGAACTTCAGATATGGAATCTTGGTCAGGATTAAAAGTACACGAGTTTCAGTAGTGTTGGAAAGTCAACAAAGAAGTGGGTAAAATAGGAATGAAAAATTCTTTTGAAAACACGTTCAGACAGTTCTGAAGCTAGAGCTGCAATAATTGATATCTGTATTGTTGGTTAGAATTAAAAGAACATGTGTATCGCTAATTTTGGAAATTCAACCATAAAGGGGTCTAAATTGGAGAGGGTACGTTTTTCCGAAAATCTGTTGCTACTTAGGCAGTTTTTAAGTTAGAACTACAAATTTTCGGATTTCGTTTCGGGGTTCGAATTTAAAAGATACGTGTTTCTGTACTTTTCGAAATTCGACCAATATGTGGGTGAAATACGGGATGCAAAAATTGATTTTCAAAAATGTGTTGCTGTTAACTCAAATTTCAAGCTATAACTACGAAACTTAGGATATGGAATCTTGATCAGGATTAAAAAGACACGAATTTCGGTATTTTTGGAAATTCAACAACTAAGGGGGTAAAAATAGGGGATAAAAAGTTCTTTACGGAAACACACTGTTGTCAAGACAGCCGGCTGCAGTGGCCGAGCGGTCTGCGGCGCGCCAGTCACGTTCTGCACGGCCATTACGGTCTTTAGTATTAGCTAGTCCATAAGTAGTTTGTAAGTTTAGGGACTGATGACCCTGTAGTTAAGTCGCGTAAGCTCTACAAACATTTGAACATTTTGTCAAGACAATTTTGAAGCTAGAGCTGGAAATATTGGTATTTGTATGGTTCGTTAGAATTTAAAACATACGTGTTTCGGTATTTTTGGAAATTAACCCACAAGGGAGTTAAATTGGGGAGGGGATATTTTTCGAAAACTTTTGTTATTGAGATAATTTTGAAGCTACAACCACATAAATTGGTATATGGTTTCTTTGTCAGAATTAAAAAGACACGTGTTTCGGTATTTTCTGAAAATTAATCATTTATGGTGTGAAATAGGGAATGAAACATTTTTTGAAAATACGTTGCTACTAAGCCTATTTTGAACCCAGAATTAAAAAAAAAAGATATTTGCATACTTGGTTGGAATTTAAAAGACACATGTAGGGGTATTTTTCGAAATTCAACTATTATCGGGTGCCATAGGAGGTCAAAATTAGTAAAATCAAATGTCCAGATGTATGTAAATCTTAACTACGGGGTCATCAGTCCCTAAGGCTTACAAACTAATTAAACCAACTTAAACTGAATTGTGCTAAGAACAACACAAACATTCATGCCCGAGGGGCGAATTGAACCCCCGACGGCGAAATGCAGCACGCACCGCAGCATCGCGCCTCAATACACACGGCCATTTTACCGCGGCTAGAAGTAGTATCACAACATTTTATTATGATAGTACTTAAGCTATATCTATGAAAATTTATACTAACTGAGAGAAACGACTGGTGCAGACCAACCAGCCTACTTATGCGAAGCAGCTGGCGTTAAGTTAGTGTAAAATATGTGATAATAATTATCCGGACACCTGGCTGAAAATGACTTAAAAGTTCGTTGCACCCACCATCGGTAATACTCGAATTTAATTTGGTGTTGTGCCACCTTTAATGTTGATGACAGCTTCCACTCTAATAAGCATACATTCAATCAGGTGCTGGAAGGTTCGTTCGATAATGGCAGCAATTCTTCACGGGGTGCTGCACTGAGAACAGGTATCTATGTACGTCGGTGCGGCGTTCTGAAACATCCCAAACGCTGCGAAATGGGTAAAGTTGAAAATATTTATCCACTCGGGATTCGATCCGTGGTCTCTTGCTTTCAAGGCATCATCACACCTGTACGGATTACCCGAGCACGCCTCCCGTGAGATGTAAATTATCAACTCTATTTTGCCCACTATTACTCAAACTCGTATCTTTGTAAACTGATCCCCGTAAGAGTGCCCGGAGCCTGGAGTGATCCCGCACAGGATCATTGCGTCTCATTGCCAATTACTTTATTTACATATCTGGTGTCTGTTCTTTCAGACAGTCGCCATCCCCATTTGCTCTTCAACAGTGTGAAGCAAGTAGGTCCTTTAAACATTTTGCCTGTGCTGTGATATTGCGACGAAAACCAACAAGGGGTGCAAGCCCGCAACCATGAATAGGTCGATCACACCATAACATCACCGTCTCCGAATTTTACTCTTGGCACAAGACACACTGGCAGATGACATCTACCTGGCGTTTGACACACCCACACTCTGCCACCGGGAAGCCACACTGTGCACCGTGATTCGTCACTCCAAACAACATTTTTCGACTGTTCAGCCGTCCGCGGTGGCCGAGGAGACTGAGGCGCTCCAGTCACGGTCTGCACGGCCACTACGGTCGGGGGTTCGAATCCCCCCTCGGGCATGGATATTTGTGCCGTCCTAGTTCGTAAGTAGTTCATAAGTAGTTTGTAAGTTTAGGAACTGATGTCCCATAAACTATACAAACATTTGAACATTCGACTGTTCAGTAGTCCACTGTTTACTCTCCCTACACGAAGGGAGGCGTCGTTTGGCATTGACCAGTGTGCTGTGTGGCAAATGAGCAGACGCTCGACCATGAAATCCAAATTTTCTCACCTCCCGCCTTCCTATCATAGAACTTGGAGTGGATCCTGATGTATGTGTGATGGTCTGACTAGGTGTCTGCCTACTACACGGTCGTCGGTGTCTGTCAGTCAGCAGACGAGGTCGGTCTGTACACTTTCTTGCTGCACGTGTCCACGTGTCCACTTCATCATCACACCAGAAACAATGGACCTGGGGATGTTTAGCAGCCCTCTAACGCAAGTGACTTCCAGTCAACTGACCACGTTAGAAGTCTGTGAGTTCCGTGGAGCGCCCCATTCTGCTCCCTCGCGGTGTCTAATGACTACAATGACTACTGAGATCGCTGGAATGGAGTACCTGGTAGCAGATGGCACAATGCACCTAATATGAAAAAATGTGTTTTCGTGGGTGTCCGGATTCTTTTCGTTACTCTTGCTAAAACTGAGAAATGTCTCCACCGATTTAGTTTTTATTTTGTTTTTGTTATCTGCAGCACAGGCGTGGTTTAGATAGGAAAAACACACAAAAAAATAAAAAAAGGAAAATAGCCGAATAAATGAAGAAGTTGGTAATTTTGTGAGGGGGTATCGCGACTTCAGATTAAATTCTTATTTTATGCGCTACCTTACCCGACTACGATACAATTTTGCAGACGTTAATCAAAACATGAGGAACGGCACTGTCTACATCAGGGATTGCTACTGAGTTCGATAACTTTAATTGTAAAAGAGTGGAGTCAAAGAAATTCTTTACAAGTCATAATATATACCTCATAACTGTCTGATATCTCCCCTTGCTAAAAAAGAAGAAAAAATCTGACTACGGGCCTGCAGAGGGAGACCGAAAAACAGAAGTCCTCCACTCTCTCGCTTAGCCAATGAAGCGAACAGAATCAAGCTTTAGCATTGTGAGAATAATTCTGAATTTTGGTTGCAACCTTCCTAAACGTCATCCACTATCGTGGATCAGATTTACAAGAAATACTTCCAAATTATTTTTCCGCTGACGTGGATCTCTTTCAGGTTGGAATAGACCCCTGGGGGTCTAAATACACCACTTTGGGAATCACTGGTCTACATAATAATTCGCACGTTGCATCGCGGAGGGTACTTTAAAACAAAAGTATTGCATAACGACGATTTTAAGAGTTCGTCACATCTACATATAAATAGAATACAGTATACAGAGATAACATTTCAGCTCTCTTTATTGGTTATGAAAACAGAAACTGTCGAGTTGTACGACCACTGCCTAAACATTTTGAAATGGTGTTCCAGATTTAAGCATACACCAGTTTAAAATTAAAATAACAAACAGTCCAGATCGTAGAATTGTTGTTTCCACATCATGGCCGGTTTCAGACAATGCAGACTACCTTCTGATGACTAACACCATGATAGCAGGCAGAAGTATTGAACTTAGAAACTTTGACTGCTCCAGCGGCCTGCAGTTTTTAATTTTGATTTCAACCACTATGTTAAGATCGCTGTTCTCCATTATGCTTTCTAAAATTACTGATACTCCAGTTTCCCTAATAGTCCGGAACACTTTCCTGCGCTGGCGCATGCCTGCATTCGTCGTGGCATGCTGTCAATCGTCAAGGGACTGTTGGTCCAGATTGTTCAACTGTCCAACGTGGATCGTAGTTCTCTCAAAGTCATTGAGGATTTTATTTGTCCAAAAACAGCCCTTTTCAATGTATTCCAAGCATTTTCAATGGTTTTCATGTCTTGAGAACACGCTGGCCACTCTAATCTCACGATGAAGGTACACACTCAAGAAACGTGCGCGATGAGCATTAAGACCAATCCCTCAACGTAATACTGTCGATGTGGTTTTAGTATACGTCGGAGTCTGTCATCCCAGTATCATATACCTGTTCGACTGTCGTCTACGACCACCAGTGGCATAAGGTGGCCTTAAACTTGTTCAAGATATTTTTGAAGGTTATAGCCATAATTATGTCACTGAATGACACATAGTTCAGAAGATATGACGTCATGAACATTGAGATGGGCGGGGAAACTGCCGCATCATGTTTGCGCTGCGGTACCGTTCATCCGATTGCGATGAACCTGTGCACACTTGATCTTCAAAAGAGGATCATCACAGTGCACCTAAGATTTCATACGACGCATGGCGGAGGGCACCTTGCAAACAAGCCATCATTCACTAATCTCCATGAAATTTATATTATTTTTCGCAGATGGGGAGGAAGACTTCTACGAGTGATCGGCAGAGAAAGGGGAAAGTGGGGATGGGAAGAGATATAACAGAAAGGAGACGAGGGGACGAACAGAGAATAAGAGATAGAGGGGGAGGAGGAGCTAGATAGAGAAGGTAAGAGAAGGTGGACAAAGAGAGAAAACGGAAGGAGACATGCACTAACAGTGGAATAAATGAGTACCCGGTCAACGCCAGGTTTTTATCTGGTGTACAATAAATGTAAATCTAACATGCACCCAATGCGGAGATACAAATTTCGTATTACACGATTACTTCGACCTCTACAACTCGTAGTCACATAAAACCAAATTCAAATGTTCAAATGTTTTTATGGCTTATGGGACTTAACTACGGGGTCATCAGTCCCTAAACTTACAAACTACTTATGAACTAGCTAATCCTAAGGACGGCACATATATCCATGCCCGAGGGGGGATTCGAACCCCCGACCGTAGTGGCCGTGCAGACCCTGACTGGAGCGTCTTAGTCCCCTCGGCCACCGCGGCCGGCCACATAAAACCACGCTCAAAATAACACACGATCATTAGGAGAAAAAAAGCGGTCCATATTATTTATTTGAAAAACATTGCATTACATCTAAAGTGACTTTCTAAGCTCTTAGAGACATAGGATATTTTGGCTCAAATCGGCTTCTTATTTAGACCAAAATTCGTATCCACATTTGTCTAATTACTATACTTACATTTCCCCCCCCCCCCCCATCTCCCACATGACACGTGGTCGCTATATTCAGTACTCGGCCACAACTTTATGAGCAATGTAACTTCTTTTTACACCATCCCAGGTCTGAGGGTACTTGTCGCCAATCTATATGGTCCAGATTCTTTGTACAGGCAGGTACTCTGCACCTAGCCCAGGACCATATCAAGAGGTACGCTGTAGGAGAAATTGCTTGAAAAAGAATCAGGGCCTCCCGTGAACCTCTTGACACTAGACTGGATTTAGGACACTCTTCCGGGACATAGATTCTGAACTATTCGGGGGATGGGGGGAGGAGGGATGCAAATTATACTATGAGCCGGCTATACCCACAGTCGTCCTAAGCCAAGCAGGAAGGGCAGATTTTCAGAAATAAGAATCCATGAAGTTCTTTCTTAAATAGCAGTCTCTAATAACAAAAAGCAGTGCAGTGTAATTAATATGGCTCATAGCCGCGGTGGCCGAGGAGACTGAGGCGCTTCAGTCACGGTCTGCACGGCCACTACGGTCGGGGATTCGAATCCCCCCTCGGGCATGGATATTTGTGCCGTCCTAGTTCGTAAGTATTTCATAAGTAGTTTGTCAGTTTAGGGACTGATGACCCCGTAGTTAAGTCCCATAAGCTTTACAAACATTTGAACATTTTTTGAATATGGCTCATAATAGTTGGGTCGTAATCGTATAGTTCGAAAAAGTTTTAATAGAATAAATGAATTGCAATATAATGTGTTCAAGTACAAACGGAACTGATTGTGATTATATTCGCATTGTTGGTGCGTACTTTCGCGTTCATAAGTTTTATTTTAGCGGGTTTCGGACATTCAAATCTAGACTTCTTGGAGAGAAGGTTTTTACCTGTTATAAACGCTCTTTTCACTTTGTCCTTGCTGCTACGCTTTTCGTCTACTTAGCGTGAGTCTTTCAGCTATTTGTCAGCTATCCACAAGAATGTGACGCGCTGATATTAACAGCTTCTACATGGACATATTATTGTTTGTAGCTATCCATTACCTTTTCAAACTATTAGGTAACCGGCAAAATAGAACCTCTTACAATAAAGTTAGGTGAATAATCATGTAATATTAACGTAGCTGTACTGTGAACCACAGTTACCTCACTGTCCTTCGAAATAGTCACACCAGTAACTATGCAATGCTGAGCTTTCCTATTTATGTCCTGATAACTTTGCACGTAGTATTCCTTGAAGATTGTGTTCAAAAGCCTAAACACATTTCGTTGGATGTCAGGAATATCGTCAAAATGGTTTCCTTTCAAAGCGAGTTAGAGTCGTGGGTGGGAATAGGAAGGAGTCTGACCGGTTGAGATCCGGTGATTATGATGGATCCTTCCGTTGCACTACAAGCTTTCCCACACACACCCAATAGCGTCTTACAGTTCCTAGCATAAAATAGTGTGGTGCAACTTATTTTCCTCCACCCGTATAAAACTCTAATTTTTGTTGGAAGTATCAAAAAAAAAAAAAAAAATGTTCGGAGTATTTTGAAGTCTGAACCGGAGATCATCACTCCCTAAACTTACAAATTACTTATAAACTACCTTATACTAAAGACAAAACAAAAATCCACGCCCGGGCGGGGATTCGAACCCCCGACGGGGAACGGCCTTGCGCATCGGAGCATAGCGCCTCAATGACCTCGGCCACTTCGCTGCGGCAAGTAAAGACGTTGACGGTATTGGCGTAGAAAACAGTTATGATGTACATCAAATTTTTCAGGGTTAGTGCTTTTATTAATCAATAATGGATTTCGAAGATATCTCAGAAATACGTCGGGAAATTTATATAACGGAAAATAAGACTGTACATTATTTTCACGTTTTCTGTGATCCTTTCTTATTTCAAAATATTTTCGAGGAGACTTTATGAAACGCAAAGCCAAAAATGTTCAAATGTTTGTAAAGCTTATGGGACTTAACTACGGGGTCATCAGTCCCTAAACTTACAAACTACTTATGAACTACTTACGAACTAGGACGGCACAAATATCCATGCCCGAGGGGGGATTCGAACCCCCGACCGTAGTGGCCGTGCTGACCGTGACTGGAGCGCCGCAGTCACCTCGGCCACCGCGGCCGGCAAACGCAAAGCCCTCCGAGAAAAAGCCCTCATATTAATTATCTCACAAAAGATGAGCTCGAACGCTTTCTCGGTCTTTCAATGCAAATGGATCAGGTGCAAGAGGGAATTTGAGAAGTTATATATATATAAATGGGGTAAGCTTCGATTTAAGCAATATAGAAGAGAAATCGTTTTGTAATCAAGCTTTTCATGATGGTAGGCTGAAACTGTATTTGTTGTAGGCTTCACTGATTTTAGAGGCGCCGATAATGATTATCAAAAGTTTGAGCTGGGTGTTACTTGGGGCATTGTTTTTTATTGTATTTATTTATTTTTTTATTTTTTTTATTGGACTTAACTACGGGGTCATCAGTCCCTAAACTTACAAACTACTTATGAACTACTTATAACTAAGGACGGCACAAATATCCATGCCAGAGGGGGGATTCGAACCCCCGACCGTAGTGGCCATGCAGACCCTGACTGGAGCGCCTCAGTCCCCTCGGCCACCGCGGCCAGCGGGACATTGTTGCTCACTTCTTACAACCTTATATCTAGAAAAGGCATGTACTATTCGTAGCTAATTGGTATCCATCTCCCAGTTTAGCTTTCTTCATGCGTAATACTGGAGTATGAGGTACGGTAAAAGGGAATAGAAATATATTTATTAAAAATTATATCGTGGTAGGAGTTAAGTCACTCATGGCGAGGCATGAATTGGGCATGAAATGGGAAGATAAACGCATTGACAAGTGTCAATGAACGTAACTTTGCAAAAGACACCATTAACATGTGTTTATGAGTATAATCAGAATACCTGATAGTGGACTCATTGCTGTTGTAGTTTGTTTTATTAAGAAATTTGATAAATGCGCCGAAAACAGACTGAATAACAAATGTATTAATAGTTGCTATCGATTCCATATCATCTCAGAGGCACAGATGATACTAATAGACAATTATCCATAATGGTACAGAAAACGATGAAGGGGTGTTCATAACTATTTCTCTTGTCATTTACCTATGCCTAACTAAAATAAAAATAAGTCTTCTATTTTGCTGCGGCAGCATGTGTCATTCTGCAGAACACTTAAAAACATTAATTTCGCACCAAGCGTACCTGAAACGCAACCATGCGGTGAACGGATATTCCTGGACCTCACATATTATTCAGTGACAATGAGTGCTGAATAATGGAAAGTCCAGTCGGGTCCAATTTTAGCTCTCCGGGGACCTACATACATGCACACACATTCTGCCGTTCAGTGGCAAAACTCTTTGCAGAAACAGTGTTTTGACGTGAGAATGCCGTGACGTAAGATTTATTCTTGGTGTAAGTGTAAAGCCACTGTGACATCATTTAAGGTTTTATGGCGGTATGTAAATCTTACGGTACCATACTTCATCTAATCTACTGATCACTAACACAGTGCAGAGTTTATGAAAAAAGGGAATAAGTTTCCGAACTTTGAAAATAAGACGAGCAGTCAATTGTAAGGCTCAATAGTGTATTCGCAGGCCCTGAAGTTATCTGTCGGTTGCGCTACTGATGTACTGTTAGGATTTTATAACTTCATTCAGCATTTCGTCCTTAATTTGTTTACATCAATCACAGCACGTAGAGATTATTCAAGAGTTCATGCAAATAGTTTATGGTTTGACCACAGGTATTTCTGTGAAAGATATGCACCACAAACGATTATAAATGTACATTTTGAGATTGAACGCGGACTCTTTATGGATATTAAACAATTTAATTCGGTTCCTTAAATAACCAATAATTTGTGCTGTTCATCAAGTCTGGGCTACGGCTAAGAATCACTTTACGTTTTAACCGAGTCCTTAGGCATCAATGATGTGAAGAGAAACGACACTTGGTTCGGATTCCACGTTAAACTGTGGATGCCCTTTTTTTGTGGTTGGATAATGTCTAAGGTGATTGAGATATTAGGCGGCGCGAAGTGCCGTCCAGGTCACTGAACTACGCAATATTCTTATTACACTAGCTACTTCCTGCTGCTGCCCGAGGGGACTAAGGCGCTCCAGTCACGGTCCCCACGGACACTACGGTCGGGGGTTCGAATCCTCCCTCGGGCATGGATGTTTCTGCCGTCCTAGTTCGTAAGTAGTTCATAAGTAGTTTGTAAGTTTAGGGACTGATAGCCCCGTAGTTAAGTCCCATAGACTTTACAAACATTTGAACATTTTTTTGAACTTCCTGCTGCAAAACAAACAATTGTGCAAATAACGTTCGAAATATGAAAGTGATACCTCGTTTGATTATGAATAATAGAAATAAGTATTCACTTCACAGTCGATAATAAATACATTTATTGATATTTAAGGATACATAAATGAGAAGTGTAAATGACATTTATTTCATTTTGCTGAATTCATTATTTAAGTGATTTATGGTAGACAGTATTTTTTGTTTTTCAAACTTCAGAAAAATAAATAAGTTTCTTGTCTGAAGATTTCTGTCACATTCAAACAGCTAACCGCGCCAATTTCTGAAAGTTAATTGTACTTCGCTTGTAGCCTCCGCGCACGTGCAAGCAGTAACACGATATTTGACCAAAATATCGTTTATCGATTCACGGAAAATTTGCTATTTGCACTGAAAAATTACGATTAGATGTAACTCACATTTGTCGGCATCGAAATGAATAGGACACAATGAAACGCTAATCTGTTTGTGTTAACTTACTACTTCAATGGCCCGTCAAATACATTTGCTGGTACGACACGCGCGCCACCTACTGTAAAGGCTAGTTTACACGACGACACTAGGTTTCATAAAACTGCGCTACTGGCCAATGCGCATGCGCGGCAGGCGTTCGCGCAACTCGTTGACGAAACTAAACAGTTTCGGCACGTTCCGACTTTGGCGAAAGTGATTGGGCGTGTTTTTAGGTTAGGTTATGACTAATACAGAACAAAATACAACATAAAGGGGGGAACGGGAGAAATAATTCGGTTTTTGAACATATATGCGTTGCGTAGGTGTTTGTGCGATTTTAACGTCGTGTTAGTCCTCTTCTCACAATTATTTGTGAAATTAAATATTGATGGGTTGACGAATAGTGAATTGCAGACTAAAATACATCCAATTCGAAATACCTATATAAACGAAGTATGGCAATTGTGGATTTCGGAACACGGTACAAGTACTGCAGAGACGAATATCTACTTGACAACAAACGTAATGCAATTTGTAATTTCAGTTCTGGTAACAGTGCTTCACGCATAACAGTATCTTGTTTCTTTATTGCATTACTAACTCTGTTTAAAAGGAACGTTAACTGCTCTGGTGACATTCTAAGTTGATTAAAATAACTTCTAGGGTCTTCAATCACAATTTCTTTCAGCAAGGTCGCTGAGCAACAGAGCTGACGTCTTTTTTTAATCCAGTCACGAACTCAAACACGTTTCTTATTCCTTTTTTGTTTAGTCTTATGCAGCGACTTCACACAGAGAAGCAATAGCTCCGCCACAACTCTTACAGCTACCAAAACTTTCATTCTACGGCGACTACGGCACTCACAAAACAACGAAACTGAAATGTATAGTATTGGCGCCGTGTCTACAGAGATACACGAAACTGGTGCGCGCAACACATTTCATGAAACGAGTGTCGCAATCTAGCGTCGTCGTGTAGACTAGCCTTAAGGTAACTGTTCTATGTCCATAACATTCGCCTAAGAGCAAGAGGTAAGTTGATGAAGTTTTATCGCAATCAGATCGCGGCGCATAAAATACCAACAAATATACTGGATGGTCGGAAATTCCCGTTACAAACTTCTACGACTTATAGAGGGTAGAACACAACATTTTGAATAGCAACACATCTCCGGAGACGTATAATTAAATTTCCACGACGGTTTCAATTCAGATGATTATCTCATCCACTTCCACTTGTGGAATGTAATTAGCCGTGACACATACAATTGCTGCAATCAATTTGAAAAGAATACTGAATCGTTCCGTTATTTCATACGAATTTTCATTACACTTTACACCTTGTGGTTTACATTAGTTGACAACAATACGAACCCAACATCTACGGCACCAGCCGCAACGTTCAAATGTTTTTAAGCTTATGGGACTTAACTACGGGGTCATCAGTCCCTAAACTTACAAGCTACTTATCTACTACCTTATACTAAGGTCGGCACAAATATCCATGCCCGAGGGGAGCTTCGAACCCCCGACCGTAGTGGCCGTGCAGACCGTGACTGGAGCGCCTCAGTCCCTTCGGCCACCGCGGCCGGCCCAGCCGCAACGTACTGAAGCATTACAACAGCGGCTCGATGTGGCAACCACCATAGTCGTTACACACATTGCACCTCCGAAGCATGTTCTGTTACAGTCTCTCCATCCTACCTGATGTCTCCAATTTCTTGTGCAGCGGCCAGAACTCGTGCCAGTAGATTTTCCTCTGTCTCTACAGGTGTATCATGAATTAGGCTCTTCATACGACCCGACAAGTAGTACTCCATAGGGGTTAAATCCGATAGTGGCGACCACGCGGTTCGACCACCATGGCCGCTCCATTTTGCACCGAATCGTCTGTTGACATGTCTCCGGACAGCCAGTGAAAAGTGGTGCACCATCATGCTGAATCCACATTTACTGACGGACATTCAATGGCACATCTTGCAAGAACGGGTCCAATGCGTGTCTTAAGAAAACTAAGTATGCTTTGTCGCAAACCAGCACAGGGAAATCTGAAACGTTTCTCGTCCCTAAGCAGACGTTGACGAGTTACACATCTGAATTGAAACTGTCGAAGAACGGAAACGATACGTCTCTATTCACTATTGTACTCACTACTCTCTAGAAATCCGATCCTAGAAGTTTTTAACGGGAATTTCCGACCACCCTGTATACAAGATTTCCAACCGTCCATTAGTCCATCTCCTCCTTTCCCTTTTTCACCTTCTCCTTCCCTGACTACTTTCTCTGTCCATTTCCTCCTCCGCCTCCCTCTTTTCATCCCTTTCACCTGTCTGTCACCATTTCCGCTCTCTCATTCTCCTCCTCTCGCTTCTCTCTGCCTGTCTCCTCCTCTACCATCTCTGTATGCCTCATCTCTCCCCTTTCGTTCGTCTACTTCACCTACTCCCTCCTAGCCGCGGCGGAGTGACCAAGCGCATAGATGCGCATTGCTACGATGCGCGAGGTCGTTTCCCGTTGGGGTTTCGAATGCCGCCCCCCCCCCCCGCCCTCGGGCATGGGTGTTTGTGTCGTCTTTAGTATAAGGTAGTTCATAAGTAATTTGTAAGTTTAGGGGTTGATGACCCCGCAGTTAAGTCCCTTAAGCTTGACAAACATTTGAACATTTCTCCCTCCTACATATGAAAACACACTGTCTTACGACGACAGCCACGAGCGCCCTCTGCTGCAACTCCGCTCGTGGCCACCACTGAACGACATCGTTCACTTGGGACTGAGATAGGAACCAGTTAACACTTCTGAATCAGATAGGCACACGTGAAGACTTGGCTATCGGACAGGCACTAGGCAGGCCTAGCTCAACTATGTATCAGCATTCTGCAGTACTGAGCTATGTAAAAGTTAAGTATTGTATAAATTCTGTGTAATATATATCTCGTTCTAAGTTACTCTAGTGTTTCTAGTTTCTGCTGTCCCACTGGCTGGTCACCTCCTACCTGCACAAGCGTGCATCCTTATTCCTGTGTCGGTACTTTTCTACTCGGCCACCGACACCTACGACGGAAACGAGACACACAAGCGGCGACGACGCTGGGACACAAAACCCTCCACCGCATCCACAGCCCTCCCTTACTCCCTTCCCCTGTCAGTGCCTCCCTTAAACGCCCTTATCCTCTTGTTGCTGCTGTCTGACACCTGGACATGTTGCAGATGCCCTTTCGCTACTTGTATTTTACTCCTCTACGTTCATATTTTTCAAATATTGTGTTTCCGTCAACATTGTCAGAATATCCTGTACGTTTACAAATGATGTAAAGTTATGTTTCTCTTCTCTTAATTTATCTTTTAAAATCTTTAGTAGGGTCAGTGTTGTGTCAAGAGTTGCTACGTTTCTCCGTTCTTCTGTGAATAGTTCATGTTAGAATATTTCAACTGCGATTAAAGTGAAATTTCGTTAATTTTTTCCAGTGTCAACTACTTGTTTCTTAGGAATTTAATTATATTCTTATTGAAATCTAAATTTATTACGCATGTCCCAGAGGTCACTATGTCATCAAAAATCCAGTCCATCACCTGAAAGAAATACGAAAAAAATACTATTATCACTTTCTAGTAATAAACTGTACTTTGTGAGAATGAAGGGGTCAAGAATAACAAGATATCAGAACAGAATTAAATATTTTCAACTAATACTGACTGATCCTATATTCCCGCAGAACACTATTCACAGCGCCAGAGTTATATTTAGTGACTCGAGGATGCGACCGTCAATAGGCTTCCAAACATACACTTATGCATCAGCTTCCAATCATTCGATGACGTGATCGATACAAGGCGAGCACGATGGAGCTGAATAAAAAATGTTAAAAACTTTGTAAATCTATCGGACACAACAGCGTGGCGATTAGTCCGTAGCTTACAAAAAATTTAAAGTAAGGTAAACTAACCTAAGGACAACAAAAAATGTTCAAATGTTTGTATATGCGTGGTCATCAGTCCGTAGCTTACAAACTATTTAAACCTAGGTAAATTAACCTAAAGACAAACACACACACACCCGTGCCCCAGGGAGGACTCGAACCTCCACGGCGAACAACAGCGCGCTCCGCAGCGAGACGCTTTAGACCGCTCGGCTACTCCACCGCGGCAAGGACAACATAAACACTCATGCCCGAGGGGGTATTCGAACCCCCGATCTCGACCGGCCGCGCGCACCACAGCACGGCGCCCCAGTGGGCACAACTAATCCGCCGGGGCAGGGAGCTGAATTATACGTGTTGTTTTATTGTACAGAAAAAAACTAACAACTTAAGCTTTTTATTTCTCAATTTATGGGCCTTCGGCACTACAAACATTACCATGGGCGTCTGAGAGCAGAATTCATGAACAGAATAAAATGGGTTAGCTACTACCGAAACAAAAGAAAAGATTTACTGATTCCCTGCAATGGTTTCGAAGTAATTTTATTTGACAGTACGTATTGTTACCATAGTTGAAGACAATATACACTCGGGTTATTTCAGTAAATGAATGTGACACTATATGTCAGTTCTGTTCATGATTTATTACAGAACTAGTCAAGCACCACATTCGAAATTTAGGTAGTTTTACTCAAGTATAATACGAAAAAATACAAGCGTTTTACAGGTAAACATTTAGAAACTATTGGTTTTAATATGAATACAGTGCCAAAAAAAGAAATAAAATTATTTATTGCGTTCTCATTTGTTCTGCTCTCAAATCAGCTGAAGCATTTCATTTCCTGCACATTACTCAGTTGCTTTTCCCTCCCGTTGACTCATTATGCAGTCCTCTGTTGCCCGATGGTCGCAAACCTTGGCTTCTTACATGGTGGTTTATGGATTGAAAATACTGATGTGTGCGAAGCAGCACGCTGTAACTGGATTTTCTTACGGCAAAAAAACTGCCTTCAACATAAATGCATGTGAATGACATATCCGTTTCCCATTTTACCCTTTTTCTGGCATCCTCTACTGTATTGTCGCTAGGAATGGAACGTCTAATTACTATTTACACTTTCGGTAAAATAATTTTTAAAAAAATGTTCAAATGTTTGTAATTCTATCGGACCAAACTGCGTGGTCATCAGTCCGTAGCTTACAAACTACTTAAACCTAGGTAAACTAACCTAAGGACAAACTCACAGATCCATACCCTCGGGAGGAGGACTCGAACCTCCACGGCGAGCAACCGCGCGCTTCTCAGCGAGACGCTTTAGACCGCTCGGCTACTCCACCGTGGCTAAAATAATTAATAAACGTGGAAAGACGAGGTCCATTTTGATTCAATGATGGCAGGTGTCACTTAGAGGATAGTTCATGTTCAAATGTTTGTAGAACGTATGGGACTTATTAACTACGGGGTCATCAGTCCCTAAGCTTACAAACAACTTATGAACTAGCTAAGACTAAGGACGGCAGAAATATCCATGCCCGAGGGGGGATTCGAACCCCCGACCGTAGTAGCCGTGCAGACCGTGACTGGAGCGCCTCAGTCCCCTCGGCCACCGCGGCCGGCGATAGTACATGTACTGATAATGATTTCAAGGTCGTCAGCTAAGACACGCATTCCTGCTTCCTACAGCGAGTTGAGCTAGTTTGAAGGCATCTGACAGTTGAAAGCCCTGTGACGGGATGGTCCTTCCGGAAAACTTAATTTTATGTGCAATGTTACAAGCTTCCTAGGGTTTTATTTGCGGACGGAGAAGTTAGTACTGCTTCCTCCCACAAGTCCCCTAAAACCTCCACATCCTTGTGGATGCTGTTGTGTAGCAGTGTGCGTTTGTACCGCCCTACAGTACGCACGAGGTGCCGTAGTTGCTGTCCAAGTCTTTATGGAAAGTATAGAGTTCTGACTAACCTGTTGTCTTCTATAGTTGTGTCCCCAGCGCAGAAGACAGCGGACAGGTCGTTGGTTCTTGTACAGCATACAAGTGAAGCTAAAATAAATTCTGTAGGATGGAAGCATAAGAAGCGACTCACGAGATTTTTAATTGTCAGGGATGCCATTTATTAAATAAATTATTAAATATGAACAACTCTTGTTAATACGACACGGCCTATGCTGTCCATAGCTCATGTTGAGACCTCGACTGTTATCACATTTACGCAAATCTTTACTCATGACCGGCGCGGTCCGGCGCGTATAGTGGTCAGCTCGAGACTGAAACTGCTGTGCGTTGCGAGAGGGCATCTGACACTCTACTTCGCGCCAAAACAGGGCCGTCGTGCGCCTTCTGCAAAATCGATCTTCTCTTGTTACAATAAGAGAAAGCACCTTAAACTTTTTAAACTGTCAACATCTAGCCTGTCCTTGAGAGATATTTATCACAAATTGTCAGCTCTGAATAATTAATATTTAGTATGTAAAAAACAAAACTAATTTCAAAAGAAATCACGTGACGTGAAATGCAGCAGCCAATGGGAGAAGAGCACCAGTAACATAGGCGGGCTTTCCCACGGGAACCAGCACCTACTGTGCCATATGCTACTGCTCCCCAACCCCACATTTCAACATATGCTGCACTTCTGTCTTTCTTCCGCGTTTAAGACACGTACGATGTTAGCAAAGAAACGGCCAGCGCCCAGAAATATGAAGTGGCCATAGGCCAGGAATATCACAATGTTTGGGCGAGTATTATCTAGTTCCAAGAATGTATAATAAGAATATTATAACATTCTGCATATACCAAACGCAGCTCAGCGTTCCCCTCCACGAACATGAAGGGTAACGAGAGCTGTAACTGATCGCACTCCTCACCATGAGACCTGGAGTGGTATCAATATCTCTTTGAGGAATGCACTCCATGAGACAACAATCACCAGCCTACGTCGTAAGCGGAAACCACTATCAAGAGCGTACAGGCAGAATCCGCTTTCATGGATGAAGACGACGGTCCGGCATTCCATATCGCAAGTGGAGGCGAAACGCTGCTAGTCATCGAAATATCGGCTTGCCGGAGGGCTTCATTTTCTGCCGTGGTGCTTTCGATCTTTGGCGGGAGGGGGCGCGCAGCGGGTGGAGCTTGCGGTCGGCAGTACCACAGTCTAAAGGCTAGTTTACACGACGACACTACGTTACATGCAACTGCGCTACTGGACATTGCGCATGCGCGGCAGGCGTTCGCGCAACTTATTGGCGAAACTAAACAGTTTCGGCACCTTCCAACTTTGGTGAAACTGATTGCGCGTGTTTTTAGGTTAGGTTATAACCAATACAGAACAAAACACAACGTTAAAGGGGCAACGGAGGAAATAATTCGGTTTTTGAACATATATGCGATGAATAGGTGTTCGTGCGATTTTAAGCAGCGGCGTGTTAGTGCTCTTGAAGCAATTATTCGTGAATTAAATATTGATGGGTTGACGATTAGTGAATTGCAGACTTAATACTTTCAATTTCAAATACTTATACAAACGAACTATGACAATTGTGGAATTCGAAACACGATTCAGGTACTGCAGATACGAATATCTACTCGACAAGAAACGTAATTCAATTTGTAATTTAAGTTATGGTAACAATGCATCATGCATGACAGTATCTTGTTTCTTTATTGCATTACTAACTCTGTTTAAAAGGAAAGTAAACTGCTCTGGTGACATTCTACAATGATTAAAATAGCTTCTAGGGTCTTCAATTACAATTTCTTTTAGCAAGGTCTCTAAGCAACCGAGCTGACGTCTTTTATTAACCCAGTCACAAACCCAAACAAGTTTTTTTATTCTTTTTATGTTTAGTCTTATGCAGTGACTTCGCCAGAGAAGCAATAGCTCCGCCACAACTCTTACAAATACCATAGGGACTGATGACCCCGTAGTTAAGTTCCATAAGCTTAACAAACATTTGAACAGATACCAGAACTTTAATTCTACGGCGACTGCGGCACTCACAAAACAACGAAACTGAAGTGTATAGTATTGGCGCCGTATCTACAGACACACACGAAACCAGTTGCGCGCAATTCATTTCCCGAAACGAGTGTCGCAACCTAGTGTCGTCGTGTAGACTAGCCTTAACATAAGTCACGAAACTCCCAGAGAGTTTCTGCAACTTCGCGACTGCAGCGCTGCCAAGCGACTGGGTCGTATAAACACACCGCGAAGCAGTTTAAGTGAAGCAGCAAATTCAAAATACCTTCGTATTTACGAAATTTTGTGCCACTATAAATTGTAGCAACTATCAAAAGTATAAGTCGGATATCTCTCATATGAAAAGGATGCTAAGAAGTAACAGAATAATGATATGAATAACAAGTGTTCGTTTACGGTGGTTAGTTATACTTTTTGGAACAGAAGTAAATCTTTAACAGTTCATTCACGTCCAAACGTCTGCTCAAAAAAAGTTCAAATGTTTGTAAATCTATCGGACTCAACTAGATGTTTATTAGTCCGTAGCTTACAAACTACTTAAACCAAGGTAATTTTTGAATAACCGGAAATCACCAGTTGAGGTTTTTTGTGATCTCTCAAAGGCTTTTAATTGTTTAAATCGTGGAATTCTTCTGGGTGAGATTAGGTATTGTGGTATGAGTGGGACAGTGCAGAAATGGTTTAAATGATACTTAACTGAAAGAGTGCAGAAAGTTGAAATAAGCAGATCACATGGTACAGAAGAAACAATTAATTTATCTGACTGGGGAGTTATCAAAAATGGGTTCCCACAATGACTTGCCATTCTATATTCAACAAGATGCTAAGATAGCTATAATTGTATCACCAGCAAAAAGAACTATCACACCTTACCAACGAGAATTAATTGATGAAATTGTAAATGATGTCTTTCAGAAAATTATTAAATGGTTCTCTACAAATGGACTTCATTAAACTTTGATAAAACCCAGTCTATACAGTTTCATAAAGTAAAATTTAGACTTTGAACATAAATCTGTAGCTAAGGTAGAATACTCAAAAAGTTTTGGTGTTTGCATTGAAGAACTGGTGAAAGATTGGTGTTTGCATTGAAGATCTGCTGAAACGTTTGAGTTCAGCTCCTTTTGCTATCAGGATCATTGAAAAATTTGGCGATATACACCTCAGTAAATTAGCTTACTCTGCCTATTTTCATTCACTGCTTTCATATGGGATCATATTCTGGGGCAATCCCAACATTTAGTAAAGAAGTACTCATTGTAAAAAAGTGTGTAATCAGAATAATTGCTGGAGCCCACCCAAGAAGTTCCTGCAGACATTTATTTAAGGATCACAATATATATAATTACTCATGAAAATTTTGATTAACAATAAGACCCAATTCAAAAGTAATAGCAGTGTGCAATGCCACAACACTAGGAGAAAGTTTAAATCTAACTTTGTCATGGAAAGGGGTGAATTATGTTGTCATAGTAGTCTTCCGTCACTTACCAAGTAGCATAAAAAATCTGACAGATGGCCAACTGGTATTTAAAAAGGAATTAAAGGAATTTCTGAATGGCAACTCCTCCTACACTGTTAATGAATTCTTAGATAAAACTTAAAAAATAAAAATAAAGAAAATAAAAAAGGATATTAAAAAAATCCTTAAAATATTGTCATGTATAGACACCATGTACTAAACTGACACGTTCCACATGCTTACGAAATGTCGTGTATTTCATCTCTGGAACAAGTATTAATCTAATCTAATCAAACCTAAGGACAACACATATACTGATGCAGGAGGGGGTGGGGGACTCGACCCCCGACGACGAATGGCTTCACGCACAGTAGCACGGCGCCCCAAAGCGCCACGGGTTCTGCTCTTAATCACAATCGCAAATACGTGATCACTGCTTCACAATATTACTGCGGTATAAAAGCAATGTCTGAATGTCTCCAGAAGCAGTTTATAAACTATTTCTGTAGAATTCTGCTATTTCTGCTAAAAATGATAAGCCTGTATACTAAAATATTTAGACGGTTACTTATTAGTTTGATAAAGTGAATACGTAACTACAATTAAATAACACTCTTGTGGCCATTAAAATTGTCACACCACGAAGATGATGTGCTACAGACGCGAAATCTAACCGACAGGAAGAATATGATGTGATATGCAAATAATTTGCTTTTCAGAGCATTCACGCAAGACCGGTGGTGACACCTACAACGTGCTGACACAAGAAAAGTTTCCAACCGATTTATCATACACAAACAGCGCTGACCGGCGTTGCCTGGTGAAATGTTGTGATGCTTCGTGTAAGGAGGAGAAATGCGTACCATCGTGTTTCCGACTTTGATAAAGGTCTGATTGTAACCTAACGCGATTGCGGTTTATCGTATCGCGACATTGCTGCTCGCGTTGGTCACCGTCCAATGACTGTTAGCAAAATATGGAATCGATGGGTTCTGGAGAGCAAAAATGAACGCCTTGCTGGAGCCCAACTGCCTCGTATCACTAGCAGCCGAGATGACAGGCATCTTATCCGCATGGATGTAAAGGATCGTGCAGCCACGCCTCGATCCCTGAGACAACAGATGGGGACGTTTGCCAGACAATCATCTTCACGAACAGTTCGACGATGTTTGCAGCAGCATAGACTATCAGCTCGGAAACCAAGGCTGCGGTTACCCTTGATGCTGCATCACAGACAGGAGCGCCTGCGATGGTGTACGCAACGACGAACCTGGGTGCACGAATGGCAAAAACTCATTTTTTCGGTTGAACCCAGGTTATGTTTACAGAATCATGATGGTCGCATCCATGTTTGGCGACATCGCGATAAACGCACAATGGAAGCGTGTATTCGTCTTTGCCCTCCTGGCTTATCACCCGGCGTGTTGGTATGGGGTGTCATTTGTTCCACTTCCCGGTCACCTCTTGTTCGCATTGACGGTGTAAACTATGTTGTTAATCCTACGGCAGGATCGCCAATTGTGAACTATGTCGTTTGTTATGAATTAATATATATATATATTATCTCAGCAAATAATTATCTTGGGTCGCCAACATATTTCTACAAAATATGGAAAATTAAAATGTTACTGATCAGCTATGATGTGATCATAGATTTTTTTAAACATATAATAAATATTCCTATCTTTTGCAATGTATCAGTTGTACCAAACAAAAAAATGTACTTGAAAAATTATTGGTAAACTGTGGAATATAACTATTTTGTTTCCCCTCCAAAATAGTGGAAAAGGAATGTTCTTAAATTAAAGACTATCTGCTCAAAATCAATTTATTAGAATTAAACATGAATAATAAATCAGATGACATTTCCTATCATGTAAAACAGATAATGGTATTCAAACGATCTTTTATAAATGTTAAAATATTGAGACACAAAAATGACTGGCTGAGTTAAACGTTGGAGGTTTTGCAAAACAGAATGCTATTAGATTGGCTACACCGGGGCTTGAAATTATCGTTAGCCCTAAGCTCCCCAGAGTAAATAGGCAGATCTCAAAAGAATAAAATGAGGGACAGAATCCAACAAGTCTGATTCATCTAACCCCCCCCCCCCCCCGCAAGTGCGACACCTTACCCACACAGATGATCATTGACGGCATCGTCTCAGGCTCGCAGGCAGCAGGCGGTGGGAGAGGGTGAGCTGAAATTTTTATCCGACTGTAATTGCTGCGACCTGTTAAGCAGGGTCGACATGTAACTTAACACAGCGTCACTGGCGTCGGCGTCGCTAGGCAGTTGCTGTGCGATTCTATCACGCTAGTAGACTAATCAATATTTCGCACAGATGACACAAAGGCCATTTGGCACAAATCGATCAGTCACTTGCGTAATAAGATCTGTAAAAAAAAAAAAAAAAAAAAAAAAAAAAAAAAAAAACAGTGCCCGAATTGCAAAGGCGCGAATGCTCAAATAGAGACTTCTAGCAAAACGAAAACTAAAACTGTGGCCGCTCACAGCGTAACCACCTGACAATGTAACGTCCGTGAAGTAAACACAAGTTCTACAAGGTCTTCGGAATCAAACACTAACCAGAGGACCGTTTAAGACGATGTCCTCCCTGCGAATCTAAACGGAGTATTGCGTGTCTCCCGACGTCCGTACACTTCAGACGCTCAAACAGGAGTCACCCGAGATCCGTACACTTCGGACGCTCACACAGGAGTTTTCGAACTCCGTACACTTCGGACGCTCAAACCGCATTCTTTTCGTGCCTCCTCGCGCTCTGCCGCAGCTCACGGCAAGTGACGGGCGGCCACACCCACATGCGAAAAGACGTACAAATCTCTGATCACGGCTAATAGTCAAACCAATCGGATAGCGTAGCGCCGTTGATAAATTGTTTAGCTGTCATACTAAAATACTCTGCCGAATCAGGGCGCGTTCTTTGCGGCTGCCAAAAAGCTCCGCCCAAGCCACCAAAGCTTCCCGCGGATTTCAGCGTTCCCAGGGTGAGTGTCCTGCAAGGAATTTCATCTTGCTCCTAGCTATGGTCACAGAACCTAAAAATGTTGACGTTGTGCTATATATACAGCCGCTGGAGCCAAACCCCTGGGGCGCCAGATGGGCAGAAAGCTTTCCTCTCAACCATTAGACACTAACTATGTTCAAACTCTGCTGCCTTCAAGGAAGGTTTTTTTAGATAACGCCTAATGGCAATACGTCTCCATAAACAGCCCGCGGCCCAGAGCACTCTGCTATTGTTTGTATCCGGCAAATTCCTCTCTTGCCAAATGACTAAAAAGGCAGTCCCCGCTATCGCCCACCGTAAACCGCGGTCCAGCATTGTGTAAAGCGTCCTACACACTCTAAACATTCTGCCAGGTATACTCCGCCCCCCGGACGTAGCGTGGCGCCGAGGAGGACAAGTCAGCCCCTCTCGTCCTTCCCCGAAGGCGAGCGAAAGTTGGTGGGAGGGGGAGACCTCCAAGAGCTTCTCTGCTCTGCGCGGCCTGACCGTACCCAACACGGAAAATCACTTTCTAGCAGCCAAGCTGCGCCAATAAATATTAAAATCCCGATATTTTCATATAAACATTGTACTACAATCCCAGGAGCCCATCACCCCTGATGTGTCCGCAAAGGCACAGAAATCAAAATAAAGAAAGATCTAGAGAGAAAAATGTTACATATTCCAATAATTAGTGTAAAGAGAAAGATACAGTAACACAAGGTTAGTATGAAATAATAGACTAATTACAGCCCCCGTCTCACAACGGCACTTTGAACAGTGGCCGTTACATTTCAGATGTGTTACATCCCGTGTTTCTACCCTTCATTCGATCCCTGCGACACCCTACATTTCAGCAGGTCCTGTACGGGCCTTTCTGGATGTGGAAAATGTTCAACTGCAGCCCTGGCCAGCACATTCTCCACCTCTCTCACCAACTGAAAACGTCTGGTCAATGGTGGCCGAGCAACTGGCTCGTCACAATAGGCCAGTCACCACTCATTATTAACTGTGGTATCGTGTTGAAGCTGCATGGGCATCTGTACCTGTACACGCCATCCAATCTCTGTTTGACTCAGTGCCCAGGCGTATCAAGTCCGTTATTACGGCCAGAGGTGGTTGTTCTGGATACTGATTTTTCAGGATATATGCACCCAAATTGCGTGAAAATGTAATCACATGTCAGTTCTAGTATATTTGTCCAACAAATACCCGTTTGTCATCGGCATTTCTTCTTGTTGTAGCAATTTTAATGGCCAGTAGTGTATGTTCATATTTTTGTGAGTAACGAAATAATAACAAATGTTCAAATGTTTGTATAGCTTATAGGACTTAACTACGGGGTCATCAGTTCCTAAACGTTCAAACTACTTACGAACTAGCTAACACTAAAGACGGCACAAATATCCATGCCCGAGGGGGGATTCGAACCCCCGACCGTAGTGGCCGTGCAGACCGTGACTCGAGCGGCTCAGTCCCCTTGGATACCGCGGCCGGCAAATAATAACATTAATACTTGCGTTACAAGCGTTAATAACAAAGTAAGAGACATGTTTAATGGAAAAATTAATGTAAAAACAGCCGAATTTAACTGATTCAGTCATGAACAGGTATTTACGAATATGAGTACATTTGCCACTTATTTCACTGAAAACAAGTAAAATAAAAATATAAATTTCTATAATGGTCTCTTATTACTACGACAGGCAGTTTTATTGACGTTTGTCAATTGCGTTTGGAGTCTAATGATCCACATATTGTTACATTTCACTCAGTTTTCTTATACGCGCATATGCTTTGGGTGTAATTATTTGAGCTTAAAAAGCCAATGTTTCCAAGAGTCTTCCGTTTGTGATTCAGCTGTAGCAGTAATTATGAAATTGAGTTTGTCTTTGTTGGGAAACAGTTTCATTGCTCTTGCCGTTTTATTTCTGTGTCTTGGACGCTTTTCTTTTATCTACAGCTCTGGTAGCTGTGTTGTTACGTTAAATACTGTAGTTATTGCATTATGTAATAGCTTCATACGTTCCACACTCACCACATTTTGCTAGAATTGCAGTGAAGAAACCTTAACGTTAGTGAGAATAAAAGCGGCCTCTTTTTGCGAAGGGGCAGATTTTCTGGGGTTCCCATGCCAAAAATTTTATTTTTAGTAGAATATTAAGTTCTTTAGTAAAAGAATCTAGGTTACAAAGGTAATTAAAATAAACTGCCGTGTAACGTATCTCTCATTCCTCGTCAGGTAACTTATGAAATCGAAGAAAGACGAATGGGAAGCTATTTTTTTAAAGTTATTACCTATTTTTATGTCTCTACACACGTTCTCTAGTGTAAAAAAATATGTTAAAATGAATATAAACGATGATGTTGGCACTCATCCAATATCGTATTCAGAAATGCAGCTCGCCGAATTTGGGAGCTCTGCTATCGCAGTGTATAACAAAAATATGAGTGGGAGTGTTGTAACTGTGTATGTTAGGCAGTGGTGCTACTTCTACCCAGCAAGCGCAATCGTTACATGCCCCGGTACTGTGGATGTGATTTACGCCAGGAGAGACTTCTCAGCCACATGGAACCTTTCCTGTGTTGCGTGGCAGATTTTTGCTTCCGTCATTGAAATTTGCACTAATCAAACGGTGAGCTCCCTTTGAACTTCTAATTTCGGCGGCCGTACTTCTATTCCAATCAGTGGCAGCGTATGAACTATAGCTGTTCCGATTCACCATGCCAAGTAACATTCATGGTTACTAAATCGTCACGGTTATCGTCTCGTGAACAGTGCCCTGCTCAGCCTATGTGATTGTTGTAAGAATAAGAGCCAGCATTTATGGATTCATTAACACTTTCAACTGTTCTTGAACCTGTGAGTGGGTACTTCCTATTATAGTCTGCATGTTTACGAGACCACACCGGTGATACGTGTTGGTGGTCCAATGGGCACGAAACTCATACATTCAGTAAGTGTATGCAACAAATTTATTAATTACTATATTCTAAGACTGTACCACCACTGTGATCTCATTTTTTGTACTTTCTAACTTTGTAACTGATTGTTTGGTATTATCAATGTTTATATGACTCTGAAAAGATTTGATGTTTAATATTTCGCCAAAATTGAAATTTAAATGGGCATTAAATAGGTCATTCTGGGGCAAGTACACAGCTGCCTTGTATGCTCCTTGTCTGATCAGTTATTTGGTATTTCAATAGACTGTTAGAACTTGTAAGTCTTGCATATCTGTTTCTTTCAAATCTGTTCGTAAGGAGAGGGGACCGGTCACTCTGGTGTTTGTTTTTAACCAGTTGTTTGTTGACTTCTTCATTGTTTACGTATATTAATACGTGAGCATTTAATTACAATCTCGCTTTCTATGCCGTGGCGGAGCGGCCGCGCGCATTGAGGCGCTATGCTCAGATGCGCGAGACCCCCGTCGAGAGTTAGAATCACTCTCCCCCCCCCCCCCCACCTCGCCCCTCGGGCATCGATATTTTGGATATTTCTGTCGTCTTTAGTGTAAAGTAGTTCATAATTAGTTTGTAAGTTTAGGGACTGATGACCCCGCAGTTAAGTCCCTTAACCTTAACAAATATTTGAACATTTGAATCACTTATCATAATTATAAATTTATATGCCCAGAGACTGTTTAGCGTCTCGAAAATGCCAAGATAAACGTAAAGTATTGAATTAAAATTTCTCCTGCGACCTGAAATCGAACCCGAACCTCCATGCTCACTAATTTTAATTCAGTGCATCACCTTTAACCTTAATGTCTTTGGCATTTTCGAGACGCAAAACAGTCTTTGGATGTACAGAGTATTACAAAAAGGTACGGCCAAACTTTCAGGAAACATTCCTCACATACAAAGAAAGAAAATATGTTATGTGGACCTACGTCCAGAAACGCTTAATTTCCATCTTAGAGCTCATTTTGGTATTTCTCTTTAAATGTAAATTGAAATAGTTCGTGCAGACAATTGTCAAAATACCCAATTGTTTCGTTAGTACGTACTGTACTTCCTCGATTCACGTCATCAACACAGATTTTCTGTGAACGTTTGGGCAGGAATTGTTGGTGATGTCTTTATTGGGCCTCAAGTTCTTCCACCTACGCTCACTTGAGCACGTTATCATGATTTCGTACGGGATACTCTGCCTGTGCTGCTAGAACATGTGTCTTTACAAGTATGACAAAACATGTGGTTCATGCACGACGGAGATCCTGCATATTTCAGCCGACGTGTTCGTACGCTTCTCAACAACAGATTCGGTGACCGATGGATTGGTAGAGGCGGACCAATTCCATGGTCTACACGCTCTCCTGACATCAACCCTCTTGACTTTCATTTATGGGGGCATTTGAAAGCTCTTGTCTACGCAACCCTGGTACCAAATGTAGAGACTCTTCGTGCTCGTATTGTGGACGACTGTGATACAATACGCCATTCTCCAGGGCTGCATCAGCGCACCAGGGATTCCATGCGACGGAGGGTGGATGCATGTATTCTCGCTAACGGAGGACATTTTGAACATTTCCTGTAACAAAGTGTTTTAAGTCACGCTGGTATATTCTGTTGCTGCGTGTTTCCATTCCATGATTAATGTGATTTGAAGAGAAGTAATAAAATGAGCTCTAACATGGAAATTAAGCGTTTCCGGACACATGTCCACATAACATATTTTCTTTCTTTGTGTGTGAGGAATGTTTCCTGAAAGTTTGGCCGTACCTTTTTGTAACAGCCTGACACACTGCAGACTGCTAACGTAGATACGAGCTTATGGAATAGGTTCACAGATTTGTGACTGGCTGGAAGACTTCCTAAGTAATAGAACGCATTACGTTGTTCTCGACGACGAGTGTTCATCAGAGACGAGTGTATCATCAGGCGTGCGCCAGGGGAGTGTGACAGGACCGCTATTATTTTCTATCTATATAAATGATCTGATGGACACAGTAAGTTGTAATTTGCGGCTGTTTGCTGATGATGCTGTGGTGTATGTGAGGGTGTCGTCTGTAACTGGCTGTAATAGCATACAGGATGACTTAGACAAAATGTCTAGTTGGTGCGAAGAATGGCAGCTAGGTCTCAATGTAGAAAAGTGTAAAGTGATGCGCATGAGTAGAAAAAACAATCCCATAATGTTCGAATACAGCATTAGTAGTGAGCTTCTTGATGCTGTCGCGTCGTTCAAATATCTAGGCGTAACATTGCAGAGCGATATGAAATGGAACAAACATGTAAGGACAGTTGTGAGTAGGGCGGAGAGCCGACTTCGGTTTATTGGGAGAATTTTGGGAAGATGTACTTCACCTGTAAAGGAGACCGCGTATAAAACGCTTGTACGATCACGTCTTGAGTATTGCTCAAGTGTTTGGGACCCGACCAGATCAGTTTAAAGGAAGACATAGAGGCGGTTCAGAGGCGAGCAGCTAGATTTGTTACCGGTAGATACGACCAATGCGCGAGTGTCACGGAAATACTCCGGCAACTCAATTGGGGATCGCTGGAAGAAAGACGACGTTCTTTTCGTGAATTTCTGTTGAGTAAATTTAGAGGACCGGAATTTGAAGCTGAGTGTAGTACGATCTTGCTGCCCCCTTCTTACATTTAGCGTAAAGATCACAAAGACAAGATAAGAGAAATTAGGGCTCGTACGGAGGCATATAGGCATTCTTTTTTTTTTTTCTCGTTCCATTTGGGAGTGGAATATGAAAGGAAATGCCTAGTAGTGGTACAGTGTACCTACCGCCACGCACCTTACGGTGTACTGCGGAGTATGTATGTAGAGGTATAAATTTATAATTATAATGTAACTAGATTCCATTTTGTGTGCCAGCCCACCACAGAATTATAATGAAATAACAGGTTTTCGCTTGGTAGGCGATGTGAGATGTTTCTTTTATTTAACTTCAAAACATATCGATTTCGTCCCTATGATGGGACATCATCAGTGCTGTTAAAAACAAGGTACCTTGGTCAGACATTCTTGGTGTATGTAATCTTATTGTAATGTCAATGTCTGACCAAGGTACCTTGTTTTTAACAGCACTGATGATGTCCCATCATAGGGACGAAATCGATATGTTTTGAAGTTAAATAAAAGAAACATCTCACATCGCCTACCAAGCGAAAACCTGTTATTTCATTATAATTATGATGTTTATATCAACTTAGCCTAAGGTAAAAGGCAGGAATGTACCGATATGTCCAATGCCGAGGTGCTATTGCGATGCATGGAGCGCCTTGGTAGTAGTGGCAATATTTCATGGAACACAGAAGCTCAATTACATGGAGGGAAGTCGTACTCAGACTATTCCGAGGCGCATTAATTGCTAGTGTTGCGGTGGTCTGGTGTTTGAGACGTCTGCCTAGTGAGGATGTAGGTCCGGCTTCGATTCCCGGCAGCAACACAAATTTTATTTCAATGCTTCACATGTAACTTTTGTAGATCGTGAATGTTGT
This sequence comes from Locusta migratoria, assembly GCA_026315105.1. NCBI lineage: Eukaryota > Metazoa > Arthropoda > Insecta > Orthoptera > Acrididae > Locusta > Locusta migratoria. The sequence goes on from CM048748.1 coordinate 389,293,636, forward strand.
CAGAGGAACCTCACAGGCGTCTTGCTAGTGAAGCGGTGGTGCGGAGCGTACAGAGGCAGCGCGGCAGGGCGTGCTGGCCGCAGACTGCAGTTTAGTCGATATTTCAACTGTTTTAAGGTGTGTGTGGTTTCGTTAGGAGCCGTACCAGCGGAATGTTATTTTCTAGTTTTCTTTTGTCTTGCTGGTCATTTCTCGTTTTCTTCTGACATTATTATTCTTTTTTTTTAAGTATGCATAATACGTTTGTTGTGGATGGTTTTGAGTTCCACCTGTTACGATACATTTAAACTTACATTTAAGCTTATCGCCTCCGGTTCCCTCTGACTCGCAATGCAACTAATTTAATTTCGTTCGTCATTTTTTACTTAAAAACAAGCGAGAAGACGTAACCGTGATAGTAGTTTTTACTCACTCTCTGCTCTGTATCTAATCGGTGTAGACATCTTTCATACCTGTATCCACTAATGTAAGTGATGCAAGTTGTTGTAAAAATATATTACTTAAATTTAAAATCATCCCCTCTCTTTAGCTTTTATTTAAATGAATCCCTCCACGTCAAACACTTATTTTCTACTGTTTTCAGCTCGTCGACGTCCGTAATAGTTTAATGCTCATACGCCATTACAATCGCTTCGCATTGTCTGCAAAATTTCAATCAATCTATCATCCTTATACTATACTTTGCTTGAATTTAGAACCTGCAGTCATTTCTTTTGTAATTTCACATAGTCCGATCTTTTTTATTATTATTATTCTATCATTACCAGTAGCTTCTTGTTCCACCCCCGGTCACACAACAATGAAAATTTTCAAATGTTTGTTAAGCTTACGGGACTTAACTACGGGGTCATCAGTCCCTAAACTTACAAACTACTTATGAACTAGCTAATTCTAAGGACGGCACAAATATCAATGCCCGAGGGGGGATTCGAACCCCCGACCGTAGTGGCCGTGCAGACCGTGACTGGAGCGCCTAGGTCCCCTCGGCTACCGCGCCCGGCAACAATGAAAAGCGAAGTGAACAGTCTGAACATTGATCTACTACGGAAAGTATCTCCAACGATCACATATTAAAAACAAAAGTTATCATTTCCAGCTTCTACAATACGAAGTGCAGGATCCAGCTAGATGCTTTCCGTAAGTCTTATAACGCGCTGTTGCTTGTATCGTGCCTGACTTTAATATGCAACCCGCGGTTTACTTGCTTTAATGTTCATTTTGTGCTGTACTTTAAGTAATTTCAAAATTCGAAAAATTCGGTACCATCAATTCCTTGTTCAAAAAATATAATCGCGGAATCTCCTTTAACAGTTATGGCATCATACGAAACAACGTTATACCCCCTCCCCTCCTCCTTCAGCGCGAAAGGTTGTCCTCAGCACCACAAGTGATTCAATGACGGTCACAATGTAGTCTTGACCGTCAATGATGTAACTATAGTGGGAGACGTACTAGACGTGTGCCCGTAATCCCATTGCAAGTAACAGGTTGGTAACAGTTCGTGCTGACACTTACGGACTGACAGACATGTGTGCTATAGTAGTAGTACGATCTGCCACTGCCGCCCTTACAGTACTACTATCTTGGCGCATGTCTGTGCTGCGTGTCCGTGCAGAACGTTGTGTACCCGTGTGAGAATTTCACTTGGCCATTGCCACCAACATTGTTAAAGAACTGACGCAGCATGTGACAACTGATCGACAGCACTAGGCCACTCGGAAAGGGCCAATTTAACCCTTTTCAAAGACGCTTAGTTCGCTGTAGCAAGTACGCTTAGTCCCAGTAGCATTGTGTCTGTTTGCTTTACATGTTGACTCCTACGGTTGCAGATATTTCCCATGAAAGGCTAAGATGGACGAATAGAAATCACTATAATTCCGGTATCAGGAACACGTGAGGCAAACCTTACTTTACGACTTATCTTAGAAGATAGATTATGGAAAGGTTGGAACGTGCTACAATCATTAAAGTTACAAAGGGAATTATTAAAAGGGAGGAATAATAATTAATAACAGGGTATAAGCTTACAGCTTTAGTCAAGTTAAACCCCAGAAAATAGGTCCGGCCCTAAGCGGCCCATTAACAACAAATTCACGACCTCTTAGAAAACCAACCAGAAACGCCGATCTCAGACTGATAGGCAATATTAAACGTAAGGTCACACGAGACCTCTTACAGACCCTTTAAGCAATGAAAGAGGTAGAGAGAAAATCCCTTCATATTTAATCAATCTTACATGGTTCTCAATAGTATACTACCCTACGTTAATAATACAGTTACAAAGTAAAAAGTCACTGATTTATCCAGAGTACAATGATTCCATTAAGAAATGCATGTCTTTTACAGGAATTGCAAGTCACAATTTACTATGGAAGAACTGGAAATAATTTAAGTTCATAATTAGAAGCAGCCGTACGCATGATGAGCCCTATACCGGTGCGGAATCCAGAATCCAGACAACACACCAGTGGCAAGCAGTGTGTCAGGATGCCAAGTAACAGTCACTGCTCAGACTCGCGTGCACCGAACCGGCCATACAGTAGGGAAGAGCACACCATACAGAACACAAATGTTCAAATGTTTGTATAGTCTATGGGACTAAACTATGGGGTCATCAGTCCCTAAACTTACAAACTACTTATGAACTACTTACAAACTAGGACGGCAAAAATATCCATGCCCGAGGGAGGATTCGAACCCCCGACTGTAGTGACCTTGCAGACCGTGACTGGAGAGCCTTAGTCCCCTCGGCCACTGCGGCCGGCACAGAACACAAGCTGCAATATAACAAACAAACAGTCACTGCACATAGAAAGGCCACTTTTCATTTAAAATATTCAATATATTTATAAGCGAATTTACTTAAACTACTGAATATTTTTAAGCGAGAAAACTTCACCCTTCTGCCTCTTCAAGAAGAATAACTTAGAATATACAACAGTCTAATGCAAAACAACAGGTAAATGTATAAGTTCATCTAACAACAAACAGCAGAAAATCTTTATACCACCTCGATGTACAGCTTACCGTTTATCACTTGAGTATGCAAATCCGTATCATAGTTCGGGGTCTCTTTACATATGTTGCCACTTCCAAACATCAAACCAGGTTATTGAATCAGCCACAACCCAGTTTTAACAGGGCCACACACACTACACAGCCTTCCAAATAGGCTAGGCAAACAAGCGCTTCTCCCAAGAACATACAGCCAGTTGTAAAACACATAGCAGATCGCACAACATAGTGTGAATCATCATATTGAGGCTTGCAAAGCGATAATGTCAGCAGTAGTATGGTAGTGGGCACTGAGCGCCACTGAGATTCTACCCATGATGCATTGTGCAAGTGCCGCTACCCTCACCCCTCCTCCCTCAGCCAATTGCCAGACTGCAGATCAAAGGATGCCATCATAGGACGATTGATAGGTCTTCCTGGAAGGACGAAGGATGATTGACAGTTTACATTTAGGTCCTTTTGATTGTCATCAGCACTGCTTGTCTGACCGCTAATCAAAGGACACCGCCATAACGCATTTAAGGATGATTGACAGGTTGCAAGTAAACAACACCTCCCTCGGCCACACACCTGGCCTACACGACACCCCCCTCCACCCCTCGGCGCCGCCGCCAGACAGGCAGCACCTGCGATAGGTCCAGACCTGTCAACCCCTCGACATGTCTGTACTTGCACCCTCTGCCACACACCTGGCTGAAACCACGACCCCTACTGACTCGGCCAATTGCCGGACTGCCGCCGCTGCCAACAGATGCTAGCCCTTCCTCCACACTCGCAACCACTTCTCAAGGGACGCCGTCATCCACCCTACCTGCGAAAACAAACAAAACCGCGACGATTGTCTTGACCTCATTGACATCTCTAAACAACACCGTCCCTGCCGGCCGACTCCTGCACCCTGGAAAGGGGCGTACTGCACTCTTTTTTACCGCGACCACGCCCCGCCAGGTCAGCAGCCAATTAAATTGCATATTTATTATTAAGCGCGCCGCAGCGATCCGTTCGTCAGATCTCGATTTATGTAACAATAATTTCCGCCGTTTATTATTATTCTCGGGAAAAATAGAGCTACCACAGTCTTCTTCGTATGTATTTTTAACAAGAATTTCGGTGTAATGTTAAAAAACAATTTAGAACAGAAATGCTTAGTTGGTCTCATGTAGTAGTAAAATATTAAAACTCGTATGCAAAATTTGCAAGTAAGAATTTATCGATGCGCAAACACTCCCATCTCTGTCCATGCTCTTCGCACAGACTACAGCCAACAGACGTGTTTAATAATAATAGCGCAGGTTAGATAATAAACGCCATGAACTTACGTATCCATCTTAACATATACTCTTTCGATATCCAAAAAGAAATCTCACCAGAGCCAACTAACTAAAAGAAAAGAAATGGTCCATTTCAGAACTCGACCACAGCCTTAGATCTATAAATGTATCTCTTCGTTTAGACCAGAGGTGGGCACAAATCGGCTCAATGAGCAGCGCTCCGGCTCAGGCCGGAAAAAGAGCAGCGTTCGCGCTCGGCCGGTAGTTATCCTAGTTGCCGCTAGAGGTATGCATGCTTCCTGGCGCACCTGACAAACGTTCGATACGGCGAGTTAAAGTACGCCGCGACAGACTCAGACTTGGAAAGTAACGTGATAACTATGGACATAGTTCGTCTGCTATGACTTCCAAACTCTGCTTCACAAATTCACCGTCAAAAAATGGTCGCTAAGTATGGGCTATCAGCAAAGATATTCTGTAACTAGCACGAACAGCTGCGTCGGAGGATGAGGCATCACATTCCTGTGTAAAAAATTAACAGAGTTGTCATTTCAAAGGAAAATTGGTTTTATTAAACAAAACATAGTGATCAACTTATCTGGTAAGTAGATACAGCGTTTTAATACATACCTCTACTTTACTTCCTTCCTCGCATAGATTATTAAGAAGATTAAGTTGCATTTCACCTTCTATACTTCCATACTGGTTGAAGTGATGTGTTCTATAGTGGCGTTCTAAACTGTACTTTGTTGCCTAGTATTTTACCACATACCAAACATTTTGCTCCTCCTCCGCTTTCAGTGAACAAGTAATCACACTCCCAACTAGAGTTGAACTGGAAAATAGAACGCCACTTTATCGTGCCGATTTGACTAGCCATTTCAACTCCACAACGTACTGTACCATAATGTAACATCATAGATTATAACGAAAACTCTGAAGTACAAAATTCGAACTAACAGATGGCACTGTTAGCGGTGTCTCCTGAAACAAAACAAAAAAATCACTCTTATCTTTATAAGATATTGGCCAGCTCGACTGGACGTTTCAGAGAAGAGTTTCCAGTATTATGTTTATAAGTTACTTACTTATAAACTTAATAGCATTTTTCAGAAGATACCCCTAGTAGTGGAATCTGTTCATTCGAGTTGGATACTAAAGAGTTTGTACTATTATCTTTATAAGTTATTTTGTAACGCACTCAGCCAGATGCATTTCTGTGGCTACATTAGGGCGTTGGCTGCGCTTAACGCCACCTAGTCTTTTCAGCAGGAACTACGTGATAGACGCCAGCTGCTTGTGGCTCTGCTCCCGCTCAGACAAGCGGCTCTGAGAGTGCGGCTCGCTCATTGCCCACCTCTGGTTTAGACGATGCAAGCAACAGCCATCGAAGGGAATGTAGCTTGTATGCCAACCACTCTTTCGATGAAACAGCAACAACAGCAGCAGCAGAAGACGGCATATTGTTTATACAAAAGTTCCAAATAAAGAAAATCGGCAATGACATGTAGTACAACGTCTCTAAATATACATCTGCAAGCAATGTTAACAATCGTCCAGAACGCAGAGCGCTCTCTCGGCAGGATACATAAAAGAAACATATGCTAAGTGTTTAAAAACACCTAAGTTACATCTCCAAATGATCAAAACCATCTATGCAGACGGACCACTCTGACAAGGATAGCTCGCACTGCATTTATTTAATTGAGCTGAGCCATGCCTAAAGTTCCGAAATTTAACACACTCTCTCCCTCTCTCTCTCTCTCTCTCTCTTTAGCGATCTTGCCCTGTTACGTTTCCTTCTTAGATCGAGGTATAGATCCGTCCTCCGAGAATTCGGGTACTTTAAATTTACCTCTTATTTCCTTGCAACAGTAGAACACATCCCATCTAAGGAATCTCTATGTCCTGTTACGATGCAAACTACATTTATATGACACCGATATTCCAGCGCCCCAGAAGACATTTAAACCCTATTGTGCAAAAATACGTGAAGTAATTTAACGATTTCCCTACCGTCTACACTAAAACTTTTCTAATGTATTGGCCTAACAACACTCTTATTCGACAATACAGCAACCACAGAACCGAAGTTATCTGCCCAACGCAACACCGATTTCCAGTACAATAATTTATTATTTCTTATTTTAATAAATCTTAGTTCGGATTAGTGGAATGCACAAGAAAGGAACTTGGAGTAGGAATTTTGTGGGTAAAGGTCGGGTCGAGCTGGAAATCGGTGTTGCATTGGGCAGGTAACTTCGGTTCTGTGGTTGCTGTATTGTCGAATAAGTGTGTTGTTAGGCCAATACTTTCGAAAAGTTTTAGTGTAGACGGTCGGAAATCGGTAAATTACTTCACGTATTTTTTTATTTCGACTCTCCGTTGCACAATAGAGTTTAAATGTCTTCTGGGCCGCTGGAATATCGGTGTCAGATAAATGTAGTTTGCATCGTAACAGGACATAGAGATTCCTTAGATGAGATGTGTACTGCTGTAGCAAGGAAATAAGAGGTAAAGTTAAAGTACCCGAATTCTAGGAAGGCGCATCTATACTTCGATCTAAGGAGGACACCGAACAGGGCAAGATCACTAAAGAGAGAGAGAGAGAGAAAGAGAGAGAGAGAAAGAGTGTGTGTCTGTGTGTTAAATTTCGGAACTTACGGCATGGCTCAGCTCCATTAAATAAATTCAATGCGAGCTATCCTTGTCAGAGTGGTGAGTTTGCGTAGATGGTTTTGATCATTTGGAGATGTAACAACAACAGCATATGTTTCTTTCATATAGCCTGCCGAGAGAGCGCTCAGCGTTCTGGACGACTGTCTTCAGCCGCTGCTGTTGTTGTCGAATGAGTGGTTGGCATACAAGTTACATTCCGTTCGATGGCTGTTGCTTGCATCGTCTAAATGAAGAGATACCTTTATATATCTAAAGTTGCGGTCGAGTTCCGAAACGGACCATTTCTTTTCTTTTGGTTAGTTGGCTCTGGTTAGAATTGTTTTTGTATATCGAAAGAGTATATGTTAAGATGGATACGTAAGTTTGTGGCGTTCATTGCCGTAACCTGCGCTATTATTGTTAAACATGTCTGTCGGCTGTAGTCTGTGCGAAGAGCATGGACAGAGATGGGAGTGTTTGCGCATCGATAAATTCTTACTTGCAAATTTTGCATACGAGTTTTAATATTTTACTACTACATGCTGTAGTATACGAGAGCAACTAAGCATTTCTGTTCTAAATTGTTTTTAGCACTACACCAAAATTCTTGTTAGAAACACATACGAAGAACACTGTGGTTGCTTTATTTTTTCCGAGAATAATAATAAACGGCGGAAATTTTTGTTACATAAATCGAGATCTGGCGTACGAATCGCTGCGGCGTGCTTAATAATAAATATGCAATTTAATTGGCTGCTGACCTGGCGGGGCGCGGTCGCCGTAAAAAAGAGTGCAGTACGCCCCTTCCCGGAGCGCAGGGGTCTGCCGGTGGGGGCGGTGTTGTTTAGGGATGTCGATGCGGTCAAGACAACCATCGTGGTATTGTTTGTTCTCGCGGGTAGGGCAGGTGGCGGCGTCCTTTGAGAAGCGTTCGCGAACGTGGGACGGGGTAGCATCTGTCGGCGGCGGCGGTCCGGCAATCGGCCGAGTGAGTAGGGGTCGCAGTTTCGGCCAGGTGTGTGGCAGACGGTGCAAGTACAGACATGTCGAGGGATAGACAGGTCTGTACCTGTCGGAGGTGCTGCCTGTCTGGCGGCGGCGCCAAGGGTTGGACGGGGCTGTTGTGTAGGTCAGGTGTGTGGCCAAGGGAGTTGTTGTTTACTTGCAACCTGTCAATCATCCTTAAGTGCGTTATGGTGGTGCCCTTTGATTAGCGGTTGGACAAATATCGTTGATGACAAAAGGACCTAAATATAAACTGTCAACCATCCTTTGTCCTTCTGGGAATACCGATCAATCATCCTGTGGCGGCATCCTTGATCTGCGGTCCGGCAATTGGCTGAGGGAGGAGGGGTGGGGGTAGTGGTACTCGCGCAATGCTTCATGGGTAGAATCTCAGTGGTGCTCAATGCCCACTACCGTACTACTGTCAGCTTATCTGGTCCTCTTGCTGTGAGCTACTAGACACATTGCTTGATATCCCGGAAGCTACAGGCTCCACAATAACAACGAATGCATCTCGTTCTCCAAGCCGTCACACCGGAGCCCGAGTACTGCCCGCTCATGTGACAACTGCCGCATGCATACAAGGAAAGCCCACCGAGCACTCACTTCTACCCAAACTACCGCTCTCTACACCAAAAGCCCTCTGTCCACTTAAATCCACCGGCGGCTGACCAAATATAATCAAGCCAGACAGATCGAGAGGACGGCTTAGATCAACCTATAACCATAGATCAAACTGGCGCCAGTGTCACCACACATCAAAGGCAAACCCACATTTCTAGCTGTTGTAGATTTGGAAAAGGCTTTTGACAATTTTGTTTGGAGTAGACTCTTTCAAATTCTGAAATCAGCAGGAGTAAAATTCAGGGAACTGAGGGTTATTTACAACTTGTACAAAAACCAGACAGCAGTTATCATAGTTGAAGGGCATGATAGGGATGCAGAGGTTGGAAAGGGAGTAAGACAGAGTTGTAGCCTTTCTCCAGTGTTACTCCATTTATACACTGAACAATCCATAAAGGAAAGCAAGGAGAAATTTTGATAAAGAATTAAAGTTTAGGGTGAAAAAATAAAATCATTGTCCATTATGTAATTCTGTCAAATACAGCAGAGGTCATGGAAGATCAGTTGAACGGGATGTACAGTGTGTTGAAAGGTGCATACAAGATGACCATACACAAGAGCAAAACAAGGGTAATGGAGTGCAGTCTAAGAAAATCAAGCGATGCTGAAGGATTTAGATTAGGTAAGGAAACAATGAAGTTGGTAGATGAGTTTTGTTACTTGTGCAGTAAAATGAAACACGATGGTCGCAGTACAGAGGATATAAAATGCAGAATGGCAATGGGAAGAAAAGAGTTTTTGAAGGAGGGAAGTTTGTTAACATCGAATATTAATCTTAGCATAAGTAAGTCCTTTCTGAAGGCATTTGTGTGGAGTGTTGCCTTGTATGGGAATGAAACATGGATGATAAACAATGCAGACAGGAAGAGGGTAGAAACTTTTGAAATGTAGTGACGATTAGGTGGTTTGATAGCGTAACGAATGAGGAGGTACCGAACAGGAAAAAATGTTCAAATGTTTGTTAAGATTAAGTGACCTAAATGTGGGGTCATTATTGCCTAAACTTACAAGCTACTTATGAACTTCCTTATACTAAAGACGACACAAATATCAATGCCCAAGAGGGGATTCGAACCCCCGACCGAAGCGGCCGTGCAGACTGTGACTGGCGCGCCAGAGACCGCTCGGCCGCAGCGGCCGATTAATGAACAGAATTGGGGAGAAAAGAAATTTCTGGCATCCCTTGACTAAAAGAAGAGATCGACTGGTAGGACAAGTTCTTAGACATCAAAGAATCATGTATTTAGCGTTGTAGATAAGTGTGTGGGGGTAAAAATTGCAGAGGGCGACCAAGGGATGAATACAGTAAGCAGGTTCACATGGATGTAGGGTGCTTATGATGAGACGAAGAAGCTTGCTCAGGATAGAGTAGTGTGGAGAGCTGCATCAAAGCAGACTATCCCCGAGGTAGAATCTGCCGTCATCATCTACCACGAAGCGAAAACACTGGTTTAAGTAATCCAACTCGGCCGTCGGATGCAGCAAACAGTTTTGAACTTTGGTTTGAACATAGTGGTCCACGTCTACAGAAATTCAATTTCTTGTTTCATCGGTTCTTGGTTCAATATTTATTTCTGGTGACACAATAAAGAACCATGCAATATTCTAGAATATTTATTATTGCACGAATTGTTTGTTGGCATATACTCCATAGTCAGCCAACAACTACAAAGATATAACCATATAAATGTGAAAGTTTAACGTTCAGAGATGTTACATTGGTGTATCTGAGTATCTCGGTTATTTTTTAAGAATTATTACGGGTTTGAAAATAAACGAAGAGGAATTATTCCATTGAAATTTCTGCAAAAAAACTACTGAAAATAATAAAACCTGTGACCTTACCAACTTTAGAAAACTGAACTGAGGTACGGCATATTCACCTGTTTAAAATCTTTTAAGCATAAAGTTCTACAGCTATAGGTTCATAAATTTTTAGGCATTATCTGATGATGCTGTAGCAACCGAAAACCGATTCGGCAAATGAAAAATATTGTAGAATATTTTACAATCGTCTTGCGTTTCATCCAATCAGTTCTGTATTTATAACAAAACGTTTCGCCATCGTGAAAAACAGGCGAGGAGCTTGAGGAATCTCGACCCGAAGCTGATGATGTCCCAAAAGAGCGAAACGCGTTACTATAAATGAAGATTTAAAGTTCTGGATTCAAAAAAAAAATTTAAGTAAAAGTACGTATTTTTGGGAGAGATTAAAAAAAATTGAATGTTGGTAAATTTAAGAGAGTTCACTTCTGCGGTTATCAGACTCTAAGCTTACAACTACTTAAAATGATCTAAACATCCCTAGAGAAGGCTCGAACCTCCGACGGCGAGCAACCGCACGATGCGCAGCAAGGGCGCTAACAACGCTCTGCCACTCCACAGCGGCTGGGAGTTATTCCAAATATTCAGTAACGATGGAAGGTCACCATTTGAAAATACACAGTTTTTTCCATCCAAGCAGGAGATGTGATTAGGAGGAGCGCATTTATAACACAGACTGACGTTCCTTTTACTAAATTTAGCGTTTTACCTAGAACAAGAAGAAGCTTGGGGTTAAACATCCCGTCGACAGCGTGGTCATTATAGATGGACTTGAATAAGAATATCAAGAGTTCAGATGGAGAATCAGTACTAAGTAAAGAATGGAAATCTGATAGGTCTATACAGAGTAAATGAAATTGATGGCATTGTTGTATAAATGTTCCATTGTTTGTAAAGCTATGGGCTTAACTGCCTTGGTTATTAAAAATTATTGTAACTAATACTAAGGATAACAAATACACCCATGCCCGAGGGTGGACTCGAACCTCCGATGGGTAACAACCACGCACTCCGCAGCAAAGCACTTTAGCGCGCAGGGCCACTCTTACGCGGCTTGTAGAAATGGAAGAGGAAGTAAATGAAGATTACACTCTTCCATGTTCTGAACGTAGCAGGGGTAAAACTAGGGAACTAAACGTTATATGTCATTTGTGGAAAAACAAGATAGCAGCTGTAAGAGTCAAAGGGCATGGATCAATATGTACTTTGAACAAACTGTTAAGGAAACAAAGGAGATATCTGAGTAAGGATTTAAGCTCAATGAGAAGAAATGAAATATTTGCTACTTTCCGATGATACTGTAATTTTGTCACACACAGCAAATGACCTAGACAACGACTGAACGGAATAGACTGTCTTTGAAAGGAGGATATAAGATGAATATTAGGAAGAGCTAAAAATAATTGCAGTGGAATGTAGTGTGAGAAAATCACACGATGCTGAAAGATTAGATAAGGAGACACTAAAAGCAATTGATGAGTTTTGATATATGTGTAGCACAACAATTTATCAGTGCCAAAGTAGAGAAGATATGAAATGAATAATAGCCATGACAAGAAAACACTTCTCAAGAAGAGTGTTCACATCAAATATGAATTCGTTACGAAATCTTTTATAAAACTTTCGAAATTCGGCGGTGCAGGATAATTATCAAAATTTGATGGGAAGACTGCAAAGAAAAAGTCAGGTAGGAGTAAAGCTATAGCTTGACTAAAGGACGGTATCAGCTGGTGGGACATTTTCAGAGACCTTAAGTAATCATTAGTGTGGCATTGGAGGGAAGTGTGTGGGGGTAAAAGGTCGCAGAGAAAGGCCTAGATCAGAATACAGTGAGTAGGTTCGAAGGGATTTAAGTTGCCATTCTGATTGATGAAGAGGCTGTGCCCAGGATAGGGCTGCATGAAGAGATGTATCAAACTGGTCTTTGGACCGAAGACCATACCAATAACCTATAGTTCTATTTGATGCGAAGTTTCGTTTTCGAGATATTTCGATATAGAAATTTGAATGTATCTTCATTTTAAATACAGGGTGATTATAATAAAGTTAAACCTTGAAACGTTATAAAAGTAACAGCAGTACTCAGAATAACGTTAAACTGCACCGGTATATTATCGGAGAGTTGGGGAAAACTAGAAACACGTCCACATAACGTGTTCCATTTAATTGACTGAACAAATGTTGACGAGTTTCAGACATTTTTTCTTAGTGTAGCAAGACACTCCACTCGCAATGTGCGAAATACCAGGCATTATATATTGATTTAGTTTTATCTGTATGTAAAATTCTAACTGTCTGTTGTACATGAGGCCCCTAACGTATATTAGTGTGTACTATGATGTGCTCCCACTAGCCCTGGCTTCCACAGAATGAATGAAATTTTCTATATAAGAACGTTTAGCAAGTTCCAGGCGCGCCTCGTCTGTTTTGTGTCGTCGTTTCATTCAAACGCTGGGCGTTGAATGTCTCTGGGCGAAAGGTAGGTTTGCCAACTGCTGAGCTGAACCCAGTCTTAGCAAAGATTCCTAATGTAGCTTGCTCTTAACCTCCTTGGCTGGGGGTTAGTCAGGTTACCTGCCTGACAAACGGTGACACTCTCTGGACTCCCCTCCGCTATCTCTCTCTCGGTAATGGCTAGGCGGTGGTGAGGAGAGCTATTCATTCGCTTCTTGGTTCCTGGTAGGGTAAGTACCTCTGGTTTTGGTTCAGCTGTGGCCTCATGGCTCGACTTAGTTCAGGCTCCATAGTGGTACTTATGCCTTTTCGCGACTTTAATTCCGGGAGTAGCAGCTACACTATCTGTAGTAGTGATATTTTGCTTAATTTACTACAAGATTGCTAATTTTATGTAGATTTTTGCTGGAATCTGATTCTGAGGCTCTGATGGTGTTTCGTTAGCATATTCTTCGCCTGATTAAATATGTACAATGGTTTTTGCATTCTTATCGTAGTTGAATTATAATATTTTCGTGGATTCACGGTGCCTATACTGTTCGTACTTTGTCAACAGAACATGTGGACCATATCAGACTAAGTCTTTAGCTTCTCCATCATTCAGTGCACATGAGTGGTTAATAATTGTATAGCTAATTTGCTAAGGTGTTTCCTAGTGAGTGTAGCGTGATAATTTTCCCCAAAAATTGTCCATTCTAAATTGTAATCTGTGTATTTGTCGGCCCACGTGTGCGCCGATTAGCGTGTTCCCTGTCGTGGTTATTACCCTTAAATAGATCTTTTTCCTCTGTGTAGAAAGAACTGTTACACGACGTCTATCGTGTTTTTAATTTTCATGAAATAGAATTATTTCACTTCTCTGAATTTTTGTGACCGAACTCTGTATTGTGCTGTAGCAATCTGTAACCTTGCTTATCTAATAGATATCATTCCTCCGATCAGAAAGAATGGTTACACGATATATTTCGCGATCTTATTCTCCTCAAAATTGGTTTTGTTAACTTTTGCATATTTTGTGTTCTGACTTAGTAGAATGCTGTATTGATCTAACAACTTTAACCTTCTGTAGTTATCTTCTCCCTGTGCTAAACGAACGCCAGAGCGACCGTTTTTAGATATTATTTAATATCTTGATTTAATGTATAGTTAGAAGTTCTAGGGAAACTAAATTCCGTCTGTACACCGCACTTTGTGGTCTTAAACCAAGTGCGTTTGTTTCTGATAGTTTATCATGAGCTTAAGCCACTATCTTGACACATTGTGGAAGTGAGGTACTATTTCATTGTGTGCGAGTGAACCTTCGACCTGCATTCTCCACATTGCTTGGCTGTCGTCTTGGTGTATTGGTGTCAGGTGCTTGGTAAGTACTTGCATGGCTTGGCGTATGAATCTGTGTGTGAATGTGCTGCAATTCTTCGTTCCCCCCTATGAAACGTGATCGTAATTAACCTGTACTAAACTTTGCAGGTGGGCAATTTTAGGGCCATGTAATTGTGGATATTTTGAATATTTTGTAAGGTATGTTTTTTATTGTAATTTTCAAAAAAAGTCTTCCCCCTTGTTGTTATTGTTTTGAACAATACATTAATTTGTTAAACTATAATCTTTTTGTGCTAATTTAAATTCTCCCCTCATCATTTATTTTGGATTAATGTGGGGTAATTTGTTCATGTATCTTCTGATTCTGCTCCCTTCTGGAGCATTATTTGCGTTTCCGTTGCCAACAGAGGACTAATTACATTACCCTGTGGAACACCGGATATCACCTTTGTTTTAGTAGATGACTTACTATCGATTACTACAGTGTCCTCTCTATCAGGAAGTCCCCTATCCAATCACAAATCTGGGGCGATATTCCATAACCACGCAATTTGATTAAAAGCTGTTTGTGAGGTACGGTGTAATAATCTAGGAATACGGAATCAATTTGAGATCCCTTGTTGACAGCACTCATCACTTCCTGTGAGTAAAGAGCTAGTTGTGTTTGTTGTCCTTACCATAAGTTACTTTAAGTTGGTTTAAGTAGTTTGTAAGCCTATGTACTGATGACCAATATAGTTATGTCCCTTAGATATACAAACATTTCAACATTTGTAAAACAGGTTTACGAGCAGAGCGAGATCCTGCATTGAGTCACGGGGAACGTCTCAGACGAGAAATGAGGAAAAGCCTCGTACCCGGAGTTACTATATCAACTTCCGTCGGTCGTGCGCATGACAGGTGTTTACATTTACATATTCTGACACATCCAGCGCCATTCATTGGTATTTTATTGTTTCTTCTGCCATACTTCTTCTTCTCCTCCTCTGATAATATTCCGCTGCAATTTGACGTCATTCTGAGCAGTGGTGTTATTGGCCCACTTTAGGTTACGGTAGTAACACTAAAAGTGGGTCTTTGCGATCGTCTTTTGACAGCTGGAAATTTAAATGAAAATAACGACTTAACTATTCATCTGACATGAAAATTAAATAACCGAATTTGTAGAGGAGAAAATTCTCTACAACTTTGCTCTCTTTCAAAGATATTTGCAAAAATAACGACGATTTTGGGATGTCTGTCTGTCTGTCTGTTTGTCTGTCTGTCCGTAACGTGTTCCCTGTTTTTAAGACGAACTGTTCAACCGATCAGAACCAAATTTTACAGACATGTTTGTAGGCCGCCAGAGACCAAAACCTCCCTTTCCTTTTTCAAATTTTTTTGGACAAAAAATACGGTAGTAATACAAAAAACAGCCGTTTTTAATGTAATTGTAATTGCAAACGAACCGTTCATCTGACACGAAAATTGAATAACCTAATTGGTAGACGAGAAAATTCTCTACAACTTAGCTCCCACATTTTTTTTCATATCACGTATCGATTGAGACATATTTGCAAAAATATCGGAGATTTGACACACTCCATTGAATTAACGAAAACCA
Organism: Locusta migratoria; assembly: GCA_026315105.1. Taxonomy (NCBI): domain Eukaryota; kingdom Metazoa; phylum Arthropoda; class Insecta; order Orthoptera; family Acrididae; genus Locusta; species Locusta migratoria. Next base: position 389,309,410 of record CM048748.1, read on the forward strand.
GCCGTTCGGAGATGTCACGTGACATTCCTCGCCCAGAACTCTCTGTGATATACGCCATCTTGCGTTGCGTATTTGATGATTTACTTATTGTAACTTACACGTTGTAATTTCAGAGCAATGGCGCACTGAAGAATTAACAAAAATACATCGTTCTTCGTACGATAAATGATAACCTAGTGTTTACAAATTCCATATTAGCATCAGTTAACAACGGCCATAAAAACTATGAGATTAAAGGACTAATTTTTTTATTAATATCCGTAGCTTAGTACGCAAGGCGTTGGACTATGATGCTAAAGGTCGATGGTTCGGAAGCCGCCACTACCTAATTTTTTTTCCTGAAAGAGTTTCAGACAATCTTAATAATTAATTTTTAGTAGTTACATTATTATTTTGGTCCAAAATGTTCGCAAAAACTTATAAAACTTCAAATCCAAAGCGGGCCGTAAAACACGTCAGTGCAATTTTTTTTTACAGAGTTTTAAAAGTTTAACTATCATTGCAATCACCATCATCATGGATTTCCTCTACTCTCCATGAAAGCTTGACTTCAGAGCGAGTAGATTTTGGTGTTTTGGGTGTTTGCACCGCAGCTTCCACCAGACGGGCTTATGATGAGAGAACGCCCCGATAGTGCTGCGTCGCGACCCCATGTTTACAGTCCCGACGACAGGTATCGAGTTCCCCCCTGTGCTGTGGCGTTGGCAGCCCTGCCGGCGGGTGGCCGGGGACTCCCCCCGACGGCGACAGATTTGCGGCCGGATAAAGAGGAATCTATCGCGGCGCTGCGCCGTATTGCCTCCGCCTCCCCCTATAAAGACTTTGCGCCCAACTTAAATCTTGTTTTACGCGCGGGTCTCCGGATATATCCACATATACGTTACGGCCCGGGCGCCACCGCCGGCGACGAATGGAAGGATTTCTTCATCCGGCGCAGAGCGCGGACCTTCCGCCTCCCACCTCCTTCTTTCATTCTCGCATTCCATCTTGCTGTATCTCAACTTTCAGCTTCCAAAAATACGGTGACGGTTAACTGATTGCGTTTAAAGGTAGTGCAAGACTTAGCTTACTCAAACGCACGTTGGCTGGTGATTCTAGAGCAGGGGGTTCTTTAACAGCTTGGGCTTCGAGAGATTTCTTTGTTACGCCCCGCAGTGCTTCCACAATTAATAGTTCAAGGAAAATTAACCTCTTATAATAGTGTGCGAGTGCGGAGAGTATCATCTATTACTGAAGAATCATTATGAAAGTCCCAACTTCCACGACCAAAAAGATGGGTATAAATACTGATGTCATGAGCTGCCTGACAGTAAATGGGAAGGAAATTGAGAGGGTTGAGTCTTTCAAATGTTCAAATGTTTGTTAAGCATAAGGGACTTAACTACGGGGTCATCAGTCCCTAAACTTACAAACTACTTATGAACTACCTTCAACTAAGGACGGCACAAATATCCATGCCCGAGGAGGGATTCGAACCCCCGACCGTAGTGGCCGTGCAGACCGTGACTGAAGCGCCTCAGTCCCCTCGGCCACCGCGGCCGGCAGTTGAGTCTTTACCTTGGTAGTAACAAATGATTGGAGGAGCATAGGAAGTCGTTAAAAGCCGTATCCGTAAGGCAAATGGTGCGTTAGTCCAGAGTTACCACATATGGAAAAATGGAAAAATCTCCAGGAAGACTAAGTTCAAATAAATAAAAATAACAATAAAATAGAATAGAATAAAATAAATAAAAACTGTTCAAATGTTTGTAAATTTAAGGGACTGAACTACATTAGTCATCAGTCATCAGTCCCCCGAGGGGGGACTCGAACCCCCGCCGGCGAACGGCCGCGACAACACAGCAGTGCGTTTAGAGCGCATGGCTAAGCAGCATATGGCTGTTTTCATAAAAAGATGTCTGCGTCGAATAACAAATGTGAGGTGATCGGAAATAATCTCAAGATCTTTGGACCATGACCAATCAACAGCCGACTGATATCGAAATCAGGAAAAGGAAATGGTGCTGCATCGGGCACACCCATAGGAAGCCGGATGGAGCTGGGCTGGAACCCTCAAGGCACCAGAAAGTGAGGTTGACTAAAGAAGACTTAGAGGAGGACGATCGAAAAGGAAATCTCAGAGTTTGGAATGAAGATGATTGCCAGAGACCGTATTCTGTGGAGGAATTTCGACAAAGTCCTATGTTCCACGTGGAGCAACAGGGGAAACACACCTGTCTTGATTAAATCTACATCCACATCCATTCTGTACAAGCCACCTCACGGTGGCGGAGGGTGCTACGAGCAGTGTTCAAATGAAAGGTACGGAACGACACTGAAAGTATAATTGCTTTACGGAAAAGTAATTATCAGAGACCTGAACACACCTATTCCACTACTTAACGAGCCTAAAAATTCCTACGGCTGCGACAGAGCCAGTCCTCTGCTGTGTCCTTCAGTTCTTCGTCCGAGTTGAAGCGCTTCCCTCTGACATGTTTTTTAGGGGAAAGAAGTAAGTCACAGGGAGACATGTCGAGGCTGTAGGGCAGATGCTCAAGCTGCTGCCACTTTAACCCGCGTTATTATGAAGTACAATGCCTCCCTCCGTGAGCGCCCAGGCTGGTTGATCTTGATGGCCTTTCGTAGGCTCGGATATACCTCACGGTACATGTCATTGTTAATGGAGTTTCCGTGCACGAGGAATTCGATGGGTATCGAACCTCGGGCGTCGGAAACGTGAGCATCACATTGGCTGCTGAGGACACAGCCTTGAATGTTTTAGGGTGAGGTGACGACACATGCTTCGCGTTGTCTTATGTCGTACTACATTATCCCAAAGCGGCATATTCAAATTTCAACAGGTTTGGTTGATGACGTATCCTACAATTTGAACACCCCTCGGTAATAACCATTCTCACTTTCTCCTATGTTTCTCATGTATGGCACACGGGAAAGAACATTGCCTACTACTGCATTGTAAATCTAGAGGACCAAACTGCGTGGTCATCAGACCGTAGCTTACAAACTACTTAAACTAAGGTAAACTAACCTAAGAACAAACACTCACACCCATGCCCCAGGGAGGACTCGAACTTCCGACGACGAGCAACCGCGCGCTCCGCAGCTAGGCCCCTTACCGCTCGGCTACTCCACCGCGACCAAACATTGCCTGAATGCCTCCGTGTGGCCCCTAATATCTCTGATCTTACGATTGTGTTCTATTCGCGAGATATACGCTGGAGGAAGAAATATTTTGGTTTCCTCATCGAGAAACGTTTGCTGTTGGAAGTTTGACAGAAGCCCTTACCGTGATGAAGAACGTCTCTCTTTTATCGTCTTCAACTGGTGTTTGTAGTCATATCTGTAACACTTAATCTCGAACTAAATGAGCATGTGACGGAGCGTGCTGTTTTCCTCTCGATCTGCTCTATGCCTTCTATCAATCCTACCTGGTACGGATTCCACACTCATGAGCAGTAATCAACTGATGACCGAACGAGAATTTCATAACCCACTTCCTTCGTTTTCGGACTACATTTCCTGACGATTTTCCCTATGTATATAAACCTGGAAACTGCCTGATGCTCAATTGATTTCATACGATCGTTCCATTTCAAATTGCCTAAGCGTCTACTCCCAGATATTTTATGGAAGTAGCTGCTTTAATATTACCATATAGAGCCCCATAAATAACATATTTTATAGTCATTTGAAATATTAAATCAAATAAAATGTAATTAGGATAAATATTCAATTCATTTTTTTCTGCCTTGAGCTACGTAAAAGATATACAAAGAAACTCTAATTATAATATGTGTAACTAATTAAAATCTCTGACTTTTACTATGAAAGTAATAATCCCATCGTACTCGTTCTCTGTTCTAGTGTCTGCTCTGTTCTATTGTCTGCTATGTTCTATTGTTTGCTCTGTTCTGATTGTTCTGTTGTCTGAATCATAATATGTTGAAACGAACATTATTAACTATTTATTATTGTTCTTAACTGACTGTACAAAATCCTCAGATATAAAATGGATACTCAGGTATGCAGTAATTGCTTTCTGTTCAAATTAATGAATCCCTTTATTTGAAGTTAACTTCAGTCAGTTGTTCAGTTAGTTATTTATTTTTCCAGTTCCTCCATTTAGTGATCATGCTGTTTTCGGTATAACTAAATATTACGACTTTGGATGGTTCGGTAATTAAACGTGTTAAACTTACGTATCTCGTGTAGCTTGCCATAGTATCTTTGACTGTAATTAAACATTTTGCAATGATTATTGGCTTAGAACCTGCAATCACTTTTATGTAATGAACAGTTCGAAGTCTGATTAGCCATTAATCTGTATTAATTATTAATTTTCATTCACTAAATTACCTTATTTCAAAATTATGCTACACGTGGATCGAATCTTAATATCCGAACCTCCATCCAATGTCGGCGGATAGTTACGCGGATTACAACCAATCTCACTACAGCTTATCAACGAGATCAACTACACCGCTGTTTAAGGTAACTATTCGTCGAATTCTGTAGGTTGCTTGCTCTGCAAGATGTTTTAAACAATTAATGTTTGGCCATTTCACTTCATTTCTTTTTTTAAAATTAACAGTTCGTCTAAATTGAAGGCTTAGTCACTGATTATTATTTTAAAATAGTTCAACAACTTCTGTACGGCCAATTTTTCAAACCTAAATAGTCAGGCAAGCAATTACACTACACTGCTTCCAGTGTTCGCCTGCTATTGCATAGTTATATACTAAAGGTTCCTTCTTTTTATGTAAACGAAGAAATTTAGAATTGTTTATGTTGAGGTTCAATTGCCCTTCCCCGCAATATGTATCAACATGTCTCTTGCTTTGTTGCGACTTCTCCATGAACTACAGAAGCCTTATTATGTTACTTACTAGGTCTTTTGTGTTTATTGTGAACCGCTGCGGTCCCGTAAACCTCCCCTGGGGCACTTCTGAGAAAAGCTAAACGTCTGATGACTTCTCCTCCGGTGACAATGACACTCTGCTTTCTGTTTGCTAGGAACGCCGCAACCCAGTCACAAAGTTTGTTTTATATTGCACGTGTTCGCACTTTGTTCGTCTATCCTCACAGAGCGATGTGGTAGTAATGGTCACCCTGCCCCCCCCCCTCTACCCCACCACCCGCTAGCAGCGTTTATAGAGCCGCACGCTATACGACGTACTTCGTCAGCATCTGTCAGAGTGTGTTATACAAATGCCAGACGAAGTTCCGCCTGGCAAAAAGATTAACGACGGACAATTCTTCACGTCCTTCTCACTTCAACGCTAAATCCTCTACTCAGCGTAGCAGCTTATATGACTAAGTTCTTGTACTTTTTCATTCTGCAGAATTCGGCCACCTACGAGTTCGTAAAAATTCTCAGGTTAAGCCAGCCAGTATAACCGCTTTATAGACGACATGTTGCGAGAACTGTTGAAGACAACGAGCTTAAATTTCATAGAGTGAGACCAACAAACGAGTTATAGAGCTCCTTGTGCCGAAAACAGTTATTTCGGTCGACATTTGGACGAATAGTTCATTCGCAGAGCAGAGATTTTCTCCCTTCTGCATATTACGTCACAGTCGAGAAGCTCCGCTACTACTCGGTCGTACATGCTAAAATAATTTTTCCAGTTCTTATACTTGATTGTGGTTGATTATCAGTTGTTCAGATCAGAGCTACCGGTTTCAATAATTTAGCAGCTCCAAACCACAACAGAGCAAGATCAGCATCTTATAGTGATTATGAACGAAACCGCTACCTCTGAGCCAAATGAAAAACAGCTGATGCTCAACAAAAATGAAATTTAAAAATTAGTTGACAGCTGTATTATTTTTTAAATTCTATCTCGTTTGTTCCTTATACTTGTAATTAATATTGAAAAAAGTTGAAGTAATTGTAAACCTCTTAGATCATAATGCTATGCTTACGAACTACTTTAACTTACACTAAGGACAGTACACACCCCCAAGACTGAGGGTGGACTCGAACCACAGCTGGGAACGGTCACCCAGTACGTAGCATTACGCGTTAGACCACGCAGTCACTCCACGTAACAATTGCTGTTACTGCGTGTAAAAAAAAAAATGGTAAAAAATTTTCAAATGTTTGTTAAGATTATGGGACTTAACTAGGGAGTCATCAGTCCCAAAACTTACAATCTACTTCTGAACTACCTTATACTAAAGACGACACAAACATCAATGCCCAAGGGGGGATTCGAACCCCTGACGGGGAACGACCTCGCGCATCGCAGCATAGCGACTCAATGCGCTTGGCCATTCCGCCGCGGCAAAAAGAAAGTCCCACGACCACTAATAAATTGTAATATTACAAATGTCCTAAAAAATCACGAAACATCGACTCCTTTGTTTCAGCTTTCTGGAAGAAATAACACTATCAGCTATGTAATATAGATTTTACAGAGGACGATCATTTACACGATCTCCAAGATGAATCACTGAAAAGGAAGGTGATAAAAGACAACTGCAGATACTATATTGCACATCTTTTTGTTACTGATTCGTCTTCTATCAAACAAAGAAATCACAAGCTACCTTCACCAAGAAAAGAAAGTGGATAAAAGCACAGAACCGGAAAACTCTCATATCGAGGATGAATCCAACGGACTGATAAAGAGTTATTACGGCTAAAAGAAACAAAATCCAGCGTTCAACAGCTGAAAACAAAATGCCGAAAAGGGGAAACTTATAACTGGCTCGTGCACAAATCAGACATTTGATATAATGCCAAAATCTTCAGTATAGACTTATGCCATATCAAAGGTTACAGAGCACCAAGTGTAGCAAAATGTGTTTTCACACTCCCTAACAAGTTGTCTCGTCGAACCCAAGAAAAGTACCCACTGGAGTGAGGAAGACATAAGAAAAGCTTTTTTATGTATCTGTACATATGAAAAAGCATGTAAGTCTGTACAATGTTGTCGACTGTGTTGCACAAAATACTTTATTAACAGATATCTCTTGACACTTTCGCATTTCCATTATTATTGTACAGTACTAGAATGAGTCATCTAAATTTCGAATTATGGAGTATATTTGGAGCCGTAATTTGTGTTTTATTTTCGTGATTACTTGAAAAACACTATAAGGGGTTGAAACCTGTTTCAAGTGTTGAGTAGGTATCCTAATATTGAAACAATAACGCATTTTATTGTTTACCAGTTTTAAAAGTACAATACTAACCATTAAAGTTCCTACACCAAAAAGAAATGAAGATGATAAACGGGTATACATTGGACAAACATATTGTGATTATAGAACTGAAATGTGATTACATTTTCACGCAATTTGCGTGCATAGATCCTAAGAAATCAGTAACCAGAACAACCACCTCTGACCGTACGAACGGCCTTGATACGCCTGGACACTGAGTCAAAGAGAGCTTGGATGACGTGTACAGGTACAGGTGCCCACACAGCTTAAACACGATAAGTTTTCAATTGATGAGATCTGGGGATTGTGCTGGCCAGAGCAGCAGTCGAACATTTTCCGTATCCAGAAAGGCCCGTACAGGACCTGCAACATGCGGTCGTGCATTATCCTGCTGAAGTGTTGGGTTTCGCAAGGATCGTATGAAGGGTAGAGCCAAGAGTCTGAAATGTAACGGCCACTGTGCAGAGTGCCGTCGATGCGAACAAGAGGTGACCGAGACGTGTAACCAATGGCACCCCCATACCATGACGCCGGGTGATACGCCAGTATGGCGATGACGAATACACGCATCCATTGTGCGTTCACCGCGATGTCGCCAAACATGGATGCGACCAGCATGATGCTGTAAACAGAACCTGGATACATACGAAAAAATGACGTTTTGCCATTCTTGCACCCAGGTTCGACGTTGCGAACATCATCGCAAGCACTCCTGTTTGTGATGCAGCGTCAAGGGTTACCACAACCACAGCCAAGGTCTCCGAACTGATAGTCCATGCTGCTTGCCAACGTCGTCGAACTGTTTCTGCAGATGGTTCTTGTCTTGCAAACGTTGAATTAGGGATCAAATCGTGGCTGTACGATCCGTAACAGCCATTCGGGTAATATGCCTGTCATCTCGACTGCTAGTGATATGAAGTCGATGGAATCCAGCACGGCGTTCCGCATTGCCCTCCTGAACCTACCGATTCCATATTCTATTAACAGTCATTGGATCGCGACCAACGCGAGCAACATTGTCGCGATACGATAAACCGCAATCACGATAGGCTACAATCCGACCTTTATCAAAATCGGAAATGAAATGAGCGTATGGTTTTCTTGGCCGGGAGAACACTTGCAGGTTTGTTCGGCCGCCTTAGTGTAAGTCTTTTGATTTGACGCCGCGTGGGCGACTTACGTGCCAATGATGATGATTAGGTCAACACACAACACCCAGTCCCCTGCCGGGAATAGAACCCGGGCCTCCTGCGTGGTAGTCAGCGACGCTACCGCTGAGCTACGGAGGCGGACATCAAATTCGGAAACGTGATGGTATGCATTTCTCCTCCTTACACGAGACATCACAACAACATATCACCAGGTAACGCCGGTCAACTGCGAGCAGCAATGTCGCGATACGATAAACCGAAATCGCTATAGGCTACAATCCAATCTTTATCAAATTCGGAAAGTGGTACGCATTTCTCCTCCTTATACGTTTGTTTGTATATGAGAAATCGGTTGGAAACTTTCCTCGTGTCAGCACGTTGCAGGTGTCGCCACCGTCGCCAACCTTGTGTGAATGCTCTGAAAAGCTAATAATTTACATATCACAGCATCTTCTGCCTGTCGGTTAAATTTCGCGTCTGTAGCACATCATGTTCGTGGTGCTGCAATTTTAATGGCTAGGAGTGTATGTCATTTTTAGCGGAACAGTGCCGTAAGAGAACAGAGGAAAAGCCTCGCGCTGCTGACTCAAATGTTTGTTTAAATGATTGTAAATCTATCGAACTTGACTACTGTGTTAGTCCGTAGCTTACGAACTACTTAAACTGAGGTAAAATAACCAAAGAACAACACAAACACTCATGCCCGAGGGGGGACTCTAACCCCTGACGGCGAACGGCTCCCCAGTACGCACGGCCAGTCTGCCGCGGCGCTGCTGACTGATTCATTCCGACAGTGACGTCACACGGTGGCCGACGACGCTGCGGAAGGCATTGTCCCGACCCTTTGTGCAGCAACCTTGATCCGCATGGCAGTCAAGCCTTTGACAGAAAAGAGTCTTTGTTATGTCAATGTTGAAAGTAATGTTCTTCTTTATGTGTCATATGATTAATTAAACAAACGTATGATTGTTTCATCTTTTAATTGGACGAATGGGAGTGACACAACTGTACATATATCTTTTTACGCGTCGGCTTTGAATAAGACGCCGCCTTTCATTTCAATCACTTTTGAAACAAGAGCAGAAAAGTAAATTAACTTCTCATTACTAAAGGTTTCCTTTGGAAGACAAGAATTCCTCTAAGAGATCAGCTGCAAATACGAAAGAGTACAAATTATTTACAACTTATACCAGCTAATCCGCTTTTCTCATTGTAACGAAAGTGCATCTAAATAGATCAGAGATATCTTCTGTCAAAACTCCCCACTGGTTTCATTATCCACATCAGTTACAGAAATGGGTAAAATCCTACAAGTAGTGCATAGAAAGCGAACGTTCAATAAATTATCAGATAATAATGTTATTAAATTATTAATTATGACATAATAATCACAGTAATTGATCCTTTAACTTTATAGTTAGACTGCTGATATAAATATATTGTGTACGATTCAACAACTGTTCTTCACGTACTACACAACGTTACATTCTGACATAGCATTTGTTCTAGATACCTATTTCTTTGTTATATTACGTATATATATACATATATATATATACAGGGTGTGTTTGCCTCTGTAACTTATAAAATAATAGGTGACGGGAAATTTTAATGCGGTAGTCCAACACAAGAAATGTGACACTTTCTGTGGAGCTATGAACATAGTTTATTGTATCATTTTCCAAAGAGTTACAACACAAAGATATAATTTTCAAATGGAACAATAGTTTTTATCTATCGTGCATTGGATTCGTTGAAACCAGCTGCGTCCAAATCAATTGAAACTACATTCCTATCACTGTTAGTTTGGGAGCTACAACCCTGCAAAGTTTAGGGGGCGGAGGCTACGACAGCGTAGCTCACTGGCTGGTGGTCATGAGACAGTGGGCCGTGATCCAGGGGATAGCCACTCAGCCAGTGAGCTACGCTATCGCAGTCTCCGCTCCCGGAACTTTGAACGGTTGTAGCTACCAAACTAACAGTGATAGGAATGTAGTTTCAATTGATTTGGACGCAGCTGGTTTAAACGAATCCAATGCACGATAGAAAAAAATTATTGTTCCATTTAAAAAATTATATCTTTGTGCTGTAACTCTTTGGAAAATGATACAATAAATTATGTTCATAGCTCCTCAGAAAGTGTAACGTTTCTTGTGTTGACCTACCGCATTAAAATTTCCCGTGACTTATTATTTTATAAGTTACAGAGGGAAACACAGTGAAACACCCTGTATAGTTTTGCATGTAAATAGTTTCCTATACGACATGTATTACAAAGTTACCTATAGAAAAAACACGTAAGAGATCGTTTTATCAAAATTTCATAGCATTCGGTCAAGAACATTCGGAGATTTTTCGGATAGGTGCATCTATATTTATAAACGTAAATGACCGCCCTTTCAAATTTTGAAAAATGCAAAAATTCTTCACAGACTGCGTTGAGATTTTGGCACTGTATCTTCGATTTCGCACAAGATATTTTAGTATTCATTACGTTGAATCATATTTAATAGAACATAGCAACCAATTAAACCGTTTTCAGATATGTGATAAAGTTGCAAATTCAAAGAGAAAATAGCATATTCACAGAGAAATTATTGATCGGTATTGCACGTTATGTTGACACAGTATTCAACCCGTTTAGAGGATGGTTTTCATCTTTCTCGCACTAGTAAGATACCCGCGACCGCGACAAAACATTTAATCAATGCAACGGGTAATAGCGGTATTACTGACATAGTTGATAGATCTCCAACAACACTGTTTATTCGAACGCGATAAAACTTTTCACACTTCGCTTTCAAAACAAGAGGGATGGCACTGTCTATATATCAATTCGTCCGGTGCATGGCAGAGTGTTTCAAAACAAGAGGGATGGCACTGTCTATATATCAATTCGTACGGTGCATGGCAGAGTGTACTTTACAACAGAATTCCGATTCAGTCTTTTAATCCGATCTTGTTTTAATTTTTCACACTTGACCTTCGAAACAAGAGAAAATATCGCTGTCTACATAAGATTTTCAATGGTGCATGATGAAGGGCACTTTTCCACAAACTTCGCCACTGTTTGACCGATGAGCGTAAAATTTGGAAATACACAATTTTCATAAGCGGGGGGTGGAAGAGATCGGCACACAAAGGGTAAGGAAATGACAAAGCCAAGGGGATGGTTGGTTAGATTTAAAGGAGAGGAGGCGGAGGAGATGCTGGAGGTATGTAGGTGGAGGGACAGAGGAGAATCAATAAATAAATGTATATAAATAAAGGGAGGGAGGATATAGACGCAAACAGCAGGGATGGATTTTGTGTGGGATAAGAGATGTACGGGGAGCAGATTGAAGGGAACGATAGAGTTAGGAGGGGTGGGGGTTAATGACTAAAGGGCGGAAGGAGATGAAAGGAAGGGAGAGAAAAGAGACGAAGGGATAGGAATGCAAGGAGAAAGAGATTGTGGACTATATGCACTTACCATACATATTAGCAACTGCGAAACATTGCTGTGTTCACTAGAACTCTATAATGTTAATGATCGTTCACCCCTAAAACAAGGCATTAACACTACCCCAGACATGGTGGACGTATAGCTACTCAAAGAAACTCAAACCATTTCCTAGAAGCTGTTATATTTGGATACGGAGCAGTGTGCAAATAAATTTGAACAAGCTCAAATCTTAGTAAACAATTGAAATGTTTTCGCTGTAACCGACTTTATCCGGCCACTTGTTGTATTCCCGCGGGACTATTATTCCCTTCACTATGAAATTCAGTGCTGCCAACCTCAGAGGAATTCCACTACACATAGCGGAAATTTTTAGCCCAGCGGCGTAACGGTGGAATTCTAACACTGTTACAGACTAGTGGAAATTAACTTCCTTTGGCTGAATACCGACAGTTTCTATTCCAATGTACAAAAACATTTTAGTGCAGTATTTCGTTAATATTAAAACGTTAGTAACTGAAGAATTATAACTGTTTAATATGTCCTGTGGATGTTGCACACAGAGGAATGTGCATATTATTTTCTCTACGAATAATCTGATGACATCTGAAGCGATATTGTGAAAGATGTTTGTTAAGCTTATGGGACTTAACTGCGGGGTCATCAGTCCCTAAACTTACAAACTACTTATGAACTAGCTAATCCTAAGGACGGCACAAATATCCATGCCCGAGGGGGGATAAGAACCCCGACCTTAGTGGCCGTGCAGACCGTGACTGGAGCGCCTGTCTCCTCGGCCACCGCGGCCGGCTGTGAAGGATATCCCATGCACCAAACCATTCAGCCGACAGAAATAATTGGAACTATAGTGCAAAGTGTCAATTGACGCAGGAAAAGACAACAAGAAATTACGTAATTTGCTCATATCAAGGAGTCATGTGGAATGGATGAAGGTGATTTGGGTACTGCGATGATATAAGTCATAAAATAATGAGCGTGTTCTAGCCGTTAAACACCTAGGACGAAAGGGATATATAAGAGTGTGTGGCTTTGAAAAAATCAAGGAAAAGAAAAGAAAACAATGCTTACAGTTTGAAGAAATTTGGTTAAATGAAGAAATTCTACTAAACATTGAAATACTTCTCACGTAAATAAAAGTAAAATTTTCTCCTGAATGAATTCCTTGTAACTTTACAAGTTCAAATTCCCCATATAGAGAAAAATACATGTTACATTCAGACACTTTTTTATATTAACAGCGACCTTGTTGATGATCCAAAATCACCACAATCATCGCTGGTGATGTGTACCAGAAAACCGGGTTAGTTATTTTAACGACCTGACGATCAAATGTTTTATGCACGGTACATGAGTTGTCATAACTTGCAGTCTGCACTGATGATGTCTGATCACGGGAACGAAATCGATATGTGAATTTTTGTAAAATAAATATTTCATATCGCCCGCCAAACTGAAACGTCTTATTTTATCAAAATAAAGATATTTATGATGTAAATGATTCTAACAGTTAAGATCTAACCCAGAGCAACTGCATGAAAGTCAGTCACTGTGGATCATAACTCATTGACTAGTATATACTGCACATGTACTGTATATGAGTTCAGTTTAGAATTTTGAGCTCTTTTTCTCTGTATTTTCTTGATAGTGTTCTTTAAAATTTCTATGAGTCTATGACACAATCTTGACGATACTATTAACTTGCTATCTCATTACAAACTGAATTTCTGATACTGGAAGGACTCCTTGTCAGACAGGCATGCCATTCACATATAATTCATTAAAGTTCGACAGTGACCTATTTCAACATTGTTGCACGCTTCGGATAAAAAAGTTACCGGTTCTTTTATCTAGTCGCTTTGGCACATTTCGCTAGATGAAGGTTTCGCTACAGATGCAAGCTGAGCAAGGGGACAGTACCGTAGAGTATTCTGCTGGTAGCAGCTACCTCGGGGCTACCTTTTCTTTTTATCTGGATGTTGCTGATGCCGAAGTGCTACAGTCTTTGGTGGCTAGATGTCCGGAATGGAGATGGTTACTTTATTTCTTGATTGCCGACATTAGAAGGGCTTCGGTCTCACTGGGGTCGTCATCGATCCACTTTCCTTATATATTTTTATTAGGCTATTACAGTTCTAGATACTTTGATTTTATGCCACGGTCTTGCTTCTATTGACCTAATGTCTCCTAGTTGCTTGGTGCTGATAGTGTCGATCTTGTTAATTAGGATTACGGGACTAGCTTCCATCTATTCCTCAATGGTCTTCTTATTGAATTCATCGTGTACCCCAAGGAGGTTAGAATAAAAGGAGATGACATTATCTATGCCGAACACGTACGTCAGTTGCAGCCTGTCCGCCATCTTGGTCAGTTTTTGGATGCTATTTATCCGTTAAAACTATGCGCTAAGTCGACCCTCTTATTGTTAATGAACTGAACTCACAGTTACTGCGACGTATGCACTTTCAAACAATATACTTTCTCGAATAAATAGTAATAATTACTCGTCATAATGTATTTGAAAACGTAATTTTTAACGGCTAATTTGCACTCTTGTAACGCCCTTGCGCATGGATATTTGTGCCGTCCTTAGTATTAGCTAGTTCATAAGTAGTTTGTAAGTTTAGGGACTGATGACCCCGAAGTTAAGTCCCATAAGCTCTACAAGCATTTGAACATTTTGAACTCTTTTAACACGTTGCACACGCGGCGGATGTTTTATGTTTTAAACCTCGCTTGGTATCAGCTCTAGAAAAACGTATGCCTAGGGTCTTTTCTAACCCCAAAGTGAGTCAAGCAACTTTATGGAGATAAAAATTGAAATATGTTCGTAAAAAGTAAATATATTCTTTTGATAAAAATATGCACAAATTTGATATTACAACTTCATAATTTCTTCATATAATTAAGTTACATAAAAACTGTTATTACTTACTACATTTGTTACACATATGAAAACATGTTTTGTTTAGTTTGTTTGGTTCCAAACATTATTTTAACACACAATATTCATAACCCACACACTATGTGCTAATACTGTAATTTATTAGTATTATGTGTAATATCATTTACATGGAATTTTATCAGAAATACACTCCTACTCGCTCTCAGTGTCAATCTAGTTCAATCCATTGTTCAAGAGTTGGGTACAGAATTTTATTATCTTTTGCATGATTATTGGTATGCATTACTATTACACTCTGCATGTGATAGGTGATAAAAAGTCTGAAACAATCTGCCCGTGTCTGTAATTGTGGTCTAAGGTGACGTGGATTATGTGCTGTTTCACGTATTACATTACTTGAAACCTACTTGCGCACATCGGGTGGTACACAAAAATAAGTGCACTAGTTACCTGAATACCATCATCACCTTCTTCACAGTCACACACGTCCACTTCATATCCGACTTGTACATCTTCCTCTATCACACCTCCATCAGAATCACTATCATCCTCATTTCCGAAAATTGAATCATTATCACTGTCAGACTTTTGTAAATCTGCCGAAGCCTGTTTGAGACTGTATCTCCTTGCAAATCGTGTATCACCATCCATTTCAAATAAACTATTACACCACGTCTTCTTTGCACAAAGCTCAATTCCATACTGCGAATTTGTCGCAACATTGGACGTAATCGTATTTTCTATTCAATGTTTACAACAATGTACAAATGAATGTCGGTTTATAAGGTACATGTTTGCAAATGTATATTTTCGTAACAAAACGTATACGTGACACTGATAATCTCTTATTGTATAGCGGGGGTATTTTCTGACCCCACTGCAAAAATGTCAAATTCTTGTAATTCAGAATGAGATATAACCATAAATATTTTACGCAGTTATAATAAAAAGTCCGTGGATAGCATATCTGAAGGATGAGTTGTCTACGCCCGCATTAGGTACATGATCCTTGGGGTCTGAAAAGACCCCTAGCATCATGCGAGGGTTAATTGATATCAACATTAGCTCCACAATACGAACACTTCTCCAAAACTTTGCAATATGGAGGAGGCAGGCTTCACTTTTTCAGTGCAAGGGCGTCTACCTGTATTCTAACCTCCATGGCGTAGCCAACTTTATCAGGTTCACCATATAATGTGTGAAGATGACTTAATTTCCCAGGAGGAAACCCGTGAAGAGTATGGTAACTACAGATTAAACACACAATATGTTCCGAGATTTTAACCCAGATGATTCTGAACTTTTATCCGAATACTTCTGGTTCAAAAGTTAGTTTATTACATCTGTAGTACATCGTTCAAATGTTGTAACATTGACTTAACACGAATTGCACCCTCAGTCTCGACATCATAGGCCGTACGTCTGGAACGAAGTGAAAATGTAAACACTAATAGTACAAATTCTGGGTATGAGGTCCACCTGAAATGCAAATCACTGTTTTGTTATACACCCAAACTAGTTTCAGCACCTCTGTGCCATCGTCAGTGGGTTTTAAATTTATTTAATGCTGTTAAAAACAAAAATAAAATACATTTATTTTACTACTGTACTATTTGCAGATTATATAGTGATAGCGTTGTCATCTGCAACCAAAATTATCTCTTTTACAACTTATGAGGTTTTTAAAACGCTACGTATGTTGTGAAAACGTAAATTTATTATGTAGGGATGTTTCTATCGTCTAATTACTATTACTCACAGTTTCTTTTGGCATACACTTCCTCTTCGGCCTTTTCGTACATAGCACACAAGTAATACACATATTTTACGAACTGTTTACTATCACATGTATTACATGTGTGCTATGTACGAAAACGCGGAAGAGGAAGTGTATGCCAAAAAAAATTGTAAGTAATAGTAATCAGACGATAGAAATATCCCCACATAATAAAATTTACGTTTTCACAACATAAGTAGCGTTTTAAAAACCTAACAAGTTGTAAAAGAGATAATTTTGGTTGCAGATGACAACGCTACCACTATATAACTATGTAGAAAGGGTCCCACATGACCACAGAATGTAAATTAAGCTAAAAATCAAAATAATACTGACGACCTTTAGGCCTAAATCTACATATAGTACAGTAGTAAAATAAATGTATTTTCTTTTTGTTTTTCACGGCATTAAATGAATTGAAAACCCACTGACGATGGCACAGAGGTGCTGAAACTAGTTTGGGTTTATAACAAAACAGTGGTTTGCATGTCAAGAGGACATCATACCCAGAATTTTTACGGGAAGAATAAGAGCTTGTCCGTCCATTTTTGGAGGATTGCAGCTCAGTGTGGGATTCTTATCAGGTGGGTTTACGAAAGACATCGAAAGAGAAGGGAAGCTCGTTTCGTATTGTTACGATACAGGGGAAACAGCGTTACGGTAATAATACAGGATGTGGGATGGGAATGATTACAACAACGGCGCTTATCACTGCGTCGTGGGCTACTTACGAAACTCCAATCGCCAACATTCTCCTCCGAATGCGAAAATATACTGTTGACTTCCACTTACATAGGAAGAAATGATCATCAGAATAAAATACGAGATATCAGAGCCCGAACAGAGAGATTCAGGTGTTCTTTCTTCCCGCGCTCTATTCGAGAATAGAATGGGAGGTAAATAGTATAATGGTGGTTCGATGAACCCTCTGCCAGGCACTTAAATGTGATTTGCAGAGTATCCCATGTAGATGTAGATGTAGCTGCAAATCAAGAAAATGATGACTAATAGTACATATTAGATACTAGCTTAAACCCGCGGTTCCACCCGCGTGTTGGTTGGTTATGATAGATAAGCTATGTTTCATTAGTGTGCTATGAGACTGGTTTTGAAGGATGAAATGAAATACAATACCTTCCTTAGAAACAAACATTTTTAATCAACATTATCAGGAAAGTAAGTAGTGTAAATCAAATCACACGTAAAAATGCTCTCATCTCGAAGAATCCAATCACGAAATTCAAGAGTAATGATTGTAATAATATCACAGATCGATCACTTGATGTAATGCGCGGAACGTAAAATCGATTTTTTTAAAGATATGTTTTAAAAGAAATTTATTTTTTTACTGATTTATTTATTTATTCTTATATTTCCTTATTCGTACGCTTATCCGTACAGAGAAAGAGCTGAAGACATTGTAGCAATCATAGACTAAAGATATGGTCTCTGGCATCACGTATCGCTGTAGGTAGCCCCCTTGCTATGGAGTCGCAAACGTCATCGCTGGCCTTCAGTCCGATTTTTTAAAATAATTTGACGACTTTCAACCACCATATCTTCCACCCCCTTATAGGTATCGGCTTGGAACTGCAGTGGTGTACAACGGAAGACTTCGGACAACAATTACACACAGATCATTCGTGTGCGTTCTGTAGTTTTCGCTGCAGAGCGAAATATTAACACACACACCGGTAACTGTCCATCCCAATATACTCCACCCTTTTATCATTATCAACTCTCAAGCAACAATGCAACCAATAAATTCATTTTCAAAGAGTAAATATAATTTTCAAACAGAACTTATTTTCCCCATTTCGCGTTATATTCTCCAAATTACTAAATATCTATCAGATCGGTATAAAACCGTGCCTGAAACCTTCCTCAGGTATAAATTAGTAACTGTAAATGTTTGTTGAGCTTAAGGGACTTAACTATGGGGTCATCAGTCCCTAAACTTACAAACTACTTGTCAACTACCTTATACTAAAGACGGCACAAATAGCCATGCCCGAGGGGGGATTCGAACATCGACCGTAGTGGCCGTGCAGACCGTGACTGGAGCGCCCCAGTCTCCTCGGCCACCGCGGCCGGCACTAGGATAAGAGACTGAAAATTAAAATAGCTGCCGAAGCACGCTCCACGAGACAAGCAGAGTGCCAGCGTGTGTCTCGTAACCTGGGGCGTTGCGCTTCTCGCAGCCACCCCGGTCCCACTCGCTGAACACACGCGGCAGCGGCTGTCGACCCCGCCTAAGCCTGCTCCGCCACTTGGCGCCCCTATTTCAGGACGTTTCGGCCGTTTTAATTCCTCCGTCCTCAGCGCTCTGTCGGCCGGGCGCTGCTGCCGTCCAGTGTCCGGCCGCTAAGCCTCTGGAGTGGCCCGCCGCCGTCTGCGCCGCCCTTCCCAGCAGCTCGCCGTCGATCCTGCAGGGCCATCCAGTCCGCGGAGCGCATACGTCAGCGCCCTGCTTCAGAGCCCCGAAGAGAGCGAGCTGCCCATTCTCTGCCCCTGCCTGTGCTCACATCTGTCTTCTCGACATTGTGTTCTAAAGTGCGGGAGAATAATTCCCCTTTTTTCTGTCGTCCGTGCTCCACACTTTTTCCTGACGACTTTTAAGTAGCGTCGTTCATTTTTAAATTCCAACACTAGCTGGCATTTTGGCTGCGAATATTTCTTTTTCATATTCTAGCTACAGCCAGCTCTTTTATGTGAAAATAAGAATGAGCTTTGTTCTAATAAACATTCTTCAAACTAAATGAAACAACGGACGAATTCAATTGTTCTATTAACCCTTGCAATACCAAGGGGGCGGGGGTGGAAGGGGTTACTTTATGCCCACCTTTTGAAAATATTGAAATGTACTCAGGTACTTAATTTTTGAAAATTTTGTAAAGAATATTTATTGTCTTTTCTGAAGCCTTCTTCCAGATTCTATGTTTTACGATTCTTGTATGAACCCTTGCAATACCAAGAGGGGGAGAAGGAGGCGTTACTTTATGCCAACCGTTTGAAAATATTGAAATTTACTCAGGTTCTTTATTTTTGAAAATTTTGTAAAAAATATTTACTGTCTTCAATGAAGTCTTCTTCCAGATTCTAGGTTTGTTTTACGATTTTCGTTTAAGCTTAATCGGAAATTTAGGTTTGAGGGACATGAAGTAACCCCCCCCCCCTCCCCTCATCTTTGGTGGTAGATGCGATTTCTCACAACGGTCGTCTTACTCTACCAATAATAGTATTACGTGACCTTAGAACACAAAGACATTATATTTCTCAGGATTGACATCAACATTGATGTCATACGTCAGCGCCATGCTTCAGAGTGCGCTCCTCCCGAAGAGAGAGAGAGAGAGAGCTGCCCATTCTCTGCCACTGCGCTTACATATGTCTTGTCGACATTGTGTTCTAAAGTGCCGGAGAATAATTCCACTTTTTTTGTCGTCCGTGTTCCAAGCGTCCACCCTTTTTCCTGACGATTTTTAAGTAGCGTCGTTCATTATTAAATTCCCTCACTAGCTGGCATTTGGCTGCGAATATTTCTTTTTTGTATTCTAGCTACAGCCAGCTCTTTTATCTGAATATAAGAATGAGCTTTATCGTCTTTCATGAAGCCTTCTTCCACATCCTATGTTTCTTTTACGATTCTTGTATGTACTCTTGCGATACCAAGAGGGGGAGAAGGAGGCGTTATTTTATGCGCACCGTTTGAAAATATTGAAATCTACTCAGGTACTTAATTTTTGAAAATTGTGTAAAAATATTTATTGTCTTTAATGAAACCTTTTTCCAGATTCTATGTTTGTTTTACGATTGTTGTATGAACCATTCCAATACCAAGAGGGGGGGGGAGGCGTTACTTTATGCCCACCTTCTGAAAATATTGAAATCTAATCAGATACTTTATTTTTGATAATTTTGTAAAAAATATTTAATAAGAGGTGTGCAGCCAAGATCGCGTTCTTTATTTAATTACATAACCGGCTAGATGCCATCTTCAGGCCTGTAGATTTTTTACATGAATTGGCTGCTATTACAACAATTTTTTTTAAATAGCAAAACGGTGTACAGCCACATTGGTGTGTCATCGGAATAAAATTTACGCGTCAATAATGAAACATCTTTCTTAAGGTTTAACCAGGGGCACATCTTACGAAAGATGGGTTCAGAAATTTTATTATTTTGATGACACATCAATGTGGCTATGTTCCGTTTTGCTGTGTATAAAATTGTTGTAATAGCAGTGAATTCATGTAAAAAATTACTACAGTTCTGCAGATAGCGTCTAGCACGCCGAAACCGTTTATATAATTAAATGAAGAAAGCGATCTTGGCTGCAAAACTCTTATTAAATAATTATAGATCGCCCCAATAATGAGTTCCTTATAAAAATATTTACTGTTTTTAATTAAGTCTTCCTCCAGATTCTATTATTGTTTTATGGTTTTGCGTTTAAGCTTAATTGGAATCTTTAGGTTTAAGGGACATGAAGTACCACCTCCCCCCTCCCATCCTTGGTACTAGATACGACTTCTCACAACGGTCGTCTCACTTCAGACAATAGTATTACGAGACCTTAGAACACACGGACATTATATTTCTCAGGGTTGACATAAACAATGATCTCAATTATGATTGATTTCCTTTGACTGTTTATTGTTTCCTGTTCAGTGGCATTTAGTCCAGTGTTAGATACAACTCAGATTGTGGAAGAATGTACATATTCTGAAATATAATTTGACGAAACTAGAAATGTAGTAAGTGTACCTGAAGAGGAATGTGTTGTACGCGAGAATGTGGACAACTACAGGTTAAATATGAAATGCATTATTGAAAACTATTTTGCATAAAATATTCAGGATATGGATCCTGATTGTGCATTAATAGATATTTCAAAAGTATGTTATTAATGTAAACCAAGAACAATTAATGAATATTATTTATTCTTCCCCCTTGGTGACACACGTTATTGAAAATGGCTTGGTATTGCGAAGGTTAAGAAGACTACATCAACGGTGTATAAATTGAAGTAAGAGTGTCTTAAGTGTTCCAGTAACAATAAGAAGTAGTATTACTATTCATTATTTGAAAGTTACAAGCTAGGATGCCTTGGTCAATGCATGAAACTTTCCCCTCACGTTTCGCCTTCGACTGCGAGAGGCTCCTTCAGAGGTGAAACGGCAGACTGCAAGTAGACCTCGTGTGATGCCGCATATACTCTCCATCCAGGGTGCACCACTGTCAATCACGTGATGTCGCCTGCGATGTGGCCTCTTACATTACCAACATTCTCCATTTAAAATAATGGATTGAATTGTGTCGCCACAATGGGGATAATCAAGTAACATAATAATGTACTTTCTTAGCTACGGCGCCTGTCCCGTTAATCTTTGTTTCATTATCGCCCTCCGTCACATCCGATTTATTAGTATAACCTAGGCGGCAGTTACCTTTATGTTCGCTCAATGGGGTACTAACATATCTTTTTGTTGTACCAATGTAAACCTGTCCACAACTTCAAGGCATCTTATAAACACCTGGTGTAGCCAGAAGACGTCGCATATCCTTTCCCGACCTTAAACATTTTTTTTTTTTATTTTCTTGGTGGCTCTAAAAACAGTTTCCAAATTATTTTAGAGTACCGCATTCAAATTGAACCCCATGATAGGAGAAGTACCGGATAGTGATGGGATACCAAAATGACTTTTCCACCACTATGGATTGAGGAACTTTATTCCATTCCAGATTCCCTTTGAACATAATCCGTGGCATTCTTACAGAATATCGGTACGTTTACGATATTCTATGTCTCACTTTGTTGCGCTTCTATACATACATTTCAGCATGATAATGCCCGGCCAAAGATACTGTCTATTACTTGTCTACGAACTTGTATGACAATACGTTTTCCAGTAACTTGTTGAATCTCCCTACCCAAGTGAGCAATTTATGAAGTAGTATGGTCAGGGCCATGAAACCGGCTCGATTTTCTGACGATCTAGCATGCCAGTTGGGGAGTATTTGGTCCCGGATTCATCAAAAAGACTTCCAACAATTCCGGGATGAAGAACTACTTGCACAATGGCCAATACGGCGTTTGTGATAATTTGTTTCTTCCATAAATCATAAAATTATGTCTCCACATGTACATAACATATATGATTTTAATTCCGAAAATTGCATCATGGTTCAATAAGGTTGACGTTACAAGTGTGAGATTAGCATGGAGGACACCAGGCACTAATAGATAGAAACAATCCCAGAGAGTATCCATAATGAAAGAAAAAGTGGGAATGAATACCATATGAAGTAAAAATATGCAGTCCCTGAGACGGATTTTCGTCTCGAATATGTCAAAGACTTTAATGATAAATCTGAAGCATTAAATTAAAATGAAACAAGATCCTTCCCACAAACAGAAAATACATTGACGAAATTAAACGAAAACTCTCTGTATCTACTGACAGAATTAAAATTTAAAAAGATTACCAAATTCAGCATCAGCGACATAGCTGTATAGAGATATGGCAGATTGCTCAACATAACAAACAGTAGTCGCAATGTTCTATGAAACACAGAAGCAGAATTAAAATTTGTGACGTGAAGGAAATTGTGCTTAGACTATTCCGAGGTGCCTTAATCGCTAGTGATGCGGTGGTCTAGCAGACTGGGCGCCATGGCTCAGCGTGCACGGTCTTCTGCAAGAAAAAAGATGAGCCAAATGGTCAACAAACGACCAAGTACGAACAATGAAAACAACCGCAAATCATAGATCCACGCGAAGAACAACAAAATAATAAAAAAAGGGCCGTAAGACGTCTGCCTAGTAAGCATGAAGGTCCGGGTTCGATTCCCGGTCGCATAACAAATTTTAATTCAATGCTTCATATTTATCACCATAATAAGTGTTACGTTTGATTTCGTCCACGACTATACTGGTTAATTGAGTTAAGAGAAATTTCATTTTAATCTCTTTGTAATTAGAATCTTATCAAAAGGTATTTTATAAATCAACTCACAATATGTACTGTGAACAAACACAGAACATAGTTCTGGGGAAAACAGAAAATGTGAAGGTAGATTTGTGTTTCATTTGTAATGGTGAATCCTTCATCTGGTCTTTGAAGTTTTTCAAATGTTCTTAAATTTCAGCTATATGCTTTTACAATATGTGCGGACCAGGACGTGATTGTTGGTGCTCACTACGACCAACTTCCTCTTCATTTAATTCAGTTACTTGAGCCAGGGTTGTTTAACGACCCTGAGATCTGTGACCGATTTAAGTAAATTCATCACATGTTTCCGAGCCAGCCGCTTTGATGTTAAAATCCGGCCACAGTACGACAATTGTGGTCTTCAAACAACATAGCATTATGTTAAGCAATCTGCCATATCTCTGTACAGCTATATGTCGGTGATGCTGAATTTGGTAATCTCTTTAAACTTTAATTCTATCACTAGATATAGAGAGTTTCCGTTTAATTCCTTCAATGTCTTTTCTGTTTGTGGGAAGGTTCTTGTTTCATTGGTATTTTACTTCGTCAGAGCGGCCATTTCAATGAAAACAAAGGATTTGCCTGTTTCTTGGGTACTGCTTAGCTCAAAACTGGCCGTAAGAATCGCTTTTAAAACGTTGGTTCACGACTCAGTTTTAAGGTACTCAGAATTATGTATATTATTAAAATAATATTTTACACCTCTGGATGTGCAGTCCACAATCATAATTGAATGTAAGGTCAGTGAATAATGGTAAGAGGGAAATAATTCTCATAAATAGATTTACAATCTACCATCTATTAATTCAGCCATCATACAGAAAAAATGATTATTCTGAACAAATAAGTATGTATATGTTACAGAATAATAGTTGTCATAGATGATGGAATTACGGTGAACAAGCTTAAGATGTAAGGATCAGGTTTCACGTATGTAGGTGACAAGGTTACCTAGGAGACTCAAGGGTTCGGCAGCAGAGGGTAAGATGAGTAGAGCAATATGAAAATACTTTGGAATCGGTCAAGAATGATTTTAAAGTGACAGGCTTAACATCAGAACAGAGATCAATGTTGACACAGCGGAAACTAGAGGAGTTTTATAATGAGCTCCGAAAGGCATAATTACTCTTAAATTACGATATAATGAATGTTATTCATTCTCGTTTTTTTATAAAAGTACAAAAGAATTTTACTTGAAAATATCATGTGCTGATAGATTTCATTGCTTACATGCAGGTTCTACAAAGAGGTTCTTTCGTCATAATCTGAAGTCGGTATGTCCGATATTTTATCACTGTCTCAACAAAACTTGACGTTATCAGTTACTGACAATTGTACAGACTGAGTTGTCCGTCTTCGTGAAGATTGGTGTGTGTGTGTGTGTGTGTGTGTGTGTGTGTGTGTGTGTGTGTCACAGCTGGAGTTCACGTCATTTTTTAACTGATGTGCTAGCTACTATATACACACATTTCGTATGAGAAACACTAAAAACTAGAGATCTACACAGATATAAAAAGTACGGATAAAATTCAATATATGCTAGTCTCATAACGTATTGAATGTTTTGTGGATGGCGGAACTGTTATTGGAACATGTCATAAAATACTTTAAAAATATGTGAAACGGATATCGTAATATGAGGAGGCAAAACAATATTTTGCAGAAAACGTAATGCCGGTCGCGGTGACCGAGGGGACTGAGGCGCTGCAGTCACGGTCTGCACGGCCACTACGTTCGGGGGTGTGAATCCCCCCTCGGACATGGATATTTGTACCGTCCTTCGTATTAGCTAGTTTGTAAGTAGTTTGTAAGTTTTGGGACTGATGACCCCGTAGTTAAGTCCCATAAGCTATACAAACATTTGAACATTTGTTTTTTTTAGAAAACGTCATTAAAAATGGTACAAAGCATACATGAGTTCTGTTTGCCTTTCTATATGTCCAAATTGTTAAGCCACGTGATTGCTCGAGAAGATATCAAATTCATTTCTTGTGCTCCGCCAGGAAAACAGCAGTTTGGACATTCACTAAGGAGGTGGTGCATAATCTGCCTTTACGCTCCGCACTTACCATCTGAAAAGTCATACATACCCCGTTTGTGCAACGTATTCCCACAGCATTCGTGACCAACCCTAAATCTGTTTAAGCGTCTCCAGATTCGACGTGGGAGGTCCATACCTTAGGGATCCTCTGTTAAATCTAGAGTTTATGATCACATGGAACCTCCATCAATTTTTCATTTACACACTGCTCTTTGTGCAGTTGACGATTAATCTAAATAGGACAGCGTCGAAGGAGAAGGAAGTTAATCACCTCATTAATTGAAAGACAGAGAATGGTGGATGTTTTTTCCCATTCTCACTTCGCTATCACAGTCCTTCTAATTCGAGGGAAAAGCGGTGATGCTCAGTAGAAAATAGGAGTGGATTTTAAATTTCCACTAGCTGAACCCCCGCTGCTTCGCATGTGTAGGCTGGCTGGTCTGCACCAGTTTTTTCTTTTTAATCCTGATGAAGAATCCTTATCTTAAGTTCGTAGTTGTAGCTCGAAATTTGAGTAACAGCAACATATTTTTGAAAATCAATTTTTGCATCCCGTATTTCACCCCCTTATTAGTCTAATTTCCAAAAATACCGAAATACGTGTCTTTTAAATTCGAACCCCGAATCCAAATCGGAGAATTTGTAATTTTAACTTCAAAATTGCCTAAATAGCAACATATTTTCGAGAAACACCCCCTATCCAATTTAACCCAGTTGATGGTTGAATTTACAAAAATTCAGAAACATGTATTTTTTAACGTCGAACCAACTACTCAAATATCAATTTTTCCAGCTCTAGCTTCAAAATTGTATCAATAGGAACGTGTTTTCAAAAAGAATTTTTGATCCTCTATTTAACCCTCTTCCTTGTTGAATTTCCAAAAATACTAAAAATCATGGATTTTTAATGCTGACCAAGATTCCATATCCGAAAGTTCGTAGTTGTAGCTTACAATTTGAGTTAACACCAACATATTTTTGAAAATCAATTTTTTGCGTCACCTATTTTACCCCCTTTATTTGTCGAATTTAAAAAAATGCCGAAACACGTGTATTTTAAATTTGAACCCTGAATTAAAATCCGAAATTTTGTAATTCTAGCTTCAAAATTGCCTAAATAGCTACGTATTATCAAAAATCGATTCATCCCCTATTTCACCCCGCCTTAAGGACGGAATATCGAAAAATCGCTTCTTAAATGACGCCTAAAGAGTAAGATCAACACCCTCCGTAAATTTCAAGTTTCTATCTTCAGTGGTTTGGGCTGGGCGGTGATGAGTCAGTCAGTCAGTAAGTCAATCGCGACACTTCCTTTTATATATAGAGATTGATAGTCGTCGTTGCTTGATTGAGGGTAAAGTAGTGTGCACCAGTGGGGCCGGGGTATATGGGGTGCAGCCAAGACTGGAGGGCGTCATCTCTCTAGGAAAACTGGCCTCAGTATTCCAGGCCGAAACCATTGCCATCAGGGAGTGTGTGGAGGAGAATTTGCGTAGGTGCTACAAAGATCGTAGCAACTATATCTATACAGACAGCCAGGCAGCCCTGAGATCGCTGGCAGTTCCTGCAACAATGTCTGTTGCAGAATGTGACAGGGTTCTTCTGGATCTAGCGGAAAGCAATAGAGTAAATCCATTGTAGGTCCCTGGCCACTCGGGGATCAGTGGCAACGAACATGCCAACAGATTAGCCAGGATGGGGTCAGAGACTCCATTTATTGGACCGGAGCCTGTCCTGACAATCACCAAGGCAATGATCAAATTGGAGCAACGTAACTGGCTCAGAAGACAGCACGTAGAATATTGGACCAAAGTCTATCAACAAAAACATGGCAAAGTAATGATGCCAAACCCATGTTTTAAAAGAAGCTCTGCAATCCTGGGTCTGAACAGAAGAGATTAGACTCATGGTTGGATTGCTGACAGGCCATGGGAATTTCAAAAAACACCTACGTACAATAGGAATAACAGAAGAGGACCCTAAATGTTGGATCTGTTATAACGATGATGAAACTGCATCACATCTAATCTTCGAATAGATTGCATTGGAGAATAAAAGGCACAGAATAGTTGGACAACCAGACACGAAGAAATTGTGTCTAATAAACAACTGGGAAAGGGACTCCTTGCACTATTCAAGGACATTGGTTGGATTTACTAGATATACAGGAAGCGATACCGCACAATAAACTTAGTTTCGGTGCGGGCAGTAGCGGGTTGAACCAAGACTGATTCGGCTTCCCTGGAAAAATCAATCAATCAATCAAGTGTGCACCACTCTACTACGAACTAATCGTTACTGGCTGCTAGCTATTGCTCCCGCAGGAGAGGAACAATACTTTAACTTGTTGCTTTGCTGTGGCTGTTTCAGGAGCCTGGTGAGGGCGGCGGTGATGTGAGGCCATGTTCCTGCTGGTGGCAGCCTCGTGGGTGGCGGTCCTGGGGGTCGTCCTGCCCGGGAACAACGTGGGTGAGTACCAGCCAGCCCATTACACGAGTACTCGATACCACTGCTGCCGTCTAAAGTAGTTGTACTGCTGCATCTGTATACTTGACATTAACTCGGCGGTGATGTGAGGCCATGTTCCTGCTGGTGGCAGCCTCCTGGGTGGCGGTCTTGGGGGTCGTCCTGTCCGGGAACAACGTGGGTGAGTACCAGCCAGCCCCATTACACGAGTACTCGATACCACTGCTGCCGTCTAAAGTAGTTGTACTGCTGCATCTGTATACTTGACATTAACTCGGCGGTGATGTGAGCCATGTTCCTACTGGTGGCAGCCTCGTGGTTGGTGCTCCTGGGGGTCGTCCTGCCTGGGAACAACGTGGGTGAGTACCAGCCAGCCCCATTACACGAGTACTCGATACCACTGCTGCCGTCTAAAGTAGTTGTACTGCTGCATCTGTATACTTGACATTAACTCGGCGGTGATGTGAGGCCATGTTCCTGCTGGTGGCAGCCTCGTGGTTGGCGGTCCTGGGGGTCGTCCTGCCCGGGAACAAGGGTGAGTGCCAACCGGCCCCATTACACTAGTACTGTAGGCAGGGAGACGCTTGTACTGCTGCTTCTGTATACTTGACATTAACTCTTTTATGTTGACAGTTCATTTCATGTATATCTGAAAATTAGCAACATAATACTTTCAGTGTTTTCATTCTCTTTCTTTCTTTTTCCACTTGTTCGAGTTGGACATTCGGTAAGACGAACAAGCTCTGCGTTCGTAACTAATACGACAGGGGGATCAAAAATATTTTCTTTTGTAGACAGAGTGTGCGCCGTGCAAGCGATCGACGCCTATACAGGACGCGGTATCTTGCATTAGTATTCAGCTGGACTCAGCAGCAGCGATGGTTCCTGAAGATGACGGACAGTTGTTCTGTCGAAGTATTCAATCGGTTTGATTTTATTATCTGGCAGAAAACCAGCGTTTTTCTTTTTTAATAAGTATCTTTTTTTGTTCAAGGTACTTTGACCATACGCATTTCGCTGCTGTAGTACAATTTCTGCTATTTAACATGACCTACGTAAGATTTGGGCCCAGACCTGCCCCTGTAAAGATGTTATAAGAAATTTATTGTTCTCTTGTTATTATTTTTATCCTTCGACGAAACGAGGAATGATACTTTTATTTTCGTGTTTTAACAATGTTATTACTGATATATGTTTCAGATACTTGCGAAAGTTTGCATAGCCAAAAATGCCTATTATTAAAAAACTGAATATAAACGCAGAAGAAAGTGATCTGATGTTGGCAGGCGCAACATCGCTTTTAGGAGATGTACCGATAACGGTTCCAAAATACAGTAATAGTGGCAGTTATGGCTACACCAATGTTAAATTCACGCCGTCCTTTAATTCATACTAGTATTTTCTCGTCATTACTACCTTTACGACGACTACGAGTATACAATGAGAAAGGCGTATTACTCTAAACATAGGTTTACTAGAATTACCTGCGAATACCCGAAAATGACAGGTCTTATATGCTATAATACCTCTATTAGTAATTACAACGCAGCAAGTACGGCATTTTCGCACCTCACAATAGCCATTGTAAACCAGCCTGCAGCATTAGTAGCAGAGAGAATACCCAGCTAAATTTGCATTCCGTTAAGAACAACTTCTTACAGTGCAATGCCGGTTAGTGATGTGACATTGCTGTCAAAGCGATGTCCATATGCACCCTTTAATAGGCTATCTTTACAGCAAGAGGGCTCACTGTGAAGCAAAGAGGCGACATGCCACGGAGATGTGTTTCCTACAGCCAAATGACAGGGGTCAAATCGTGGCCTTCCGAGTGACTAGTTGGTCATTTCGAAGAATTGTCGCACACATTGGACGCGCTGCGGCATTTGCGTAACGTTTCCTCTTGCAACTGTCACGTGAACATTCTCACAACCGCAGACGAGCTCCTGGACTTCCACGCAACAGAGAAGTGTACCAAGATCTTCATATTGTAATGGCATTACATCAGTGGCGGCGTGTATTATTTGTTCACTGGTTCAGTGAACCGATGGAAAAAGATCATCGTAAAAAAGTAAACAAATAAAATAAAATTTTAAATTATCATTCTTCGTTTCGTTCTTCAATCACATCATTTTATATGCACATTCAAAGTATTTTTATCGCATGAGAAACGTTTTACGTCGCGGAGTAAACAAAACTTGTTCAAAGCCCCACCATGTAGGTTAGTTCACTCTGACATAGTAAAGCATCTCGAAGCCTATGGAGTGTATAGAGCAATTTTAAATTTCGGCACAGCTCCATTATCGACGACATGAGCTTGTAGCATCTAATAATTGGAGCGGCTCCGATATTAACAAGAGCCACTGTATTTCTCTGGGTGCGTGATGATAGATGTTCAAATGTTTGTAATTCTATGGGACCAAACTATGTTGTTCATCAGTCCCTACACTTATAAACTACTTACAATAAGTTGAAATAACCTAAGGACAACACACACATACATGCCTGGGAGAGGATTCGAACCTCCGACACGGGAGGCCGCGCGCTCCGCAACGTGGCGCTCCAGACCGCTCGGCTACTCCCGCGTGGCCTGATGATTGATCTCTTTGGCTATATATTGTAAGTGCTGATATTTCGCAAGTATTATGAATGCAGATTACCTGATATAAGTGTAAATCCATTTGAAAATGGCGGTATATTCCCATAGAAACTTGTAATGCAAGTTAAATAAGCCCGGTAATAAAAGCGATTGTGACTTATGAGCATATATTTAAAACCGAAATTTCAATTGACAAATCACTTAAAATCAGACGTATTCCTTCCCAGACGTGATGATGCTCAGATGTTTGTAGAACTTATGGGACTTAACTACGGGGTCATCAGCCTCTAAGCTTACAAACTACTTATGAACTAGCTAAGACTAAGGACGGCACAAATATCCATGCCCGAGGGGGAATTCGAACCCCCGACCGTAGTGACCGTGACTGGAGCGCCTCAGTCCCCTCGGCCACCGCGGCCGGCGACGTGATAATGATATCGGATACAAGAGAGAGAGAGAGAGAGAGAGAGAGAGATTGACACAACAATCCTACTAGGAAAACGTGACGTCTATGTTTCGTTTATGAAGAGATGTCGAGATTTTTGATCGAATTAGTGAGAAGTACATAGAAGAGCCGATGAAGTTGACGCAGCGCTTGGTACTACCGTAATCATATTGATTGATGAAGTGAAATAAAAAGAAAGTTGAAACTGTAACGCTATAAACGCCTAGAGTTTTCACAAGGCAGTTGTAAGGATCGATAGTATTAGTAATTTCATGCATTTACGTTGCAAATTTATAGTTACGTGTTGTACATCATCTGACCTAGAGATGAGTTGTTCATGCATGCGAAGGCAGTGTTTTCTGCTTGGTAGACTGACATTTGCGAAGAATAAGGTATAAAAATACAGTTTCCTTACCTGACAAATACAGTTCGCACCCTGAGATGTGGTTACATTGAAGTAAATAGCTAGTTCGTGAGTCCCAAATGCCATACTTGATTCTTTCTGTGCTATTAATTTTTCAGTCTCATTTCCATCTACTAGGCGAGTTGCTCTTCCCACACCTCTTAATTCCCCTATTAATAAGGTCTATATATCAACAAAGAGTTGACCTTGTAATTAATGTGAAGAGAGGCAGCCTCATACGTTTACAACTTCTAATAACGGAACCACTGTTGAACGTTCCCCACGACCGTTTGGTCGGAAGTGGCATTAATTACCTCATAACACAACAGTGTTTATGCCATATTTTGCTTACGAGCACCCAGAGAGCGCGTCCGACCGTTGCAGAATTCATGCATAATTACATTACCGCGCTGCTGTTGCGCGCGTCTAGCGCTCTATAAAGCTGTTAAAGTGCTCGCGCGAAATTACCTCATAATCCATTTACATATCCACGTTTAGCGCAATTAAAAACAGATAACCGAACAGCTTCACGCACGTTCGGAAACGACACTGCTGGAAAAAAAAAGAAAAAAGTCCGAATCGACGCCAGAAATTCCCCTGACGCTCAATTGCTGGAAGCGGCAGTAGTCCATTAGCGCGTGTTAAGTGCCTGCGCTCAGTATCAGATGTGGAGGAGCACTCTTGATCCGTACTAACACAACCGGCTCGGCCGGAGGGGCTCTCTTGCCGTTTATTTTTTTCCCCCTTCTCTTTTTTTATAGATTAAATAAAAACATCCGCAATAATTAACGGGATTTAATTAGTGGAGCGATATTTATGCCGGTGGTGAATAATTCAGCGAACCTCGCCGTCGCCGTGGCGCGAGCCGCAAGGAAAACAAACAATTTTAATTTAAAATCTCGCGCTCCGTCCGGGCGTCCTCGGCAACTTTCAATTTGCGCTGGCTGTTCGCCCACCCGCTACCCTAATAAAGCGTTCCCGTGGGCGGGTCCCGCTTCGCTGCTACACCGAGGAAACGCCAGCTTGCGCGCTGCGGAAGCCAGACAGGTACAACGCGGGGCGAAGCGCAGCGGAGACTTCCTGGGGGGGAGGGATTTGAATTTTCGATCCCGCCACCCTGCAGATAGTCAGAATAAGCGATCGACTTAACGCGCAAAGACTGATTTGAGAGGGCAAAAATATACGTCGCAGGATTTTCCGTTGTATTTTCATTATACTCCAGCCAGAACAGTGGAGATGCGATTATTGACGTTGCGTCTGTCTGAAAGAAGCTATGAAGCCAAGAGTGCTGATGAAACACGAGTGCTATAATTGCAGTACTCAAAAACAATATCTGCCCTTTCTCAGGTACAACATTATTAACTACAATTACTGCACTTACAAGGAGACCACAAGGGTATTGGATTTTAGAAATGTTACACTTTCTGCGGAGCTATGAACATGAAAATTAAAAGTTGTAGTTTTCGTTGTTGTTTCTTGCATGAAGCATTTTGTTAAAAGTTAATCATAGATTACTTAACAGAAGTTATCCCTCTGAATTTAGTCGAGTCACGTAAATTACACAACGAAAGTGAAGTATTATTTGGATGTGGTAAGTAATTGTTAACAAAAATATTACATGAGAATTGTCAGGTCATTTGAAGTACGCCATCTCAAGATTTACCTGAGTGCAATTAATTTTTTTTAATTTCATTTTTATTTATTTATTTTTAGAAACGATTTTCTTAATTGAATTGTGTGAGGCTTACATATGTATGGTCAATGTGACAAACAGTGATAAGAAATTCACCAGGAAGTTAATATATATATATATATATATATATATATATATATATATATATATATATATATATAGGGTGTTTCACTAAGTGTGTTTGCCTCTGTAACTTATAAAATAATAGGTGACGGGAAATTTTAATGCGGTAGGTCAACACAAGATAT
This sequence comes from Locusta migratoria, assembly GCA_026315105.1. Taxonomy (NCBI): domain Eukaryota; kingdom Metazoa; phylum Arthropoda; class Insecta; order Orthoptera; family Acrididae; genus Locusta; species Locusta migratoria. The sequence continues at coordinate 389,342,760 of CM048748.1, forward strand.
GTTACACTTCCTGCGGAGCTATGAACATAGTTTATTCTATCATTTTCCAAAGAGTTACGCTACAAATATATAATATTTTAAATGAAACAACAGTTTTTCTATCTTGTATTGGATTCGGTGAAACTAGCTGTGTCCAAATCAATTTAAACTACATTCCTATCACTGTTAGTTTGCGAGCTACAACCCTTCAAACTTTAGGGGGCGGAGGCTACGACAGCGTAGCTGACTGGCTGGTGGTCATGAGATAGTAGGCCGTGCCCCAGGGCCTAGCCACTCGGCCAGTCAGCTACGCTATCGCAGCCTCTACCCCCGGAACTTTGAAGAGTTCCCGTATTAGGCCATCTGTCACCATAACAACGTTTCATTTCTTTATTTTACACTTTACACACTTTTAGGGGAAAAAAGTTTAGGTAGTGGCGGGTTCCGAACCACCGAACTTTAGCATCAAAGTCCAACGCCTTGCCCACTACGCTATTTTAACCCATTTTATTATTATACAAATCATTTATACACAATATGTAAAAACAAATTATCAACTATTGCTCCTGAAATCCATTACATATTTTCAATACGCTACGGCTATCAATCGAAAGATGTGTTCTTTAATCTCATACTATTGATGGCCGTTGTTAAATGATGCTAATATGGCATTTGTAGAAATTAGATTATCATTTATCGTACGAAGAATAATGTGTTTTTGTTAATTCTTCTGTGCGCCATTGCTTTGAAATGACAACGTGTAAGTTACAATAAGAAAGTCATCAAATACGCAAAGCAAGATGGCGTATGCCAGAGAGAGTTCTGGGCGAGGAATGTCACGTGACATCTCCGAACGGCTGGTTTTCGTTAATTCAATGGAGGGTGTCAAATCTCCGTTATTTTTGCAAATATGTTTCAAATGATAGGAGATATGAAAAAAAAACCATAACGGAGCTAGGTTGTAGAGAATTTTCGCCTCTACCAATTAGGTTATTCAATTTTCGTGTCAGATGAAAGGTTTGTTTGCAATTACAATTATATTACAAACGGCTTTTTTTTCGTATTACTACCGTAGTTTTTGTCCGAAAAATTTGAAAAAGGGAGGTTCTGGTCTCTGGTGGCCTACAATCATGTTTGTAAAATTTGTTGCTGATTGGTTGAACGGTTCGTCTTAAAAACAGGGAACACGTTACGGACAGACGTTATTTTTGCAAATATCTTTGAAACGCTACGATATATAAGAAAACATAAGAGAGCAAAGTTGCAGAGAATTTTCTCCTCTACAAATTAGGTCATTCAATTTTCGTGTCAGATGAATAGTTAAGCTGTTATTTTCAATTAAATTTCGAGCTGTCAATAGACGATCGCAAAGGCCCACTTTTGGTGTTACTACCGTAACCTAAAGTGGGCCAAAAAGTTCAAATGTTTCTTAAGCTTAACTAAGATGATCCCGCTAACTGCGGGATCATCAGTCCCTAAAGTTACAAACTACTTATGAACTACCTTATACTAAAGACGACACAAACATCCATGCCCGAGTGGGGATTTGAACCCCCGACCGTAGCGACCGTGCCGACTGTGACTGGCAAACCGCAGACCACTCGGTCACTGAGGCCGGCTACGTTAGACCGCTAGCTCGCAAATGACTGTGTTTCCCTCGATTGTGTACACGTCGGTGACGTGCAACGGCCGAGTGAATTTGGTCGGAGGTAAGGTAGGTATGACAAGAACGTGTGCTATGAGCAAGGATAGTAGATTCCATTGCATCGTGTCTCCACAGCAGTGTTGTCACTATTTAAGTTTCCAAGACTCCTATTAACATTCAATGTCTACTTTATTATACGAGGAGTGTTCAAATGAAAACGTACGAATCGTCTTAACAATAAAACGGTTTAAATCTGAATATTCCGCTTTGGGATAACGCGATGCATGCGTCATTACCTCCCCCTAAAAAATTCAATGATGTAGCGTCTTCAGGCAAGTTGATGATCACCGCTTTCTTTCGACGTCCGAAGTCCGAATATTTCGAGTACGGAAAACCATTAACATTGACGTGTACTGTGAGATACTCTCTTTAGCCTACGCACGTCCATCAGCATAAAACGGCCTGGGCTACTCACGGAGGGAGTGACTCTGCTCCATGATAACGGGCGTCCACACGTCTCCAGGGTCACACAAAGGATACGGTACTGACCAAGTTCAAGTGGAAGCAGCTTGAGCATCCGCACTACAGCCAGGATAAGTTATGCTGTCACTTCTATCTTTATGGTACACTGCTCGTAAAAAATAAATAAATAATAATTTCGAAGAAAACCGCTTCAACTCGGACAACAAACAGAAGTACACAGTAGAGGCTCGCTCTTGTGATAGCCACAAGAATTCTGAGAACAGGGACTTGTACGGCTCGTCGAACAGTGTCATTTTTCAGTGCAGGTCTCTTGTGATTACCTTTGAAAGAAGGCTTAAATTATAATCACAGTATCGTTCCGTACATTTGCATGTGAACACCCCTCGTGAAAACTGACGCGAATGATGTTTAAAAATGTTAGTTTTTTACATTGTAGCGGGTACCTCAAGGATGCGTCTATAAGCCACGATACAAGCTGTGTGAGGTTATGAAACCATATTTGCCAGCTGTCAGCGGAATTCAGTTACCCATTCTGAAAAATGTTTTGCTGACTTATTTGTGGCCGTGTGTTGTGACTAATCCAATAATACCGCCGTAATGCGCCCCTCCGGAACACATAATTATCCAATGAATCGCCTCTGACCCGTTTCCATAAGCTTTAATGTAGTCCACGACATTACTGCTTTGTTTGTACCCGTCAAGGCACAGTTATTCAAATTCTTATTTGTCAAGTCCGTTGCATTTAGCAGCACTATGGAAAAGCAGATACTATGTTCAATGTCTGTGTTTATCGTCCTTCAGATATTGATGCGGACATCCACATCCACATCTACATACATACTCCGCAATTCACCGTAAGGTGCGTGGCGGAGGGTACACTGTACCACTACTAGGCATTTCCTTTCCCATTCCACTCCCAAATTGAACGAGGAAAAAAAGAATGCCTATATGCCTCCGTACGAGCCCTAATTTCTCTTATCTTGTCTTTGTGATCTTTACGCGAAATGTAAGTAGGGGGCAGCAAGATCGTACTACACTCAGCTTCAAATTCCGGCCCTCTAAATTTACTTAACAGAAATTCACGAAAAGAACGTCGTCTTTCTTCCAGCGATCCCCAACTGAGTTGCCGGAGCATTTCCGTGACACTCGCGCATTGGTCGAACCTACCGGTAACAAATCTAGCTGCTCGCCTCTGAACCGCCTCTATGTCTTCTTTCAAACCGATCTGCTGCGGGTCCCAAATACTTGAGCAATACTCAAGACGTGGTCGTACAAGCGTTTTATACGCGGTCTCTTTTACAGGTGAAGTACATCTTCCCAAAATTCTCCCAATAAACCGAAGTCGGCTGTCTGCCTTACTCACAACTGTCCTTACATGCTCGTTCCATCTCATATCGCTCTGCAATGTTACGCCTAGATATTTGAACGACGCGACCGCATCAAGAAGCTCACTACTGATGCTGTATTCGAAAATTATAGGATTGTTTTTTCTACTCATGCGCATCACCTTACATTTTTCTACATTGAGAGCTAGCTGCCATTCTTCGCACCAACTAGAAATTTTGTCTAAATCAACCTGTATGCTATTACAGTCAGTTACAGACGACACCCTCCCATACACCACAGCATCATCAGCAAACAGCCGCAAATTACAACTTACTCTGTCCATCAGATCATTTATATAGATAGAAAATAATAGCGGTCCTATCACACTCCCCTGGGGCACGCCTGACGATACACTCGTCTCTGATGAACCCTCGCCGTCGAGAACAACGTACTGCGTTCTATTACTTAGGAAGTCTTCCAGCCAGTCACAAATCTGAGAACCTATTCCATAAGCTCGCATTTTCGTTAGCAGTCTGCAGTGTGGCACCGTGTCGAACGCCTTTTTGAAGTCGCAATAGCGATCAGCATGAGCTATGTGATTCAGTGGTGGCATATTAAATAAATTTTGGCACCATTAAATCATACACCTGATAGTGAATTTTATTCGCAATTGCGAATTCCATTCTTGTAATTAATGTGACAGTTGTAATTGGTCAGTATCCGTTCCTGCAGACATACATGCATGTCTGACGGCCATTTGTGTGTTTGCATCGTAAACACGGGCACTGCACGTCGTGTTCAGTGACCCACAGCAAGGCTTGAGATAAATTCAGTAATCGTCTCTCCCTCTGTGGGGCTTACAGTGAGCCACACTACAACTCACGGGCAGTAGGCAGTATGCAGGTTTGGGTTGGTGCGGGAAACATGCACAGATAGTGTTACGATTGACACGATCGTTCGAGAAAAAGCAGTAAATCCTATAAATAAGTCAAATCTACAGGCCGTCAATTCTACTATAGTGGCGACATGTAGGAAGGCGCAAGTCAAATCTACAGGCCGTCAATTCTACTATAGCGGCGACATGTAGGAAGGCGCAACCGCGCTCAGAGGCGAAGTGATAGGGAAAGTGTGGAGGGGAGGAGCTACGGCCGAGCGCCAACAGTTGCGCCTGCGGGAGAACATTGCGTAACTCGTGACCAGCCACGCGCCTACAGAATGAACGTTATTGGTTGCAAGTGTGGTAATTGAGGGGGATGCGCAGAACGGCTGAAACCTGGGTCGCCTTCCTATGAGACGCAGGCTATAAATACCTAGGTGTAACAATTACAAACAACTTAAAAAAAATAGTAGGTCAGGCGAGACAAAGACTACGTTTCAGTGCCGGAACACTTAGAAGGTGCAAAATTTCTACTAAAGAAAGTGCCTATAGTTGATAAAACTCTTCTGGGTATTAGACTTGCAATAGCGCCCGAAACGTCGGTGAAATATTTGATATATTGACGATGCGGTCTAATACACAGAATAGTTTTATCAACAATGACAACGGCCGCGGAAGCCTTCGTTTACAAAGTGCCTGCAGTACACGTGAGAATCCTCCTTTGGAGTATTTGCTGCGCATTTTGCGATCCACACCAGATTGGACTGTTGGACGATTTAGAGAAATTTCAGAGAAGGGCAGTTCGTTTTGTATGATCACGATATAGGGGAGAGACTGTCACGGAAATTATGAATGAGTTCGCATGTAAATTATCAAGAGAAAGGCGTTCTTCGTTGCGATGAGATCTATATTCGAGATTTCTTTCACAAACATTCTCTGTCGAATGCGAAAATTTGTTCCTAGTACCCACCTACTTTGGGAGACATGATCTTCATAATAAATCAGATCGAAAATAGAAAGAGGTAGATGTTCCTGTAGAGATATCATAAAAGCGGTTCTATGAACTCTCTGCCATGCACTTCAATGTGACTTGCATCATAATTATCTAGATCATATCGGATAAAAGTTCAAATGTTTGTATAGCTTAACTACGGGGTCATCAGTCCCTAAGCTTACAAACTACTTACTAACTAGCTAAGACTAAGGAAGGCACAAATATCCATGCCCGAGGGGGGATTCGAACCCCCGAACGTAGTGGCCGTGCAGACCGTGACTGGAGCTCCTCAGTCCCCTCGGCCACCGCGGCCGGCGGCATATCGGATATTTTTAATCGTATAACTGTGTCGTGGTCACATTTTTTGGTCTGATCATACTTTGTGGAATTGCAGGATTCGGATAAAATTTACAGCCCCCTTTCGATATCTTTTATCGTGTTAATTGTCCCATTCCAGAACACATCTATTGTGAATATTCAAAATAGTATCCTTCGGTTGCATCGTGACCACACTTTCGTAACAAGGGTCCAATAACAACTCACAATATTAAAGTATGTCCTGATTTTATTTTTCAAGTTGCGCTGTAAAGAACAAGTGGCGATTTAGACAGCTGTTATTTTCGAAGACAGATACTCGATTAAGTATACAACAGTCACATGCGCCATAAAAACAGTTAACAGAATTAATTCACATCTCAACAGCAAGTGGAAACTGCGTGGCTTACGTGCCCATAGCCCCCTTTTATTCGTCTGCTGGAGTTCATGCTGTCATAAGTCACGGTCTGATTGTTGATATTGTAAATGAAACCCTTTTTAAATGTCAACGTTGTTCGTTACTAAGTTATTGATAAACTAACCTTCACATTTATTTTGAAGAGAGTATTATCAAACTGTAGCTGGTGGTTGGAAACGATTAAAGTCGACAAATGTTCCTCCACCTGAGCAATGAGAAGAGATCATGTTTTTAATGTATGTGAACAATCACAATTTAAAACTGAAAGACTCAGGTAGGTGTTTGTAATAGGAATTATGATCTCATTCGATAACAGAGTGTCATTTCACGTAAGCGCAGCTTTGGTATTGTATCTGGCATCCGATAAAACCTGAGCTGTCGAATACGAAAACATTAATCTGAATACACACACACAGATGGGTAAATGTCAGTAGTTATATATATATATATATATATATATATATATATATATATATATATATATATATATATATAACTGTAATAAAATCATTTATTACGACTAGGTTAATTTTGAATCCAAATATTTATTTGCCTTTTGGTGTAGAAATGAAGCACGCTAATTTCAAATCAGTAACTGTAAGGAAACTCTTCTTCGGAAACTGCTACTATAGCAGACTTCGGTGCACATGCCCGTCTATATCTGGGAGCCCTAGTACTACTGTCGATAGTGTCCTGTAGGCTTTATCAAGTGAGAACACTGCACTATTAACATCTGTTGTTTAACGACTTAAGGTGGCCAGATGTATTGCATTTCGCAGGATACTCCTTTTTTTCTTAAGCATTTTCCTGTGGCCTGCCACGAGGTTTGAAAATCTTAAAAATAACCTGCATTTCAATATTATCCAGCGAACAATTCTACGAAATCCGAGTATCGTCTAATTCAATTTGAGTAATTCTTCAGTTAATGAGGAATGGATTGATATACGCAAGACTCTTCATGCAGAGGAAAGGATGTTTCGTGATAGAACTGAGTCTGCCACGCATGTCGTGTGCAGTCACTGCAGACGTAAAGATCACTCGCATAGATCAGATACCTAAGATATCCAATAACAATATTACGAAACAGCTGTTGGCAAAACCGGAAGTCATACATTATGAAACTAATTTTCTAGCTCTTTGTGTGGCTTCAAAATACGATGAAAGTAAATAGTGTATGAGCTGCCGAATGACGATTGGGTTGTAATCATGGCGAATTGTGGTCTTCGTGTCTATTTCTTGTAGGCGATCAAGAGATATCAGATTTTTCTGGAGTAGAAGTGCAGTACATTTTTTTAATTTTTTACTAACCTCAATTCTGTGTTTTATTAGTTTGACGTTAAAACATCTTTGGATTTTGTACTTACATTATGAAGGAAATTAGTGACTTAAATACATGAGAGTACATTAAAGAAGTGGAATGCAAGTCAAAAACCATTTCATTTGAGGTTGGTTGAAATATTTGTAGAATTTGGTGAGTTAAGTATTGATAATCTTGCTGTTGGTAATATTGTTGAGTTTATTCATTCACTGCCAACCATTACTTTTTGTAATGAATACTTTATTGATCCAAGAAAAATCCAGGATTAACTCAGAAACATTTGATTATTACGAAATGTATTTTAATTAAAACCACTTAGTACTTTGATTATGAGAAATTTAAAGTTTTGAAAACAATTCATTCAATTGAAAAAATACTTGATTATGTTTCACTATACTCAGATCATTGTAATCACCATTTATGGTATTTCATAATAATCGTATTTTTCACTAGGGATACGGCGTTAAGAGACTGACAACCATACAAGTTGCATGTTCCGTTAATTAGTTACAAAAAGTAAATAAAACAGGTAACGTAAATTTGGTCTTATTATGTTGCATAACAGGTTGATCCTGCTTTTTCTGTCTGAAAATCAGCTTTAACGTGGAATTGTAATCACGTATCGCTCCTGGCGATTTGTCGCTACCTAGAATCATGAAGGCTAGATTAAAACGAAGACGTGGAAAAAGAGCCCAATCAAGAACCGAACGTGCGCCATTAATCGTGGAAATTCAGCGTTTTACCGGGAGACCATCTCCGTCGTTTTAACAACAATCGTTTTGCAACAAGATTTTATTGTAGCTATCGAAAGGAAAACAAAGTTCTAAACGTTCGTAATGGGACTGAACATTTAGATTTTTTACTTTGTTTTCCTTTCATTACAGGCGAAACATTAATACCGAATTTGAAGTTTTTTTGTGTCCTAGAAGTACCTCGGCATTATGATAATTGGCGAGTGACTGACAAAGTTAACGAATTTCAGCTCGCAACATTTCGTAAACTGTATGGATTATAATGGTGTATTTTGTGGGTATGGCTAGTTACAGAAGGTCCTCTTGGTCGCTGACAGTTTTGTCTTCTTGTTTTATTCACAAAGAAAATACAGGGAGGTTGAAAGTGCTGTGAATTACTTCGTTGAAACCAAGACACGACTGTACCTGCAGATTACATGACTGCACCCCTTCAACCCGCCCCTACTCACCCCCCACACGCATGTTATATATATATATATATATATATATATATATATATATATATATATATATATATATATATATATATATATATATTTGTAGCTGCTAGATAAGAAGATACTTCTCCAAGTTTGAAACTTTACAAACGGAATATACGCCTTTTGTTTTGCCTTGATGGAGACAGATTTCATTCTGGTCTTCTAACTTTATTCGTTTCTTCCGACGGTGCTGCTGTATACCATGTTACTAAAGGTAAGAAAGATACAGTAATTGTTCAGTAGTACGTGCGACTGTTTTCCTCGGGATCTCTAGCCGAACAAGTTAAAGAGCCGTAGATTTCGTTCACTGGTCGCCTTAAGCGCTTCTGCCAGACTGCAGTAGGAAAAATAGCGGAAAATACTCCACTTTATCAAAGAAATTATTCTTGAAAGGGTTTTGACGGAGCATTATTTACTGTTTGCGTGTGGCAAAAAAAAGGCAGATGCCATTTTGTTTGTACAGGTACCTATATTCGTCTTTAATCTCATACGTTTAAGGCGATTTATGTGGCAAGCTCCACACGATTATTTTAAGAGCAAAAGACTTGGGAATGCCACAGCATGTCTGCTTCAGTGTCTGGCTTCAAGCAGAAATCGTTACCAGCCTATCTGTGTAGACCGATATCCATGCACTCAAGTGATTGGTGCCGGCATACATAATTCATTGAGGCGAGGCCACGAAATATGAGGCAAGAGACTACCAGTTACAGGACTGTTCTCTTGCCGTAATATCTGTCGTCTTTCTTAATTTGTTCCGGGTTTAATCGCGATCTGTATGCACTTAACAGGAAAGAATCGTACACCGTTGAGAAGAGACTTCTGAGATGTATTTCATCGTTGGCGTGCATACAACTTCGGGGCAGCTGTTACTGTGGCATAGTGATTTTACAGTTCTTAAACAACACATGTGTATAAGAACATCTCGCTTTATTATGCTTGATACGGCGCAAGAAACACAATGGCTTACGTAACAGCTGACAGTAGTCTTAGAGTTTGGGACCTACGACCCTTCAAAGTTTCAGGGGCAGATAACACACGCTGTACATAATACGTGTGGTGGGTGGGTGATGAATGTTATGGCCGTGGGAAGTTGATTTACTTGAGATGTTCAAATGTGTGTCCATGATCCTCAATGCATAATGCAATGCGCCGTCGAAAGGATCTGCGGACGAGATGTAACATCGCCGGTGTGACGGAGCGACATGCGTCATCGATGTGCCGTTTTAGATCATCTGGGGATGTGGGCTCAGTGACATAAACACGATCCTTTAGATATCCTCACAAAAAGAAATCTACTGGTGTTAAATCGGGCGACCTTGCGGGCCTCGAATGAGGACCATGGCGCACCAACATCTTCCTGCAGACATGTTGTTTAGTTCTTCCACAACAGCACGCGCAGAATGGACTGGGTGACCATCGTGCTGCTTCTACATATTGACTCTCCTGTGTAGACACACGTGTTCAAGGAGACCACCCAAACTGTCGGCTATAAAAGCGCGATATACCTTCCCTATCAGTGTACCTGAAAAGTTGTGTGGACCGATGATTTCATCTACACGTTAATAGACGACCTACGTTGACGGTCGTCAGGTCGTACCCACCCACCGAGGATTGTCTGCGGCCCAGTAGTGCATGTTATGGCGATTCACTACACCATAATTTGTGAACGTGGACTCATCAGAGAACATAACACTTTGTAAAGACTCCAGAGTGAAATTACGCATGGCCCACTCACAGAATGTCACTCTTGCAGGGAAATCGTTCTCATGCAGCTCCTGGGTTAGTGACAGGCGGTACGGGTGAAACCTGTGGCTGTGTACTATACGGCACACAGATGTGTTTCTGCAGCGACTGCAGCACGGCTCGTAAGCAGACATGAGGATCGTGGTGTAGTGCAGCGCCGGCCGCGGTGGCCGAGGAGACTGAGGCGTTCCAGTCACGGTCTGCACGGCCACTACGGTCGGGGGTTCGAATCCCCCCTCGGGCATGGATATTTGTGCCGTCCTAGTTCGTAAGTAGTTCATAAGTAGTTTGTAAGTTTAGGGACTGATGACCCCGTAGTTAAGTCCCATAAGCTGTACAAACATTTGAACATTTGGTAGTGCAGCTAAAACAAACACCTCCGTCACCTCACTTCTTGCAGGTCTTCGTCTGTTACTGCGGCGCATTACCAAGCTGCCTGTTTCCCGAAGTCGTTGTTCGGCACGTAAGAACGTAATGGCTGCCGGGGCTCTTCGCCTAGGATATCTCTCGGCATACGCCGTGGCTGCTTCAGTGGCATCGTGTCGGTACTCGCCGAGCATCAGCAACATGTCAACGTACTCGTTGTTCGTGTATGCCATCGCCATCCGATGTCAGTAACTGTGATATATTGAGCCCCGGTTGTTTGTGTGGCTCCAACTGTCGGATATACGGCAATGTGCGGCGACAGTCGGCAGTCTAACAGCGCATCGAGGAAACTTCTCGCTGCGTGACACCGGCGACGTTATAACTCGGCCGCACATCATTCAGTAGGCGCATTGCATTATGCGCAGCGTTTGTGGTATCTGCCCCTGAAACTTTGAAGGGTTGTAGCTCCCAAACTAACAGTGATAGGAATGTAGTTGAAATTGATTTGGACGCAGCTGGTTGCAACGAATCCAATGCACGATAGAAAAAAAACTATTGTTCCATTTAAAAAATTATGTCTTTGTGGTGTAACTCTTTGGAAAATGATACAAGAAACTATGGCCTTAGCTCCGCAGAAAGTGTAACATTTCTTGTGTTGACCTACCGCATTAAAATTTCCCGTCACCTATTATTTTATAAGTTACAGAGGCAAACACACTTAGTGAAACACACTGTACGTCTTTAATTGTAAGGACGTCGTGTGATATATGAAATAACATTAGCATTTTCATTTCCGTAAACGTCAACCATTTCACTTGATCCAATTTGCTGATGACATGGCCTACCTGGAAGTCAATACTACACTCTACTCCTCCCAAAGACACCTCAATAATTCTATCTTCTGGTGTGACCAACTCTCCTTCGCTCCCAATACAACCGTAGTAATAATTATGGTAAAGTCCTTTGATCTTTCAGGTCTCATGAAGTCCTCACAATCCATAACCATTCTGCAACCCAATAAAGTACGAAGGCCATAGGAAGGAAAATGTACATTGTCCACATCATCAAACTGTTCAGGGCAACAGTTTTAAAGTGAAAGTAACGGGTGAAAAAGTGTTAAACTAATGAATACTTAAGTAATTTTGAACAACATCATATAAAAAATGAAATAAATACAAACTGACGCCTTAAATATTTAAGTTATTGTTTTATCAGCACAATGTTTACAGTAGCGTCGTGAGTTACGAAGGAAAACCGTACATGTATATAATGGAACATAAAATATTGCAAGTAAAAATTGAAAGTTTCTTGCTTGTCCTTGTCTCTTACAAAATTTATGTCTGCTGGGATATGATCTAAGAAACGTAACTGCCTGACGCTACTTGAATGAAATGCAACTGAATGTGTTTGAACTTATTCTACCTGAATGCCTTTGCACAATGTTACGTTAATCAGACTGCGTATTTTTTAAACTGTATTCTATGTGAATGTCAAGGTATTGAAAACCTATCTGACAGGGTATTGTTTCATTATAATGAAACACAAACTTCTAATTCTTTCTGTGTGAAAATGTGGTAACAAAGTTAACTGTCTGAAAATTACTGATACTAAAAATCAGTGTGTTAATAATTCTGGTCCTACAAACTTGTTTCTGACTGAACTAACAATTTTCAACTGAATGTAACGAACACAATATTTATCAATGCAATATGACTCAGTGCAAAACACTTGATAACCTGTACTGAACACTGTATGAATTGCCCTACACTGAAATCTGTAAATCATACTGAACTGTAAGCATGACAACAAAAACTGATTCTTTCTCACTTTTACTTAATACTTAGTGAATAAATTTGCGCAACACCAAACTGCTGCCTGCTGTACAAACTACTTGAAAGCTAACTGTAGCAAACATCTATGGCACTTTTAATAAAAAAATTTGAGGAGGGATAAACTGGCATTCTGTTTAAGAAACTCGAAATAATAATAAAAAAAAATGAAATTTTCCAAGTGATGTAACTTTATGAAAATTACTAACAATGTCATGTTTTAGATTTAAAAATCTTTCAGAGAAAAATATAAGTCAGATATTTAATCTGCCTACAAAATTATTTTTAAACAAAGATAAACATTTCTTTACTGTTAATAAATTTAACTCGATTCACACAAACATTGTTACAACAACACCATATTTCAAGAACACTACCCATGAAATTCCTATTTCATAAAAAACGCAATCTCAAAACTAAACTATTACAACAAATACTTTTCCTAACACAGAAAGTGGTCCCTAGCATAAATTATGAGACCACGAGCTAACAGCAACATCTTTCCCGACCGTTACTGTTACCATCAGTTCAACCTAACAATGCGAAGTTGTGCCATAGAAACATGCCAAGTATTTCATGAAAAACTTTACCTTATAAAAACTTCAAAAGATCGTTTCTCCAACGTCGTCTATTCCTTTCGTTTCCATATCTTAAACAAATAGCTAGGCTCAGCATTCTGCAATCTCATCCGCGCGCCTAGCAAACTCTGTACTCTCAATAATCACAACCTTACTTCCCGGCAACAGTACTATCACAGTCTCCAATATCGATAGTACTTTCATCGAAAAATAAGCTTGCAACCAAAGATAAACAACCCATGCTTGACTAGGTTGACACTGGTCTCAAATTCGCAGTAAATTTTAATATGAAATGTATACCTTCCCATAGCAGGTATCCTACAACATGTAATATTTGTTAAACATTGTGTGTCAGAATATTTTGTCAAGAAAAACAAAGTTTGGAACAATAAAGACGCATGTTAAACTACTCCTCATTCCAATTTTAACTTTCTGGAATAGAATGTTCCTTCATTCACTTTCTGCGCCCTATTGTTGCTGGTGACATTTTTTTTAAGGTTGTTTCTTCATCTAAATTTTCTGATAATCTTGCATTCAACACCTTTTTCTCAGCGGTGAGATAATCTCAGGTTGAGCCTGTATCACTCCTTGGATACCCAAATGCTTAATTGAATTTAGTGTTGAATATACCTCTACATGCTTCATATGAGATACCAAAATTCAGGTACTTTCCTGAAACATATTTTTACTGAATGTTTCACTGGGGGATACAAATATTTGGTCATGTCAAAGCTGTAATGACTTGATGTACCTTTAAATAAAACAGTGTGATCATAAACTGCATTTTCTACTTCTTCCTTAATTTTCCACAGTCTTTTTCCATGCTTACTAGTTCCATCACGATGATACTCTTCCAATTTCATAACCGTCGTCTAGTTATTCCACGTACAGCCATGAATGCTTTTCTGCATATAGGAAATTTATGTATCACAGCCTGCTATATCATTAACCCTACACTGCATGGTTTCGCCGTTTGGCAACGCAAAGTTATATTACACTTTTCAGGCATACTTCTTCTACTTCTCCTTCCCAGATGACAACACCGTGCATATTGTATACATTGGAGTCTGCTCTAAGCATTTAGTTAATCGTTTTCCCCATAGATGACAGCGCAGTCATGAATTCAAGAGAAATGCAACAAAGACCGCTCCAGTTGATTGACTCACTGTTGGGCATTAAATTGCGCAATGTAATGACAAACTGATGCGACTTCTGTCAAGCAAAAATCAAATTTATAATGCTACGGACATCAAATAGGATTAGAAAAATTGTTATATACCAATATTTTCTTGGCGAGTGAGTTATGTCTAAATGCATGATATTGACAAATGGAAACAGGTAAAAAAAATTACTTTCACATTGTTAAATGAATTATTTACTTTTTAAAATATTTTACCCCTTCATTGGTGAACATTTTCTACCATATATATTCTTCATCCGCTAAAATACAAATGCATGCAGTGTAGATTAAATTTGCTTATAATATTTGATCTTCCTTCAACGATTACTTCCTCAAAGCACTTTAACTTACAGTTGCAGTCTTCTCCTAGTTCGCGCGACTGAATTCTTAATTTCTTAATGAACGTCCACATTCACTCTCTTATTTGCCTTTCCGTAATACTGTTAGATTCTGAAGGTCTCTGTCTTTCGTTGTCTGATGAAAGACTCATCATTCAGTATAAATAATAAGCTTTTAATACTGAAATGAAACACAAAACCTGCATTACTAAACGATAGTATGTAACTAAAGCAACAGTGCTGTGCCAACAATGCAAATGTGTGATTCTTTATTAATGTTTCTCAAACCAAAAGGAATTAAAAACTTAATAAACACTATTGGACAAAGCACGTCTATTCCCTGTAGAAAGAGACATTAGCACGTCTTCCGTGCATGCTTAATTTAAGGTGGGTTATATTACGTAGACTATTCATATTATCACACTGGCCGTTTAACAATATTAAAGAACATGGAATCCTACAACGCATAGAATACATAAGTCATAAAAAAGTCCTTAGTCGATTAAACCTACTAAAACTACTAACAGGCCGAACATGGGGACTCAACACCCTCACCTGTCCCCCTGCCACCTATTCCAATATCGCTTGGACATTTGCTTCCTCCAACATTTACCACTCCGTCGAGATCCTGGAGCGCAATTAACTCCATCATGATTTCCGTACCTGCCTCCCTACTCCAACGTACTCTTTCAGCAATTTATCAAATTCGCACATTTCCTTAAGCACATAGAAGAAGTGGCTCAACTGTGTCTCCAATAAACGTGATTCCCAACACCTTCGCTTCTGCCCAATCTCGAAAAATCCCGGACTATTACAGCGTCCCTACCAATCTGTCAGTCCTCCCATTATCTCCGCGCCTGCTATATCTTTTCTCACAGAACTTTAACCACTTTCCCATAACTGACCGTGAACTTGTCCGTTAATCATACCTCTCTTTCCAACCCTCACCCTCGCGCTTTCTCCCTCAATGAACATTCTGTCCCATCCACCTTTGTCCCAGCTGTCATTTCCTGCCACTAACACTCCTTATTCTCCTCCATCAGCTTCCAGAACCACCAACATGCTCATAGATTTCGCTACACGTTTATAAAGAGGCCTATCAGATCACCGATTACACGGTTTTCATAACAATAATCATCAGTGCTCTCCCGACTTTTTGTCTATTTTTAAAGTCTGCTGGCAGTCCAGCCGTTGTCAGCTTGCATTTCCTACAAGGGAAAGGAATGTAAATTACAGTTTAAGTAAAAAATTTATACTGGGAAGTATTATAATTATTCGAATACTGCTGCAGAAGACTTGTGTGTATGTCACAGCTCATTAAATTGGATGAGAAACGCAGTGGAACAATTTGTTACTGTGCTCCTGTTCACAGCGTGTACCGACTTGATAATACTTCTATCAAAGCAAGACTTATCGGTCTCCAGGGAGTTTCTGCGATCGTCATATGAATAAAATTCTTGAATATCAGTCTCCAGATTACTTTTATTTTCTAAAACATGACCGGTTTCGGGACAGCTGCCCATCTTCAGATCTGTTAAATGTTACAACTGAATATAAGCTACTATTTACAAAGTATGATATCAAAAACTTAAAGGAAAAACATTAAAAACATACCAAATTTTTGAAGTTACAGAGTAACCTGTCCTGTGATGAACGAATGTCCACAGTCGTTACTAAAACATAGTAGCTTCCTGAGACTTTATGTAATGTACTTAAAGTCATCTGATTGGTGGGGATCATTTTTGTTAAAATTATTCTCAATAAGTAATTATTGACCTACATATACAAGTAATTCTGAGGTCAAAATGTAAGATAGTAGTTAAGGTATAAAATAGCAGTTACAAATGAGCTACATAGCTATCAAACTATAAAAGAAATGTTCAAATGTTTGTATAGTCTATGGGACTTAACTACGGGGTCATCAGTCCCTAAACTTACAAACTACTTATGAACTACCTACAAACTAGGACGGCACAAATATCCATGCCCGAGGGGGGATTCGAACCCCCGACCGTAGTGGCCGTGAAGACGGTGACTGGAGCGCCTTAGTTCCCTCGGCCACCGCGGCCGGCAAACTATAAAAGGACGTAGAAATAAGATAAAATTGGGTTCTGTTGTTTTTAATGTTTTTCCTTTAACTTTTTGATATCATATTTTGTAAATAGTAGCTTATATTCAGTTGTAACATTTGTTTAACAGTTCTGAAGATAGGCAGCTGTCCCGAAACAGGTCATGTTTCAGAAAATAAAAGCGATCTGGACACTGATACTCAAGAATTTTATTGATAATACTTTTCCTGGCCCCACTCCGTAATATGTTACCACGTGCCCTCCCGGGAGTAACAGCACTTCGTCACTCATTTCTAGACATTTCTTTGCGACGGAACACATCACAGCCAAATTGTTATCACTGCTCATTGAATTTACCATGTACGCAATCTTCCGTATGTATCAATGACAGTGTGAGCGGTCGAAAACCGTCGGATCGAAATAACGAATTCTACCGATCCAGCACTAGGGAGCCCGCGTTTTCTAGTTGCGAAATAGTACTAAGAGCGGCACCTTAATTTCTAGCGAATACAGCCCTCAGCACGTATAGTTACTACCTTCGTTTCTCACCTTTAGTTCCATCAGAGTGTGGCTAAGGAACATTGGGAACTGTCAGCTTGCAGTAGCACTGCGACACCGTGTGCCTCTTGTCAGGCTAAGGCTGAACCAAGACACTGACAAGACCAAGAGGAAATTGAACAAGAGCGAAAGGTGATGGAATGTAGTCTAACGAAATCATGCGATTCTGAGGGTAATAGTCTAGGCAACGACGAAATAACGGTGGTGGATGAGTTTTGTTATTTGTGCAGTAAAATAACTTGGGATGGCCGGTGTAGAAATGATACAAAAATACAGAATAGCATTGGTAAAATATAGATGTATGATGAAGAGAAATTTGTTAACATTATGTATTAATTTGAATGTTAAGAAGCCATTCTGACTGATTCTTCTATCGATTCGGTGTGGAACATGATCATACTGAATTAAAATCACAGTTTAGTTTGTGTTTCCCTTTTTTTTATTCTTTTATTTCTTCTTTAACCGGTTTTCAGCTTACCATCATCATGCTTTACTGTCTTCAAAGATGGTGTACATACATAATTGCGACATATGTTACTCTCCCACACTTAGATTCAAGCACGTATGTAAATGACATATTTGGCTCTACTGTGATTGTGCAATCAGAAACGTTAAAAATTAAACAATTATAAATAAATATTCAGGAAACAGAAATAAACTTAACATTATGCTGAAAGCCTATGTACATGAAAATTTTGATAATTAACCATTCTGATTAATAAATCTCTTGACATTGCTGAAAAATATTTTAAATACATTTTCCATACAACTGTAAGCCCACCATATTTGAGATATTCACGTAATTGACATTAAATGAGAGCGGGTTGATAATGTGTACCCAAACGGGATTTGAACTCGGGTGCTCTTGCTAGATCCCTACACCACTGGGGACACAGCGATCAGCGCAGCTGATGGAACTACTTTAGCACGCCTCCAGTCAGATACAAACAGTTCTTTGCCCACTATTACACACACTCACGGTTTTTCGACCAGATTTCTGTAAGAGTAAGGATCATAGGAGTGCCTCCGCACTGAAGGATCATTGCCCATCATCGGCTTACTACACATATGTGTGTAATGTCTGTTCCTCCGGACAACTTATATTTGGAGTAGTTATGTACCATGAATAACATTAAATTAATAACTGTCTACAAGTAATTATTTTTCAGTTATTAATGCTGCCAAACTACTCCAAATATGCTGGGCTTACAGTTGTATGTAAACCTAGATAAAGTATTTTTCAGAAGTCTTTCAGATAATTTATTTATCGTAATGGTGAAGTGTTTAAAAGTCATAGATATAAATTTTCAAACTTGCACTCCTGGCCATTAAAAGCGCTACACTACGAAGAGAACCTGCTACAGACGTGAAATTTGGCCGATAGGAAGACGATGTTGTTGACATGCAAATGATCAGCTTTTCATAGCATTCACACAAACTTAGCGCCGGTAGCGATATCTACAACGTGCTGACATGAGGAAAGTTTCCAACCGATTTCTCATACACAAACAGCAGTTGACCGGCGTTGCCTGGTGAAACGTTGTTGTGATGCCTCGTGTAAGGAGGAGAAATGCGAACAATCACATTTCCGACTTTGATAAAGGTCGAATTGTAGCATATCGCTATTGCGGTTTATCGTACCGCGACATTCCTGCTTGCGTTGGTCGCGATCCAATGACTGTTAGCAGAATATGGAATTGGCGGGTTCAGGAGAGCAACACAGAACGCCGTGCTGGATCCCAACGGCCTCGTATCACTAGCACTCGAGTTGACAGGCATCTCATCCGCATGGCTGTACCGGATCCTGTAGCAACGTCTTAATCCCTAAGTCAACAGATGGGGACGTTTGCAAGACAACAACCATATGCACGAACAGTTCGACAACGTTTGCAGCTGGCTGGACGATCAGCTCGGAGACTATGGCTGCGGTTACCCTCGAAGCTGCATCACAGATAGGTGCGCCTGCGATGGTGTACGCATCGACGAACCTTGGTGCACGAATGACAAGACGTCATTTTTTCGGATGAACACAGGTTCTTTTTACAGCATCATGATGGTCGCATCCGTGTTTGGCGACATCGCGGTGAACGCACATTGGAAGCGTGTATTCGTCATCGCCATACTGTCGTATCACCCGGCGTGATGGTATGAGATTTCAGTGGTTACAAGTCACCACTTGTTCGCATCGACGGCACTTTGAATAGTAGCCGTTACATTTCAGTTGTGTTATGACCTGTGGCTCTACCCCTCATTCAATCCCTTCGAAGCCCTACATTTCAGCAGGATTATGCATGACCGCATGTTGCAGTTCCTATACGGGCCTTTCTGGATATGCAAAATGTTCGGATGATACCCTGGCCAGCACATTCTCCAGGTCTCTCACCAACTGAAAACGTCTGGACAATGGTGACCAAGCAACTGATTCGTCACAATACGCCACTCACTACTCTTGATGATCATGTTGAAGCTTCATGGGCATCAGTACCTGTACATGCTCCCCAAGCTTTGACTCAATGCCCAGTCATATCAAGGCCGTTATTACGGCCATAGGTAGCTGTTGTGGGTACTGATTTCTCAGGATCTATGCACCCAAATTGCGTGAAAATGCAATCACATGTCATTTGTAGTATATTTGTCCAGTGAATACCCTTTTACCATCTGCATTTCTTCTTGGTATAGCAATTTTAATGGCCAGTAATGTATTTTCTCGATAGCTCCTGCTGTATAGTTATAATTGCAAAATTTTTAAAAATTTTAATTCTTCTATCACAGTAACGAAAAAGGTTTCTGAATCTGAATATGGACGAGTAACATACTTACGGGTATGTATATAACATATTTAAATAACAGTGAAGTCTGATGATGGCCTTTCCATCTGGAAAACAGCCAACAAAATAAATGTAAACTTGTATATCACACACAAAATTGTCCTTTTAATTCAGTGTTACGAAGTTCATTTACGAACTCAGTTGTCTGGAGTGTAGCCTTGTAGAGAAGTGTAACGTTGACGATAAACAATTCAGACAAGAATGGGTTAGCATCTTTTGAAATTAGGTGCTACAGACAGATGTTGAAGATTGGTAGATTGAACAACTAACGGGAAAGTACTGAATAGAATTGGGGAGAACAGGAATTTTTGGCATATCCTGACTAAAACAAGGGATCTGTTACTAAGACATTTACCGAGTCATCAAAAAACTGTTTATTTAGAAATCGAGGGAAATGTAAGGGATAAAACTCGCAGAGGGAGACCGAGGCATGAATCCAGTAAGAATTTCGTCTGCTGTTGTTATTCAGAAAGTATTGCTTGTACACCACGTTTTTCTTTGTATTAGATTATTTGTGTACCCAGAACAGAAATAAATTCTCTCTTCATTGTCCTTACTTGTTTATCGGATGTTATGTTCGACTTCCTAGCCATCACTCCAACATTTTCAGTGCTGTTTAGTTGTATCCATAATGTAAACGCATAGGGCTTTAGCTGCATATATTATAAGTTGTATTAAAAGCATCATTAGCTCTAATGGAATTTTTTATTATTGGCGGCCAGTTTCGGCGTCAAAGCCACCATATTCACGCCCTTTAGCAGACGGAGTTCGCATTTTGTTAAATATTTTTAGGATATAACAAAGTAAGTGGTTCGCACATTCATGTGTTGTGCGAAGAGAAAAGACCAGCAGAAAATGTCAAAGCAGTGATATAATATTTACCAGAATGCACTCCTCCCTCTATTAAAGGTCCCTGAAGATAGTGCCGTGCGCACCGAAAGTGATTGTCACCAATAAATAAGAAATAGTGACATTTCAGCTTATGGTGCTTTTTATACTACGTATTTTCAGAGCTGTCACACGTTATTAGAAATGACTGTAAAAGTTTTTAATATCTGGTACCGAAACATACTAGGGTAACGGAAAGTGAATGTACCCGATCCACGTAGACGTACAGTGAACATCTGAGAAAACCACTGACACAAATTAAAGATAGGCAGTCGATATTGAAAACTTACCTTTCTCTGACGGCTGCCTTACCGAGTAAGCTCTCTTCGAATATACTGCGCATAATAAATTTCGCAGTAGGTCTGCAGAATGCTATCCTGGATGATAAGTTATCAGGGATAATGGCTTAGCAGCAATCTGAGGCCTGTTACAAGAATGAATCAGTCACTAAGTAAGGGAGTTCCCAAAATGGTTTCCCTTCTTTGCCTAGTCCTCTCACATTCTCTGTACCAAATTGTTGAAAGAGATTAGTGGGATGAGTTCCTATATTTGTGTGTTAACATTAGTTTCTAAAAGGGTCTTTATCTAGATTAGTTCAAATGTTGAAATGTTTGTTAAGCTTAAGGAACTTAACTGCGGGGTCATCAGCCCAAAACTGACAGACTACTTCTGAACTACCTTATACTAAAGACGACAGCGCACGGGAAGAAAAAAACATCTAAACTCTCCGTCCAAGCTCTGATTTCTCGTATTTTATTCTGATGATCATTTTTACCTATGTAGGTGGGAGTCAATATATTTTCGCATTCGGAAGAGAATGTTGGTGATTGGAGTTTCGTAAGTAGACCACGCCGCAGCGATAAGCGCCGTTGTTGTAATGATTCCCATACCAGGTCCTGTACCATTTTCGTGACGCTATCTGCCCTGTATGACAATACAAAACGAGCTGCCCTTCTTTGGAATCTTTCGATGTCCTCCGTCAAACCCACCTGAAAAGGATCCAACAATGGGCAGCAATACTCCAAATGAGGACGGACATGCATAGTGTATGCAGACTCTTTAGTAGTTCTGTTGCATCTTTTAAGCGTCCTGACGATAAAACGCAGTCTCTGGTTCGCCTTTCCTACCACATTATCTACGTGTTCTTTCCAGTTTAACTCTAATGTAATAGTAATTCCTAGGTATTTAGTACAGTATACGGCCTTCATATTCGATTGATTTATCTTGAAAACAAAGTTTAACGCAGGTGGACGACTTCACACTTCTCATTATTTAGAGTCAATTGCCTATTTTTACACCACACTGATATCTTATTTAAATCGTTCTGCATTTGGGTTTCATCATTTGGTGACTTTACTAGACGGTAAATCATAGCGTCATCTGCAAACAACCTAAGACAACTCCTCAGATTTTCTCTTAAATCGTTTATGTAGATAAGGAACAGCAGAGGACCAATAGCCTGTGGAATGCCGGATATCACCTTTGTTTTAGTAGATGCCTTACCATCGATTACTACAAAATGTGTTCTCTATGACAGGAGAGGTGATTCGAACCCCCGACCGTAGCGGCCGTGCAGACTGTGAATGGCGCACCGCAGACCGCTCGGCCACTACGGCCGATTTTCTAGATTAGTGCCACAAATTTTCATACTGTGTGAAAATATATCTATTTATGCACCCTCGGTCCATTATGGGATATTTTAATTTGAAAATAATTCTATTAAACAGGAAAAGACTACTTCTCGGTAACTATAAATCGTCTTTTGGTTTCCTAAAGTAAGCTTCAAATTATGATGCTCTTGGAGCTAAAAAAACACAACTCTTGAAGCGATTGCATCTCTTAAACTTATAATCCTCTTGAAGAAGAGCCTCTTTACCAGACCCAATTAGAAGCCCCAAGATTCCTCCTTCTTGACAGATAATTCCCTCCATGGGGGATGAAAATCATCTGAAAACAAAATAATAGCTCTTGAAAATAAAATTCCTTTCACATGATGGAGGTCTTACTTGAACTTGATATGTGTAAAGTCTACAAATTGTTCTAGACACCTTTAAGATCATTGTACAAATCTAAGTATTACGAGTTTCTGATGTTGGGTGTTAGTCACTCCGTGAATAACTTTATTTTCAAATAAAGAAAATGTGTTCTTTATATCCTACAAATAGTTTCATTTATAACCCAAAGGCTTGAGCTTATGTAGGTGCAGCTATCTTTGAGATGCTAAAACTTAGGCTATAATGTCGCGGAGTTCCAAGTCTGTATCTCCTGTCAACAACGAAATCTTTTCCTCAAAAATAAATAAGTAAATAAATAAAAATAAATTAAAAAATCTGTTTATCCTCTAACATTAGGTGTCCAGCAGATCTATCTGAAGTATCTTTTTAGTTTTCTTGACGAAATTGGTCATTATATTGTATCAGAGTTTTCTAGTTTTAAGGAGAACTGGCTGATAACCCAGCGTTACCCGGGTATTTATTTATTTATCTCTGCCATTTGTGAGGCATTTATTCATTTGTATAAAGGCTGTATGTCTGTAAAATCTGTTGCGAATATGGTTAGTAGTAAAGAAGTAATAGATTAAAACTTGGTGTGGGAAGGGGCGGTTTTCCACGAACGTTACTGTTTATGTCCTCATATCCCATGAACTACGTGTCGTACTGTGGTACAATCAACTATATATGTGTATACTGTCTGAAAAATTTCTTGCGCCTACAATTTATAGTGTGCAAATTATAAATTTTAACGTCATACCGAATGTCGTACTTTTACTCCACAAACAGCGGAAAAGTAGTTAGGAAGAAATATTTTTCCTTTAATCCATGCCCGAGGGGGGATTCGAACCCCCGACCGTAGTGGCCGTGGAGACCGTGACTGGAGCGCCTTAGTCCCCTCGGCCACCGCGGCCGGCCAGTGGATTTCGAAAGTCTCGCCGCATTATATGACATTTTTTGCGCTTTCTATTGGTTGTGTCGTAATATCTATTGAATCATATGCCGTATGTGATTCTTAACCATGCAGCAATTGTTAGCTCACGGTAAGAAATGTGTGTACCAAATTTGCTTGAAATCGGTCAAATGGTTTAGGAGAAAATGAGCAGCATTGTCGCAAAATGCAGCACTTTCTCGCGCATCTCATTGTTAATCACGGCATATCTGGTGAACTATATATCGTATGTGATTCTTACACTCACGGCGACCGTCCACATTGATTGAAGCTTATGTGTACACAATTTCATAAAGATTGAAACAAAACTGTAGATTTGTATGCAACACGTACAAATATACGGACACTCTGCTTTATAAATGTTCAAATGTTTGTAAATATTAAAAAAAAAGGTCAGTCTCTGTTGTAATATTTTATTATCAAAACGCTCAAATGTTTGTAAAGTCTATGGGACTTAACTACAGGGTCAACAGTCCCTAAACTTACAAACTACTTATGAACTAGCTAATCCTAAGGACGGCACAAATATCCATGCCCGAGGGAGGATTCGAACCCCCGACCGTAGTGGCCGTGCAGACCGTGACTGAAGCGCCTCACTCGCCTCGGCCACCGCGGCCGGCTATTTTTTTTATTATTCAATAACGCGTTTCGCGCTGTTAGCGCATCGTCAGATTGGGCGGAGATGGAGCCACAGAGCTATGTATTGCTGTGTAGGAGAAATCTTAACAATTGTTGTCATTGGGCGCCGTAGCAGCAGAGGAGTCGCTGTCGCGGCAGGTCCACGTTTACAACTGGTACTATTTTTAAATAGTATTACCTAGTTAATGTATCAGCGTTCTGCAGTCATGAAACTTATGAAAGATAAGTATTGTAATCTTTCGTCGAAATATATACAGGGTGTTTCACTAAGTGTGTTTGCCTCTGTAACTTCTAAAATAACAAGTGACGGGAAATTTTTATGCGGTAGGTCAACACAAGGAATGATACACTTATCTATGTCTCAGCAGTACACTTAGTGGCAGTCATGAACTTTGTAAAAGTAATGTATCATATTTCTATTAAATATACTACTTGTTCTAATCTAGCTTAGTGTTTCTAGTTTCTGCTGTCCCACTGGCTGTTCACCTCAGACTCTGTACCCGCAGACGCATGCATCCTATTTCCCTGTGTCGGTCTCTCTACTCGGCCACCGACACCTAGGACAAACGGCGGAAACGAGACACAAAAGTTACAGTTAACTGTCAATGTCTATCTACATCTACATACATACTCCGCAATTCACCGTAAGGTGCGTGGCGGAGGGTACACTGTCCCACTACTAGGCATTTTCTTTCCTATTCCACTCCGAAATTTAACGAGGAAAAAAGAATGAATTTATGCCTTCGTACGAGCCCTAATTTCTCTTATCTTGTCTTTGTGATCTTTACGCGAAATGTAAGTAGGCGGCAGCAAGATAGTACTACACTCAGCTTCAAATTCCGGCCCTCTAAATTTACTTAACAGAAATTCACGAAAAGAAAGTCGTCTTTCTTCCAGCGATCCCCAATTGAGTTGCCGGAGCATTTCCGTGACACTCGCGCATTGGTCGAACCTACCGATAACAAATCTAGCTGCTCGCCTCTGAACTGCCTCTGTCTTCCTTTAAACTGATCTGCTGTCCCAAACACTTGAGCAATACTCAAGACGTGGTCGTACAAGCGTTTTATACGCGGTCTCCTTTACAGGTGACCCACATCTTCCCAAAATTCTCGTAATAATCCGAAATTGGCTGTCCGCCTTACAACTGTTCTTACATGCTCGTTCCATTTCGTATCGCTCTGCAATGTTACGCCTAGATATTTGAACGACGCGACAGCATCAAGAACCTCACTACCAATGCTGTATTCGAACATTATGGGATTGCTTTTTCTACTCAGGCGCATCACCTTACATTTTTCTACATTGAGAGCTAGCTGCCGTTCTTCGCACCAACTAGAAATTTTGTCTAAGTCATCCTGTATGCTATTATTGTCAGTTACAGACGACACCCTCCCATACACCACAGCATCATCAGCAAACAGCCACAAATTTCAACTTACTCTGAAACTTCCTAGCACATTAAAATTGTGAGCCGGAACCGGGACTCGAACCTGGGACCTTTGCCTTTTGCGGGCAAGCGCACTACCGACTGTGCTATCCCGACACGACTCACGATGCCGCCTCACAACTTTACTTCCGCCAGTACCTCGCCTCCTACTTTCCAAACTTCACAGAAGCTCTCCTGCGAACCATGCAAGACTAGCACTCCTGGAAGAAAGGATATGGTGGAGACATGGCTTAGCCACAGCTTAGGGGATGTTTCCAGACTGAATCTTTTACTCTGCAGCGGAGTGTGCGCTGATATGAAACTTCCTGGCAGATTAAAATTGTGTGCCAGAACCGGGACTCGAACCTGGGTCATTTGCCTTTCGCGGGCAAGCGCACTACCGACTGTGCTATCCCGACACGACTCACGATGCCGCCTCACAATTTTACTTCCGCCAGTACCTCGCCTCCTACTTTCCAAACTTCACAGAAGCTCTCCTTCGAACTATGCAAGACTAGCACTCCTGGAAGAAAGGATATGGTGGAGACATGGCTTAGCCACAGCCTAAGGGATGTTTCCAGAATGAATCTTTCACTCTGCAGCGGAGTGTGCGCTGTTATGAAACTTCCTGGCAGATTAAAACAACTTACTCTGTCCATCAGATCATTTATATAAATAGAAAATAATAGCGGTCCTATTACTCTCCCCTGGGGCACGCCTGACGATACACTCGTCTCTGATGAAAAACTCGCCGTCGAGAACAACGTACTGCGTTCTATTACTTAGGACCTCTTCCAGCCAGTCACAAATCTGTGAACCTATTCCATAAGCTCGTATCTTCGGTAGCTATCTTGGGTCAGTAGGACGGTGCAGAAGTGGGTCACCGCGGCACGTGGTGTACGGACCGGTGAATTATGGAATCCGCGAGATGAAGCCGTCTTGGAACGGTTGACTGGCTGGCCCTGCCTGCGGCCCACGCGCCACGAGCCTGGTGGCGTAGGCCCGCCTACAGCTCCAGGCTGCCGATGTGCCGCAAATGTCCTGGAAGTCTGGAGCCACTCTGCGCGGTCGACACGTCCGGCCACATCAATAATGCAGGCGCGACTGCCCTGCCGGCTGGATGCCACGCCCCCCTCCACCCCTCCACCCACCCCCTTGCCAGCTGACAGCCGTCTCAGCCCGCCTGCTGCCGCCCCTTCCCCAGACCTGCGGCACTCCGCTGCCGAAGTGGCCCTCCTTGTCGCCCTCTTACCTTCACTTTCGGACTGCCATGCGCGCGACTGCTCACTCTCCCGACCTACACCACTGAAAGTCTGCGTTCATGTTGGCGTAGGGGAATCCATGCATTAACTCTTTCAGTCTTGGTGGTTAGTGTTACTAACCACCTCTTTTCGACCACCGTACTTCTGTTCCACGCCACGACATTGCATGAATGTCAGTGCATACCAGTTGCATTGAATATAGCGCTAACGTACCTTGTCTCCAGTGTCTGATAAAAACATCAATACAACGGGTACGTAACATGTTGTCTGTAATGTATTTTATTCAACGTATTCTCATAGAACTATTTTGTGTTTGTTCTACATGCAGGTACTGTTACTTTTGTGTTTTCACTGAGTAGTTTCAAAGGGAATTTGGTGGCTTGCTTACAAACCACCATGGCGGTGGCGGGTTAGATTATGGATGTAACGTCATTTTTTTCACATTCTGTATAGTATGTCACGCCGCACGCGCCGCTTAGGAGAGAACGAGATTGGACAATACTTGTTTCAAGACATCCCTTCAAGTAACGAGAGCATTTGTAGCTCTGACGATGACGAAGAAGAGGCAGCAAATCAGCCAAATCTGGTGGTGTTAGGTGATTTGAGTGGAGTTCAAAGTGCTCCTGATGACAATTATGATTCTGATGATGACCTCCCTTTGTCTATCCGGCTACAACTGGCGCCACAAACCTACAGTCAACCTGAAAGAAGCACATCAAGAAGGTACTGCAATTGTATCACTAAAATATCTCCCGTGCGTACTGTATGGCAGTGTAGTACATGTAAAGTGCCTCTTTGATTACGAAAAGATAAAACATGTTTTGCAGATTTTCATAAAACATAATTTTTGTTAGTTTTGTACGTTTTTAATGATGATTCGTCTAATAAATAACGTTCACAATCATCCTAGTTTTATTTATAGTAATAGTCGTGGTGGTTAGCGTTAGTGACCACCTCAGTCCTTGAAAGCCTGAATACCTATATTATATTTCCTCTATTGTCTGTGATATTTCAGTTGTAACAGTTGCTTCAATGAACAGACATTGATAATTATGTTCCTATTGTACAAGTGTGAACAGAGATTGGTAATTATGTTCCTATTGTAAAAGTGTGACTGAAAGAGTTAAGTGAGGCTTTTTTGGCGAGACATCTTAGCGAGATGTCGTGAGACTTTTTTGGGGAGACATCCTAGCAAGCTGTCGTGAGATTTTGCTCCCTCCAATTGTCTGAAGTGAGATATTTTGAAAATGCGTATCTTAAAAAGAGACCACATGGTAATCGGATTTTAGAATTCCTCTATTTATGGTACGTAAAGTTGAAAACATAAATAACAATCAGCCAAAGCCATTCGAGGCAATTCTCAAGAATTATCAAGAAAATCGTCTTTGAAGTTTTGCAAAGTAAACGTAACTACGGATAATTAAAGCAGCTGTAGCATATGTCGGTGTAGCTCAGGTCTGCCCGGGCGCCTGGTCAGGAGGATAATACAAAATACAAAAAACTGAGCCGAATAGTCAACGAACAACCAAGAACGGACTGAACCAATGACCGCAAAGCATAGATCTGCCTAATAATAATAATAATAATAATAATTTAAAAAAATAATAATAAAAATAAAATAAAAAGTTGTAGCCTTCTGGTTTTGCAACCGCAGGGTCGATGGTTCGAATCTTGCTGTGACATACTTTTTTTTCTATTTTGTTCGACTACTTAGACAGCTTCTATATCTAATGGTAATTTTTACGAAAATGCCCTTTATTTTTGTTTATTCGTAAATTTATACATTTTATAAAAGGTCGTTAATAATGATAGTTTAAACAAACAAAAAACATTTTACATTTATTTTGTAGCATGGCATCATTATCAGTTGACGACGGTTGTCTTTGATCATTCAGTTTCTCAACGACTACGGCGCTGTTTTTGGATAGTCAACTCCATTGCTACTAATGGGTTTCCAAGCGGTAACCTACTGAACTATAGGTGAACTGTTCAGATCGTGTACATACACATAAACAAACACTGCCAACACGTGGAATTCGAAAATGTTTGGTGTAACAATTAGAAAAGGAAAAAGAAATTGTCACTGTGAGATTCGAACCACAGACTGTGCTTACGTTGCCAGAACGCTGCCACCTGAGCTGCTCATTTCATTATTGGTACTTACGTGTACTTACAAAACTTGAAAGGCGATTTACTCGAGAAATTTTGAGAGTTACGGCAAATGGCTCTGGTTAATTCTTGTTTGAGTTATGACCTCCAACTAGCATTATAAAAAAACTTGAAAATCCGATACCCATGTAGTCTCCTTGTTAGTGTAAATAACTTGTGCTTAATTACGCTGCATTTATTAAAAAAACACACAGTTTGTGGTAAATTGTCAGCAATCAGTAATAAATATTTTGTTTATTCACCAGATATAGATTTCGAGCGCACTGGAGCGGCGTTCTGCGGTGCGCCGGGCTATTCGTCGTCGGGGTTCGAGTCCCCCCCCCCCCCCCTCGGGCGTGTGTTGTTTGTGTTGTCCTTAGGTTATTTTACCTTAGTTTAAGTAGTTTATAAGCTACGGGCTAATGACCAAGCAGTTTAGTCCGACAGATTTACAGACCGTTTAACCTTTTTTAATAGATTTCTATCACTATGTGATCATTATCAATGCTTAAAACAAATGGTTAAAATATATAAAACCCTACATCCTCCATGTTACAGGTTACGTTCATAGATGATCTTAACATGCAACATGGAGGTAGAAAAGTTTTATAAGTTTTAACTGTTTGTTTTAAGCTTTGATAGTGGCCACACAGTGACTGAAATCTAGATCTTGTGAGTAAACAAAATATTTACGACTGATTGCTGGCAATTTTCTACAAATCGAAAAAATGTTTGTAAATCTATCGGACTAAACAACCTCGTTATCAGTCCGTAGCTTACATACTATTTAAACTAAGGTAAACTAACCTAAGGACAACACACATACAACCATGCGCAAGGGGGTGTTAACAATACCATACAGTATCACCTACCAGAAGTCACTGCTGAGAAATTTATTTTCCCACTCTCTCCAATTTTTCTTCCACAATTACAGTATCAAGTAGATATAAAAGATAATAATAAAAAATGTGAAACAGATCCATCAATAATGAAAACTACTGCATCAGAAACAATCAGTCAGAGATACCCCAAAGACTCTAATTTCGAAGGTGAAGTTGAAGCTATCAGAACTGCAGTAAATCAGCTAAATAACTATTTGCACACATTTAATAAAGCAGTCATATTCTGTGACTCCAAAGCAGTAGTATCAGCAATTGTTAAGAGATCCAGAAATTGCTAAAGTTTAAGATATCCTAGAAATAATTAAGTCCCTACAGCGACACAACAAGAAAACTGCAATTCAGTGGATACCATCTCACTGTGGCGTAGATGGTAATGAGAAAGCTGATTTCCTACCCAAAAAGGGCACAAAAATTAAACAAATTGGAGAAACTTCCGCCGCGGTGGAGTAGCCGAGTGGTCTAAAGCGTGTCGCTGCGGATCGCGCGGTTGCTCGCCGTGGAGGTTCGAGTCCTCCCTGAGGCATGGGTGTGTGTGTTTGTCCGTAGGTTAGTTTACCTAGGTTTAAGTAGTTCGTAAGCTACGAACTAATGACCACGCATTTTGGTCCCATAGATTTACAAACATTTGAACATCTTTTTTGGAAAAACTTCCCAGTCATATTTTGCAGTAAAAAGCATTATTTACAATATTTTAAAAGAAGAATTGAGAAAAATCAATAAAATTTCATGTGAGGGGAAGGGTTGGGGAACCCTATTGGATAACCAACTGATACCATATGGACCCAGAAGAGAGGCAGTAGCAACATTCCGCCTGACTACTGGACATGACTGTTTGGCCGCCCACCTGCACAAGATCTCCATCCTGTCGTCTCCAGGATGTCTTTTGTGTCACAAGAGTGGTCACATAATTAACAATGATCATTTAAAAGTGTTCAGAATTGTAGTATTGTAATTTAGACTTAAAAAAATTGTATTGGGAAGCAAGAAGGCGAGTGACGTTAAGTGCCGGAACATTAAAATAATAATAATAACAATACGGAAGGTTCAAGTTAGTATTCGTACAGTCATAACATTATCTTTAAGAAGTTGAAATACCGCAAAAAAAGTGCAAGATAGGTCCAAAAGGTGCTGGCAGGGTTACACTAGAAAAACAAGGTTGAGGGTGCGCACGGAACTAAGGAAGGTTGTGAAAGTGAAAGTGAAGACTTTCGCAGCAAAATTTCAACTTCTGAACCAGAATTAAACTGGCAAAGAGCATAGAGTGAAGTAAACCAACCCACCTAACACGAAAACAAAATAAGCCACAGTGAAGTGGGCGAGCGTTCTAAGGCGCCTTGCTGCGGAGCGCGCGGTTGAGCCGCGCGGGGATGGCCACTCCAGATCGTACCGGTCTGGGAAAAAGCGGGAAATCACTTTCACCATTTTCACGGTGTACAAACTGTTGACAGTATACAGGACCACCCCACATCGATTTATTAATGCAATTATTTTTGACGAATTACAGCGTTCAAATGAATGAAATAAATCGCACTTTACGATGTTATGGCTTCACTGTATTAGGTTCAGATGAAATACCAAACTGTGGCGAATGAAAATTTGTGCCCGCCCGGGATTCGACCGGGGATCTCCTGCTTACTAGGCAGACGCGTTGACCACTCTGCCACCGAGGACACAGTGATCAGTCCGACTGCTGAGGACTCTTCCCTGCACGTCTCTCGCCACACAAATCTCCAAATAGGAAAGAGAGAGCGTGGCGAATGGAGATTTGTGTGTGGCGGGAGACGTGTAGGGAAGATTCCTCAGCAGTCGGGATGATCACTGTGTCCTCGGTGGCGGAGTGGTCAACGCGTCTGCCTAGTAAGCAGGAGATCCTGGGTTCGAATCCCGGCCGGGCACAAATTTTCATTCGCCACAGTTGGGTATTTCATGTAAACCTAATACAATGAAGTCATAACATCGCAAATTGCGATTTATTTCATTGATTTATTAATGTATTTTTTTCCTTACGTGTTTTCCATTGCTTGTGAACATCGAAAGTGCCTAGTTTTTATTCTGCTTTAGTTTTGACCCACTTTAGGTTACGGTAGTAACACTAAAAGTGGGCCTTATCGAGCGCCTTTTGAAAGCTTTTCATTTAAATGAAAATAACGGCATAACCGTTCATCTGACATGAAAACTGACTAACCGAATTTTTAGGGAAGGACATTCTTAACAGTGTCGCTCTCTCATGTTTTTTTGTTCATATCTCGTATCGTTCCAGAGATATTTGCAAAAATAACGGCGATTTGATTATGTCTGTCCGTAACATGTTCCCAATTTTTAGGTCAAACCGATCGGCACCAAATTTTACAGACATAATTTCTGGTCGTCAGAGACCAAAACCGCCCTTTCACAAATAATTCGGACAAAAAATACGTTAGTAACACAAAAAAGCCGTTTGTAATGTAATTTTAATTGCAAATATATTCATCTGACACGAAAATTGAATAACCGAATTTGGAGAGGAGAAAATCTTCTAACCCTATGTTCTGTTTCTTTCTTTTTTTTTCATAATTTGCAACGTTACGGAGATATTTGCAAAAATAATGGCGATTTGACACCATCCCTTCATTTTACGAAAACTAGGCGTTCGATGTCACGTGACATTCTACGCCCAGCATTCTCTCTGGCATACGCCATCTTGATTTGTGTATTTGATGATTTTCTTATTATAACTTACGCGTTGTCATTTCAAAGCAATGGCGCACTGACTAATTAACAAAAACACGTTCTTAGTGTCGTGTCGCACAAGTCCAAAGTGCGCGCCACCTACTTTCGCCGCGCGCCGCCATGCACGCACGGCGCGGCGTTCTGACGTCAGCCACGAGCGCCCTCTGGTACAACTCCGCTCGTGGCCACCACTGAACGACATCGTTCACTTGGGACTGAGACAGCCACCAGTTAGGACCTTCGGAATCAGATAGGCACCAGTGAAGACTTGGCTATCGCATAGGCACTAGGCGGGCCTCTAGCTCAACTAAGTATCTGCAGTACTATGTAAAAGTTAAGTATTGTATAAATTCTGTGCAATATTTATCTCTTTCTAATTTACTCTAGTGTTTCTAGCTTCTGGCTGCTCCCGTCCGTACCTGCACCAGCGTGCTATCTTTATTCCTGTGTCGGTCTCATTCCACTCGGCCACCGACACCTACGACGGAAACGAGACACGAAAGCGGCGACGAGGCTGGGACACAAAACTTAGTACGATAAATTAAAATCTAAAATGCCATATTAGCAGTTAACAACTCTCATCAGTAATACGAGAATTAAGGAACAGATTGCTAATCGTTCGTCATAGTGTAGTGTGCAGTGCGTTAGGTGGGGATGCACAAGGTCCGTAGTTCGGAACCCGCGATACCTTTGTTTTTCACATTGTCTCCTAAGAGGGTTCCGGGCACCCTTATTAATTAAATGCCGCTGTGTTCTGCATATGTAAAGCATATGTAAAAGCACTCCCTCTAAAATGATTTTCTTCTCTATTTTCTGAATGTGCCGTGCAATACGTAGGTCTAACAACAAATTGAACAATGGCCTTCTGAAGCATAAGCATATAAACTGGTAGGATATTGTAATAAAGAATATTCCAAACAACGTGCTGAAACTGGTTGTTTCATATAGGAAGTCCTAGATTTCTATGGCAACTGTCGTTGCTTAATGCAATGGAAGTGTATACATCGTAACAAATTCCCTAACTTCATTTTGGCCCAAAGAAACAATAAATAAATAAAATAAAATTCTTAAAACATTGAGTTTCATGTATAGACACCATTTATTAAACTGACACAGTCCATATCATTGCGAAATGTCGTATTTATCATCTATGGAAAAAGTATTGATCTCGTCTAATCGTCTCCATGTTTCTCACACGACAGCTTCATGTCGCCTACTGAGGGGTGAGCTCATGAAAGAATTTATTCATAATAAAACTTGGAAAAGTAACAAGAAATATAGCTTATATTCAGGTTTTGAATATTGCACATCAATTGTATTTCGATGCTTACTTTGTTTGGATATAGCACTTATAATTTTATGAGTTTGCATGACAGCCTCATTTATTACTTATCCTCCCATAAGTATAACTTGTTTTCAGAAATATGGAGATGGACAGAGGGAAAAGTCTAAAGAGAAGTATCAACTCAAGAGTTGAATAAATAAATAAATACCCTGGCAACGAGGGTTTGCATTTAGTATTTCATATAGTTCAATATTCGTCTCTGTAATCCATGCAGAAGGCAGTGTGCATAGCTATTTTTTGCTCAGTTTCGGCCACTTGAATGGTCATCTTCAGACCATAACAGTCGCAGTGTTTGCCACTTCTAATGTCCAAATGTTTGTACAACTTATGGGACTTAACTACGGGGTCATCAGTCCCTAAACTTACAAACTACTTATGAACTAGCTATTACTAAGGACGGCACAAATATCCATGCCCGAGTGGGGATTCGAATCCCCGACCGTACTGGCCGTACAGACCGTGACTGGCGCGGCGCAGTCTCCTCGGCCACCGCGGCCGGCTGTTTGCCACTGGTTGTACTCAATAGGAGCTTCGTGAATGTCGAAGATTCAATCTTCCAGACAGCTCCAACTGTGCAAAACCTGTCGGCAACACTATTGTTAATAGTTGGTGTGATCTGAAGACGGCCATTTCGCCATTTAAGTGGTCAAAAACAGAAAAAAAAAAAAAAAAAAAAAAAAAAAAAAAAAAAAAAAAAAACCCTCGAGTGTCTTTGTGCGAATTATTAATTGCTGATAGTCCATGATGTCAGCCTCTAAGAGACGTGGGGTGCGACTGTCAGACCGGTTGGCAGCCAGCGCGTAGTTCGCAGGTCGTTGACCCCGCGTGGGAGTGTGGCGCGGATTATTTCTTTAATAGCGGCCTGCTTCGCTGTGACAGCCCGCCCGGCCGTCATGTGGACACATACGCACACACACAGACAGTGGCCCACCACCCCCGCGCCGCCACCCACCGCCCTCTATTTTTCGTTCCCACGCGGCCGCCAGCCTGCCGGCCTGAACTTTACAGGAATAGCGCGGCGGCGGTGCGTTTGATCGCTGGGCGGTGGCACGCCGCGGCGGCTTAGCCGGATGAGTCGCAGCCTAATGGAGAAGCCGAGGCATCCATGAATGGGGGCTACCCGGGCCGCTGGGGGCTCGACCGGGAGCCACACCCGTGGCAACTGCCGTGTAATCGGTTATGCCGACACACGCCATATTGCGGATTTTCCTCCAACTGCGCACTTTTCATCAACAGACGCTAGAATTTCTCAATATCTAAATCAGTGGATTAATGTCTATCGTGGTACATTGTCTGATGCTTTCATACACGCATGAAAAATGAATAAAGAACTCCATGAATTCGTCGACCCAGCTGAAGTTCATTCTTTTGATACATTCTTAAGGATGTAAACTACAAACGACCACACAGACCATGTCATACGCTTGTGAGCACATTCACCAGAGTGTGAACAATGTTGATGTTGTTACCGTGTACACACTCCTTTGTGGCAATGCAAGCTGCAATTTTCCAATGGAGACTATTGTAGATCGTATGCCAAGTCGTATCTGAGGAGTCCCTGGTCTGTCAGAGGTGGGCCTCCATCACCTCCAAAAGTCTGAGGCAATTTGCTCTGATTGCTGCCCAGGCTCCCATCTGGGTTTTACCCCTAATATTTGAGGCACTAACCGGGGGATTTGGTAGTCTTTGCTATCTGTGCACAAAGGTGGTCGTGATTCAGAATTTGTCTGAGATGCCCAACCTTATTCCAAAGCAACTAGTATCCCAACTGTCAGAATAACTTACATGGCCCGTGGTTCATGAACTAGGACGTAACTACAGGTACCCACGCCTTGAACCAGTTAGGGTAGTTAGAGTAGACAGTAAATTGAGTCCTCAGTCCAGGGTAGTATCAGGGGTATAAACGAGGCGGTAACTTCATCAGTGTTTTTCATACCATTCATGGATCAAATGTTGAAAGTATACTGCCTAGTTGGGATTAAAATAGGTGAAAACAAAATAAGCAGTCTTGCATATGCAGACGACTGAGTTGTGCCAAATTCGATTGAAAGGTTGCAGTCTAATATTTCAGTGATTGAACAGTGGCGTATGGCTTATGATATGAAGATCAGCATTTCCAAAAAGAAACGAATGTCTGTGCAGAAGGGATTCAAACAGA
The DNA here is from genome assembly GCA_026315105.1 of Locusta migratoria. NCBI lineage: Eukaryota > Metazoa > Arthropoda > Insecta > Orthoptera > Acrididae > Locusta > Locusta migratoria. Next base: position 389,379,255 of record CM048748.1, read on the forward strand.
ATGAGTTCAGATGTTCAAATGTTTGTAAATCTATCAGACCAGACTGCCTGGTCGTCAGTCCGTAGCTTACAAACTACTTAAACTAAGGTAAACTAACCTAAGGACAACACACACATCCATGCTCCAGGAAGGACTCGAACCTCCGACGGCGAGCAACCGCACGCTTCACAGTGAGGCGCCTTAAACCGTTCGGATACTCCACCGCGGCACAGATTGAGTGCCAAATAGAAGGAACAAAATTTGAACAGATGGACAGTTTCAAGTACATTGGATGTATTTTCTCACAGGATGGCAACATAGTGAAAGAATAGGTTGTGGAAATAAAATCCTCTAGCAGTCACAATTATTGGCGGTTTATTAAAACACTACCGGTTTTGGGCTTGTGCCCATCTTCAGGTGTTTACATTCAGTGTTGTTGACTGTTTAATGAAAACGCAAATTACTTTGTGCATATCACACAGTTATACATACACAGGTATCATATAGGTATACATATACATAAAACACGAATGGTATGTGGTGGAGTGATTTGTGATAAGGCTTACATATAAGTGAAGTATCCTGTTCGTGTTCGTACATTTCTCATGGATTTTAGTTGAGAACACCGTAGTAACAGCAACATGATGCTAATTTGCACTCCCATGTTTCAGGTTTTTACAGTACACACTACACTTTATAACTGTCACTCCAAACATCGCCACAGTACACCTTATATCTGTCACTCCAAACATCGCAATGTTTACATTTATCACGTGTATTGTACATGTGATAAATGACAGTGTGGCTCCACAATAGGGTAACAAATCTCGCTTTTGGGATAAGTAACATCTGATATAGCTCTGTATGTGACATCTCTGTACGTCTGCGTGTGCAATATCTCTGTTTATCTTGAGCTAAGTTCTTTGACCACAACATATACCTGAATGTAAACATTGCGATGTTTGGAGTGACAGTTATAAAGTGTACTGTGTACTGTGCAAAACCTGAAACATGGGAGTGCAAATTAGCATCATTTTGCTGTTACTACAATGTTCTCAACTAATATCCATGAGAAATGTACGAACACGAACTGGATACTTTACTTATATGTGAGTACACTTATAGCCTTATCACAAATCACTCCACCACATACCATACTTGTTTTATGTGTATTTATATCTATATGATACCTGTGCATGTATAACTGTATGATAGCACAAAGTAATTTACGTTTTCTTTAAACAGTCAACAACACTGAATGTAAACACCTGAAGATGAGCACAAGCTCGAAACCGGTAGTGTTTTAATAAACCGACAATAACTGTGACTGCTAGCGGATTTTATTTCCACAACCTATAAGGAACAGTCACGGAGTTTAACATCCATAATGGATAAAAATTTACGTAGTGAAAGAACTTGAATCAGAGAGGGCTCAGCTAAGATCTACTCTCTTCTACAAGAAGGAAGTCAACACCAAGAAAATAAAATAAAATGTTTGTTAAGCTTATGGGACTCAACTACGGGGTCATTAGTCCCTAAACTTACAAACTACTTATGAACTACTTACGAACTAGGACGGCACAAATATCCATGCCCGAGGGGGGATTCGAACCCCCGACCGTAGTGGACGTGCAGACCGTGACTGGAGCGCCTCAGTCCCCTCGGCCACCGCGGCCGGCTCAACACCAAGACTAAGCTACGCACTGCTGTATCTATCGGCCAACTTTCTTGTATGGGAGTTAAGCTGGGTGGATACAGGTTGAGGGTTGCAGATACGAAAGTAGCAAGAATAATTACAGTTACTAACAGACGGGAACAATAGCAGAAGGGTGCCATAATAAGGAAATCAAAGAAAAACTGGGAATGAATACTATAGGAGAAACAGAGCGAACAGGCTGAGACAGTGGAGTCATGTTACACGCATGGGAGAAGCAAGGTTATCTAAGAATCTCATGGATTCGGTAGTAGCGGGCAAGGGTAGTCGAGGTAGACATAGGAGAAAGTGAAGGCGGAAGGAAGTACCAACAGCAGTATAATTATTATTTATTCAATTACGCTACCGGTTTCGGTTTACAGTCACACCATCTTCATGTTCCCGTTGTACACCTGTTGGTACTAGCACATTTGAAAAGGCCAGCCGTTAACACAGGTAGCCAAATATTTCTTAGTCTATTTATGTAAAAAAGCCAACGACAACTTATCAACATGATATGAATAGATTAAGAAATTTACGGCTACAGTTGTTAATGGCTGTCATTTCCAAATGTGCTAGTAGTGACAGTTGCACAACGAGCGCCTGATGATGACGTGATAGTAACCCGAAACCGGCCGCGTAATGAACAAATAATATTTATACAGCTGCTGTTACTTTCTTCCACCTTCAAATTTATCAGCCGCACGGGAGTAGCCAAGCGGTCTGGAGCGCCACGTTGCGGATAGCGCGGCCTCCCGCGTCGGAAATTCGAATCCTTCCTCGGGAATGGATGTTTGTGTTGCCTCTAATATAAGTTAGTTCATAAGTAGTTTATAAGTTCAGGGACTGATGACCCCACACTTAAGTCCCATTAGCTTTACAAACGTTTTTGTTTTAATTTGTCAGCTGTAGTCCCAACTAACTGATTATGGAGAGAATTGAACTAGTAGAAAGTGCATGATTCGATGAAGTTTGATTTTCAAGTAAAAGGCTTACCTTCAGACGAGGTAGCAATGTTATGGGATCATGGAGGAATTTTAGCCGGCTGCGGTGGCCGAGGAGACTGCGGCGCGCCAGTCACGGTCTGCACGGCCACTACGGTCGGGGGTTCGGATCCCCCCTCGGGCATGGATATTTGTGCCGTCCTTAGTCTTAGCTAGTTCATAAGTAGTTTGTAAGCTTAGGGACTGATGATCCCGTAGTTAAGTCCCATAAGTGCTACAAACATTTGAACATTTTGAGGAATTTTATTAAGTGTAATATGCATCAGACTGAACGCTGAAAGTCATAATCAGTCTCTAATGATGATGATGATCCTGACAATCTTAGAGGTGCCCAATGTAGTCTTGCGGAATAGTCTGCCATACAATTTCCACATAGTTCCTCAGTTTGGTCACATTTCGTGCCGGACGTGCAAACCGCGCAGTATGACGTTTCATCTGGACCCAAGTATGCTTTATGGGTCGCAGTTCGGGGGATCGTTCTGGCTAGGGTACTTCACGTACACCATAAAGAGCATGGTCACTGGTACGACATACATGTGGAAGAGCACTGCAGCACTGCCTTTTTGCAAAAGCATATCGCATTTTTTGTGCAAGACGTGTTGAATAATGCGCACTGTTCCACGTTCTCTCGACTATCGTCACAGCAGAACGGTCTATATATCATATGGCTCCCTAGACCATGATGCACGATCGTGTGTACCGTTAGGGCGTCTTACGCTCACGGCCCACACCCAGTGGTGTTGCGATAGGTGCTTGTGGAAGGAATAGTGGAGGCGAGTCGTCTTCAGTGATGAGATTTGTTTCTGGCTCGGTGCCAATTATGGGAGCACGCGTGTGTGGCATCGTACAGGGGTGCACAAAAATCGAATTTATACGAAAGAGAAGACTGGACTGACAACCGGAATCTTGGTGTGGGTAAACATATCCTACACTGGCCGTTCTCCTCATTCAACCCGTCTTGCTACCGTTCATGCACAAATAAGATACGGTTTTCCAACAGGATACTGCACATTCATCTCTATCCCGTACCACCCAATACGCTCTTCAAAGTGTACAACTACCCTGGCGAGAAGTAACCCCAGATCTCTCCTACATTTAGGATGTTTGGGACTGGACAAAATGCCCGCACGACCAGCTGAAATCTCGCCCAAGTAAAGCACCAGGTGGAAATTGCATGGCAAGCCATTCCGCAAGACTACATCTGGCATATTTAAGATTGTCTTCTTGGGAAAATTGCAGTTTGCATTGCTGCAAAAGGAAGTTATATACGGTACTAGAATTGACAATGAGGGACTGATGACCCCCGAGTTCCATAAGCTTTACAAACTTTTGAAGAGATGACAATGCGCACGTTGTGGTGACTGCACTATGTGCGTATGATTCTGCGTATGGGTATGCATCCTCAAGATTGTGCCAATTAAATTAACCTCTCCTGGGTCGACGAATTCATTGTATTCTTTTCTCATTTTCCACAAGTGTATTTTAAAATCAAATGTTCAAATATTCGTAAACCTAATGGACCCAACTGCTAAGATCGATGAGTGTATTTTAAAATCAAATGTTGAAATATTCATAAACCTATTGAACACAACTACTAAGGTCATGTGTACCTAGACTTACAAACTGCTTAAACTAACACAAGGCTCACTTTTGTCCTCGAGCGCTCGGAACCTCTCGAACCGTTGCTTGGAGTAACAAGCATGGCGGTGGTGTGCGTTATTTCCATTTAGAACGTTGCACTGTACCTCAAGTAACACTTGAACAGAAGAAAAGAAAGTAACAAGTTATAAGTAACATAGGAAGGAACTTTATTGTCAATTAATGTCGTCAGTGTATCATTACATAATCAGCAGCGCCACTACCTATCTGCGTAAGGTACGTATTGTAGCGCAAAACACTCATATACAACAGTCCCACACACCTGAAAATGCTTTTATTAGTATTCAAATGTGCGGCTCGGTAGCACAGTGGTAGAGCGACAGACTATAAATCTAAAGGTTGCGGGTTCAATCCCGCCATGTCCTAGGGTTTTTATCTGTCACTTTCCATCTCTGGCAGTGTTGCTGACGTGAAAAATATCGAGTAGCACCGCGGTTCGGAACCCACGTTAAACTGTAGGTCCCCCTGTAACTGGCTGTTAAGCAGTTCGAAGGTCGGAGGAAAGCAACGGCATACCACATCCAAACAGGACCATGCCTAGTAAAGTACTGTGGTGTTCAAACCAATCTTGGGATTGTTGACTGCGTTAGTCTTTTATGAAGTTGTTAAAACAAAGTGGAAGAAAACAATGTTCAAACCTCAAGAAAGGCACGCTATCACATTGCAAATCACATTCACGCAGTTCAGTATCAAAAGCTACACTAATTAATTACTTGAAGAGTCACCTTCAGTTTTAGGTTCATCCTGTCTTTCAAATTCCGTATTTCTATCCGGCTGTACTTAGTGCATCTGTTATGCAATATATCCGCGAACTCCATAGCCTCGGGCCCGATGTCATTTCCATATTCAGCACATCGTAACTTGGTCCCTAATATTTCGACAACATGCGCAGGATCAATTCTTTTCTCTGTATACAGTTTGCACAGTGACTCGCTTGCGAACAGTACAACAGAGAAATACGTACTGCAGCCATACCACTGACGCAACTTGAGCACTGGTTAGTGCAGCTACACTATGCCACAATCTACTGACGCTAGCAGACAAAGTGCGACGTTTTGCACGGAAATGACACACACCCCTGTTTTGTTTATGATTGCTGGTTAATCTATGCCTGGTTTCGTGCTGTTCCGAGCATTCGAGGTTAAAGATGTCCCTTGTAAAGACAACCCACAAACAAACAACGTCCGCCCAGACCGTAGCATGACGCCTTAGACCGCGCGGCCATTCCGTGCGTCATTTACTTATTTTTATTTATTATTTACTTTTATTCCCCAACGCGTTTTCCCTCAATCTCTGTATCTTTATCCATTTCACCGAAACATGTGAAAATTGGACTATAGATTTGTTTTCATGCATCAGAATACTTAAAATCAATATATACAACATAGGGTTGTAATATATAGCTGGGACCTACCTGGGATACTGTCAGACGAGTATGTACAAATGAAGTAAAATATTCATCTATCTCCATAAAAATGGTACAGTAATGGGGGGTGTCGACCACGGCGACCGCTGATCGGAGCACACATGGGGGCTCGACCGCGAGCGATACTCCGGCACCCACAGGCCTGCATCGCCACCTGCGGCAGTTGTCGTGTAATCAGTTGTGTCGACACACGGCGTATTGAGGATTTTCCCTACACTGCACACTTTTCGTTAACAATGGGCAGGTGCTATGATTTATTAGTATCTTAGTCAGTGCATTAATCTCTATCATGGTACACAGTCCAATGCTTTCATATTTTGACATTATGTAATTTATTCTAGCCTTAGGTCATGGGCGCTACCCATCAGTTTCTCCCTCATTCTTCGTCTATCACACTGGAATGTATAGTGAAAATTGGATTACAGTTGCTTTTTCCGAAATCTTAGTACTTAAGGTGTCATACAGGGTGTCCAGAAAAGGAATGTTTCCATTCAAAATTCAAACGCACCAGGCCATACTCATACGAGCTGTGCAACAAAGGGTTGCTTTTGCTAATCAGATGCTCATAATGATTGATAGTGAAGGATTTGATGTTGGCTGCATCTGGTTTACAGATTAAGCACACTTCCACCTGAATGGATACGTGAATAAGCAGAACTGGCGATTTTGGGGTTGCGAAAAGCCATATTGGTGTGAAGCGAAAACCCTGTAAAGTCACTGTGTGGGCTGCAGTATGCAGCAGAGGCATTTTTGGCCCTTTTTTCATTCGAGGAACAGTCACTGGTGCACGTTACGTTGTAATTTTGGAACAATTTGACGCCACACAGCAAGCGTTAGAGGATCGACCAGGTACTGAATGGTTTATGCAAGATGGAGCCCGACCACATCGAACCGATTTCTTGAGTATTTCGCTTTCTTCAGGAATACTTCGGGAAGCGAGGAACTACTTTGTAATATCCCAAATTTACTGGTTCAGGCATGGATTGGCCTCCATATGCACCGGATTTGACTCCCTGTGACTTTTTATTGTGGCGCCCAGTGAAAGATATGGTCTACCCGAAGCATCCCGCCACGCTGGCCGAGCTTGAATCTGAAGGAGAGGCATTGAATTAAAATTCGTCTCAGGGCCACAACAAAGTCCGTGCAGTCGCTGTATTCATAAAGTCACGGTGACATAGTTGTATAGCCCCTGCTTAGTAACAGGAGGTACTGGGTTCGCATCCTGCCCGTTACATAAATCGAAATTAAATGCCTCTCCTTAAGATTTATATCTTTGATATACCTAAAAGATTACCTCTAGCACGTGGGCCGTCAGTTGCCAACCTATCGAAGAGAGAGAGAGGGTGAGAGACAGAGCCGTCATTTTGTTTTCCGCCATTCTTCTGTAACTTTAGTGCTGCCATTTAGAATGCATTCTCTGATTTTTTTAGTGTTTTGTACATTTTATTTAATTTTAATCTGTTTTTACTCGGAATGCCACGTGGGCATCCTGACAGAAAACCAGTCTAATGGAAGTATTTGCATTGTACCTATTCTAAGATGATGAGGCATGCTACTCTAATGAGTCCGATGTTTCAACAGGGCTACATAAGTGATGAGGGAAGATGTTATTCAAATAAGTCACTTCTAACTTGTCTCATCAAGTGAACGCATCCAGCATCTTGTAAGATATAAAAACATTAATAACTATTCTCTTATAAACCACCCCCGTGAACCACAGACATTGCCGCAGTGGAGTGGCTTGTGTGCCTCAACGATAGAGATAGCCATACCGTAGGTGCAACCACAGTGGAGGGGTACCTGTGGAAAGACTTGACAGACGTGTGGTTCCTGAAGAGGGGCAGCAGCCTTTTCATTAGTTACAGGGGCAACAGTCTGTATGATTGACTGAGCTGGCCCTGTAACATCAGGTAACATGGCTTTGTCATGCAGTAACTGCGAACGGCTGAAAGCAAGGGGAAATTACAGTCGTTCATTTTTCCTAGGACATGCAGCACTATTGTTTGCATATATGATGACGGCATCCTCTCGGGTAAAATATTCCAGAGGTAAAACAGTCCCCATTCGGTTCTCCGGGCAGGGACTACTCAGGAGGATGTCGTCGTCAAGAAAACCATAACAGGAATTCTACGGATCGAAGGGTGGTTGTTCAAACCGTTGGTCGCGTAGTTGAGTTAGAAAATTTGAAAAGAAAAATGGATAGGTTAGAGTTAGATATGGTGGGGATTAGCGAAGTTCGGTGGCAGGATGAAGAGGACTTCTGTTCAGGCGAGTACACGGTTATATATACAAAATCGGTTGGTGGTAACGCAAACTAACACCGACTACAGTAGTACAAGGTTATATGCCAACTAGCTCTGCCGATGATGAGGATACCGCAGAAATGTATGAGGAGATAAAGAAATCATCATGATCATGATCATCATCATCATCATTAGAGACTGATTATGCCTTTCAGCGTTCAGTTTGGAGCATAGTACCTCTAATAAAATACCTCCATGATCCCCTATTCAATGCTGATATTGACGCCTCGTCTGATGTTATGCCATTCACTTCAAAATCGTTCCGCACCGAATCTAAGTACTTTCTTCTTGGTGTACCTCGACTCCTCTTACCCTCCGCTGCCGAGCTCATGAGTCTCTTAGGTAACCTTGCTTCTCCCATGCGTGTAACATGACCACACCATCTCTGTTTGCTCTAACTGCTTTATCTATTGTGTTCATTCCCAGTTTTGTTTTTTATTACCTCATGATTGATACGCTCTTGCCATTGTCTCCATCTGTTACTACCTACAATCATTCTTGCTACTTTCATATCTGTAACCTCTATCTTATGAATAAGGTAACCTGTATCCACCCAACTTACACTCCCATACAATAAAGTTGGTGGAAAGATAGAGCGGTGCACTGCTAACTTAATCTTGGTACTAACCTCCTTCTTGCAGAAGAGAGTAGATCTTAGCTGAGCAATCACTGCATTAGCCTTGCTGCACCTCGATTCCTGTTCTTTCACTATGTTGTCATCCTGTGAGAAAATACATCCCAGGTACTTGAAACTGTCTACCTGTTCTTTGTTCCTCCTATTAGGCACCCCATCTGTTTGAATCTCTTTCCCACAGACATTACTTTCCTTTTGGAGATGCTGATCTTCATATCATAATCCTTGATTGATTGAGCTCTGAAATATTAGTTTGCAACCTTTCAGTCGAATCGGCCATTACAACTAAGTCATCCGCATATGCGAGACTGCTTATTTTGTTTTCAACTATTTTAATTCCGCCCTGCCAGAATAACTGTTTTCAACATATGATCCATGAATAGTATGAACAATAGTGGTGACAGGTTACAGCCCTCTCTTACCCATGAAACTACCCTGAACCATGAGATTAATTTGCCATCTATTTTAACTGCTGCCTGACAGTCTACGTAAAGCCCTTTAACTGCTTGGGGAGGTTTGCCTCCTATACCATAATCTTGTAGAACTGACAGTAGCTTCCTCCTAGGAACATGGTCATAAGCATTTTCTAGATCTATGAAACACAGATACAATTCCCTGTTCTACTCATAGCACTTTTCCAATACCTGCCGTAAGCTAAATATCTGGTCCTGACAGCCCTTAAGAGGCCTGAACACACACTGATTTTCATCTAACTTGTCAACAATTAATACTCGCACTCTACTTTCTACAATACCTGAAAATATTTCGCCTACAACGCTAATTAAAGAGATACCTTGATAGTTGTTACAATCTTTTGTGTTTTCATGTTTGAAAATTGGCGTGACTACCGCTTTCGTCCAGTCAGACGGAAATTATTCAGAAAATTAATGGAGACGAACACTTGATTGTGATGAGAGACTGGAATTAAATGTTCAAATGTTTGTAGAGCTTATGATATGTAACTACGGGATCACCAGTCCCTAAACTTACAAACTACTTATGAACTAGCTAATACTGAGGAGACACAAACATCCATGCCCGAGGGGGGATTCGAACCCCCCACTGGAACTCGGTAGTAGGAAAAGGAAGAGAAGAAAATGTAGTAGGTGAATATGCACTGGGAAAAATGAATGAAAGATGTGGTCGCTGTGCAAAACACTTGGTTTAATCATTAAGAAAGAAGGATGTATACGTGGAAGAGACCAGGAGATACTGGAAGGTACCAGATTTACTTTATAATGGCAAGGAAAAGCTTTACGAACCAGGTCGTAAACTGTAAGACATATCCAGGGGCAGATATAGACTATGACCATAACTTACTAGTTATGTTCAAACGTTTGTAGAGCTTATAGCAATTAACTATGGGATCACCAGTCCCTAAACTTACAAACTACTTATGAACTAGCTTATTCTAACGACGGCACAAACATCCCGATGGGGAACGGCATTGCGCGTCGTAACATAGTGCCTCAATACGATCGGCCGCTCTGCTGCGGCTACTGTTTATGAAATGCAGATTAAAACGTAAGAGACTTCAGAAAGATAGAAAAGTTAGAAGATGGAACCTGGAGTTCATGAAGGAGTATTAGGCAAGGATTGGCTGAAACGGGGAAAGTAATACACTAGAAGAAGAATGGGTAGCGCTGAGAGATAGGGTAGTGAAGGCTGCAGAGGATCATATAGGTAGAAGGACAAGGCCTAATAGAAATCCCTGGATAACACAGCATATACAGAACATAATTGAGGACAGGAGAAAATATAAAAATGCAGCAAGTGAAGTTGGCAAAAGGGAGTACCAACGTCTGAAAAATGAGGTTGAGAGGAAGTGCAGACTGGCTAAGCAAGAGAGTGGCTAGATGACGAATGCAGAACCGTAGAAGAATGTATAACTAGGAGAAAGATAGATACCGCCTACAGGAAAATTTGGAGACAAGAAAAGCAGCCTATAAATATCAAGAACTAGTACTAAGTAGAGAAGGGAAAGCTGAAATGTGGAAGGAATATGTAGAGGTCCTGTACAAACTTAAAGGCATATTCTAGAAATGAAGTGGTGGCAGATGAGATAGGAAATACGATACTGCGAGAAGAATTTGACCGAGTGCTGAAAGATCTGAATCGAAACAAGGCCCCTGGAGTAGATGATATTCAGTCTGAACTGCTGATATCGTTAGGAGACCCAGTCATGGGGAAATTGTTCCACCTGGTATGCAATATGTATGAGACTGAGGAAATACCCTCCGACTTCAAGGAGAATGGAGTAATTCCAATTCCAAAGAAATCAAGTGCAGACAAATGTGAAAATTACAGAACTATCAGTTTCTTAAATCATGGTTGCAAAATACTAACTTGAATTACTTACAGACGAATGGAAAAACTTGTGGCATCTGACCTTGGGGAAGATCAGTTTGGACATAGGAGAAATTTAGGAACACGGGAGGAAATACATTACGAATTACCTTAGATGATAGGCTAAGGAAAGGTAAACCTACATTTATAGCATTTGTAGATTTGGAGAAAGCTTTTGACAATGTGGAGTAGCAGGGGTTAAATATAGGGAGCGACGGGTTATATGGAACTTGTACAAAAACCACATAGCGCTTATTTGAGTTGAAGGGACGCAGAAGTTGGGAAGGGAGTTAGACAGGGTTGTAGCCTTTCCCCGATGTTCTTAGAATAAATAAAAACTTTGCGGTTTTCCGATGATATAGTAATTCTGTCAGAGACCGCAAAGTCCCTAGAAGAACAATTGAATGGAATGGACAGTGTCTTGAAAACAGGGTACAAGATGAACATCAACAAGAATAATACAAGGATAATGGAATGCAGCGCCAGAAAATCAGGCAATGTTGAAGGAATTAGATTAGGTAATCTATACTAATAATAAATCTGTAAATGTAGGCCTGTCGCTGTTCCCTTAAATCTTCAAAACTACTCGACGAATCTTCATGCGGTTTTCACAGGAAACATGGGAAAAGTTTGGGTCAACATATAGGCATAATTTTATCAAAATCAGTTCGCGGAAACAAAAGATATCTTAAATTTATGTGTTTTCTGTAACCGCCATGTCTGTTTGTTCAACCATTAAAAACCTCTTATCTCGAAAACTACTTCAGCAATTTGCATGGGGTTTTCACAGGTAACTTGAGCATTCCTCTAGGTAACATTTATACTTCGGTTCATAAAAATCGGATCACGGAAAAAAAAGAATATCGTAATTTAAATTTTTTTATCTACAACCGTCATGTCTGTTTGTCTCTTTGAACACGTTTATCTCCAAAACTAATAAACGAATTTTCATGGTGTTTTCACGCGTAACTTGAGCATATCGTACAGTTTCACAAAGGCTTCAATAATTAAAATCGGATCAGAGGGAATGAAGATATCATAATTTAACCATTTGTTTAAAAGCCGTCGTGTATGTCTATTTGTTTAAGGTAATTTCCAAAAGTATTACATGAACTTTAATAGGTTTTCACAGGTAAATTGGGAATAGTTTGGAGAGTAACAAAGGCTACATTTCATCAAAATCGGATCAGAGGAAGGAAAGATATCGTAATTTGAATTTTTTTGTGTTTACTATGCTTATAAGTAAGTTGTATTCAGCAAATCTCCAAGAATACTATACGAACTTTCCTGGGGTTTCATAGGTCAACTGAGAATACCTTGGGTTAACATATAAGCTTCGTTTCATCAAAATCAGATCAGGGAAAGAAGAGATATCGTAATTTGTAGTTTCTCGTGTATGCTGTGCTTGAACTGCAGCGTAGTATAGCAAAGATCGGATAGAGGCGCTGCTACATAGCATACCAAATAATTAATGGATGGCAATGAAGTGTTAGAATCCTTCTTGAAAAATTAGTCACGTACGAGGGGAATAATTCTATATGTTGATAATGAAATAAATAATTGTTGTTTCGATCAGTAGATTAATGATCCCCCTAAAGCTAAAATTTCGTTACCAACGTAAACATACTAAAGCGCTGCTACTGCAAGTAAAATTTAACCCAGGTACGACAAAAAATAATTGTTTTCTAGCTGCATCCCGCATGCTTTACAATGACATGGAAAGAAAATTAGTGCTTCTTTCCGCGGGTATCATTTGAATTTAAAACATAAGACGTTCCTTCACGTCTATCGATGTTTTAATTTACTATGAATTCTTTGCAAGGAAAATCGAATTTATGTAGTTCCCTTTCTGATTTCGGTATATTCTCATTACATTTTGAGTGCGTTCTCTTGAGGAATACTCAAAAACGCCATAGTACATGAAAGGACAAAGTGAGGCGACGTTATTTACACAGTACACCAAATGACTAATTATGGCGTTCCTGCGTTTTTTTCATTCCCATAACTATGATGTAATACACTACAAGAAGGGGTACATTTTTACTTACGGCGGCGGCCTTGTGTGCTGATGTTGGCAACGGTCGTTGAATGCTTTTTCAAAAATCAGTCACGTAGAATGAGGTGAATAATTATTTAAGTTCACGACGAAATAAATAATTTATGCTGTTCTGGTCAGTAAATTAATCATCCTCCTATAGCGAATAGTTTGTTGCCAACGATAGCAAACGAAAACGCTGCCACTGCAGGTAAAATTTAACCAGGTAGGAGAAGAATTCTTTTTTTCTTCCTAGCTGTATCCCATATACTTTGCAGTATTATGGAAAGAAAAGAAGTGCATCTTTAGACTGGTATAACCACTAAATTGTACACAGAGTAGAAATTTCTATGGAGTGAACATTGCGTTCTGTGCATCTCCTCAACATTAAGATGGAATTACCACGTGATATTGAGACAAATCCACTCTTCCCACACATTTATTTGCTCTTGCGATTGGTTTGTAGCGCATTGGTTGCAAAGAAGCCCCACCTCCTTTTTGCAGAGCAACCACATAACGTGAAATAACATCTAAATAAATGTGTCACAGAAGCACCAAGAAAGTTGAGGAAGCGCCGCTAAAATGGCCATTTACACATAATCATCCGTCTTAACCGAACACAAAAAGGACCAAGATAAAGTCAGCGATTAGCAGATTTTTTCCCAATATCACAAGACATTTCCATCTTATTGTTGAGTACACAAAATCTGTTTGCGCATCTGAAAGCTCAATCCAGAGATATTTCTGCTCTGTGCCTGCCACCAGAGATAATATACACACATGAGCCACAATCTCATCAGAAACATCTCTGCTTTCATAATTGTTCGGTACAATATTGTGATTACATTTTGTAATTACTTACTTTTGGTATGGACTACATTAAGATAGAGAAAGACATCTTCTTTTGCAGATACAACTGTACTTAGAGTTATAATCCAGCTTCTGAATATATAGTTCTCTTACACAAGATCGATTTCAACTTCATGCTTTAATTCAAATGTTAAAATGTTTGTTAAGCTTAAGGGACTTAACTACGGGGTCATCAGTCGCTAAACTTACAAACTACTTATGAACTAGCTAAGACTAAGGACGGCACAAATATCCATTCCCGAGCGGGGATTCGAACCCCCGACCGTAGTGGCCGTGCAGACCGTGACTGGAGCGCCTCAGCAGCGCTCACACAGCTTGTCTGGAATTTCAGGCCGTCCGCAGTGGCCGAGGAGACTGAGGCGCTCCAGTCACGGTCTGCACGGCCACTACGGTCGGGGGTTCGAATCCCCCCTCGGGCATGGATATTTGTGCCGTGCTTAGTGTTAGCTAGTTCATAAGTAGTTTGTAAGCTTAGGGACTGATGACCCCATAGTTAAGAACCATAAGTTCTACAAACATTTGAACATTTTGAACCATCGACGGCGCAGCGCCATGACGCAAGCCACACTGCTATTCTTTCTAGGTGGAGAGTGGTGCCTTCATTATTATTCATGATCGGATCTTCTGAAGGCTTTTACAGTTTTCTTAACAGTTATGTTTATACTTAAGTTTTACCGAATATACCGTATTTTATGAAATTCACTGCGCCAGAAGCAAATATGAAGGGCGGATGTAGCCTTCATGGAGGATTTGTGCGTGCGAAAGGCGAGGTGATCAGTAGCTCCTTTGTCTTGCTTCGGAAGCATTCGTGAGTAACCGCCAGAGTTCGAGTAGCCAGGAGCTGGTGTGTCTGCCAGCTCCAATGTCAGTGTTAAAAGCGGAGTTTTCCCTCGCCTCTACCTACCGCGGGAGCGCCCATATGCTGCCTCCATGAGGTTCAGAATAGAATCTGAAGCTCAGGCGTGCATGCGCTTTGCAACTTTGCGGCTACTGCCGCCTATATTAAACGACCGCGTTACGACTCGTATATAGGGCAAACTCGGCTAATTTCGCAGTATTTAAAAGAAATATATTACTAATGGAATTTTTGTATGAAATGATAAGTAAAAGTAGTATAATTTGTTGGTATAAATGTTAAATATTGAAAGTTAATTTTCAGTTATAAAAAGGCTTTCTTAAAATCCTGAAAATTTACCTGGAATAATAAGAACTCGGGCAATTTCGCACCACTACTCGGGTAATTTCGCGAAGCTGAAATTCTAAAAAAAAAAAAAAATAAATAAATAAAAAAAAAAAAAAAAATACTTTTGTGTCATTTGAACATGATTTAATGTAACCAAACGTATCATACACTTAACATTTCCTATAGTTACAATTAATAAATTATTGTAAGTAATTTAATCAAAGGTAATATGAATAATTAATTACATTCTTTAACATAAAAATGAATAACAAAACAAAAATAATTACTACAGTCATAGAAAATCTTAAATTCGAAAATATGACTGAAGGTAGTTCTTAAAATCGTAAATCTGATTCAAGTTAATCAGAATCAGCCTCAGTACATAAACGGCATGTGAACTGAGCACTGTATGCCCTCAGTCTTTCGCAAGACAGATGAAACCAGCACTCGCACTTCAAACAACATATCCTCTCTTGGCCATCACTATCATCTTCGTAATTTCCACCACATGAAGAACAAATGTTATCATCCTTTGCTACATTTCTTATTAATCTTCTCCGTACAGGCACACATCGTCTTGTTGAGGAAGCTACGTGTTCGCACGGTTGCTGTTTCCCAATTCTAGCTTTTGAGATGCTCCTTTTCCTTGCTGCCTCTCTCTGATACCTCTTTGATTTCGAATTTTTTCTGTCTGCTCTCCTTCCTTCAGAGGTTTTAAGTCTATTGCAACTAACAAAATCATTAAGAAGTTCACTACCGGCAAAAGTGAATTATGAGCAAACTATTAGTGTGAACAAGACCTTAAATTAAACAGAGGCCTGTGAAGAATCCATCAATAAAAGTCTTATACTTCAGGTTATATCGGCAGTATCGATAGGAAACCAGACAGCTGTCGCCGAACACGTGCTACACTGAAAATATTTTCAACCACACTGGAAAAAGTTCTACCACAGGCACAAGAATGCACTCCAGCTGATAGGTGAGCACTGTCTGTACTTCACGTCAGCTCGTACAATTTCGCAGTTCATATGTGCAAATGTTTGTACAACTTATGGGACTTAACTACGGGGTCATCAGTCCCTAAGCTTACAAACTACTTATGAACTAGCTAAGACTAAAGACGGCACAAATATCCATGCCCGAGGGGGGATTCGAACCCCCGACTGTAGTGGCCGTGCTGACCGTGACCGGAGCGCCTCAGTCACCTCAGCCACCGCTGCCGGCAATTTCGCAGTTAAAGGATTTGTATGCAAAATTAGCCGCACTGCGACATTAGCCAAGTTTGCCCTATGTTATCTCCGCGAAGTAAAACGTTTCTCATGCGATAAAAATACTTTTAATGTGACTATGAAATAATCTGATAGAACGAAAAAAATTAAAGTTTTAAAACACTTTTTATTCTTTGCTTGCTGTAGCCATTTTGAGCAGCAGCTGAATTGTATTTCACTGTAAGGTTTTTAAAGTAAACGCCTTTTGCTACTCGAATGAAGGGTTATATTTTTATATATTTAAGTCACCCATACGCGTTTCGTCTTTCTCTCAAGGCATCATCAGTGGGTGTCCTGAAATATTTACATCTTTTTGTTTACACATATAGGTTAGGTCTCTTACATATCTATAAAACATTTTAAATCAGAAATGAAATGTTTTATAGATATGTAAGGGACCTAACCCATATGTGTAAACAAAAAGATGTAAATATTTCAGGACATCCACTGATGATGCCTTGAGAGAAAGGCGAAACGCGTCTGGGTGATTTAAAAATATAAAAATAAAACCCTTCATTCGCAGTAGCAAAAGGAGTTTACTTTAAAATCCTTACAGTGAAATACTTTTTATTCTATTTACTTTTTTTACGACGAGCTTTTTCATGTGTTCACTGAACCAGTGAACACACAGAACGCGACACCACGCTACTTGGTTTGACAATGATTAGGAAATATTTACGTTTTCGAAGTGACAGATGAAAATTTAGGACCAACCTTTGTGCAACATGCTAGTTGCTCCAAATAAAAACTAAAAACTTTCGCACTACCCATTTCAGTCAACATAGTTCCCTATTTTTCATTATGGAAGCCGCCCGGTACAGACGTCCCAATCTCGGGGAACCTTTACGAGTTCCCAACTCGTGAAAGTAGTGCGCGCTGATTTTTAAAATAGAGTCACATGTGTGGGACGCAGCGGCCGCTTTGATCGGACGCGCGGAAACAATTGGCCGGTTGTTGAAACAGGTGGGCGGCAGAAGTGGTCGCCGTGACAGATGCCCGGCGGTGGAGGGGAGGGGGGAGGGGAGCAGTGGTGGGGGGGTGGCGTGCGTGGGTGGAGTGGGGGCAGCCCGGGCCCTCCAGGGCGGCGGCGCGGCCCGGAAACACTTTTCAGGCGCGCGGCGTGGCAGACACATCAAAGGGCGCCGCCGCACTCGACTGATGAGGCGCGCATGCGCAGAGAGCACAGTGCCGACGCGACGGGCCGCAGCCGCTCCATACAGCTGACCGCTGTCTGCTGATCTCAGTCAACCAGACTGTTAGCGCAGCGCAGGCAAATAGCGGACGTGACGCAGACACGTCGTACCTATGTTATTTCCCAGACGTCGGTCATCGATCTATGTGCATATTTCAGAATGAAAGTTTATGTACCGGGAGTTTGTAATTAATATTCCTTGTTGAACACGTTATAACAAGGACACTAATTACTTTGCCATTACACTAATTAACTTCGCAATATTGAGAAATTTTCAGTAACGTGTGTCATCATCATAATCATCATCATCATCATCATCATTAGAGATTGATAATGCATTCTACGGATCGGAGCGTGGATGTTCAATCCGTTAACCGCGTAGGTGAGTTAGAAAATTTGGAAAGAAAAATGGATATGTTAAAGTTAGATATGGTGGGGATTAGCGAAGTTCGGTGGCAGGATGAACAGGATTTCTGGTCAGGTGAGTACAGGGTTATATATACCAAATCGGTTGGTGGTAACGCAAACAAACACCGACTACATTAGTACAAGGTTATATGCCAACTAGCTCTGCCGATGATGAGGATACAGCAGAAATGTATGAGGAGATAAAGAAATCATCATCATCATCATCATTAGAGACTGATTATGCCTTTCAGCGTTCAGTCTGGAGCATAGTACCTCTAATAAAATTCCTCCATGATCCCCTATTCAATCCTAACATTGATGCCTCGTCTGAAGTTATGACTTTTACTTCAAAATCATTCTGCACCGAATGTAAGTACTTTCTTCTTGGTCCACCTCGAGTCCTCTTACCCTCCGCTGCCGAGCTCATGAGTCTCTTAGATAACCTTGCTTCTCCCATGCGTGTAACATTATTGCACCATCTCAGTCTGTTCGCTCTAACTGCTTCATCTGTGGTGTTCATTCCCAGCTTTTCTTTGATTTCCTCATTATGGACACCCTCCTGCCATTGTTCCCATCTATTAGTACCTGCAATCATTCTTACTACTTTCATATCTGTAACCTCTATCTTATGAATAAGGTAACCTGTATCCACCCATACAACAAAGTTGGTCGAAAGATAGAGCGGTGCACTGCTAACTTAATCTTGGTACTGACCTCCTCCTTGCAGAAGAGAGTAGATCTTGGCTGAGCACTCACTGCAGTAGCTTTGCTGCACCTCGATTCCAGTTCTTTCACTATGTTGCCATCCTGTGAGAAAATACATCCCAGGTACTTGAAACTGTCTACCTGTTCTAATTTTGTTCCTCCTATTAGGCACCCCATCTGTATGAATCTCTTTCCCATAGACATTACTTTCGTTTTGCAAATGCTGATCTTCATATCATAATCCTTGATTGATTGAGGTCTGAAATGTTAGTTTGCAACCTTTCAATCGAATCGGTCATTACAGTTAAGTCATCCACATATGCGAGACTGCATATTTTGTTTTCACCTATTTTAATCCCGCCCTGCCAGTCTACTGTTTTCAACATATGGACCATGAATACTACGAACAACATTGGTGACAGGTTACAGCCTTGTCTTACCCATGAAAGTACCCTGAACCACGAGATTAATTTGCCATCTACTCTAACTGCTTCCTGACAGTCTACGTAAAGCCCTTTAACTGCTTGCAGAGGTTTGCCTCCTATACCATAATCTTGTAGAACTGACAGTAGCTTCCTCCTAGGAACACGGTCATAAGCCTTTTCTAGATCTATGAAACATAGATACAATTCCCTGTTCCACTCATAGCACTTTTCCAATACCTGCCGTAAGCTAAATATCTGGTCCTGACAGTAGTGATGGGACAACCGACTGTTTTTAACAACCGATTGGTCAATCGGTTGTTTTTTCGTTCAGTCGGTTTTTTCAGTCGAATGAAACAACCGAATGAAAATAGTCTCTGTGGCCGTATGAATGTTTTCACTCACTAGCGGGGTTTGAGTAGTTTCAGTCGATGCAAAACAATCGAATGAAACCAGTCTCTGTCGGTTGCAGCCGCTATATGAATGTTTTCACTCATTCAGTGGGTTTGAGTGGTTTCAATCGATGCGCGACCACCGAATGAAACAAGTCTGTCCTTTATATGAATGTTTTCGGCATTGAGTGGTTTCACTTGATACGGTACAACCGGCTGGAAAAAGTCTCTGTCGGTTTCTGCAGTTATATGGATGTTTTCATTAATTCGCCGAGTTTGTGTGACTTTATTTGCATACTCATTCAGCCTTTTCGGGTGTAAATGAATCGTGATTCAGCATGAAACTTTCTTAGAGACAAATCTTATAAATATAGCAGTGTGTCCGCGTGTGTGTTTCTATTGCATGCAGATCTACAGTTTTGTTCCAATCTTGATGAAATTTTGCACACTTTACCTTCAAAGCAAGAGGAAAGTCACTGTATACATCAAATTTCATTCCGTGCATGGCGTAGGGTACTTTACATATTAGCTTCGACAAAAACCACAATTTGGCTGCGATATTGATGAAATTTTGCATACTTGACCTTTAAAACAATGTGAAGGTAACTGTGTACAATAAGTAGGTGCATGGCAGAGGGTGCTTTACCTACTAACTTCGACAAATTCCGTTTGTATTCGAATTTATTGAGATATTTCACTCTTCACCTTCAAAGAAAGAGAATAGTCACAATGCCGGCCGCGGTGGCCGCGGGGACTGAGGCGCTCCAGTCACGGTCTGCACGGCCACTACGGTCGGGGGTTCGAATCCCCCCTCGGGCATAGATATTTGTGCCGTCCTTAGTATAAGGTAGTCGATAAGTAGTTTGTAAGTTTAGGGACTGATGACCCCGTAGTTAAGTCCCATAAGTTCTACGAACATTTGAATAGTCACAATCTTCATATACTTTAGTTCGATGCATGACAGAAGGTATTGACTTTGACGCCAATATAGAGTTCTATTCCGATATTGATTAAATTTTGCACACTTGATTTTCAAAACAAGTGGCAGTTCACTGTTCATCTAAGATTTTGTATGGTACATGGCGGAGGGATGGAATAAACCTCAACACCGTTTCACCAATAACCACAGAAATATCTGTGACAAGAGTGAACAATTATGAAACTTGAGATGAATGTTTTCATATACTGTTGACGAATACAGACACGCTGAAGAAAATTTACAGCACTGATAAATGTTGTATGTCTTCTCGTACTCTTTCAAATTAGATGGAATTAACAAAAATATTTTATAAGAAATATTTTTATACAAAATACTTTAATGAAGGCTTTTTTTTACAATACCTAATGTTTTAGTAATCTTCGAATTTGGATCTAGCAAATACGCTCAAAGTTAACATACTAAACTCTGTCCTACTAGAACCTTAGATATGTCTGAACAATAAGCCGCAAACCGCACGTTTCTACCTGTTCCCACTTCGGAGATACAGTATGCGAGATTAAACTTGTAGCGATCATTTTGGAACACCCTGTAGTTTCCACGCTTCTTTATTGAGACAGTAAGAAACCGACAACAATGCGTGATGGCACGCCCCGCCCCCCTAGCCAGACACTGTTGTATGGAGTTTGGCGCGCGCCTGCTGGCGCTGTCAGCAGTGAAAACGCAAGCGAGGCAGCACCCCCTCTCGTGTACCCGCACCCCGCGGTACTTCGTGGTCATCGACCACTTATCTTCTTCATATTTTGGGTGTCTGAGAAAGTAATCTGATCGGGCCTAGATGATCGGCGTTTTTGAAGTCTGGGGTGGGCAATCAAAGTGATCGCAGGCCTGCTCCAGCGATATTACATCTAATTATTTACTCGTTGATGGCACCTCAAACAATTTAAACTACAACAAAATATGAATCACTGTTACTGTATATTATAAAACGAAAAGTTACTTCATTCAGTACATAATTAAATGAACATTGTAATACGCATTTTAATCTTGGCATACCCATTTTCAATGGCGGTATAATGCAGCACTGCTGTAGTTATCTGATGTGCATGTCAGTTTCATTCATACAAATAAATGGATAGCTCTGTAAGCTAAAACACTAATGAGTCGTTTCAGTTGGGATAATGATTACATGGTTCAACCGACAGAAAAACTTACTGCCTCTTTTCACTTGAAAAGAAAGAATGAGTAATTCAGTCAATGTACAAAACTGCAAAAGTTTCGCATGTTTTCATTCGGTTGTTCCCACAGACTACTTTCATTCGAAAAAAGTAAACGAATATTAATCCAACATAGTAAAACTACGACCGACTGACTGTTTCATTCGGTTGCTCCCACTGACTGGTTTCACTCAAAAGAACGAATGAAGAGGCCAAGTACTGTGTCAATTTTTTCATTCGGTTGATCCCATCGACTGAATTAACTCAAAAGAAAAGGAATGAGTGGTTCAACTGACTGTCGATTTTTTTATTCGGTTGCTCCGACCGACTGATTTCACTCAAAAGAAGGAATGAGTAGTCCAACCGACTGCTTCGATTTTTTCATTCGGTTGATCCCACCGACTGGTTTCACTCAAAAGAACGATTGAATCGGTTGTTTCATTCGGTTGGTCCCACCGACTGGTTTCACTCAGAAGAATGAATGAATAATTCAACCGATACGAGAAACTACAACCGAATGATCGATTTTTTTCCAACAACCGAATGAATCGATTGTTTTCATTCGATTGTTCCCATCACTACCTGACAGCCCTTAAGAGGCCTGAACACACACTGATTTTCATCTAACTTGTCAACAATTAATACTCGCACTCTACTTTCAACAATACCTGAAAATATTTCGCCTACAACGCTAATTAAAGAGATACCTTGATAGTTGTTACAATCTTTTGTGTTTCCATGTTTGAAAATTGGCGTGATTACCGCTTTCGTCCAGTCAGACGGAAATTATTCAGAAAATTAATGGAGACGAACACTTGATTGTGATGAGAGACTGGAACTAAATGTTCAAATGTTTGTAGAGCTTATGATACGTAACTGCGGGATCACCAGTCCCTAAACTTACAAACTACTTATGAACTAGCTAATACTGAGGACGACACAAACATCCATGCCCGAGGGGGGATTCGAACCCCCGACTGGAACTCGGTAGTAGGAAAAGGAAGAGGAGAAAATGTAGTAGGTGAATATGCACTCGCAATACCGTTCAAATTTCAGTAACGTGTATTACTACAAAATTTTAAGAATAAATGATATTAATTAATTGTTCTTCAATTACATTAATAACATACTCTTGAAAGATCTATTAATGCATAATCAGGATCCAGAATCTGAATATTTAATGTAAAACTGCTTTCAGTAAAACATTTCATACCTTTCACGTAATTCGATCTGTAGATACATTAGGGCCGTCTTGGTGATATTGGACGATGGGATGCGAAAGATGCCAGCAAAAGGAAAACAAAAAATTTAATTTTTATGTTCCATTTCTTTCAGTTACATAAAAATATAGAAACATTATCAAACACTGCATTCAATTATTCTGGCTTTCAAATCGGCATTTTTTTTTTTTTTTTTTTTTTTTTAATCTACTTTTGATTGTATTTTTATTGTGGTCAAATTTGTCAAACTGTTTTGGGTCACGGTTGATCGTATTTTTTGTCCTTTTTTTTCTTATTTTCAGTTTGGAAAATGACCTACCTTCTGCTACTGTAACAGGCAGTGTTAAAAATATAAGCAAAGATGTTGAAACATCTGGAATGCAGACCTTAAATTATTGGAATAAATGAAATTTATTTTCTTAAGAAAAATGAAGGAAACAATGCCAACTCATTAAACATTCCGTCACTCCAAAGCAAAACAGGTTTTATTTTTATTCTTATTTTTTCCGCTTATATTTGCCCATGGAAATTCGAAGCCGTGCAAAAAGCTCCATGAAGCGATATGGTTGCCTACATTTTAAAAGTATAATGAATGTTTGTCAGTAATTCTGAAAACTATGAGATTGGACATAAAGAAAGGCGCTCTCCACGAGAAATGTGTGTGAGTAGTCCTGGAATTACACTGCTAAGGTCATCCTTGCCTGCTCTTATACAACAGTTAAACTAGCTTACACGAACTTATTCTAAAGACGAGATGAACACCTATTTCCGAGGTAGGACTCGAATCTCCGCCGGAAGCGGCCGCGCCCTACACGACGACAAGGCGCCTTAGACCACAGGGCCATCCACTCCTTGCGACCTCTGGATACCGGCGCCGGGGTGCCCCGCACCCCTTGCACCCATCCCCCCCCCCCCCTCACTCCGTATAGACGTCCATGACTATCACTGTCCACATTCTCGAGCACAACACATTCCTCTTCAGGTTCACTCCCTACAGGGCCGGCGCAAGGCACGTGCGAAACGTGCGGCCGCACGGGGCGGCACTTCAGCGGGGCGGCTCCAGCAGTACAGTAGCGGTCTGGCAGTGGCGAGGGAGAGAAGCCGAGGGCAGTTCCGTGACAAATCGTTTCTCTGCTTTGAGAGTAACCATTGTGGTGGTTGTGAGAAAATGTTTTTTTTTTTCTTTCTTTTGTTTGTGTCGTCCTTAGTATTAGCTAGTTCATAAGTAGTTCCAGTCTCTCATCAAGTGTTCGTCTCCATTAACTTTCTGAATAATTTCCGTCTGACTGGACGAAAGCGGTAATCACGCCAATTTTCAAACATGGAAACACAAAAGATTGTAACAACTATCAAGGTATCTCTTTAATTAGCGTTGTAGGCGAAATATTTTCAGGTATTGTTGAAAGTAGAGTGCGAGTATTAATTGTTGACAAGTTAGATGAAAATCAGTGTGTGTTCAGGCCTCTTAAGGGCTGTCAGGACCAGATATTTAGCTTACGGCAGGTATTGGAAAAGTGCTATGAGTGGAACAGGGAATTGTATCTATGTTTCATAGACCTAGAAAAGGCTTATGACCGTGTTCCTAGGAGGAAGCTACTGTCAGTTCTACAAGATTATGGTACAGGAGGCAAACCTCTGCAAGCAGTTAAAGGGCTTTACGTAGACTGTCAGGCAGCAGTTAGAGTAGACGGCAAATTAATCTCATGGTTCAGGGTACTTTCATGGGTAAGACAAGGCTGTAACCTGTCACCAATGTTGTTCGTACTATTCATGGACCATATGTTGAAAACAGTAGACTGGCAGGGCGGGATTAAAATAGTTGAAAACAAAATAAGCAGTCTCGCATATGTGGATGACTTAGCTGTAATGACCGATTCGATTGAAAGGTTGCAAACTAACATTTCAGACCTCAATCAATCAAGGATTATGATATGAAGATCAGCATTTGCAAAACGAAAGTAATGTCTTTGGGAAAGAGATTCAAACAGATGGGGTGACTAATAGGAGGAACAACGTTAGAACAGGTAGACAGTTTAAAGTACCTGGGATGTATTTTCTTACAGGATGGCAACATAGTGAAAGAACTGGAATCGAGGTGCAGCAAAGCTAATGCAGTGAGTGCTCAGCTAAGATCTACTCTTTTTCAGATGTTGTCTTATTTGTAATAAACCATTGCCTTTCTTGCGAATGAAAAGTATAGAACTGCTATTGTCAGTTGGCCCATGAAGTCAAGACCGATCAAACGCAATTTCATGGAAAAAGAGGCGCGCACACACAGTTATAGGCTATAACTGATGGAAATGTTCGCTACAGTTAGACTTACCAGACTGAAAAAGTAACA
Organism: Locusta migratoria; assembly: GCA_026315105.1. NCBI lineage: Eukaryota > Metazoa > Arthropoda > Insecta > Orthoptera > Acrididae > Locusta > Locusta migratoria. The sequence goes on from CM048748.1 coordinate 389,404,489, forward strand.
TATCCGGAAAACAATTACAAAATTCGGGAATTTGGGATTGCTGTCGTGAGAAATAAATTTTACAAATTAAAATGATACTTTGTACTTTTCAAATCAACTTCCTACAGTCTTAACACTACTGGTACATAATTAATTTGCATGTAATTTAAATTTTCCCACCCGTTTTTGGTTGTGGATTTTAGAGACAACCAATTTGGATCCTATAAAAGTATTCAGGAAAGATTTAAAATTCAAACAATTTCTATCAAATTTCATCTTAATTATGTAGCCGGCCTTTACTAAAGCAAAGTATTTTCGACTTTCCTTGCCGCTGGGCTTTGATTTAAATAAATAGGGAGCCATAACATTAGTGCTGGGTCGCGTTTCCAAGTTTCCTGCTTACTAGGCTGCCGCGCTGGCCACAGCACCATCTACACACAATCTTCACAACTGCGCCTAGGAAGTTCCTGCCATACACAAACTTCCACATTTGTGGTAACTAATCCTCCCTTATATACATCGTTTCGGAAATTGTCGTTACAAACCTTGAGCCCTTGTAGACAGGAGAATGCATGCATAATTTGATAAGGAACTCGTGTCCGAGAATGTCATCCATTGACGCTGTGAGCAATTCTTTACTTTTGACACTGTGAATCAAATTAATACTATTGCAAGCCCTTTGCTTTTCATATTTTAGAACGTAACATGGACCAAAGCAAGAATAAAATCTCTAGTATGAGAGGGCTGTAAAATGCGTACATTCGAGCTGTGAGCAACGTCTTCATATTCGGTTGTCTACTGTCTGCACGTCTCTTCTACTGGTCAAGTGCTCATCACACTTAAGGTATTCGTTGTAGACTCCGTGTTTAGCAGACTTTTGTTCTTATTTTGGTCGATGTTATCTCCTGCTAACTAAGGAAAGCAAGGAGCCTCCAATGAAAGAGATTTGTTTCAGTGATAAAGATAAAGAAGTGCTCTTAGTGTCAATGAATGAAATTTTCGGACATGAGGTCCTCATCAAAATACCGGGTGATCGAAACGTCAGTATAAATTTGAAAACTTCATAAATTACGAAATAACGTAGATAGAGAGGTAATAATTGACACACATGTTTGATATGACATGGGGTTTTATTAGGGAAAAAAAAAGGTTCAAAAAATTTCCGACAGATGGCGCTTCATCTGATCAGAAAAGCAATAATGAGCGTAACAAATTAAGAAAAAGCAAAGATGAAGTTCTATACAGGAAATTCTCAATATGTTTACCATCATTTCTCAACAATAGCTGTAGTCTAGGAATAATGTTGTGAACAGCACTGTAAAGCGTGTCCGGAGTTATGGTGCGGCATTGGCGTTGGATGTTGTTTTTTAGCATTCCTATAGATGTCGGTCGATGACGATACACTTCCGTCTTCAGGTAACCCCAAAGCCAATAATCGCACGGACTGAGGTCTGGGGACCTGAGAGGCCAAGCATGACGAAAGTGGCGGATGAGCACACGATCATCACCAAACAACGCGCGGAAGAGATGTTTCACGCGTCAGGCAATTTTTTTTGTTCTAATAAAACCCCATGTCATTCCAAGCATTTGCTATCTACATTACTATATTATTCCGTGATTTATTAAATTTTCAAATTTATACTAACTTTTTGATCTTTGACTTTATCTGAGTCCTAGAAATTTATAAATTTCCGAAAAACCATTTATTTCATAAATATATAACCCATGCTCTTCCGAATGTTCATCGGCGTGTGGTTTAAAAATTTGTATATAATCGGACAAGAAATTTCTAGGTTTTCGGTAAAAGGCTTTCCAACTTCGTATATTTGGCCTACACATATACTCCTACGTGTTCATGTTTTTACTATTAAAAATCTGACAGGAGAATTATAATACAAAAACAAATTAACTCATTTTAACATTAACGGGATTTTTATGAGGGGGCGGCAATTTTGCATCTCGCACGGGGCGGCAGTTCGGCTTGCGCCAGCCCTGACTCCCTACATTGTCAAACTGATCAAATTCTATTTCAGAATCTGTAGATTGTTCTAAAATCTGTGATATTTCAGTCTCAGTAAGTGACTGTCAAAACAATTTCCATCACAATGCACTAAGTGCCACTGAACAGGAACCAATAAAGAGAAAGGGAAATGTATCATTATTGAGTCCATTGTTACTGTCAATCCAGACCATGACCATGACCATGGAGTCGTACTCCTCAAGTGGGTCCTATGGAACAGAAAAAAAAAAAAAAAAACAAATAAATAAATAAAATAAAATATAATGTCCGTGTGTTTTAACGTCACGCAATGTATTTATGTGTTGAATAAGACGGCCGTTGTGGAAAGTCGCATATAAGGGGGTGCGGGGAGGGGTGGTACTTCATGACCCCCTCCCTTAAACTTAAATTTTCCAATTAAACTTAAACTAAAATTGTAAAACAATCATAGAATCTGGAAGAAGACTTCGCTAAAAACAATAATTTATTTTGTTACAATTTTTTGAAAAATGAAGTACCTGAGTAAACTTCAATATTTTCGAAAGATGAACATCAAGTCTCCCCGCCCCCCTTCGGTTTTGCAAGGATTAAGGTCAAAGAGTCTATACAATTGGGACACTTTTAATGTGCTTCAATGATACATGATACCATTAAACACCTGTACCACAGGGGCGTATATAAGTGGGGTGCAATGTGGCCTGTTCCCCAAAATCTACATCTATCTACATAGACATACACACACCGCAGTCCACCCAAAGGTGTGTGGCGGAGGGTACGCAGTACCACAACTAGTTACTTGCTTCAGAACCAGGGAGAAACGAATTCTTGTATGCATTTGTATGAGCCCTATTCTGTCTGATCTGATATTGTGGTCTTTACGCGAAATATAAGTTGGCGGCAGCAGAATCGTTCAGCAGTCCATATCCCGGCCCTCTAAATTTCTACAGTGTTCCTCGGAAAGAACGTCACCTTTCCTCCAGTGACTCCCACTTGAGATGCCGATGCTTTTCAGTAACACACGCGCATTGACCGGATCTACCAAGTAACAAATCTAGCTGCCTTCCTTTAAACCAAACTTATGGATACAAAACACTTGAGCAATACTGAAGACGTGAATTACGGATGTTACGTGAAGTACCTGATGAGCTATGCGCCTATTTTTTAGTTTCAGTTATTAGTCAGTTATTTGTTATTAGGTGGATGCAGACAACATACTGTCTAAAGTGAAATCTATGCTGTTGATATTTTTACTCTACTCTTCCAACTATTTATAGTGCGCAACAGACAGATCTGACTATTGTAATAGTATCCGAAGTCCTGCAAGGAAGACATCAACAGCATGTCACATAGAAGTCAGAAAGATACTCCTTGTCTACCTACAATCGCTGAAAATTTATCATTTATGCAAAGATAGACGTGGATGACATCTCCTGTAATTAACAAACTGTAACTGTAACTAGTGAGGATCAGTTTGGGTAGTAAAGTTATGTCGCTAATTTCTGAAATAAAAATCTGATTGAAAAGCTTTTTGTGTTTATTATCTTTCTTTAAGAAATCTCAAATCAATAAAGAAACCAATTAAATTTTTAATTTCCAAGTTCTGAGATAGGTTTACAGGATAGAGGAAACGTATAAACAATTTCAAAATAAAATAAAGTTGATAGAATGGCGGAAGAACAGCGCCTACTTGACTTTAAAATTAATTCAGCTTCGTCAGTTTACTTTCAAGGCTGTCAGAAATATTACGCAATGGTACAAAAATGTATTTGTTATTACTGTTTGGGGATGAGTGGAGTTCTATTAAAGGTTCGCACACAATACCGTTACCTGTGCCGACGGCTACTAGCTGCGTCTTCTCTGAAATCGAAACTAAATATTGGCTGTCTTGATCGACTACTGCTTATCGCACTTTCCCTGCGTTCTGATGAAGTCAATAGGGATCGATAAATGCTAGTCTGGCTATAATTTGGCGTGGTATGTCAGTCTCAGAGTAACCCACCGTGTAGCCACTCAAAAATACACTCGCAAGCGTTAAGTAATGCTAACTAATACTGTACAGGGGACTTTATCGCCGGCCGCAGTGGCCGAGGGGACTGAGGCGCTCCAGTCACGGTCTGCACAGCCACTTTTATCGGGGGTTCGAATCCCCCCTCGGGCATGGATATTTGTGCCGTCCTTAGTCTTAGCTAGTTCATAAGTAGTTTGTAAGCTTAGTGACTGATGACCTCGTAGTTAAGTCCCATAAGTTCTACAAACACTTAGACACTTAGACTTAGGTCTTTATCGCCTCTCCGCAAGAAAAAAAAAATCGCTGGTAGAGCACTGCACCACTAGCTTGCGTACTCGACAACACACACAGCCGGCGCGGGGAAGAGGGAGAGTCTGCGTTAATTTTTCTCGTTCTCGTTGTGTACATCTTTTAGGGACGCTGGTGCTTCCCTACCAGTGGCTCGCCTACCAATCAGATAGTGAAGCTTATGGCTCACTGGTCAGTAGTGAGTCAGCTAACATCTTAATTTAGGTATTTCCCCTCTGACTTGACGGCTCCAGTTTGGAATTCAATTTCCGTGTGTGGCTTTTGCGCTGAAGACTGCCCAGGGTTGCTGGATTGGGGAACATTTCGCCCACCTGTGCTACTGTCGCTGACCGCCTTGCCTCTGCTTTACGCAGTCTTCAGAGTTTTATTCAGTAGTACACATCAGCCTTCATTACCTTGTCGCACTTGCGACATGATCTCGTAATTTGGATATCAAACTGTAATTATTATCATTGAAAATGCCCATACCCCATCGAGTTTATATTCAAAAGATTCGTCTTGATGAGAGGAATCTGATTCTGAGGTCGGAATATGATAATCAAAGAAATTTAAGATACAGCGATTATCACTGGTTCTGTGTCGTATGCTACAACATATTCCAGCAGATATACCACTTGAAAATTGTTTCTTAATCGTATTAAAAAGGGTTATAAAACCATTGGCGTATTCCAATGTAACACTATGCAGCATTTCAGTTGTGTCGGTCAAGAACTTTCCGAGATTTGCGGTTATTAATCCTGACATATTTCAGATCATTGTTCATAGTATCAAATATATGAAAGTGCTTGACAGGTTGATTTGACACAGGGTTGCATTTTAATACGTTTGGTGTATATTTAGAAAATCCGTATTTCTCACATGGTCAACGGTATGTGTATTGCTAAAGTGCCGGGGAAACGTCTGACTTATTCGTATACGTAGCAAACAAAACAGGGAAAAAAGTCGTTTATCCAAAAGCACTTCAATAAACACATTATCAAACCAAACACATTTTATCTTCCTGTTTCTTTGGAACACATGCCATTGTTCCTTTCCTTAGAAATGCATTAACGCCATGAACACCTAGTATAAAATATGAATCATAGTGAAGAGCTCTATTTAATATGTGTGCAATAGATAGACTACAAAAATAGAAGTAGGAGGTCGTAATCATTGAGTTAAAACTGTACCACAAGATGATCAAGAAGACGAGCCAACGAGGTATTACCGAAAATTATGAAATAGATGAAAATTTTAGGCAAGCAGAGAAAACACTGATAATCGACTGTCACGTATAATTTGTTTCATGTTCCTCTATGTGGACAGTCGCTGACGAGCGTTAGGTGTTTTCTCTCTTTCTCTGGTACATAATGGTCTATTCTTGTCGTCACCCTGAACGTTAACCAGCGGTAAGTCTCTTGGATTCAACAATTGAGCTACCACTGACGTCTGGAATAATTACATTTGACCACGTCACTGCAGGGCGCGAATGAAATTATTGGAGGTAACTTAGCCCATGGCTGGTGCCAACCAACGAGGAAAAGTTATATTGTGTCAGGCTACTGTTCTCGCCTTGCGCTGTTTCAGTGTTTTGTATTTGAACTGATGGTGGTATCGACTGCGGAATTGTTCACGGCTACTTTCATATAGTATGCGCACAAAGGTTACTACAAAATTTTAAAACCTAAAGTTGTTCCATTGACAATAATATGAAAATAGTAACGAAACCGTATTCATGTCTTACAGCAGATTTTAACTAATATGTACAAAACTTTTGAGGAATCGACAAAAGACTCACAATGAAGCATATTCCTGCTCTTCTCGCTTGATAATAGAAAAAGGAGCTGTGACAGTTTATCACATACATTATATGCAGGAAATGACAGTTCGGAAAACTTGAGTCCTTACAACTGATGGCTTGCTAGTTAACACAGGCCAGTAATGTGTTGCAAAACCACACGTTAGTGAGGAAAGTCAAACTAAGCAAAGAGATGACTTTGATGCAATACCAAAGGAAGCTAGAAAACGATTTTCGTTACCTAGTCAGGTATTTCGTAACTTTACGTAACTCTGACACTATAACAGTAATGGAAACTGAATTCAGCAGTAAACGGTCTATCAAGCGGATTCAGCAGAACAACTGCCACAGACATGTTCATTACAAACCGAGCCTCAAATCAGAGCCTCCTTGGCAGTTTCTTTAAATACGCCAGCTCTTGCAGCTTTCGAGCACTTGATGACATGGATCAATGACAACTTCATGTTCTACACTTCATTCTAAGATCACAGTAGTGCAGTACGATTATTCCTAGATGATGAAACACAACCTCGTGTAACTAACAAAAGTGTTCGAGATACTGGTCTCAGAATAGAGAGTTCTCTTGCTGCTCACTGGAGAATCTGGTGTTTCCGGCAACGCGGTGTTTCGACAACACGGAAGCACAGCGGTTTCAACACGCTAACCTTAACCCTCGAGCGATCGCGCTGGCGCATTGAGTGCGCCACAGTTAAATAAACATTGTTTTCGTTATGTTGGTAACAATGCAGACGTTTGAAACTCTAGCAATTCCTCCACTGTTATCCTCACTATTGTTGTGTGCAGTCTGGTAATTGTCGGTGGTCAAGAAAATTCTTAACAGGAGAATTCGTGAAGCGTTGTCATAACTGGCGCACTCAGTGCGCCTTGCGACTGGTCATGTAAATATTTTTTTCCCTTTGTCAAACGTAGTGTTGTATTTCAGTTACGTTATTCCTATGGGTGGTTCATGAGAATATGCCTGATACTGCGTTTGATTATAATGCCACGAAGGGGGACGTTGATACAGTCGACCAGATGTGCGGCACATAGTCTGTGGCTCGTATTACGAGAAGATGGCCCTTGGTAATCTTTTTCGCTCTAATGGACATGGCGGGCATCAACGCCCAGATCCTATTTTATTCAAATGGACAAAATCATAAGGAGTCAAGAAGGACTTTTCTAAAGAACTAGGCTTATGATCTCACGAAAGCACATCTAGTAGAAAGGGCCAAAATTCCAAGCCTTCCTAAGTATATTTTGCCGTTCCTTCAAAGGTACCAGACAACATCTGAGCAACTTGTGCAGCCTTCCTCTAACACACGACGACGGTGTATTATTTGTGAAAGAGCCGAGAATGTTAACACAACAATAAAGTGTGATTCATGTAAGAGTTTTGTTTGCAGGAAACATGTGATTATTAGTTACTCGTGTGAAAAGTGACATGTTGCAACTACAGACTCAAAAGACTAGAGATATGATCCTTGACCTCTCTGAAATTACTGAGTTGGGGTGTCTGTAAGCTGTTACAACAACATTTCAGTAGACATTCAGTACGAACATATTTGTTTTCGAAGCTGATAGTAAAACGTAATCTTTTGTCAGTGAAATTGTATGATTTAAATTCTTGGATTTTCATCTACGTTTATAATAAGTGCCATTAACTGTCACATTAATTAATTAACCATTTATTTTTGCAATGAAAGTGATAAATATACATATTTCTTGATTAGACGTGTTGTATTTGGAATTGTGGTGTCGAAATAAATTCGTATTAATTAGCCAAAAATGTGTAATATTTTGATACTATTAATACCTGAGTGAGTGATAGTACATCAACCTTTCAGAAAATTAACTTTTAAACATTAGTCATGAGTTCATGTGAAAAGTGCAATGCACCATGAAAATGCGCGACTGCTCGAGGGTTAACGGAGAGTTTGAAAGCGCGACCTTCGTGGTCACGCCCTTCTGACACCTACCTTCGGTTAGAAAGGATAAGATCGACCGACTATGCGACTGCACGGGTACCAGTAGCAGTGAACTCTAGAGATGGCTCCTCAGGTGTCAGAGTACTAACTGAGTGGGACCAAGCATATCCAGATACCTGTCGCGGGATCAAACGAGTTGCCAGCGCGCCCTATATCAACGACCACGCCTGCGTCTTGGGCAATGCACCGCGAGATCGTCAACCCTGAACAACCGGCAGCGTCGTGACATAACGGATCGCTGACAGCGTCCACCGTCAGCGACAATCCTGAACGCTGCACTATTGACAACTGGTCAACACTAGTGCGTTTCCAGCTGACAACTGTATTTCTCGTTAATCAATGCATTTTGGTTTTAACGATTGTTTCGTTAGGGCCATACGCACTCACAGATGTCGTCCTTAAAGCCAACAAGGACTGGACAAGCTCGCGTGTCCTGCAACGCGGAACATCGAAACGTGGTGGCAGCTAATTTGGCTCTACAAGCTGATCTTGGACAGTGTCCGCCGATACTTTGACAGACAATCACTGCAAGAGGCCACCATCGTCGGTGCCGTAGAGATGTTCCCCTTTGCGTTGCACCATTAATAAGATACGGTGTTATGCAGCGTACAGGCCTGACGATTCATAATTTCTAAGAGTGGGTAGCTGTCAAAAAGTTGCTCTCCCCTTCCCCCTAATTCAACCTCCCCCCCTCTTTCCCTGCTGTCAGTAATCTCTATACATAAAAATGTTCTGCTGGTTTGTGTAAATCCATTGATCTTTAAAAGTTGCTCTCCCCTTCCCCCTAATTCAACCTCTCCCCCCCCCCCTCTTTCCCTGCTGTCAGTAATCTCTATACATCAAAATGTTCTGCTGGTTTGTGTAAATCCATTGATCTTTAGAAATTCTTGAGCGATTGCTTTGACATTTTGACACAACGTTGCATTGTAATACAGGAAGGCTTCTATATACATATTTCTTGAATATACTGTGTAAAAGCTATGTGTCTATTACTTCTGCGATTTTTCAAATCAACATTTGCCCGTATTAAACTTATATAAATTCATATATGACATATACTGAAAAATTATGTATACAGGGTCATTCACCTTACACTTGCACCGCAAATATCGCGGAAACGGAAAGTGCGATTGATGTGCAGTTTTCACAGAATGGATTGGCACTCAAGGTCTCGTATTGTTAGCCAATAAACAGATTGTAAAAATACCTAGAAAGTGTATTTTTATGCAAACATACAATTTTAAGTGGAACAATGGTTATTTCTATCGTGTGCTGAAATGTTTGATACCAGCTGTGTAAAAAGAACTTTGAATGATATTTTTATGACGTTTAGTTTGGCAGCTACAACCATTCAAAGTTTTTGGGGGCAGAGACTACGACAGCGTGGCTGATTGGCTGGTGCCCAGCCAGTGAGCTACGCTATCGCAGCCTCCGCCCCCGAAACTTTGAACGGTTGTATCTGCCAAACTAAACTTGATAAAAATGTCATTCAAAATTCAACTGGTGTCAAAAATTCCAGTGCATGATAGAAACAACCATTGTTCCGTTAAAGAGCTGCATGTTTGGATAAAATACACTTTCTAAGTAATATTACAATCTGTTTGTTGGCCAAAACTACGAGCCCCTTACTAATAATCGATTCTGTGAAAGTCGCACATCAGTCGCACTATCCGATTCCACAATATTTGCGGTGCAAGTGTATAAAACATGCGCATATTCCAGTAGACCGTTGTGTTGAAATTTCAAAAAATTTGGCCAAGAACTATCGGAGATATAAGATTTTGAACGTAACACTAAACATGGCTCTAGGTTAGATATAGTGCTAAGAGGAGACGGAGAACGAGGAAATTGATGTAGAGAGGGGGAAAGGGGACGAACAGGACAAGAGTTTTGATGCGCTAAATATTTACACGACATTACTCGTCTCTAGAAAGGTTCATGGCGACAACTGTTTTTAAAACTTTTCCATACTTTTACTTGTATTTCACTGGCTGTAATATATTGACTAAAATACCTGCTATCGACACATACTTGAGAAAGAGGTGTCATTTCAAAACGACTGTTACGAATTAAGAAAAAACTTAATGCTTTATTAGAAAGCTAAGGCACTGTAGTGCCACGTGTCAAGAAATCACGTCTTTAAACCGTATGCTTGCTTGAAAATAGAGTGAGAAGCGATATTGAACTAAAACTCAAGCAGAATGTAAATAAGGCATTTTCGATTTTTACAAGCAATGTAAAACGTATAACAGTTTTTACAGCGTGAAAATCGGAAAAGTGGTTTCCCCCTTTTTCCGAGCCCGGTCCGATCGGGAGAGGTCAACCCCATGCGGCTAAATGTGAATAAATATTCCTTCAAATAGAGAGCGGATAGTTTACCCACTCACCTGTCGGTGTATACCGTGTATGTCCATAACATAAACATTCATTTTCGACCATCAGTTCTCTATTTCAGTTTATTGAACTCGCTTCGAAAAAAGTTTGAGTTACTCTGTATATTATACTGTTGGCGAATCAGTGGTATACGTGCAATTACTGGCACTGGACCAAATAATTTGGGTACAGCACGTGCCTAATTGAAATGCTGATTGTTCTACATTTGAATACGTAATAGCAAAGTTCATCGTCAACGGGATATCCGTGCCGCTTTAATGTCGCCAGTTCAACGACATGGACAGATTTCGGTGGAATATTATACTGCACAAGAGTGGATAGATGCAGATTTGCAGCAGAGGAGTTGTGAAATGAATTACAGTTCAGGAGCGACGACGTGGCCCCATGTTACGATAATGTGGCCAGTACTTTTCGGTAGTAGTCGGAGGTCGCCGTTGTAGGAGCCATCCTATGCCATCCAAAAACGAATTACAGCCTATTATTACCAGTGCGTTTGAGAATATCTTTACTGGCAGTGAGTGAGTATTAGGGAAGACATGTGAGGCCACAACAGTACGTAGTTCCTTCAGATAATCATTAAGTGATTCCCTGCAAATGGACTCTTGTCAAATTTCGATAAAACTGAATATTTAAGGTTTATTAAAAATGGAATGACACCATTAACAAACGGATATTTTAGGCAGAAACCTTTAGCCTAGGCGGAATATTCGAAATTCTTTGTTGTGTACACTGATAAGAAACTGAATTTGCAAGAAACCCACTACTGGGGTTATTGCAATTTTGGTGATAGACATCTCAGTAAATTAGAAAAGTATGCCGATTGATACTCACTTCTCTCATATGGAATCGTATTTTGGGGTAATTCATCTCTGAGTAAAAGTAGTATTCATCGCACAAAAGCGTGTAATCAGAATAACGTAAACTCGTCCTGCAGACATTTATTAAAGGAATTAACGATCTTCACAGTAGCCGCACAACATATATAGTCTGTATTCACTTATAAAATTTTGTATTAATAACCCAACCCCATTCAAAAGTAATGGCAGCATGCCAAACAACAAAGTTAGGAGAAAGGATAATCTTCATAATTGAATGTTAAATATAACTTTGGCCCAGAAAAGTGTGAACTATGTTGCTAAAAAGACTTTGGTAACTTGCCCAATAGCATCAAATGTCTGACAGATAGCAAAGAACCATTAAAAATTAAGGAACAGTTCGAATAGCAACTTCTCTTCAGCAAATGAATTTTTCGATACAAAATCGTAATTTAAAAAATTAAAAAGGCGTGTATTCAGATATCACTTAATGACACCGTTTATTAAAGTGAGACGTTCATCATCATTCGTTAACGTCGTATTCAGATCTATTGATCTAATCTATTTCACTTACTTGTTTACTGTGAGCTTACAGCTTATGTTGCAGTTAACATTGTTTTCACCAAAGCAAATAATGGTAAATGGTTCTATCAGACAGTAACATTTACAACTTTTGTTTATAATCATCTTATACGTGGCTTATTTGGAAAAAAAGAAAAAATGTGCAAAATACAAGTGTTAGAGATTTCCAAAACTGGTCGACTGATAACTGTGCCATGATTAGCGAAGGCGACAAGGTGAGGTTACTGTTATGTTCTGGTAAATAAAAAGGCACGATATTTGACTACCATGTCGGTGCCACGCAAGTTATCATACATTCATGGAGCTACAGACATGCTGTTAAGCATCAGCTTCAAAACTCTCCTCCCTCCACTGTCTGCTCTCCAAATATACATCAGCAACACGTCGCCCTGTGTTTAATGTTCTTAAACTGAGTCTAAAATGATTACTATTAATACAGTTATTATTACGACAAAAATTTAAACACCATAAATAGCGTTATTCCAGGGGACATCTTGGGCCCCACATTAAACGAATTTTTATTTTAAAGGCACATATATGTACAAAGGTTTGCCATCCCTCGTATACTTGAATGAATACAAGGTTGCATTTATAACTGATCCTATCTAACGGTTGTCCGCTGTTGGTAAAATGAGTCTAAATTTATTAAAGTGTCCCTATCTCAGTGCCATCGGGGCTGTTGCTGCAACCTTATTTCAGGTGTTTGGGGGGTTCCCTACACCCAGTTTCACCTTTAAATGCTGACACTGCAAGGCTTCGGCGTGAAATCCTTTCACAGCCGACCGATGTAAAACGTTATTATAAAATTCTGATGATGCCCCAAAAAAGGCGAAATGCGACAAGGAAAATAAATCATTGCAATCAAGAATGTATGTTGTTGGAGGTTTCATTTTATTGATTGCTGTACCAGACGACCTGATGAAGTGGAATACATTTTACGAAATCATAGCGTTTTTAGACCACCTGCCGTTGTCATTCCTTCGACTGTGATGCTGTTGTCATTCATCACTTGCAGCTGTCTCTTTGATTAGACATTTGTTACCGCTGATATCACTGCCGAAACAAGTGATACCGTTGTTGAGGTGACGTAACACAGTCTGGGGTAACATATCATGACATTAACTAGGTACTTGAGGATGGTAGTATTCGACGGTAAAGAAAGATGAGTATCAAGTTCGCTTTATTGTAGTGTGTAGGAAGGAACTGTGACAGGCAGGCTTAGATTACCACAGAACACACCAAACAAAGTGATGTTGCTGATGACGGTAAAGAAAGCTGAGTATCAAGTTCGCTTTATTGTAGTGTGTAGGAAGGAACTGTGACAGGCAGGCTTAGATTACCACAGAACACACCAAATTAAGTGAAGTTGCTGATCATAAACTCTGTGTGTCAGATTACCTGTTCTAATGGAGAATGTAACACACACACACACACACATAGAGACAGGTGACATTTATACAAAAAGAGAATTCTAAAACGTCTTGAAATGCACATACGCCAACACAGGAATACGAGGAGCGGTGGAGTTTTCGAAGATGTTCAATAACAAGACAGTCCCTTTCACTTCGTTGTAATCCTGACAGTTTCTGGCTTCGACGACATATTGAAAGTAGACTTATTAAATTAAGCAAGATCTCGGGTAGTTGAGATCTGCAAATGTAAGTTAAAACGCTCATTGCTGCTCTAAATTACTTTGAGTGACCACAGTACATGCTCCATGGAAATTTACCTAACAGCTCACTCCTTAAAGGAGCAGCCAACGCTTTACCAAACACAAAATCAAAGTTAAAAATAAATGAATAGACAATTAAACATGGGACAGGGAGCATAAAATCATAAAGCAGAGGTTTGTTACTTTAAAATCATAATCGATTCAGAAAAATAAACAAGAACCTAATTGTGGAGAGACCAAATTAAGCACACACCTTGTAAAACAGTGAAATAAATCATATAGTTACTGCCCATAGTAAAATTGTTTCTGTCATTTATGATTATGGAGATAATGTGGGAGGATATCTGAAAACACACAATGGGTAGCTGAAAGCACATTCATTCACAGACACACACAAAATGCTTGGCGGGACAGTACTCTGCAGGAACACTCGATAACAGCAGCGAAATGAAGCGTCGGCGGCGTCTTGACGAGATACCAGGTGTCTCGATCACAAATATAAGTATACTGTGCACTAATCGAACTCAAGTGTGGGACCAAACTGAATTTCATAGCATTTACAAACAGAAACTAATTTAGAATAAGCGATTAAAGTACACATGAGATTTTGTATAGATGAAAGCTAGTATTAATAAAACCATGGCTGAAGGTCAAAGTAACAACTGTTACAAAAGCACATGGTGCAATCGGTCATACAAGTCAGAAAAGATGGAATCAAACAAGAAAATCTAAGAAATATTTTGCAAACTCGCAGACACAGATGTGACGTGAAAACGTTAGTTAAAAAATTCACACTAAATTTATACAAACGTGTATTCTTTGAGCAAAACCAGACACACAGTCATCACTGGGATGAAAATGCAAATAATAAATTTACACTGAATTTACTCGAGTTCTCTAAATTAAGATATACTTCACCTCACATAGCAAAAGAATTACTCGAGAAAACTATCACTGAAAAACGAGGACTGCCTTATCATAAAGAAAGCAATGTCCTAACAACAAGCCTTCCCCTCAGCAAGATTCGGTAGAGTACTTAATTCTACGCTCGTCGGAGCCAGAATGAAGAGAGAAGGATGCAGCTCTAAGGCCACAGATAAGCCTCTCCTTGCCATACACCAGATGAAGAGTGCACTAAGACCGATGCAGAGTGTGTTCAGAGACTAGTGTTTATCAACCCTTGCTACCTGGCCAAGACAATTGCCTCTACAACCGCTACCAGAGAGGTCTCTTGTCACCACTTTCGTCCAAGATTACGTTGGTACCACCTCGCCATCTTGCCAAGTATGCTTGTCTCTGGTCAGGCAGCAAATATTAGTGCAGACAACAAACGAGGCGGCGACTGTAAGCCATTGCGCGACAGTCAGCCAATATTAAAAGCAACCTTTCTTATTCACATGAACATACAAGTTCAATCACATGGGTGGAAACATATATAAATATGAAGCAAACATTCATAAACATGGGGCATTGATCAGTGATAAAAATAATTAATACACAGATAGATAACATTAATGGTGCAGAAACACTTCAGGTTAAAGAATAAATCAAAATGGAACACGACCACACAATCAGTGGACGTGTTTCAACATAAAGGCATTGCTTTAATACTATTCTACTGGAAATAGGTTCACGTTACAGGAGCGTTTCACCTAAACGGCTAGAACTGAATAAAGTCTGGTATGCTCAGGTGAGTTCCTGATTCTCTTATAGGATCTATGTAAGAATGGGTTGAGGTAAGTTTCCTCAGAGTGCCTGCTGAAATGCAGTAAAACGTTTCCTTTGGACAGAATTACCCAGCCTGAAACATATATTTTTTGTTGGAAAAGTATTTTTGTCCAGCAGTACTGTTGCACCCTTGGTCTGGTCAGAGTCTTTGATCCATTATCAAACCGACCTCGGTCCGGGTTTCCTACCGCATCACTGCTTAAATTTTAAATTCAAATGTTCAAATGTTTGCAGAGTCTATGGGACTTAACTACAGGGTCATCAGTCCCTAAACTTACAAACTACTTATGAACTAGCTAATACTGAGGACGGCACAAATATCCATGCCCGAGGGGGGATTCGAACCCCCGACTGTAGTGGCCGTGCAGAGCGTGACTGGAGCGCCTCAGTCCCCTCGGCCGCCACGGCCGGCGCCTAAATTTTAAGAAAGTTACTCTGTGAAGGACGGCGCAGAAGAGTAAAAAGGTCTTGTTCGTATAGTAAGAAATTTCCCCAAGAAGGAGAAGAAACAGCCACGATAAACAACATGAAGATGCATAAGGCAATGAAAACCACTGAAACAAAGCCGCACAATATGTACCTATATTGTATAAATGCCTGTAATTTAGAAAGTATCATGATCATAATTCCACAAGCAAAAAACATTCCGGATAAAAATCCCCCAATCGAGTGGCCACGAAGCGATTGCTGACAGAGGTGAGCATGGATTGATTAGTTGGTTGGTTGATGGACCAAACAGCTAGGACATCAGCCCCTGGATTGATTAGCCAGCGAAGTGAAATCAGTCGACGATTCGGAGCATGGAGTGACTGAAATGAAATTGCAGTAGTGAAGCTAGAAAATCTGGAAGGAGAAATTCAAAATTTTGCTCGATATATATATATATATATATATATATATATATATATATATATATATATATATATATATATATATATATATCGCAAAATCAATATGACAATAAGGTGAAATAGCTTAATCAGGTTCACAGCCTCAATCAATTAACCGTACATGAAATCACAGAATTAACAGAATATTAAATTGGGCAGATAACTTGTTTCGATAAGGTGCATTAAATCAGGCAATGTTTTCCCCTCCCTTTAAAAAAATATAAAATAAAAGACATTTTGTCACAACTCATTACATGAGAATTATTTATCTATATTGAAAGATTTTCTCTTCTGACCTTCTGCGGTTTCATTGGTTTCCATACCTTCATATCACACAGTACATGAAATTAATTAAATTGAAAAAGAAAAACTACAGTGCAACAGACAATCAGTTCAGAACGATTCGGTGATTACAATATTTAAAACATTAAGGGCATGAAAGGGAAGCGTCAGTTGGGAAGGGAGTAAGACAGGGTTGTAGCCTTTCTCCGATGCTATTTAATTTGTACATCGAGCAGGCGGTGAAGGAAAGCAAGGAAAAATTTGGAATAGGGATTAAAATTCAGGGGGAAGAAATAAAAACATTGCGTTTTGCTGATGACATTGTAATTCTGTCAGAAACAGCAAAGGACTTGGAAGAGCAGTTGAATGGAATGGACAGTGTGTTGAAGAGAGCGTATAAAATGAACATTAACAAGAGCAAAACAAAAATAATGGAATGCGGTCTTAGAAAATCAGGTGATGCTATAGGAATTAGATTAGGTAACGAAACAATGAAGGTGGTAGATGAGTTTTGTTACTTGGGTAGTAAAATAACATGCGATGGTCGCAGTACAGAGGATATAAAATGCAGAATGGCAATGGGAAGAAAAGAATTTTTGAAAAAGAGAAATTTGCTAGCATCGAATATTATTTTGAGTGTAAGGAAGTCTTTTCTGAAGGCATTTGTGTGGAGTGTTGCCTTGTACGGGAGTGAAACATGGACAATAAGCAGTGCGGACAGGAAGAGGATAGAGGCTTTTGAAATGTGGTGCTACAGAAGAATGCTGAAGATTAGGTGGGTAGATCGCATAACTAATGAAGAGGTACTTAATAGAATTGGTGAGAAAAGGAATTTTTGGCACACCCTGACTAAAAGAAGGGATCGCTTGGTAGGACACATTCTTAGACATCGAGGAATCGTAAATTTAGCATTGGAGGGAAGTGTGTGGGGTAAAAATCGCAGAGGGAGACCAAGAGATGCGTATAATAAGCAGATTCAAGTGGATGTGGGTTGTCGTTCGAGTTGAGGAGATGAAAAGGCTTGCTCAGGATAGAGTAGGGTGGAGAGCTGCATCAAACCAGTCTCCGGACTGAAGACCATAACTACAACAAGCTGATTTTAATAGTACAACTTTAAAACAACTTAGCAAATAAGGGAAAAATTATCAAAACACAAACACATGTCTCTTGACCAAGATGAAAAGCTTGAAGTCGCCATTGCCCATGTGACATGAAGTAGGAATGGGTCATTAAATAAAACCTGAACTGAAATATTAACAGCTTGGCAGCGACGTCCGGCCTGGCAGGATGGGATAGGATTGCTGAAGCAAAGCAGATAAATGAGACAAGAAGTAAGTCAATCGAAAAAGGAAACTGAATGATCACCGACAAAAATATAACTACGGGTGGGCAGGAACACCACACAGAGGGAAAAATACACTGTCTACAATAACTCTTGTCCCCAGACGTGTAATGGTGCAAGAAGTGGGCGCACGACAGACAGATACGCAAACGCTTTCACTAAGCGTTGATAGAATATCAATAAATCATCAGACTTGAATAATAACAGTGGCCAGGTACAATCTTCCATACCACACGCAGTCGGTTATCAAACATTCAGGCCACTAACATGAAACAAGCAAGACACAGACATTAGGCAATGCCAGCTGATGGGGTTCAACCAACAAGCCTAAACAGCGAGATAAACACAGTGAAAATTCCATAACAGAGAACGTGAACGATCTTAACTAAAAGTGTCTAGGTAAGACGAAACGACAAAGTATCAGCATCACTTAGGTCTTAAGGCAGCATGTCCTGATAACGCACAGATGCCATCAGAAGCGCTGCGGAGCCACCACAAGTACAGCACTTGTCTTTAAAGGCGCTGTTGCCAAACAGAATCACTTCATATGTGCTGACAGCTAAAGCAGTTCCACTTTGTGAGGATGTAGGTGGCGATGAACACATGACTCAGCTCTCCCAAAGCACGGTAGGCATGGAAGACGGAACTGGCTAACTGAACATCTGATGCGTACAGACGAGGCCACAACACTACCCAAACATCTCCCAACCGTCTAATTCCTTGTCTGCTGAGAATACATCCTATTATTGACATGAGGTCACCCACATATGGCAGGAAAGCCATGGACATAATGATTTATCCGTCTTTATCTGCAGGGAGTAAAACATGGACGATAAACAGTGCGGACAAGAAGAGGATTGAGGCTTTTGAAATGTGGTGCTACAGAAGAATGCTGAAGTTTAGGTGGGTGGATCGCTTAACTAATGAGAAGGTACTGAACAGAAATTTCTTGCATACCTTTACTAAAAGAAGGGATAGATTGGTAGGGCACATTCGTAGACATCAAGGAATTGTGAATTTAGCGTTGGAGGGAAGTGTGTGAGGTAAAAACCGCAGAGGAAGACAAAGAGATGGATACAGTAAGCAGATTCAGACAGATGTAGGTTGCCGTTTTTATGTGGAGATGAAGAGGCTTGCTCAGGAAAGGGTATTGTGGAGAGCTGCATCAAACCAGTCTCCGGACTGAAGACAACAACAACAACAACATCTGCATTCTCGGTTTCATTTGCAATGCCTTCTGTATTTGTTGTGGAAAGTACCCATTGTCTTCAGACACACTGTGTAAGTGGTGAAGTTCATCTTGCAGACTGCTTTCGTCAGAAGTAATATGTGCTTTGTGCACTAAAGTTCTGAGAACGCATTGCCTGGGATGGATGTTGGCAGCTGTTTGCACGTAAATACAAATCTGTGTTAGTCGTTTTCCGATCATATCCCAAAGTGCCATCCTCACAGCGCCGAACCAGAACGTCCAAAATTGGAAGGCATCCCTGATTTTCAGTTTCCATTATGAACTTTATTTGATCAGAGATGAGGTTCAAATGTCTTAAAAAGTTGTGCAAGTTATGTTCACCAGTGGGCCATACTACAAAAGTATCTTCAACATCCCTCCAGAATACAGTGGGTTTCAAGTCAGCATATTCCATTGCCTTTATCTCGAAATTCTCTATGAATAAATTGGCCATCAAAGGTGATAAGGGAGTACCAATGGCGACTCCGTCGGCCTGTTCAAAAAATTCGTCGTTAAGTAAGTAGTAAGTCAAGGTCATGTTTAAATAAAGCTAAATTTCATCGTCAAAACTTCTTTCAATAAGGTGTAAAGATGCTGGAATGGGAACCTTTGTGAATAAAGACGCCACATCGAAACTAATTAATATATCAGAAGAGTTAAGTTTCAGTGATTCAGTTTACCATTCAAGCCAGCAGAGTTTTATATGTTTTGATCACATTTTCCCATGAGAGACCTCAATAATGGTGCCAAGTGTTTGGCAACATCATAGATCGGAGATCCTATGTTAGTATCATGTGGAGAGGAATCTTTCTTGTGGACCTTTGGTAATCCGTAAAGTGGTCGCATGCGCTATTGCGTGGTACGCGAGTATAAAGGGCCGAAGCGAGCACGGGAGCGTCAGTCTTACGGCTCACCCTGAAGATGGCTGGACGTTACAAAGCCGAAATATTAGAAATAAGAAGCAGATTTCTTGCAACTGCACACCCGAAACTTAATGGAACAGTCTTTGCGCCGCCTAAACATGGAGATTCAAAAATCTTCGCCGTTGGAGAATGCCATTGTAATTCTGCCAGAGCCAGTAAGACTGACAAATGGACAGCATCTTGAAAAGAGAGTAAACGTTGATCATTAACAAGAAGAAAATAATGGTTGTGGAATATAGACGAATTGAATGAGGCGACGATGAGTCAATCGGATTAGGAAAGGACACACTAAACGTAGTAGATGAGATTCATTTTTAATTTGGTTAGGTAAGTGACTTATGATGTCAGGAGTAGAGAAGATACTGTGGTGTCGCACAAGTATGAAGAACGCGCCACGTACTTTCGCCGCGCGCCACCATGCACGCACGGCGCGGAGTTCTTCCGACGTCAGCCACGAGCGCCCTCTGCTGCAACTCTGCTCGTGACCACGACTGCTGCATCGGCCACTTGGGACTGAGATAGGAACCAGTTAACACTTGTGAATCAGATAGGCACCAGTTAAGACTTGGCTATCGGATAGGCACTAGGAATCATCAGTAGGCAGGCCTCTATCTAATCTATGTATCAGCATTCTGCAGTCAAGAACTATGTAAAAGTTAAGTATTACTAAGTCTCTATGAAATATATATCTCGTTCTAATTTACTCTAGTGTTTCTAGTTTCTGCTGTCCCACTGGCTGGTCACCTCCATACCGCACAAGCGTGCATCCTTTATTCCTGTGTCGGTCTCTTTCTACTCGGCCTCCGACACCTAAGACCACCGGCAAAAACGAGACACAAAAGTGGCGACGAGGATGGGACACAAAAGATACAAAATTTAGAATAACTATGGGAATAAAAGGAGTACTGAAGAAGAAACATTTGTTGACAATGAATACTAATTTAAGTTGTAGTAAGTCTGTTCTGACCGCTTTTGTCTGGAGTGTAGCAGTGAGGATAAATAGTTCACACCATAAGATGACTGATGTTTTTCAAATGTGGTTCTACAGGTTGTTGAGATTACATTGGAAGATCACGTAACTGTTTGGAATTTCCGGACTAAAAGAAGGAGAACATGTTCAGATTTATCAAGGAATAGTCAATTGAGTATTGGAGGTAAGTGTTTGAGTAAAAGTGACATACGAAGATGGAAGGAGGAGGAAGCTTTGGGTTTAACGTCCCATCGACAGCTTGGTCATTAGAGACGGAGCTAATGCTCGGAGTTTTGGATAAGGATGGGGAAGGAAAACGGCCGTGCACTTTGAAAGGAACCATCCAGGCATTTGCAAAACCTAAATCACGCAAAACCTAAATCAGGATGGCCGAAGGTAGATTTGAACCACCGTCATTCCGAATGCGAGTCCAGTGCGTTACCACTGCGCCACCTCGCTCGGTATATACGAAGATCAAAAGGTGAGTACAGTGAGCAGGTTGTGTCACTCAGCAGGATGTGTCACTCAGATGTGAGCTCGTGAACTACATAGTAGCGTGTAACACTACAACAATCCAGACTGAACACCACAACAATAACGACAATGATAAGATAAGCAGTAAGCACGTTATCATTTGTATTGGCGAAAAACATATGGAACATTTCGAAAAAGCTTGCAAGAAAATAGCCATATTTTTAAGGAACAAAGGAATAACCTCCATGGCAAGTTAAAGACTGTAGGCCGCGGTGGAGTGGTCAAGCACATTGAGGCGCTATGCTCCGTACTCCGTCGGCGGTTCGAATCCCGCAGCTAAGTCCCTTAAGCTCCACAAACAATTGAACATTTGAAAGACTGTAGGTGAATACAGACACTGGTATGCAACCAGCAAATAATTGAAGTAGGGTCTATGTACTACTTTCAAATAAAGAAAAGACGCCAGTGATTAACCTCAACGGCAGTATTTTTAGAAATCGAAATAATGAAACATTTCGACCGTCTCAGAGAATTTAAATAAATTCAACAGCAAAGTAGGAAAATTGTGCGGGGACCATGACTCGAACGCGAATTTCCCGCATCGCGACAGAAATATCTTGAATTCACAAAATCAATCAATTTCGAATATGTATTATTATCATTTTTCTTTTCTTTGACTACGAAAATAAGGGAGACAAAGTACACTCATGACTGCTCAGTTTGGATAACTCTAACCTAAAAAGTATGCGAGAACAGTGCTTGTCGCAGATGACTAATATAAGATAGATTATTGAGCTTCTGTTAGATGCATAATGCAGAACATACCTGTTTAGAAGAAGAATAAGATCAGACACAAATATTCCCTTTGTTATGGCAAATCCAGATTTAGATTCCATTGTGAACATAATCAACGCTAAAAATAATAATAAAATAATAAGAACCAGCCAAAATCACGTAAAATACACCAGTCGAGCAATATGCTCTCAATTTAAGACAGTAACAAAATACATACCTTAAAAACAACCGAGCGAGGTGGCGCAGTGGTAGCACACTGGACTCGCATTCGGAAGGATGGTGGTTCAAATCCACCTCCGACCATCCAGATTTAGGTTTTCCGTGATCTCCCTAAATCACTCCAGGCAAATGTCGGGATGGTTCCTTTGAAAGGGCACGGCCGATTTCCATCCACATCCTTACCCAAACATCCGAGCATAAGCTCCGTGTCTAATGACCACGCTGTCGATGGGAAGTTAAACTCCAAGCTTCCTTTTTCCTTGAAACCAACAATGAAAGAATTGAACCTACATGTTGTGTACATCATCATCATCATCATTAGAGTCTGATTATGCCTTTCGGCGTTCAGTCTGGATCATAGTACCTCTAATAAAATTCCTCCATGATCCCCTATTCAATCCTAGGATTGATGCCTCGTCTGATGTTATGCCTTTTACTTCAAAATCATTCTTCACCGAATCTAAGTACTTTCATCTTTGTCTAACTCGACTCCTCTTAGCCTCCGCAGCCGATCTCATGAGTCTCTTACGTAACCTTGCTTCTCCCATACGTGTAACATGACCCCACCATCTCAGTCTGTTCGCTGTAACTGCTTCATCTACGTTGTATAGTGACAAATAAATTACACGTTTAAATACTTATGATATGTGATAAACCATTAAGTTTGACACCGACCTAAACTGAGTAGAATGTATTATACTGTGAACCTCAAGACTAGAAGTGCTTTACAGTCAGAAAGATTTAAGGTCGTTCTAATACAGCTTTTTTGGTTTGTGACTTTGTATCACCGTCTGTTGTCTGTGGGTATTCGTTAAACAATGTTTTGACATTGAGGCTGTCTAAATGATTTGTTATATAGTCTTCGAAAAAAAATTCATAAGGAAAAGATTTCAAATGTTCAAATGTTTGTAGAGTCTATGGGTCTTAACTACGGGGTCATCAGTCCCTAAACTTACAAACTACTTATGAAATAGCTAACCCTAAGGACGGCACAAATATCCATGCCCGAGGGGGGATTCGAACCCCCGACCGTAGTGGCCGTGCAGACCGTGACTGGAGCGCCTCAGTCCCCTCGGCCATATCTACAAACATTTGTACATTTGAACCCATTACGGGTTATGTGCCAAACCATCATAGTACGTTGTAATTGACGGAAAGTCATCGAGCAGAAAAGAAGTGATATCTGTCGTTCCCTAGGGAAGTGTTATAAGGCCCATAAGGTTCCTTATTTTTATGAACGATTTAGCAGTCAATCTGAGTACCTCCCTTAGACGGTTCTCGGATGATGCTGTCATTTATCGGTTAGTAAAGTCACCAGGAGATTAAAAGCAGCTTCAAAATGACTTACATATCAGCATGGTGCAAAAAATGGCAATTGACCCTTGATAGTGAGAAGTGTGAGGTCTTCCATGCGACCACTAAACGAAATCCGTTACATTCATTTAAACGATAAATCAGTCAAATCTACAGGCCGTACATTCAACTAAATACCTAGGAGTAGCAATAACGAACAAAGTAAATTTCAAAGAACACATATAAAATACTGTAGGGAAAGCGAACCAAACACTACGTTTCGTTCGCAGAAGAGAAGCTGCAACAGTACTACAAAAGAAACTGCTTACTTTACACTTATGCGTCCTATTATGTAGTTTTACTGGGCATTGTGGGATCCCCACCAAGTGGGACTGACAGATGGTTTAGAGAAACTTCAGAGAAGGGCAGCTCGTGTTGCACTATCGCGTTATAGGGGGGAGAGTGTCACGTAAATGATGCACGAGTTCGGATGGAAATCAGTAAAAGAAAGGCGTTATTCGTTGCGACGAGATGTATTTGGCAAATTTCTTTCACCAACTTTCTCTTACGAATGCGGACATATTTTGTTGGCACCCATCCACATAGGACGACATGATCATAAAAATAAAAGAAATCAGATCGAAAACTGAGAGATTTGGATGTTCCTTTTTTCAGCGAGCTATTAGTGAATGGAACTCTAGAAAAGTATCATCGGTTCGATGAACCTTCTGCCATGCAGTTCGATGTGACTTTCAGGGTATTGATGTAGAAGTAGATATTACAAGAAAAATATACAATTTTCAGCTTGGTGATATGATGTAAAACATTTATTTAAAAATATCGCATACCGATTTCATTCAGTGATTGAACCTCAAAAGTTTAGAGCCCTGAGCAGTGTTACCAGACGTAGGGAATTTTCCCTACACGTAGGTACTTTTAAGCATTAAAATAATGTAGGGAATTTTCATCCAAAAGGTACTTTGGTAAAATTTTAGAATCGCCGACACAGGCCTAGCGGGTAATGTTGGCAACAGAACAGTTGTTAGCAGGCGGGAATGAAGCCGACCAATTGTGGCAAAGTTTCAAGTAGCCAATGATATTTTCGACGACATAGTTGTTTTCTGTTCATACTAAATATTATTTATTTGAAAATGTAGTTGCAGACACATTAAAATTGATGCGAATTACGATGATTTCAATGTATATCAGTGGAATGGAGAATCAGTTTGAAAATAGTGTTAGAAAATGTCATCACAAGAAAAATTCATTGTTTCCATGAGCGAAACACGTTTCATTACCTTGACTAGACTGTGATTTATTTACGACAGGACGATATACTAGTAAGTACTTGTAAATGAGAAGATGCTGACAAGAAAACTCTAAAACATTTTGCGACAGCCAACGTTATAATGAACAAAGCGCTAGATATTCGTTGTCAACGTAGTTACAGAGCTTTGAAAATCGAATCATGTAGAGTGACGGACTTCCTTTTTTGTGCTGACTGTGAACTAAATTATTACTACTGTTCCTATTCTATGGTTGATAGTGTCTCGATGTATCCTTGTGCGGTCAATAAATCAGTTATCCTCGTGTAACAGTGCACTCGGAATTTGCAGCATATTTGGGGAAACTAATTTATGCTGTTCCTCTCTATGGTTGACAGGTTCTTGATGTACCCTTGTCCGATCAATAAAACAGTTTTCTTCTTGTTACAGAGCTGTTGGAATTCGCGGCATAATCTACACTTGACTCCATCAGTAACGATCAGTCACTGGAGAAACATATCTAGCAAGTGAAGCATGATGCCAAATATTTATTTTAAAGTTTTTCAAAATTGTAACGTGTCACATTAATCAACTGGTTAACCTCTGCTGGCCTGACTTCTGGATTCAGCCCCTCCCAGACCCAAATCATGGCTACGACCCTGATGTAGAGAGAAAGTAGGGAAAACGTAGGTACATTTTTGTGTGACTGTGGGTATTTTCTCTCTCTGCCATCTGGCAACACTGGTCCTGAGTACTCATGTATACCGCATAAATACTTTTCTAGACACAAAGTATATAAAAAAAATATAAATATAATGCCTGCGATGTGGGTGAGTTGAGTAGAAACTTATAATACACATAGGGTTTCTTGTCCATATGATAGTACCATACGAAATTTATATTTCCTTGCACGTCTAAGGGTTACCTTCTCAACCGAAAACATCATAGGTCGAAAAAAAATGGCATTACGGAACTGGGGCGTACAATTCGAGCGTAGAAGATAGTCCATTATGGTAATGCCAACCTCTGCTCTGCTTCATTCCCACTGGGAGGTAGCCACTACTGGACTAGTCTGGAACGTGACCTCCTTTCAGGGTAAACTGTCGTGCGCTGACTATTTTCTACATCCTATTATCCTGGAATGCGTCGCGCAGCGCCACGGTATTATTATCACCTTGCCACGCCGCTGGTCTCCGAGGGTGCAATGTTACAGGGAAATTTCCCGCTAATAGAATATGTGACTCAAGTCCTGTCTCACTGACGAGCAATACAGATAGCACCTGAAATGAGCCACAATCTAACTGTAAAATTCCGAATTCCAAGGACTTTCTTATTGTCACTGCACGTCATTATATTCAGATAAGGAGCATAACAATGTTAAGATATCGTAAAAATTGGCATTCCGTTACATTGCTTGTGAAGGATATTCTGCTAATTGCGTGACTACAAATTCTTCTTCTAAGTAACAAACAAGCGATAGAATCAAAAGCTTAACACTTTCCTAAACTAAGATTGAGTATTTCTACTTGAAAGTTGCAGTAATAGGTTTCAGCATACTACAGTTAGTACAGGTTTAGCCTAACACTACACTTCAACTAACAGAGAACATAATTACTTCAACAAAGCAACTTGTACTTGTACTTCACATCAACCCTCGATTCCATATCGCCAATCAACATTAAAATTTAATTTCAGACCTTTTTCCCCAAAATAATTACTTTTTTATAATTTGACTTTTCAATTTTACCGGATTTCAGAAAATGGATTTATTGGTTAATATATTCTACTAAATATGATTAAATGCAATAAATACAACACTTACGCAATCCTCAGCATGTTGAATCCATATTTACATGTTAATATAACAGTCTAACATATAAGTACAGCTGTGACAGTTACTGCTATGAAAATTTACTTCCGACACTTGGAGCGAAAGTAGTGACGCTAACAGAGAGTGAAGTAACCGTCAGAATAATTGTTTTAACAATATTCCTATTTAATTAGGTAAACACTAATTTTGCTCTGATAGCCACAGTTAATTGTCAATAGAAATTAATGATACTCAAAAAATATAAGATATAGCGATTATCACTGATTCTGTGACGTATGGTACAACATATTCCAGCAGATATACCATTTAAAAACTCCTTTCGCAACTGTATTAAAAAAGGATATAAAACCCTTGGCGTATTCCAGTGCAACACCATGCAGCGTTTCAGTTGAGTGGGTCAAGAACTTTCTGAGATTTGCGATTATGAATCCTGACATTTCATTTCAGTGTTCTTAGTATCGAATATCGGAAAGTGCTTGACACGTTGATGTGAAATATTGACACAACACAGGATTGCATTCTAATACGTTTGCTCTATTTTTAGAAAATCCGTAGTTCCCACATGGTCAACGATATGTGGTTAGCTCGCGCTTCGGGGGACGTCTGACTTATTCGTATACTTTGCAGACAGTAAAACGAAAGAAAGGTCGTTTATTCAAAAGCACTACAATTAACACATTATCAAACCAAACATTTTTTTCCTTCCTGTTTCATTGGAACACATACCAGGTACCAAACACATTTTCCTTTCCATAGAATTGCATTAATGCCATGAACACCTCATATAAAATATAAATAATAGTAAAGAGCTCTAAACTTAATAGGTGTGCAATGGGCAGTCTACAAAAATAGACGTAGTAGGTAGTAACCCTTGAGTTAAAACTGTACCACAAGATGATCAAGGAGACCAGCCAACGAGGTATAACGGAAAATAAATTATATTTTCTGAAATACATGAAAATCTTATGCAAGTAAAGACAACATTGAGTCATCATCGACGGTCACGTCTAACTTGTTTCATGTTCGTCTACGGCGACAGTCGCTAACGAGCTTTGGGTCTCTCTCTCTGGTACATGAAGGTCTAATCTGGTCGTTACCCTGAACGTTAACCAGTCTCTTGGATTCAGCATTTGAGCTATCACCGACGTATGAAATAATGACATGTCACCAAGTCACTCCAGGGCGCGAATTAAACGATCGCAGACAGCTGAGCCCTTGGTTGGTGCCAGCCAAAGAGGAAAAGTTATATTGTTTCAGGCAAATGTTCTCGCCTTGTGCTGTTATAATGTTTTGTATTTGAACTGATGGTGGGATCGACTGCGAAATTGTTCACGGCTACTTTCAAATGGCTCACGCACAAAGGTTACTACAAAATTTTAAAACCTAAATTTGTTCAATTGCCAATAATAACATAAAAGATGGAAATGATAGCGAAATCCTATCCACATCTTACAACAGATTTTAACTAGTATGTACTAAACTTTGGAGGAATCGACACAGGACTCACAATGAAGTATATTCGTAGTTACAGACAGTTGTTTTGTTGTGATTCCTTAATTTCTGCAGGCTTATAACGTCTTCGATAAACACGGGGTTTGCAGCCAGGTATCAAAATCGACGGCAGGAGGACACCCTGCCATTTTCAAGGTAAAACTGCAGTGAGGAAGCAATGTGCAACGATCTTTAAAACCTCGTTTTTCAATGCAAACAGTAAATACAACACACACCAAGCAAGGAAGCACACAGCGCCGACACGACCGAAGATGATAACGGTGAGAATAAAAATTAACATCAGTTCTCAACGGATGAGGTCGGGTTAGTTTTTGTCGCTCTGTTTTTTGACGAGTGAGAGAGCAGGGTCTCATGCGGAATTCATTGACTCCTAGTTTTATTTAAATTGCTTCCTTGATAACACAATCCCAGAAGCTGGAAGTGAATGCCAATTTTTCCATTTTGTTGTATTCTATAGGATGAAAGTGTCAAGACAGTGTTCGGCCACAGCAGATTTGTTTGGCTGTTGTAAACGTGTATGACGTTTATGCTACATGGGATACGATAGACATCCGCCTTACGCAAACCGAGATCATTCTTAACGGACCTTAATTTTAGATGGTAGACGACACATTTCACATTGTTTTTACACAAAATTCGCCCAATCGTGTTGGAAGTGCTGCCAAAATGTGGTAGAAAGGCCACTGACGTGCGTGCCACCTCTTTGCTATCACCACTAGCCGATTGCACACGTGGTCTATAGCGCAACGCTCTTTTGATATACCCTTCACTATAGAAGTCTGACGAAAATTGACCTCCAGATGGGACAGCTCAGTGACTAAACTTTTCAGGTCAAAAATGACGTGAGCTCTATTTACTAAGGTTCGAAGAACCCCTTCACATTGAGCTGGGTGGTGACATCAGCTTGCAGATACAAATCAAGTATGAGTTGGCTTCTTATAAACTGTTGTCCCAACGTACCATCTGACTTCCTCCTGACGTACACATCAAGGAAGGGAAGGCAACCATTCTTTTCCACTGCCATTGTGGAACGGATGTTGGGTGGATTGAATTTAGATGTACCAAAAAATAATTCAATTCTCACTATCATGAGGCCAAACAATGACATTGTCGTCTACATATCTAAAAAAGCAAGCAGGTTTCAACGCCGCTGACACATTTACAACAGCAAAATAAATCTGCTGTGGCCGAACACTGTCTTGATTCAGGTCACCCTATGGAATACTATAAAATGGAAAGTTTGGAATGCACTTCCAGCTACTGGGGCTGCGTTTTCAAGGAAGATTTAAATAAAACTAACAGACAATCTTATGAATAGGGATGAAGGATTTTACTTGGTCCGCATGGGATCCTGCTCTCACTAGTCAAAAAACAGAGGACGAAACTAATCCGACGTGAACCGTTGAGAACTGATGTTTATTATTGATATGCTGCCCGTTTTCATATTTGGTCGTATCAGTGCTGTGTGCTTGTTTTCTCGGTGGGTGTTGTCTTTACTATTCGATGAACACCGAGGTTTTTAAGATCGTTGCACATTGCCTCCCCACTGCAGTTTTGCCTGAAAAATGGGAGGGTAGTCTCCTGCCGAAATATCTGCCGAAATATCTACCTGTCTGTATACCCGTAAATTTTTCGAAGTTGTTTTGTTGTCAGCATACATGTTAGCTTCGTTCTTGCCTGTCCGTATGATAGATATTTATATATTTCTTCAAAATGCACTATTCTGCTGGAAAGTATTGCTCGAAATGTCTAACAATAGCTACACAACAGGCTCCTAAACCCTGTATCATTTATTGACTTTCTACATTCTGATCTACAAGCCATCAGTTCCGCTAAATATCTAGAAGTAACAATTACGAACAACTTAAATTGGCAGAACACATAGAAAACAATGTACGGTAGGCGAACCAAAGACTAAGTTTCATTGGTAGAACAATTAGAAGACGCAACAGTTCTACTAAAGAAAATGCCTACACTCCACTTGTGCGCCCTATTTTTGAGTATTGGTGCACATTGTGGGCTCCACACCAGGTGGGACTGATGGACGATTTAGAGAAAATTCAAAAAGGGCAACACTTTTTGTATTATCTCGATATAGGGGAGAGAGTGTCAAGGAAATGATTTACGAATTGGGGTGAAAATCATTGAAAGAAAGGCTTTGTTTATTGCGGCGATATCTATTTGCGAAATTTCATTCACTAAGTTTCTCTTCATAATGCGAACATATATTCTTAGCACCCATCTACGTAGGGAGACATTATCATCATAATAAAATAATAGGAATCAGATCAAAAACGTAATGATTTAGGTGTTCTTTTTTCCCGAGAGCTATTACAGAATGGAACTGTTGTGGCGTGAAGTCAGCGCCACACGCCAGACACACGAAAACGATAGTGCAGAAGGTAGCGGATGACCGGCAGCCAATCACACGCCGGCACCGCGCCTCCTGGAGGGAGAAACCGAGAAGCGCGCCCTCTACAAGCGGCTATATCTAGGTCGACATGCGTCTGGAAGGGCACCTCTGAACTCGGCTCCGAAAGAGGCAGTTAATGTAAGAGAGCGCAGCTAGCACCGTGCAAGAAGACGCCGCCGCGAGAACAGAACTACTCTCTTATAGAAGTTGAGTATTGTGTATTCCTTAGTAATTAAAACTTGTATGACCAATCTATGTAGCTGTTTTAGCTGTCCACGCATCCCACGCGTCCTGAGCAGATCCTTTTCCTTTACGATAAGCCAGGGAGGACAAAACAGGAACTATAGGGAAAACATAAATGAGATTCGACGAACGCTCTGTCATGCATTTCAATGTGACTTGTAGAGTATCCATGTAGAGTATCCTCAAATCATTCATCCTGGAATACACTGCCGAAGAATACCATAGTTCACAATAAGAATACACATGATTTTTTAATAGGCACTGAAAATAAAAATCCAGTGTTGTATTGCAGGATGATGCAATCCCGGAGCTCACACCAGTTTAATATTTAACAAGCGCTATACCATTGTAATTGTAGTAACAAATTTTCCGCTTGCTGGTATGAAATAAAGTATTTATTTAAAAATATCGCATACCGATTTCATTGAATGATGGATATCATCAGTGCAGTTTCGAGTTCTGAGGACTCACGAACACCATATAAAATTTTTTCTGCAGTCAAAATACATATAAGGCCTGTCAAATTTGTGTAACAAATTTCAGCCAATTATGGAGTAGTGATTCAACTGTTGTTACCTTTCCAAGAGACGTGGAACGCAGATACGTACACGGTTCAATAATAATAATAAGTTAACAAAAATCTTGCTCTTCTCGCTTGATACTAGAAAAAAAACTGCGACACTATCACATACCAAGGTATCTGCCACTAAACACAATCATTTGGCGAAAACGTTTCGATGTGTGGAACCATTCACGAAATACAACGTGTGTTGCATCTTTCGCCACTCGCCCTCTGTAGTGTTGAATGACGGATCTACAGTGTGTCCAAAAACTCTCTCTGATTTGAACTAATTGTAAAATGAAAACTTTTAGTTACAGAAGGTGTTTTTACCTGTAAATACTTTCTTTTCCTCCCTGCAGTTTTGTAATATTTACCTATTTTTGCGCTAGAGAGCAGTTTATTCAGGATGACCCTCTCCTATTAGCAACGAAGCTTGTGTATGTTGGAAATTAACGCAGCGAAGATTGTTCCTCTTGTTAAACGAGCGCTCAGGGAAAAGATTGGTGTCGAAGTGTGGAAACACCTTCGAACAAACCGGTTTTTCAGTGGTAGACGGGTTAAATCGAAGAAGGCATCTATGCCCAGCGGGTGGGGTACTCTGACCCATTACAGACTGTTGATCGTTTAAGGAAATCGTTCTCCGGAACCCCAAAAAAGGGAGGTTCATATAGCGATTAGAGACGTAAAATTCCCAAATAACGCAGTTGGCAAAGTGTTACGAAAAAGGTTGCACTATAATCTATACGAACTGCTATTGGTGCACAAGTTAAAGTTGAGAAATCGAGGGGAAGGTAGTTCTGATAGGATGTCAAGCAGTCGCAGTATTCTATCGAGATAACTTTTACTGATGCAGTAACTCTCTACCTGCTAGGGATGAAAGTGAATGTGTTTTATAACTAGTCAGATTAGTTTACGGTCTTTTTTCCTAGAAGATGAAACTTGTCGTATGGAGTTGTCTGGATGTGTAAATGAACTGCATGGTGCCTCAATTTACCGTAAAGTTAGGTCCTGTCAAACAAGTGGTTTGGTCTTTTAGGGCCAACGTCCAGGTGTTCCTGTACCATCTGCCTTGGTAAGCGGACCTTAACATCTTCACTCTTGTGTGGGTATTTGGAAGACCCAGTGTACGCAACTCCCCTGCCTGTATCTCTGGAAATAATGCAGATTACAATCATG
This sequence comes from Locusta migratoria, assembly GCA_026315105.1. Lineage (NCBI taxonomy): Eukaryota > Metazoa > Arthropoda > Insecta > Orthoptera > Acrididae > Locusta > Locusta migratoria. Next base: position 389,437,155 of record CM048748.1, read on the forward strand.
TCTGATATACTTTACTGAGTGGAGTAAGCTCTAGTATGGCCTTCATGTTCAAATGTTTGTAAATCTATCTTACCGCACTGCGTGGTCATCAGTCCGTAGCTTACAAACTACTTAAACTAAGGAAAACTAACCTACGGACAACACATACACACACACACACACACACACACACACACACACACACACACACACACACACACACACACACACTCTCATGCCACAGGGAGGACTCGAACCTCCGACGGCGAGCGACCGAGCGCTTCGCAGCGAGGCGCCTTTGACCGCTCGGCTACTCCACCGCGGCAGGCCGTCATGTTTGTCCTGTTATTGTTGGGGAATACAGTGCCTATAATAAACATCTATCCCATGAAACTTTAGTTTTCTTTTTACACATTTACAGTTTACGCAAATATCAACACGCTATTCCCGAAAGTTTTCGTTTTATAACCAAACACAGCCGAGAAGTATTTGTGGACACTCTGGATAATAAGCTACAGGGCTTTTTATTTTAGCAGTCAAATTATCATCTTCCTTTTATTTCGAAAACGAGTACTCCTTACAAAATAGTTACTGACGTCTGACTTGTTCATCTCAACAACACAGCTCCACTATGCTGACTTCGTTAACGGTCACTGTGAAAATGGCTTATAATTGTGTTTTGTAATAAGTACACATTGTAACACCGACAGCGGAATCCCGCTAATTTCTGCAGTGGGCTCCATAAACACGTTCAGCAAAAGCAAATAAGGTTTACCCGATTATTAATAGCCAATTTCTGTACCATAACAATGTTTCTGAATAATTTAGTTCCTCTAATTCAAACAAGAGGTGACATCGTGTTGTTGGTCCAGCCACCCAAAGGCATTATCATTCGATAATGAATCAACGAGTAGTCCACGACATTTATGTAGACATAAATTTTAACGGCAACAAATACAATCAAATGACAAACGCAGTTTCCTACAGTTACATTGTGGCGTCAAAAAATTGTACATATGTTTACAGATGTCCGTAAATAGAGAGTTCTCTAAAAGTAGGTAATTTTTTAGGTAATTTTGTGTTCAGTAATACTAAAGTTCTCTAAAAGTAGGTAATTTTTTAGGTAAATAATACCTCATAATTTTGTGTTCAGTAATACTATCAACATGTTTTTATCCCTACATTGTGCAAATAATAATCATATACATCAATTTGCGCGAGTGCTCGAATCATGTAGTCTCTTACGAAATCTGAAAGTGGAGTTTAGTTGTAACTTGGATGCCGGTGAGCAATTTTTGACGTTCCTCTTGTGGATGTGCCCAAAATTTCTCTCCATCGAATGCAGTGCACGCAGGTTTTCGTGAGATAGTTTGAAAATTTGATAAATGGTTCCTGATAGTCCACAAGGAAGAAAATATAAATTATTCTACAAGTTTACTTAGTTACATTTATCTTTTGTCATGTGGCCAATTTAGTCTCGTGGAGTCTAGCGATATTGAATGCAGCTCTAAATTTTCAAGAGGTTGTGTTTCTATTTTTTCACTAAAACAACCATTTAATGCAGAATTTGGTATTTGATTTTATTCTTCTTAAAACACTTCCTTAACGTAAAGATTTGCACTTATTATTTCAACATTGTTTTCAAGACATCAACAATCATTTTTATCTGCTGGATGTCATGTCACCATGAGTGAAACATATCTCTGAGACACTGGCCATCTGTCCCAACCTCTCAGATCAAAACAATTTTAATACTATGAAATATATCTTCAATTAGATAAATATTAAATATACTTCTAGCAAAATATCTTTATAAATTAAATATTTAATTTTCTTATTTTAGGCTTGTGTGTGTTGTTTTTTGCGGTTGTAATTAATTTTAAGATGTATGGCACTTACTATGGCCTTTTTTTTTTAATTTTTTTTTTTTTTTTTTTTTTTTTTTTTTTTTTTTTTTTTTTTTTTTTTTTTTTTTTTACTCTGGTAAATGGCAAAAATCTGTTTGCTCAGAATTATTAATATTATTCTTTTGTTAATTTATGTGACTAGTGGATATCTTGCAAGTGTTTTATCAGATGGTGTGGTGTTTTAGCGAATGTATAATGGTATGATTAACAAAACATTTTTGGTTATTAGGCCGCGTCAGCTTTTAAAACACCTAACAAAGGAATTGCCAACGTTCCGCCTACTGTCAGTGGTCCTCTTCAAGACGGTTAACGCAGAATAGTTTTATTCAAAATGACTCCGACCGTGGAAACCTACGAACTTATAATCGTGTAATTAGTTTATCCATTTGTGATATTATTTTACACATAATTATTTGTTTTTATCGTCTATTCTATTTTATTTGTGTCTGTGCGTATTCGAGTCGTTATCAATACTTTATAACACTTCTAATGAGGTTTCACTGGCAAAATTTTATATGTGAGTCTCGTAATTTCGTCATATGTGAACATGGATTGAAAAATGTACCTTCGAGATTTTAATCAGATATACATGAAATATCTAGTTACAGTTTACATACTTTGTTGCAGTAGTTCTGTAAAAATTATAGATAAAGAATTTTAGTATAGGCTTATCAGCTAACACACAAACGTTTCTATTGGTTCAACCTCTTATTCATGAATGCAGTGTTACTCCATACTGATGGTATACCTTTCTGGATCTGAATAATAAACATATGGAACTGGACAATTAAGAAATGGATTTGGGAATGAACATATGGAAACGAACTGTGAAACTGCTCAACCTTGTTTGCACACACACACACACACACACACACACACACACACACACACACACACACACACATATATATATATATATATATATATATATATATATATATATATATATATATATATGCAACACTTTAAAGTCACTACAATTTAAATGACGAAGTAACTGAATTATGTTTTATCTTACTTCAAAGTAAAGAAGACCATGCATCCTAACAGTTTTGACAGATGGAGATTTTAAGTATGCGTTCGTTCAAATGTTTGTAATTCTTATGGGACCTATCTACGTTGATCATCAGTCCATAGACTTTCAAACTACTTAAACTAAGTTAAACTAACCTAAGTACATCACACACATCCGTGGCCGAGCGAGGCTGCGAGATCCGTAACGTGGCGCACCAGACCGCTCGGCTACTCCCGCCCGGCTATGCGTTCGTAACACAATTTAGTTATACCTTTCCGATCAAAAGAAACACCACGTCTGATTCCTCGGGTATACTTCTATCACAGTACTGGGAGGATGTTTCAGTGATTCAAACCAGGTCAAATAAAGGCTAATCACGTGAGACATTAACGGAAGTTGAAATGCTCCGGGAGATTCTGTTTAATCTCGCACTAGTCAGCCATGAAAGAATGTCCACACGGTTTGAGGCACCACGTCATGAGTTGGGCGGTGAGTCTCGCCGGAAGCTCTAGTTGTCACTTGGGCATGGGTATGTGTACTGTCCACAAATATAGGTCTAAGTTAGTTTCAGTAGTCTATGGACCGATGACCTTAGAAACATTTGACCATTTCATATCTCTCGCATTGAGTTTTTCAGGTGTTGGTAAAAATGGGGGCTGTTGAGGCTTGAAACGAGAATTTGTGCATTCTGAAATACTGTTGTGGATGACGCATAACACATCAGATTCTTTTCCTAATGCCGGCTTGATAATAATGTGACAGTGATGGTGATCAAGTTTTAACAAAAATCAATGATGGACAGGAAATCAGAATTTTGTTCAAGTAACAGTTGAACATAAACACAGTGAAACACACTTATTGTTTCAAAATAAATCAGAACGGCAGTTGAAGAAACTACCCACATTTGATAAACAGTAATTGCAATGAGGGAGTAAATTTCTATAACTGTGAAAGGTGATCTCTGGGTTTTCTGATACCATTACCGATGAGTGCAATCAGATGATACGTAGTTCCCCCACCCCTACCTCTACTTTTACATCTCTCCTCAATCTTCATCAACCTGCTGGCATAACTGAACTCCAAAATTGAAAATAATATTCATTGAACACATTCGTTTCAGTATAATGAAAGATTACTTACCCTTAGTCCTTATAGGTAACTTATTAAACCATAATATGCTCAGTTGGAAGTGATCAATTATAACAGCCTTATTTTTATAGACTAGCGACCTGTCCCGGTTTTGCACGGGTACCATTAATTACTGCATTCAGATAACTTCTGGTGGATGGACAGAGAAGATCATGTGATGAATATTTAGCAGATATATCTATAGGTACAATGGCTTGCTAAGCTCAAGGAAAACTAAAGGACTAATGGCAAATTAAACTTCTTTTTTAATTCATCTTAAAGCTAATAGATAGAAAATTTCTTTTATTTTATTTTTGTAGTTGAAACGTATACATTTATGGGTGTGGCACCTTGGGAGCAAGCCGCATACAACTGGTATTCATGAACGTCCTAACTTTCACCCAGCAATATACAACGATTGGCTTCGTGGTTTGTTCATTGCAATAGTAAAGTCAAAACGCAAAGTAGAGACGCCTGAATTTGATTTGTATATCATCGATATGCTTGGAAACAGTGCTTCTTGGCCTTTGCTAGGATTATTATAGCCTCGATTAAATTTGGTCTAAATTTTTTGATGCCCAATGTAGTTCCGTTACACAACTTTGGTGTGGTTAAGTTGCAAATGAGCATCACTGGTGATCTAACTTTCAGTGTCAATTAGGTTTTGCTTTTCTTATTGGAAAAATTCGCCACTATATTTCGTGAATGAGAAATATAGAAATACCTCGGAGCTCCAGTTTCACTACTGGTGAAAGCACATTAACTGCCGATATGGAAATCCTGGACACATACTTCGGGAAATGTTGCCTCTTCCTAAAGCTTCAGAAAACTATTACTTCATCATTTCACCTACGAAACAGGCAGTCTAACTATAAACAAGAAGTCAAACTCAGAGGAAAAGCCTTGCATTACTTCAGCATACCGAAGTTCCTCGCAATAAAACTCAATACGTCCCTAACTTTCCGACATCTCTCCAACGTGACTGTTAAACCGAAGATACGTAATAATACCATTCAGAAGCTTGCTGGTACCTCCTAGGGTTGCAGTGCTCAAACCCTACGATCAACTGCTTTGGCACTGTCATACTCTGTCGCTGAATACTGTTGACCAGCTTGGATGAACAGTTTTCGTTGTGCAACTCAACCAGGCAATGCGACTTATCACAGGCTACATACGTAGCACTCAAACTGCATGGCTACCAGTTTTAAGTAACATCCAACTTCCGGCTCTCCTGAAGATCTGGAAAAACATTTAGAAGAACCCCCTCCTAACCGTACACAAAAATATATTAATAGCAGAACATCAACGTTTGAATTCAAGAAGGACCATCTTGGTGAACTGCACAACAACTTGAAGTTTCCAAATTCGACATCAACGAAGCGTGGAAAGGCCAGTGGGAAGTATCGTCAGTGTTCAGCGGTTGCAGTTGCAGGTTTCACACTCCCCAGACGCCAGTGGAGAATCATCAACCGCGTCCGAACACGACAAAGGAACTGTGGATATCTACAGCAAAAACGGTGCTGGACAATATCTCCAGATCGTGACTATAGAACTGCCTTACAAAAAATAAATCACACTGTTGGCGAATGCCCGAAACGAGACTTCGGGGCATCAATAAATGGCATCCACCATGCATCACCTGAAGGGCCCAACTGCGTTAACGGATTTGACCTCGAAATCTAAGAACTTGTGTAATGTGTACATAATTTAGTGTAATACTTTTACATCTGAACCTGTACCTTTATTTGGTTTTGTCATTTCTTACACTGTATACAGTTAGAATTACGTATTTGACCCAAGCTCTGTATCATCATACAATAAAATAAAATAATGCATTAAAGATACCAAATTCTCCGTTTGTATCCCTGCATTCTTCTATTACTGCAATGCTTTCGCTTTGACAGTGCTACCACGGTCGGCTGTTTCTCCATCAGGGGCGTTATTTTCTTTCCAAGGTACAGACGTAAACTTTGACTGCAATACTTATTCAGGACTATTCACTAATGAATTTACTGAATTAAACTATTTGTTCACTTACAACTTCTTTTGTGGCAAGTAATGTCGCCATGCACCTTTCATATGACCGTTATTTCCGCTAAGGACTACTGATTAACATGGTTGTTCCAATCTCTTAGGTTTTTAATGACAACAATACCTTTACGCCCACATAATGCTCCCTAAAATTTTAGTACTTTTGATATATCAAAATATACACTTTCGACTACCAACCGCTTCTGGCGAGTCAAAAAATTCTTTCTACTAAAGATCGGCGTGTTGTTATTCTCGCGCTTACTACTTATAATTCCAGGTGTTTCGCTTCTTTAGTTATTGTTAAGAGCTTTAACCAGGTATGACGTTATCCTAATGGTACAACCCACTCTTACTTTAGACTCACGGGAGATACAACACGCTTCCAACATTCAATCAACAGTGACTTCAACCCTATAGACACATACAAACCTATTTACCTTTCAATAACATTAGGGAGGGTCCCCACATAACTCGGCACCAAACATGAATTTGGGACGTCGTAATGAGTGTTCCAACCTCGTATATTAAGGAAGGTTGGTATATAGCAGGGTTTTCTAATTTTGTAAATATTAGTTATTATAAATCCTATGCATAATCAGTTTTTTCGTTAATGCAGATACCTGGAGATGCACCTTTAACGGTGAAAAACCGGTCGTGACCTAATAAAGATATAAAGGACAGCTCAGGCGGATTATTAACATTCATTGAAAGGAGTTTTGGCATAATTGTCTTCGTTTCCTTATGGAATTTTTTAACTATAAAGCATTTCAACTGTGGATACTGAAAGACGGCTGTCTGCCCTCTTCCCTAGGTTTTTAACTTTGTAATTTATCTAAGTTCACTAGACGGGCATGTTTGCTAAACGTTCGGAGGCATGAGGAATAGCATTTATTTTCATGTTTTTAAATGGTAGCTTCTGTAATACTGTGTTAATCTTGCTGGGCTTTTATTATGCCAATAATTTATTATTCTGTCTATGAATGTGGCAATATAAACGGTTTCTCCGTGACACCACTGTCCCAGTGACAATGTGTACTTGCTTTATTCTGTAGGTGCATGTATGAATATCTTCTAGCATGGCAGTCAGATTGCATGTTTGAGAATTTTCGTCGTCAGCTGCTGGCTGCACGCTTTGCCTCTCTGACTTCGTGTCGAATGGTAGTCATTACCAACCTCTGCTTTTGATGCTACCAAAGAGGTCCCTCCACCCTTTGGTTACAAGTTGGGTTGCCAATGCTGGGTAGCGAGCCTCGGTAACGTGGGAGGTTAAGCTCTCCCCACCACCTCGTTTTTCTTAGGTTTTTACTGATTTACGGTAGGTGACGGGGTCTTGCGGGCCGATTCTGCAATCTGTGGCTACGCTTCGACCTAGTAAGGTGTTCTGATTTTCTATCCTACCTTGAGATGGTAGCGATTCGTTGTCTGCTTTGTTCAAGTTAGACTTCAAACCTTAGGTTAATTTTTTGGAATACGTTTTTCCGATCATGATCTCACAGCCATTCATGAAATGGTTTAGTTTCGGGTGGCTTGTATATTAATGATTGAGTGTAATTCTCGTGATCTATGACATATGTTGGCCACCGTCTCTTTGTCTTCCTGCTGGTAAAGTAAAGTTTGAGTCAGTCTTAAATTCTGGGCCAGGGAACAAGATTCTGTTTCAGGAAGTAGCCACACGGCCAGAGTTACATGTTTAAAGTAAGCTTTTTAACTGGCTCCTTGCAGCTAGAATTAATTTTACAATTAACGGTCGTCTTTTAATGCCCAAACTATAAAATAGTTTGTATTACGAATGTGTTTAAAATTGGATTAAAAAACCCCTAAGACTGCATAAGCACAGTATTCACAGTTATGATTAGAAATCACAAAAGCAATTTCTGAAACGAGGAGAACTTGGAAAATCAGAGGATAGTTAGCTTCTCCAGAGACTAATTATTGTTCCATTTTCTGCTCAAGTTCAAGTGTTTGTATAGCTTATGGGAGTTAACTACAGGTCATCAGTCCCTAATCTTACAAACTAATTATGAACTAGCTTATACTAAAGACGGCACAAACATCCATGCCCGAGGGGGGGATTCGAACCTCTGACCGCAGCAGCCTTGCAGACCGTGACTGGCACGCAGCAGACCACTCGGCCACCGCGGCCGGCCCATTTTCTGCATTATATTATTTAAACCGGTGAATTTCTTGGTCCGATCGCTACCACACCTTACAGAATAGCCCGCTGGGTGATTTCATTTAAATTATATCTAAATTTCTCCAACCGTCGTGGAGTCCATTAGGGACATACATACATACACACATATATTTTTATAGATTGTGCCAAGATGGAAGTGGATTGTGGGGGCATCGATTGATGAAATTACAAGGCATAAGGTTCTGTTGAATCTAAAGAAGTTGGAGCGGTTAGCCGACATATTAGTCTGCTCTTGTATGTATATTGAAGAACATCTTCCATCTGTTCACGTGTGCAAATGGCACGGAAGAGATGCTAATCTGATGATGGTAGTTCCGAAACGCGTCATTTTTGAGAGTACGCTGTACATGAAGTGTGACCAAAAATAAAGAATTTGCGACCTAACCAGCTTCACAGCAGTACTACCTAATCGTTTCATCATGGTCGCCTACCTCCTCAGCGACTTTATGTCCTATTTACGACATATTAACAGGTCAGGAGTCATTAATCAAGAGTTCCGCCGCCGCACAACGCACTAGCTCGGTACTGCGTCTACATGGCACTACGTGATCGCCAGATATACCAACAAGCTGGCAGGCACTTTCGGGGCGTGCGAGGAGAAAACGTTCCACCCGCATACCACGGCACGGTGTGGCAGCGGTTGGAAGCAAGAATCGTCGTAAGTCGGAAATAGAAATTGATAAAAAAATTGACACATTGCCCAAGTGAACGGGCGTCACCCCATATAAGAATTTGATGCAGTGCCGAAGCAATTCTTAGTGCGTTGCTACTATTGACATAAGCTCCTACTCTGTGAAGGCAGTTGATGCAGCTCTCCACAATACCCTATCCTGAGCAAGCCTCTTCAACCCCACTTAAGAACGGCAACCTACATCTGTCTGAATCTGCTTACTGTATCCATCTCTTGGTCTTCCTCTGCGTTTTTACCCCACACACTCCCCTCCAACGCTAAATCCATAATTCCTTCATGTCTAAGAATATCCTACCAATTGATCCTTTCTTTTAGTCAAGGTATGCCAGAAATTAACTTTATTTAAATCAAATGTTCAAATGTTTGTAAAGCTTATGGGAATTAACTGCGGGGCCATCAGTCCTTATTTAAATCAACCGAATAAAAATTATGGTCTATACTTAGTATTTATAGATCACTTGACAGCTGCACTAAGCTGGCAGATATTTAAAGGCTTCATGTTGCCGATTGGTTGTGCCTGAATACTGCCACAAACATTTATAGACATAAAAATCCCGTGTCACGATGTTCACCCATGATGTACTCTAAAACAAGTCAAATAAAGTCAGGGTTGTCTTATTGTTGTTGTTGGTGGTTTTTGAGGGGACTAAACATCTAGGTCATCAGTCCCAAGGTTTTCTTAAAAGCAGCAGCTGTCACATTTGATTTCCTGGAAAATAGAAGCCCCAAAATTTGAAATCAATACAGTTCATCAAATGCTCAAATCTTTGTTAAGATTATGGAACTCAACTACGGGGTCATCAGTCCCTAAACTTACAAACTACTTATCAACTACCTTATACAGTTTATCCAGATTTTGATATACTCTAATGCTGTGCTCATCAGAAGTATATAAATTATGTTAAGAAACATAAAAAATTCAAGCGTGTTGTGCTCATATGGTATAAAATAACATCACCTTTGTTCATAATAAAAAATATATACTGCAGAAATGATAGAAGGGTTTATAAAAATTAAAACAATTAGGCTAGCCGCTATGGGCTGCCGTAGTGATTGCTGTTAGGAGTGGCATCAATCAAGATTAGCGATTTTAGCCTTTTTGTGTTCGTTGTGACTGATCTAAAGGTGTGGTTCGTTTCATAAGCTGCTCCCTGTGTCGGTCAAGGGCTTGGCCACAAATCTACTTGTAATTTGTGAGCGCTGTTGCGCCTTCTATATCGCGTTCCAGCAGGCTGTACTGCTTGGTGTGCAGACGATACGTTAGTAACATGTAGATGTTCACGGCCGGAAATGTCAAAATGTCATGTCTATTAAAATTATGCGGGCTGTTATGCCGTGCGCGCTAGATTTTTTTTTTTTTTTTTTTTTTTTTTTTTTTTTTTTTTTTTCAAAATCTAAAGTTTCGTCCCCCTCTGCGGACGACATCATCGCGGAGGCCTGTAGAATGTAGGTCCAACACACACACTGGCTAATGTGTGTGTTGGAGCTGCAATCCTACAGGTCCCCGTAAAGGTGTAGTCCGCATACGGGGACGAAACATTGGATTTTGAAAACAAATTCAACCGAGCACGGCATAACGGCTCGGATAATTTTACTGGACATGACGTTACGTTAGCACTGCACTACCGCAGCTCATCGAACACTGTGCGAGTAGGGACAGGGTGTGGCTTGTGACGACGTTCCAATGGGCGCGAGTCTGCCTATAGCAAGGGCAGTTGCAAGACTGGCTGTGTAGACTGCTGGCTGGCGGATTCTACACGTCAGTAGAAGTCTGCGCTGTGGAAACTTCCACCGGAGTAGTGGCTGCGGCCATAGTATACTTGTGAACTTCGTAATGGAGAAATGCAATCTTAATTCTATTTCACTCCGTTCACAGACATCTACAACTTCCTCATATTGTAGCAGCACAGAGTGAGGTGGCGCAGTGGTAACACACTGAACTCTTGTTCGGAAGGATGGTGGTACAAATCCACCTCCGACCATCCAGATTTAGGTTTTCCGTGATTTCCCTCAATCACTCCAGGCAAATGCCTGGACTGTTCCTTTCAAAGAGCACGGCCGATTTCATTCCCTACTCCTTACCCAAAAATCTGAGTGTATGCTCCGTCTCTAATGTCCACGCTGTCGACGAGACGTTGAACCCTAAGATTCCTCCTCCTCCATTGTAGCAGTACTTCCCGCTCAGCGCTGATATTACAACTTGTAAATATGCTTTCCATGTATAACTTACAGATTCTGCTTGGGCACCTGGTATGACCTTGTCAATCTTAGGCGCAGTTGTCTTTTTATTATGTTTGTATACCAACTCGACTAAATTGCATGGTCATCAGTCCCTAGACTTAGAAACTAAGAAACATTAAAGACAACACACACGCACCAATGCCTGAAGGAGAACACCAAACTTCACCGGAAATGGCCGCCAAGCTTATTTTTATGTTGTTAAGGGACTTAACTGCGGGGTCATCAGTCCCTAAACTTACAAACTACTTATGAACTGCCTTATACTAAAGATGGCACAAACATCCATGCCAAAGGGGGATTCGAACCCCCGACGGCGGACGGCCGTGCGCTCCGCAATACGGCGCTCCAACACGCACGGCTAATCCGCTGCGGCGGCCGCCCAGTCCGTAGCCATTTTGCACGGATATTTTGTCTTTGAGGTAATATGCATAAGTCTGGGACTGTTAGTGACCGTGATTTTTAACATTGATCAATTTTTTTTTTCAGTAATTTTATTGTTGTGATAGGAGGAAGGAAGGAAGCTCAGGGTTCAACGTTGAAAGCTTGGTCATTAGAAACGGAGCTTACGCACCGTTTTTGGGAAGGATGGAAGAGCAAATCGGCTGTGCCCTTTGAAAGGAACCATTCAGGCATTTGCTTGAGTGATTCAGGGAAATCACGGATAACCTAAATCTGGATGGTCGGAGGTGGATTTGAACCACCGTCCTTCGGAATGCGAGTCCATTGTTATTGTGATATCCCAGTTGTTGTTGTTGTTGTGGTCATCAGTCCGCAAACTGGTTTAATGCATCTCTCCATGCTACTCTATCCTTTGCAAGTGGCTTCATCTGAGAATTAATTCGGCAACGTACATAGTTTTGAATCTGCTTACTGTACTGGTCCCTCGGTCGCCCTCTACGATTTTTACCCCACACACTTCCTTCTAATGTTAAGTTGACAATTCCTTGATGTTTCAGAATGTGTCCAACCAATCTGTCCCTTCTCTTAGTCAGGATATGTCAGAAATTCCTTTTCTCCGCAATTCGGTTAAACATCCCTTCATTAGTTACGTGATCTACCCATCATCTAATTTTCATCATTCGTCTGTAGCACCACATTTCAAAAGCTTCTATCATCTTTTTGTCTGAACTCCTTATCGTCCGCGTTTCACTTCCATACAATGCTACACTCCAGACAAATGCTTTCAGAAAGGACGTCCTAACATTTAAATTAATTTTGGATGTTAACTAGTTTCGCTTCTCTAGAAACGCTTTTCTTCCCATACCCATTCTTCGTTTAATATCTTCTCTACTTCGGCCATAATAAGTTATTTTGCTACCCAAATAACAAAACTCATCCACCACTTTTATTGTCTCATTACCTAATCTAATTCCTTCATCATCATCTGATATTCTGAGATAACATTCCATTGCCCTCGTTTCACTCTTGTTAATGTTGATCTTATATCTTCCTTTCAAGACACTGTCCATTTCATTCACTGCTCTTCCAGAAACGTTGCAGTCTAAGATTTTATTTCTTCTCCCTGAACTTTAATTCTCTCTCCAAATTTTTCCTTCTATTCCTTCACACCTTGCTCAATATACAGATTGAACAAAACAGCGTAAAGACTACAGCCCTGTCTAACTCGCTTCCCAACATCTGCGGCCCTTTCTTCCTCTTCGACTGTAACTGCTGTCTGGTTTTTGTATAGGTTGAATATAACTCTACGCTCCCTATATTTAACCCCTGTTACCTCCAGAACTTTAAAGAGTAATGGACCACATACGCATTTCAACAATGATAATGACGCCTAGTACTTATAATGTTTGTTAAGCTTATGGGACTTACAAACTACTTATTAACTACCTTATACTAAAGACAGCGCAACCATCCATGCCCGATGAGGATTCGAACCCCTGACGCAGAGCGCCTTCGTGCATCGGAACATAGTGCCTCAATGCCATTGGCCACTCCACCGTGGCCGACGCGTAGTTCCACGAGGTCAGGGCAACTGAGGATGACAGCTAGTTCCAATGAAACTAGTAATGAGACAACACAAATTATTTCAGATATTCGATCTTCGCAATCCACATAACATGCCCTGTAAGCTCTGCAAAGGTTTTCGAAAAATCTGTGTTACTGATAACGAAAAGTGCACCATTACAGACAGATGCATCCCAAATTTATTAAATATGCAGAAAATTTACGTACTAAAATAAATAAATTAATTAAAAGTTCTTCCAATCGATTTTGCAGCTGGTGCAGCAACCACTTTGAACGATGATATAAATAAACAGCCTAGGTTGCACATTTTTATACTTTAATTTGCCTAATTCCCGTTGCCTCGCATGCTTAGACTGGATGTCTGCAGCGGCTGTTTGTACTTTTAAATATAAATTTTCATAGATTTAGCTTTAAAAGTGCTTTCCAAAGAAGTATTTTGATAAAACTTGCCACCCCCTACTGCTCCACTGACAGCATACTTCAAAACATTCCGAGACCTATTTTTTTCTAACCATAGTACCAAATCCAAATGTTCGCATTTCCATCATCAAAATGGTTTAATAGCACCCTGAACAGATTTTCCCTTATGTCACCCGCTTATGGTTGAATTTCCAAAAATATCGAAAAACGTGTTTATAAAATTCCAATCAATAATCTAAATCCGAAGTTTTGTATTTCTTGCTTCAAAATTGCCTGAATAGCAACGTATTTTTTAAAGTTGGTCCCCTATTTCAACCTCTTAGGGATGGGAATATCGAAACATCGCTGATGCCTACAGTGTAAGATGAACAACGTCTATAAATTTTAAGTTTTTATCGTCTGTAGATTCACTTTTCAGCGCCGTTTTCTGTCTTTTAGAAAATAATCGAGAAAGCGAAATTTCATTCTTACGCTTTGGCATCTTTCTTGGTAGTTTTACATTTCAACCTGCAGTATTCACTTACTTTTCTTTATTCGTACATTTGTTGCAGATAAACAACTGAAAAAGTGCATCACGTTCCGCTGTGCATAACCTCTTTGTCCTTAGTTCCAATTTTATATAAGCTGCCGACTTTCAACGACGATATCTCCACCCTCTTATAACTATCGACACGAAACTGCTATGGTGTACAATTGGAGACTGTACTAGAACAACACAGAGGGATCGTTCGTCTCCATTGTGTAGTGTTTGCTTAAGAGCAATATATTGACACCCACACGTAGAATTTTATATAAGTCGGTAACTTTCAACTACCATATCTTCCACCTCCTTATTATCAACACTAACAATGTACAATGGGAGACTGATACTTACTACCATATACAAAACACTATTCCTTTGCGATATGTAGTTTTGGCTGCAGACTGAAATGTAGGCATAAACACCTCAATATATATTAAGATGACCCGTTTCGCCTACATCAGGTATCCTCAGATAATATTTAAAAATGTGAACACGGGCAGTTACTGAATTGTGATATAGCCACCGAGCGTACACATACTCGAGAATCGAGGCACTCTTGATGCGTGCCATATCACATTTCACGAACTGCCCCACGCTCGGACAAGTAAATAAATTCTGAGGATGCCTAGTGTGCGCGAAACGCGTATAAAAATCAGCCCCAAGGCTGTTTATTTATATCAACAAATAAAAAAATTACAAATATATTTATGTTTTGGAAGTTCTGCTGGTATGAATGTGCATGCTGCATCCTTCCTGGTCGTACAGTAAAAGTTTTGTGAATATATTTGGAAACATTACATGATTTTATTTAGAAAGGTTTTGGCAGTGGAGAGTAAGATGTCCTGCGCTTCCCTTCGTCCTCCCAGTCGACGTGTTTGACGTCCTAACACCGCTCCCCTCCTTTCCCCTACCCACTAATTCAACACAGACTAAATACGATTCACTGTTTCACTGGTATAATTCCCTCCACCAATGCGGCGTAAGCGCATCGCATTGTTTGCCGAAACCTCCCTCACGCTCCCGCACATTTGTAGCGCCGACAGTGACGGATGAAGAAGCGCCGCAGCACACCGCCCCCGCCCCTCCATAACATTTGGGGAACAGCCCCCTGCGCCCCCTGCACCCCCTGCGTCCGCCCCCGCCCCCTAACCGGCGAAAACCCGGCGGAACAAGCCCGCCCTTTGTCTGCGCGGATCCTGGGATGGCCGTGATTGCAGTAATTAGAATTCTGCTTAGGCCACTCAGCGCGGCGTTCTCCGTCAGCCTCCTTTTTAACTAATTATTCCGACTCTTAAGGGGCGGCGGCGGCAAAGACGCCGCTGCAGTTAACTGCGCGGACGTAAATTAAAGCCGTTGCCGTTGCCGTTGCCGCTGCTGGCTGGCAGGCAGGTACTCGCGCGCTTACTGCCAGCCAATATTTTAGCCCGGAGCCACGTTAATTACTATTTCCAGCAGCTAGGCATTAAATCCCTCAGGCCCGCTACAAGGGCACTAATGCCTCGCAACCTTAGATGCGGTACGTCCTCCCCCTCAACTCTGGAAATCCTCGATTATATTTTCGCTAATGGATAACTTAATTCCCGTTGTCGATTTTCCTCGCTCTGTTGCGCTGTACAAATCGGCTTCGACGTCGAGGTAGCGTAGCAGGCATTCAGACGTCTCTGACAATTAGCTGTTGTGTGCGGCACAAGAAAGTCGGCGGGCGGTATCGGTAGGGTCACTTGAGATTTTATTCTCAACTGAACCTGTAACGTCACAGCTGCGTCCACCTAATTTTCGATGGGCGAAGTTGCCGTTACATTCTATTTTATGCTTAATAATTTATTAATTAAATACAATGAAAGAATCCCTGAGACGGATTTACGTCTCAAATATGTCAAAGACATTATTGATAGAGCTGAAGCATTGAATTAAAATTTGTGGTGCGGCCGGGAATCGAACCCGGACCTCCATGCTTACTAGGCAGACGTCTTAACCGTTTTTTTTTTTTTTTTTTTTTTTTTTTTACTGGCCTTTTATTTTCAACAGAAAAAAAAGAGAAATTTATTTCTCTCAAGTACAGTAATGTACTTAATTTCTTGCTTCTGTTCCCATTTTGATTAAGTATGTTGTTATGATGCACTCTTCTTTACGTCTTGTGCGGCAGAGATGCTCGGATATGGTTTGCGGTGCATCTCAAGCTGCAAATTTTTCTTTTTCCACGACGTGTTTTTGCATCGATATGAAAACCAAAATTAAATAAGTATAAAAATAAATAGCCATCTTCTTGGCGTAAAATTAAATAAAAAGATAATAAAAAAATATACCTAAATGAAACTGTATCGTTTAATTTTTCTCTCCCGTTGGTCTATATTATTGTTCGTTTTAGATAATTTGCGTACTTCTCTTTATATTTTCTGTGACGTTCAAGCTTCTGGTGTTCTATCAGCAGGTACATCCAATAATCTTCTTTATTCTTTGTCTTGTTTGTTAAAATGTAATGAACAGTATGGCCTTTGAGCCAGTTGACTGCTCTTCGTCTAGTATTAGGGAACGGTACGTCATCAGGATTAAGTACTTGTGCCGGTGTTATTGTGTTTGGTGATGTGCGGAGAATAAGTGCCAGTTTCTTCCTGAATAGAAGCCACACATCTTTCGCATCTTCACACACAAAACGATGTTCTTCGGTGTCAATTAGATTGCAGTGGGCACAGTTTGGTTCGGCTGCCAGATGTATTTTGTGCAATTTTGAGTTGGTGGGGATTTTTCTATTGACGGCCAAGTACCACGTCGACCTCACATTGGATGATAAGTGGGTGTCAGATATGTTTGCCCATATATTGTTCCAGTTGTTATGTTTAAACTTTATTTCTATTTGATTACTCTGTTTGCCTTCTATCATAGCGTTGTAGATCTCCTTTACTGTGTACATGCCTTTCTCCGGGGTTCTATGACGTATGTAGCTGTACTCCACTAGGAAGTGTTTGAGGTGGTACAGCTCGTGTGAGATGTGGTGCACGTCTATTGGTGGAGCCCTGCTAACCGGTGTGATTTCGTTCAAAAGATGAGATACTAAGGTCGTTGGTGATCGTTTCCACTGTTTATATGTTTTACTGACATATAGTGCTTGCGCTTTCAGGTATATATCTGTCAGTTTTAAACCGCCTCTGTGTGTCGGTAGCGTCAAGGTGTCATATGCAACCTTAAATATCTGACCTCTACTAACAAAATAACCAAGCGTTGCTTGTATTTTGCGTGCTATGGTTCTGGGCAAGGGCAGCACTTGAGCAACATAGTTGATTTTGGATGTAATATACGTGTTGACTAGCTGCACTTTTTGAATGGCGTTTAAATTGCGTAAGCTGTGTTGTTGTATACCTGCTCGTAATTTTGCAAGTAATGTCCTGTAATTGAGAGCGGCCGTGCGGTGAATACTACGAGTATATTCGATTCCGAGGCATTTTATTCGTTCCACTATTTTTATTGGTGCAGCGGGTCTGATCTCTATACCTCGACCAAGATTCATAACACCAGACTTATTGCGGTTTAATTTAGCTCCTGACGCAAGTTCGTAAGTCGCCACAATGTCAAGTACTTTGTCCATCTCGCTGGCATCAGTCACAAGGACTCCAACATCATCCGCGTAAGCTTGGCATGATATCTTCTGCCCATGGATGTGTAATCCACGAAGTTCTTCTGTCAGGCAGGTCATAAGAGGTTCAAGCGCCAGTGCGAAAAGCGTCATAGACATTGGGCACCCCTGTCGTACCGAACTCTGAACATTTATCGGACTGCTAAGGTGGCCGTTTATACTTATTCGTGATGTGCTATTCGTGAGTATGGTTTTCACAGTATCTATCACTGTCTGTGGAAAGTGCATGGCTTTCATAGTCCAGAAGAGGTACGAATGATTTACTTTATCGAAAGCCTTTTCAAAATCAAGCGACATCAATGCACATCTGATGTTGCAAGCTTCCGATATTGCTATGATGTCTCTGTAGTCGGTTAAGGTCTGATAGATTGTCCTATCTTTCCCCACACTTGTTTGATAAGCTCCTGTCACTGTACGAATAACGGACTTGAACCTCTGCATCATAATACGGGCGAAGATCTTATAATCACTATTGAGAAATGTTATAGGTCGAAGATTCGCTATGGTTTTGCCTCCTGGTGTTTTGGGGACCAAGACCACAGTACCTTCACAGAATTCTTTCGGAAAATCATTGTTTGTGTGCATTATTTCGTTACATACGAGTGTCAGTTTAGGCGTTACTCGTTCTCGAAAGACTTGATACAACTCCGCGGGTAGCCCATCTGGACCAGGTGATTTATTCTTCGGGCTCCTTGAGATAGCATCTTCGACTTCGTCGTCTGTTATCTCTGCTGCAAGCTCGCCTGCTTCTTCTGGAGTTAGTCTTTTTTGCGTCCTAGCAGTAATGGCTTGCTGTGCTGTTTCGTCTGTTGGTGTAATGGCAAGCAATTCTCTAAAATGTTTGTGGATCTCTTCTCGTATTGCAGCTTGGTCTGTCAAGAGTCTCCCGTCTGAAGTTTTAAATTCTGTCAGAATTTTCCTTCTCTGTCTTTTATTTTCTTGGAGAACATGGTACATCGATGTAGTCTCTTCATTTGTTGTGTTTTGTAAGCGCGTTCGTATTTGACAGCCTTCGAGATATTGTCTCTTCAGAATTAACAGTTTCGCCTTTATTATTTGGATCTGCCCGTAATTATTGATGACTGTGGCGTCCTGAAAGTACAAGTCTCGCAGGCACTGAAAGTAAAATTCTGTCGTCTGCTTCCGCCAGGCGGCTTTTTCGCGAGAGTAGTTTTTCAGTGTCCGCCTTATTGCGGGTTTTGCGCATTGTAGCCACCAGTGCAGTGCCGTACTGTAACGGGGGAACTTCCGTTCACATTCTGCCCAAGTTGTATAGAATGCTGCACGACATCCAGGGTCCGATAGGTGTGCTACGTTAAACATCCACTGGCCTCTAGCTCTGTAGGTTCCCTGTCTCTCTAAGTTTACCGTGCATATGTACGCGATATGATCAGAGAACATAGTTGGCCATAGTTCGGACTGTAAAATGTGTTCCTTTAAATTGGACGTTGCATAGATCCTGTCTATACGACTGGCAGAGTGACTGGTGATATATGTGTAACCCGGCTTATCACCGTGTTTCAGTTCCCAAGTATCAAGCAGATTTAAGTCTCCCACGATGGTCTCCAGCTCCAGAGATTTATTAAAATTGGGCGTCTGATCTTTGGGGCTTAGTACGCAATTGAAGTCGCCAGCGAATATTGTTTGTTCACATCGGTCAGTAAAAAGTGGTACTATGTCCTCCTTGAAAAATTCGGCTCTGCGGCGCTTGTTCCCAGTTCCTGAGGGGGCATATACGTTAATCAGCCTAGTATTATTTATTGTGGCAGCTGTGCCTCTACTGTTTGGCAGTTTCTCCACTTTTGTGAGTATGATACCTTCCTTTGCCATAATCGCCGTACCGAGGTCATTGCCATTACCAGGATTAATAATGGCGTTGTAGCCAGCGATGTTGTCCAAACAGATGTCCGTTACTTCTTGCAGCAAAAGGATGTCAACATCGGCGGCGTACAGAAAATCTTGGAGATTCTTCAGTTTGAAAGTGCTGTTAATTTTATTAATATTCAAGGTCGCAATTCTGTACGCCTGCAAGGACGTCATGTTGACTGTACCATTGAAGTAGTTATACTGCCTACCAGACAAGGTGGATATGTCTCCATTTAAAAGAAATCTGCATCGTCACCTGCCATATTAGCGTCTTCTACGGTATTTTGTCGATCGGTGGTCACTTCATGTCGGTGTTCGGGTGTTGTTTGTCCTGGTATCTTAGTCATCTCTGCATCTTGGCTGTGCTCCTCAACATCATCCGCCCAACGGCGAGTGCACTTAATTTCCCCCACGTCCGTCTGTGATATACTTGGAGGGTCCTTCTGACTTGCTGTGCCTTTGTCAGTTGTCTTGGCACTGCTTTCAGGGGTGTGTTTTCCTCGATCTGGTTCAGTGTCCTCAGTTCGTGACTTCTTTGTTGTTGTATTTCGGTTGTCCGGAAGCGCTCCTTGACTTGTGTTCGCCATTTCTTGGCCTATCCGCTTCGCTTTATCACGCAGTAGCGGCGCAAGTTGTTCTGCTCCCTGACGAGCTTTGCGACGCTTCCTCCGGGACTTGGGTGAAGTCATGGGGGATTGCAGGTCGCCATCCTCAGACGTCTCGACAGTGTCATCTTTGCACTGGCCCTCTTCTTCGTGTGACTGATACGTGCCTTCTTCTGCCGTCTTAATTTGGTCATCTTCTGCATGGGCACTCGTTCCTGCTTCTTGAGAGGTAGCTGGACCCATAGCTTCTATGCTACTAGTCTCCATAGGGACGTTTTCAGCTGGACGTTCTGTAAACTCAGTTGCCGCCCTTTCTATGCATGTGTCTGGGGCAACGTCTCCGCGGGCTGCGGCGGCGTACGTCACGGGTAACGTGGTCATGTGACTAGGCTGCTCTCGCTCACCAGTCGGTAGTTGCGTCACACGCCTCTGCATACACTGAGCACGGACGTGGGTAGTCGAGCCACAACCTGAGCAAGTTCTCGGTTGCCCATCGTAAATAATTATCGCTCTGTATCCACATATCGTGAGATAAGAGGGAATATGTTTCAACATGTCAATTTTTATCTAACACCATTTAGAACGGGATATTTGTGCAAAGTAGACCACTTCTCTGCAACATTGCTGATAATCGTGCCATATTCCCGCAGTTTCGCATTAATCTCCTCTTCAGTTACTTCAAAGGGGAGCTCAAAAATACGGACCGTCCGTGTCCCCATACCTGCACGCGAAACCGTGACATCCCCTATATGTCCATCTGAGTGTTTAAATCTGGCTACCCCACCGCAAGATCTCACAATTTCATCGCACTTTTCAGCAGTTGATAACTTCAAGTAAACTGTCGGGCTAACGATCGACAAGTTAATTCCAATCAATTCGTCCACCTTGATCTTAAAGTTATTTTCTATAAATGCCTCAACTTCGAAAGATTTTGGTCTAGCATATTTCGGGTCAAAAACTATCTTCAAAGTTTCTTGTCTCAATTTCTCTACTGTCGTTGTCTGTTCCATTATGTCATTCTACAAATGTTTCTTCCTATACAACAAGAAACGCTGGAAGCGTACACTCACCACACCGCGCTCGGCTGCCCGCAGCGACGACGTAAACACCACACGGCCGCTCCGACATCCGCAGCTCACGGCCGCCGCCGGCGGAATACGTTAGACTACCACACCACTAACGATTAAGGCGCCTCGGAATAATCTATGTACGATTTCCCTCCGGGTTCGATTCACGGCCGCACCACAAATTTTAATTCAATGCTGCAGCTCTATCAATAATGTCTTTGACATATTTGAGACGTAAATCCGTCTCAGGGATTCTTTCATTGTATTTAATTGATATTTATATCACCATAACAGGATTGTTCCACCATGTCCATTGCTGAGGTGCTATTCCGCTGCATGGAGAGCCTTGGCAGTAGTGGCAATTATCTTTGGAACAAAGAAGCTGAATTAAAGTTTGTGTTGTGGAGGGAAATCGTACATAGACTATTCCGAGGCGCCTTAATCGTTAGTGGTGTGGTAGTCTAACGGTTAAGACGTCTGCCTAGTAAGCATGGAGATCCGGGTTCGATTACCGGCCGCACCACAAATTTTAATTCAATGCTTCAGCTCTATCAATAATGTCATTTATTAACTGTTCCAATGATTTGACGGTATGGGATGCGGACAATTACTAGGTTGATCCATAACAGTAAAATTTGTTAACTTCCTTTATTATGGAACGACAAATGTTAAAAACTCTTCCCTTTAAACACAATGATTTAATAACCGCGTGCCACTACGATGAATGTCTACAAGTCCACACTGAAACATTTCAATAAATAACTGAAACCCGTATGCCATACGACGGAATGGCAAAAACTTTAGCCACCACTAAACGCAGGTTACGAACTCACTGCCGACATGCTACCGCCTCGCTCTGCGGTCGGCGGGAGACTACAGCACCCCGGCCAACAAACAAAGAACATTCCAACCTAAGCATTGTTGCCAGCAGCTCTCGCTGCACACCAACGATAACTATCGTTCGACCAAAACTTACTAACCTAAAACCCTGTATCCTCACAAACCTACCGATTAATGTATTTATTGCATACTAGCTTAAACCCGCGGCTCCGCTCGCGTGTTGGTTGATTATGGTAGATAAGCTATATTTCAGTAGTGTGCTATTTATTTAATCTTATATTTCCTTATTCGTATGCTTATCCTTACAGAGAAAGAGCTGAAGACATTGTAGCACGCATAGACGAAAAATATGGTCTGTGGCATCACGTTTCGCTGTCTGTAACCTCGTTGCTATAGCGTCGCATACGTCATCGCTGGCCTTCAGTCGGAATTTTTTTTATAATTAGACGACTTTCAGCCACCATATCTTCCACCCCTTATAGCTATTGGCATGGAACTGCTATGGTGTACAACGGGACACTTCAGACAACAATTACACATAGTCCATTCGTTTGCATTCTGTAGATTTCGCTGCAGAGCGAAATATTTACACACACACACGTAGAATTTTATATACACCGACAACTTTCCATCTCAACATAGTCCACCCTTTTATCATTATCAACCCACAAGCAACAATGCAACCAATAAAACCATTTTCAAAGAGTAATTATTGTTCCCCATACCGCGTTATATTCTTCAAAATACTAAATATCTATCAGATCGCTATAAAACCGCGTCTAAAATCTCCTTCAGGTATAAATTAGTAACTGTAACAATATTTAAGTCTCTGCGTCTTGTCGTTCGGACGTGATAAGCGCACACCGAACAGACATTCACATATCCGGCCGCTATAAAACCGTGCCTAAAACCTTCCCCGTGTAGACATTAGTAACTGTAAATTTTTTTAGCTCTTTATGTCTTGTGGTTCAGACGTGATAAACGTACATCGAACAGACATTCACATTTATAGATATAGATTTGAGAACCTGTTGTTTATTATTATATACCAGGTCAAACAGTTTACCGTTTTACACGATACATCGTACATTGATCCGTTATATTTTACAATTTTTCAGAAATTTACAAGAAAATAGTAATAATATTATAATAATTATTATGACAATAAACCTGATAATAGTCCTTTAAGAGCAATGCTACCATGATGACTACAATACAAATAAAAACTCGAAAGATACTGTACGATTGGTTAAAAACCACAAGTTTGATGTCATCGTCTTTACTATTCTTTGGCATATCGCATTTTTTTTATTAATCCACCTTTTGATGATCTATTCATATACAAATTATAAGTCATACACAAGATATTTTGTGATATTCATACAATCAAGAATTTACAAGAAGTAGATGTGCAGGGTAAGGCACTCAAAACTGGTATTCGGAATATTTGCGAAAATACAAATAGGATTAAAAACAGTTTTAATAAAACTGTGCACCTCCAATAGGAACATCAATTAACCTAACCTCTCTGCGCCAACCCCCGGGTACGGGCGGGGAGGGGGGTGATAACACTGAAATCATAAATAGCAACCCGTAATTTTATTACAAAATTGAAATCTCCGTGAAATACAGTTCGTTTCAGGTCAGATGGTAGCGTCATCGGGAAAAAAAAAAAAAAAAAAAAAAAAAAGTTGAATACTCTTGATCAACATTAATATCTCAAACGAAAGCATCAGATTTCGAAAATCGAACTACAGTTTTTTTTTTTTTTTTTTTCATTAATGTTGTCATGTGATACCTTCCACTTAGCGTTGATTCTCCTACTAGCATGTACATTCATTATGCAGCAGTACAAAAATGTAAGTGTTAATTTTATCCCATTATATGAACTTATCTTTATTACAATCTATTTGGTTCGAAACTGCTTCAAATTTCTGTAACCGACTTTTGTGCGTTCTATAGCCTTTACTGTATAGCAGTGCACTTGTTTATCTGTATAGAGACCAGAAGAAGGGCACTCAAGCACCCGAAACCGGTCGTTAAAGCTAAAAATAAATAACCACAAGCAACTGGTTGCTTCATTTCATTAATTTATAACCTGAGCAATTATAGATAAACTCAACATAGGCATAGAATTACAATACACCTAGGCCGTCGATCATATCTATGTTAACCTAGACAATAACTTACATGTACCATAAAGACAACAATTCGAAATTCCTAAATAATTGAATCATACTGTTTTTTATATTCTACATTTTGATGTTGTATATAACCTTTTGTATACATGGCTGCATGATTCAAACTGGTCTGATGATGATTCGTAATCGTTTTGTTTCGAAGCATCTCATACTACATCCTTAGATTCGTATGGATTTACCAGACTTTTCGATTCTACATATCATGAAGAAAAGTATAATGCATAAGTCTGAGGAAGTGTTAAAATTCTTCAACTTTTGATTCATACATTTGTTACTGGAAATAATAGCAATATCAAACCGAAAACCGGATATCTTAAGCGGTTTGTTATAATTGTAAACTGGAGAATAAAAATTGATATTACAACCGAAAACTGGTTGTTTCAGACGTAACCGGCATCCCTAGTGTGTTCTCGACGCAGCACCTGCGACGCCTCAATCATCACATTGTGCCAGTAATAGTTCACGGGGAGTTAATTGTGGCACTGATGTTGTGTGTGTTGGTGATCATTGTGATTAAGCAGAGTGACAGGTTTGTTATCAGACAAGCAAGTGATATGTGAGATGATATCAAGGGATCGTGAACACGGAAATTGAGTAGCTTTGGTCGATGGGGACCGAAGGAGGGTCATCTAACAGACGAGGATGAATTATTGGTCATTTCCCTTCCAGGATCTATGGCAATTAGGAGCGCTGTAGCAAGCGTGATAGCATTTCAGTCAGCGCAATTTCTTCAGCAGTGAGGGATTCAGTCAAATATTGCTGTTTTATACGCACGTCCTTACCAGTCTGCAATTTGAAATACATCTATGCTGCTGCTATCTACCGCAGAACAACGGAACCACCTGTGCTACTGTAGCAGTTGTAGAGTCATTCAAAGAAAGTCTAAATGTTCAATTGTTTGTTAAGCTTAAGGGACTTAACTGCGGGGTTATCAGTCCCTATACTTACAAACTACTTAAGAACTAGCTAATGCTAAAGACGGCACAGATATCTATTCCCGAGGGGGATTTCGAATCCCCGACCGTAGTGGCCGTACAGAATGTGACTGCCGCCTCAAAGCGCACGGACACAGCGGCCGGCAAAGAAAGTCTACTTCAGATAGTACGTAGGTATCAGGGCCATGCAATATTAATCTGCGGTGACTTCAACCTTAAACGTATACATTGCGACCTCTCTCGTTTCATTTTAGGTGGTACTGACAAGCAGTCACATTCTCCGAAAACTGTCCGGAGCAGTTAAACCCGGCAACCCACAAGCAATGGAAACATTTTAGGCCTTACAGCTACATACAGGGCTGACCTTATTAATGATATCTGTATAGAGAAAAGAAGTTAATGATATCGTCAGTCAATAGCGGGTCAAAGCCCACTATCCAGTCCGGGGCAGTAATGGAAGAAAGCAAACGAAAAGGTAAAGTTATAAATTTAATCTTTAAGAAATCTTTCACACATTGAGGGCCGCCCAAATGAATCATCATTTGATCAACGCACTAACTCGCAAATGGACGACATAGTAATGTAGAGAAGCAGCTGAGAGAGCTAAATACGAAAAAGTCTGCTGGTCCGGATGGAATATCAATTCGGTTTTGCAAAGACTATTCTGCTGCATTGGATCCATACTTACTTGCATTTATCGCGAATCTTCCATTCAGCGCGAAGTCCCTAGTGATTGGAAAAATTCGCACGTGACTTCCGTTTATAAGAAATATAAAAGAATAGACCAGCATAATTACAGACCAATTTCGTTGACGTCGGTTTCCTGTACAATTTTGGAGAATATTCTCAGTTCGAATATAGTAAATTTCCTTGAGAAGGAAAATCTTCTTTCTATGAATCGGTACGGGTTTAGGAAACATCATGTAAAACTCAGCTTGCTCTTTTCTCACATATCTTCCGAGCCAGAGATGAAGGGCAACAGGTAGATAGTGTTTTTCTTGATTTCAAAGAGGCATTTGACGCTGTGCCACAATGCAGACTGCTAATGAAGATACGAGTATATGGAATAGGTTCACAGTTTTGTGACTGGCTGGAAGACTTCCTAAGTAATAAAACGTAGTTCGCTGTTCTCGGCGGAGAGTGTTCATCAGAGACGAGTGTATCGTCAGGCGTGCCCCATGGGACTGTGATAGGACCGCTATTAGTTCTATCTATATAAATGATCTGATGGACAGAGTAACTTGTAATTTGCGGCTGTTTGCTGATGATGCTGTGGTGTATGGGAGGGTGTCGTCTTTAACTGACTTGGATCAAATTTCTTGGTGGTGTGACGAATGGCAACTAGCGTTACATGTAGAAAAATGTAAGGTGATGCGCATGAGTAGGAAAAACAATCCCATAATGTTCCAATACAGCATTAGTAGTGAGCTTCATAATGTAGTCACGTCGTCGAAATATGTAGGCGTAACACTGCAGAGCAATATGAAATGAAACGAACATGTAAGGACAGTTGTAAGGCGGACAGCAGACTTCGGTTAACTGAGAGAGTTTTGGGAAGATGTACTTCATCTGTAAAGGAGAACGCGTATAAAACGCTTGTACGACCACGTCTTGAGTGTTGATGAAATGTTTAGGACCCGGAGTTAATAGGTGTAAAGGGAGACATAGAAGCAGTTCAGAGGCGAGCAACTAGGTTTGTTACTGGTAGGGTTCGAAAAGAGGCACAAAGACATTCTGTTTTCCCTCGTTCTATTTGGGAGTGGAATAGGAAAGGAAATGGATATTTGTGGTACAGTGTACCCTCCGCCACGAACCTTACGTGGATTGCGGAGTAAGTATGTAGACGTAGACGTAGGAAGGTCCAAGCATTAGCACTACTCTAACGGTATTTGTCGCAGAAAACTCAAGTCATCACAAAAAGAGAGAAGGCGGCATTAATTTCGGAACGATCCTTCTATAAACAATGGTCAGTATTTAATGAATACTATAATGTAACTGGTCAGACCAGTAAGTAGCGTATTTCACGATGCAGTCTAAATTGTAAAATGCGATACCAAAATGGTGACACATATAGCAGCATACGACACATAATGAATTACATGACACGTTAATACTTTCTGGCATATAGACAGATACTTGAACGATTATTGCACAAAAATATTGTTACTGAAGACACACTAATGTTGAATGTTTCACCTTATATAAAGAACTGTAATTTTATGTATGACCATTTTGGCCTACATTGAAAAGTAATAGTGAAATAGTTATTGATTGTGGAATACTGAAATAAATATTTGTCTCATAAATATCAACGTAAAAAATGTATTCCTGTAGCTATCATCTTTGACGAATGGCAGTAGATTTTCCTTACTCTAAGTTCATGTGTACATAGTGAAGTGAAAGTTTGTAAAGTTTCAGAATGGCTGTTTTTTTTCCTTGTTAAAAAATTGTTGTGAATTGTTAAACGTGTTTCATTCGAAGCGAAAATAATAATGGATATTTAAAGAAACCGCCTGCATTCATGTTCAGATTTCACAAAGCACGTGTACTATCGCGGACATTGATGCCCCTACCAAAGCGTAAATCATACCGTTCTACACGAGGACGCGATACGAGTCGAAAGATATGTACTACGAACATTATTTTATAAAGTGTACTTGTACCTATCTCGATACATAGAAGTACATGTTGTGAAATATAACGCTGAATAATATTTCAGAATTATTTATTATTATTAAAGAACTTATATTGAAGGGAATTCCCAACGCTACAAACGATGGGGCAAGGTTCGAGTACCTACCTTCGGACGTGTAGTAATTGCAGAATGCTGTGCTGATGTCAATAACGTCTAGAAATTAGAGTATCTTGCCATAATTTGTATCGAGGGTAAAGTCCGTAATTTACTGCAGTGAGTTATAATCAAATTTGACTGATTCTTACCAAAACGTCGTTTTAGGGCACACCTTGAAAAATATTGAAACTATCTCAGAGAAAATTCGTGTAGGGCATGTCTAATAATTTAATGAGGGCATATTTTTAATTCGATTAATTTCTTTTTTACTTGGTGCCTCTCTTTCTTCTGAAAGAGATTTGCTCTGTAACTTTTAAATAAATTTAATTGTCATATTTGTGTTTCTGCTCCTTACAAATACCTAAAGTATATCCATTATGCGCTGCTTGATTATCTTGAAATTGTAGGTGAATGTGACAACTACTACTAAGTTTGAGTATAACGAGTTAAATCAGTTCTTACGAAGGAATCAGTTGTTTTAGCGTGATGATAGAGCTGACGCGAATTATTGGTTATGATTTTATTTGTAAGAATTAAACGTACCTACGCTTTTAATGGAAATATTTTAAATGTGCTCGTTATTAGACCTCTCAAATACTGTTTGTTAATCTCTATTTAATTTTTGTTTTGTGTTGGGAAATTTACACAAAATCTACCGCATTCAATGTAGTGTGAGGATATTATATAACCTATGACACGTGGCGTGATGCATGGAATAACACATATTGGTAAAATATCAAAGTAGTGGAAAGAGTATTTAATGAGGATGCCAGATTATCTCTGCCACACAAATACGAAAATACGCTCCCTAAATCATTTATACAGCCTTTAGCAGCTTTGCTGAAGCCGGGATTAGCTTTTTATTCGTTTTACACATTATGAAACTTGAATAAACCTGGTTCATTTACTGAGCGAAATAAAAAGTTATGTATCACATAATAAAACGATTGTAAATTGGGCAAACCTTTATAATACAGAAACAAACTGATAGCCTATGATAAAAGTATTAATTATAAACATATCAATTATTTATATACAGGCTATTTCTTCAGATAACTAAATCTATAGAAAATAGCGTATCACAAGAAGACGTTGTCTAGGTGAATAGTTGAATGTGGTAAAGCGAAATCTCTTTGTGCTACAACTGCCTTCATTCCAAACGCCTCTTTCTGTGTGTGGTGTGAACTTTTACTTTCAAAAAATATCATTTTTCGCATATAATGATTCTACTCAGAAAGTTATAAAATACTCAAAAAATTCTCAAACCATTGTTTTCAATTAGTGGTATCGTGGTCAATTCTGCATAATTATATGTGCCTGTTTTTGCAGTCAGGAACTGCAGTTTCAACCTGAATTTTATTTACGATCAAACTGTTAACTATTGTTCACTAACAGCTAAGTTGCAGTTTCCTCTCTTCCTCTCTCTGCGGGCTGTTAATCGGTGGTAACGGTCACCTATTTCAGATTTTACCCGTGGACGATGATGGCTTTGCCTTGATTATGATCGAAATTTACTTTAATGTTGCAAAACACATTGTTGTATTAAACCTCGCTGTTCGGCGAATGTAGATGTAACTGAAGGGCGTTATTGTTGTGTGGCAGTATTGGTAATACAAATTTATTACCAGTTAACCAAATGTGAGCTATACGCGTTGGAGAAGTAGAGTTAATGCAGATTATAAACTGAAATTCCAAAAAATGTTCAAATGTTTGTAAAGCTTATGGGACTTAACTACGGGGTTATCAGTCCCTAAACTTACAAACTACTTATGAGCTAACTAAGACTAAGGACTGCACAAATATCCATGCCCGAGGGGGGATTCGAACCCCCGACCACAGTGGCTCTGCAGACCGTGACTGGAGCGCCTCAGTCCCCTCGGCCACCGCGGCCGGCCTGTAATTCCAGACAAGCTGTGTGAATACTTCGAAGTACCATAATCTATACGCTGATGACTTACAATTATATCTCAGTGAAAGTCCTAAAAGCCTAAGCACTGCCATCCAGCATGTAAACGCAGACTTACTTTCACTATCAAGATGGGCACATAGCATGGGCTTGAAACTGAATCCATCAAAAACACAAGCAATCTTAGTGGCCCATAAAAGACTCATCACTCCACAGTTCAGAGAAACTCTTCCACGTAATACTTAACAACACACAAATACGCTTTTCTTATTCAGCAAAGAACTTAGGAGTAATATTTGATCAGCACTTAGACTGGACAGAGCACACAACGACAGTCTGTAAGAAGGTATATGCATCACTTCATTCACTGCAGAAATACAATAAAGCATTTCCTTTACAGCTGAAAAAGAAGCCCGTTGAGACACTAATACTCTCCAATCTAGATTATGGTGATGCTATTCTGAAAGGATCATCACACGAAAATTCACGTAGGCTGGTGCTGGCGATGAATTCTTGTATCCGATACATTTTTAACTTATGTTTCTACGAGCATATCAGTCCCGCATACCAGCAGTTGTCTTGGCTACGTACAGATAAGCGTCGAAGCTATCATACACTATGTTTGCTGCATTGCTTTCTCAATCATTGCAAACCTTCATACGTATCCTCGACGATTATATTACTATCTCAACAGCACAGCAGAAACACACGCTCTCACCAAAATAAAACTCTCTCTCTACCTTCACATAACACTGCAATCTTCTCTAAATCATTTTCTTTATCGGGAACACGTCCGTGGGACAATCTTGCTCAAAAGTTAAGAGAGATAAAATCAATTCAAAACTTTAAAAGACAGCTAAGGGTTCACCTTCTGTCAAAATAGCCATCTTTTTCTCCACTTACCAGTCTGTAGCCCACTGTTGTCAATTCCTCCTCCCCCCATAAATGTTTCCCTTTCCTTTCGCCAGCAGAGATCTCCATTCATATATGTCTCCACTTCCTCACATCCATTAGCACTGTCATTTTTCAATCTTCTCCTCTTCCACTAATCATTTTCCCCCTTCTGTTTATATTAATTCAAATGTGTTAAACATCTATCTCCATGTAAATATCTCTTGTTATTATTAGTATTACTTTGATTTCTGTGTTATTATTATCATTAGTATTATCATATATTGTTATTATTTAATATTATTAATGCAGTGTTTTTGTAATTAAATCCTTTGTTTATGTTGTTCCTGATCAGATGTAAGAGAGGGCCCTATGGTCCTAATCTGGTCAGGTTAAATAACCAAATAAATAAAAAAATAAATAAAATAATTGTCTGTGATATGCCAATGACATTTGTGATATCCATAAGTTACCTCATAAGAATTTCGAGATATTTGGAGTTCTCCTCCCGCGTCCTTGTCACATTTGTTTGAATCCTCCCCTTGTCTGACATGACAAACTTTTTTTATTAAATTTTGCACATATATTAAAACAGAATTTCCATTACGTTCGCATCGCAGGCAAACTGAACGTATCGAATAATTTTATTTATTTATTTAATTGCGTTTGATCTAGGGTGGGCTTTATGCGGCTTGTAAATGTAGTCCTACCAGTTTTTAATGTGTAGTGCATCGGGAAACCAGGAAAAGAAATAAATTTTGGGGGAATTCAAAGATTACTTATTGCATAAATCGACGCTTAGCTGTGTTTGTATCGTTGGGCAAAAATATTATATAACCACAGAAAATTCCTAAAATTCTGGCAAGCTGAGCTGAAAGATATCAAGTATTACCGTGGTTCGGAATCCATCTTGAATTGTAGGTCCACCTACATCCGGCTGGGTTAGTCCGGTTGGAAAAAGGCAACGGCAAACCACCTCCAAACAGGACCCTGCTTAGTAAAGCATCGTAGAATTCAAATCAATCTTCGGATTATTGACTGATTTTTTTCATTCTGCTGAAATTTATCTACAAACGCTATTTTACTGAAATTTTTTTTATCCGTTGTCAAGATAATCAAGAAAACCATGATTTATGATTAACAAAAGTGGCGATTGCGCTAAGAGACGTCATTACCATCTAGTTTTAAGAATTCTAATAGGCGAAATAATTTATTTTTTCACATTTTAGTTTTGATAATTTCGTTCGACGAATGCTTATTTTCGTTATGTGTTACAGTAATTGTCTAGTAGCAAGTGTTTCAGTATTGCAACATATTTTGAAGATATCTGATGTAGTATTCTTCACTCATGGCGGATTTTAAGTACTTCATAGCAGCGTATGAAATTCCAATGACATACGGAAATATTATTTAAATTCGAGGGCACAGAAATATCTCACTGCGTTGTCGAGAAACTGGTTTTGCATTCGGGGGACGAAACCACAAACTTTGTTCTCTTCTGCCGAAACAGACTCGTCGACCGTTAGCAAATTACTTACCATAGCATTTGAAGAAAACTATTCTGTGATAAAAATCATTTTAATATGATGCAGTCTAATATATTCTGCCAAGAAATAACAATTTGTTTCTTTCACTCGTCACATGCTGAATAAAAAAAAAGTGCCTATGAATATAAAGCCGACCGTAGTGGCCGAGGGCACTGAGGCTCAAGTCACGGTCTGCATGGCCACTACGGTCGGGGGTTCGAATCCCCCCTCGGACATGGATATTTGTGTCGTCCTTAGTCTTAGCTAGTTCATAAGTAGTTTGTAAGCTTAGGGATTGATGACCCCGTAGTTAAGTCCCATAAGTTCTACAAACATTTGAACATTTGATGAATATAAAGCAAGTGGCAAATATTTACTAATCTGTTGAATTTTTTCCGTAGAAAAAGAAAGACGGCAAGCAGCTCTGAAATGCTCCTGTCGTAGCACAAAAAAGGGAAACATATTCGTCTTTTAAAGACTGTGACAGAAATGTCGGGAACCAGCTGTGCCAGTCCTCATTTCGCCTTCCACTCGAAACCTTTTGGCAAGCGAACAAATACGCGCCTTTTGTGCCGAAAGAGAATAGCAGGAAGAGACAGTGGAAGAGGACGTAGTGCCAGTAGGAGGGAAAGAGAGAGAGAGGTCATTGTGTATGAGTAAGTGTGTGTGTGTGGGGGGGGGGGGGGTGAGAGAGAAAGAGAGAGAGAGAAAGAGAGAGTAACAGTGAGTGAGTGAGAGCCAGTTAGTGTAAATAAAGATAAAGTGATGGAGATGACAATACTGAGCGCAAAAAAGAGACTGTGGAATGAAGAAATATAATTGAACACTACAATTGGACCCTATATACCAGTGTTTTTCAACTCAAGAGAAACAATGGGATGAAGAAGAGATATAATTGGACACTACAAGTGGATCTTCTAGACCAGTGTTTCTCAACCTGTGGGTCACGCCCGCCAGCCGAATCGGACAGTCTTGTTGGGAGGGGGGGGAGGTGAGAATGTGCCGTCACAACATCAGTTAGTTGCACCTTTAAACAACTGACCCACTGCAAGTTGAACGCTACAAGTTCCGCAATGCGAAAACATAAACCTGAGGAAATTTATTTGATGTAAAAATTACTTAATTCTTTGTTTGTAATAATAAATAGACCGTATTGCAGACTAATAAACGAAAAGACTGGAAACCACTTTCAGAATCCAATCGGCAACTTAAAATGAAGTATGTGAATTTGGGAAATCTGAAAAAATCCATTTTGTGACTTGCTGACAGTACTGTAGGACCTTGCTTAACGAGCATAACTGCATTTGAATCTTACCTGTAATACAAAACATATACATATATTATTTCTGTCGTAGTTCATGGGAAATAAAATAATATGTTCCAAATGTTCAAATGTTTGTATAGCTTATGGGACTTAACTACTTATGAACTAGCTAATCCTTAGGAGGGCACAAATATTAATGTCCGAGGGGGGATTCGAACCCCCGACCGTATAATATGTTCCATGCCGAAAAACACACAAAAAATGTCATCGTATAATGTGTAATGGTGCACATTTAATTTTACAAGAAAGTTGTCACGAGAGAAAAAAAATTAAAATGTTTCCTTTTGAAATCTCAGCGACATATTACGGTTGGGTTGGGGGGGGGGGAGGTTTCGCCAAGAAATGTTGTTTGACAAGGAGATCGCGTATTCAAGAAGAATGAAAAACAATGATCCAGACCAACCAACTGTAGAAAAAAAAATAACGTGTCCACCTCCATCCGCACTCCATACGCAGGTGTCAAAGTATTTCAGCAGTGGCGTAACTAAGGGGGGGGGATGAAGGGGATAGAACCCCCCCCCCCCCCCCAGAACGCCCCTCCCCAAAAAAAATTGTATAACAGCAATCTGGTAAAGGTAAAGATTGAAAACTTGGGGTGTTTTACCTAATCTTTCATTGGATTGGAGTGAATTAGTTTCTTCAATGGGAGTGGTAGATAGTAGTTTGTCTGGAAACTAACTAGAATTTTGCTCGTAAAGCAGATCTATCCCCCCCCCCCAAAGCCAAGTCCTAGTTACGCCACTGTATTTCAGTGTAGGGTTTACAAGCCTTGCCAGTCCATCAGCATGCACATGGTGTACGCTACGACAATCGTGACTGAAGAGACCGACAGCAGAGTGTTAGGAGTAAAGAGACAGCGAAAGAACGATATTGTGTGTGGATACTTGATTACTCTAGGATGGCTTCGCTGTGTGGCTGAGAAAGGACTGTTTTCCCTCTATTGAGGCTCTAATACTGGTACCATAAAGGACTGTATCTACCCTACCTTATATCATAATACGGATGGCGACACCTAACACCGTTCGGCATTAATATGTAGGAATATCTTTGTCGTGTACATTATTATCTTTAGTTATTGTTGCAGTGCATCCACTCTAGTATTACAAGTGGATGCAGTCCGGGATTTCAATGTAGGCGACGTCATACTTGTCAAGGACGTCTACTTTTCATGTAGAAACGTGCATATCGATTGTATAGTAATATCTTTGGATATTTTGTTCGTATATTGTTTTTAGGCAAATAAGTGAAATTATAACCTCAATAGATTACTAATATAGTCCTTCCTCAGGCACACTGCTGTAGGCCATCCTAGAAAATGGTGTCATGGGTAAGGACACCTCCTATATTTTATGGTGACTTAAGAAGCAAAATTGTTTGGCTCTTTGGAGGGATTGTTGGTGTGTTTGAGGAGGCCGTAGGAATGCCTTGATGTATATTACTAAAAGTGAACCCGTGCCTTTAACTAATTGTAACGAATCGTCATTGTCATTTAATGTTCGTTTGTACAGGTGGGCGTCACGAACGAAGGACCTCGACTATACCGATCCATTTTTAGTCAGCAATTGGTCGAAAATCCGCTTTTTTCAGAAGTACTTTGAATCATTTTAGAAGAATACCTGTGTGTCGCGTAGTTTTGTGATTTGATTATGGCTGGGCGGGGAAGGTTGTACGGTGGTATAAGGATTTAGCGTGCTCTTTGGTCAAAGTCCGCGAATATATTTGCATGTCAATTTATTTATTTATTTATTTACTTTTTTATTAGGAATGTGTCCACTTTACTGTCAGTTAAAACATGAGCATGTGTTTTCTTTGTGCTGCGGCCGTAGCATGACATAGCGAGGGCTCGTGCTCAGTCGGTGGTAAACGCTTGCCTCTCCTGACAGTGGGTGAGTCTGCACTTTCTGCGACACCGCAGTGCCGCAGTGGAGTAGCCGAGCGCTCTAAAGCGCCTCGCTGCGGAGCGCGTGGTTGCTCGCCGTGGAGGTTCGAGTCCTCCCTGGGGCATGGGTGTGTGTGTTGTCCTTAGGTTAGTTTACCTAGGCTTAAGTAGTTTGTAGGCTACGGCTGATGACCACGCAGTTTGGTCCGATAGATTTACAAACATTTGAACATTTCGACACCGTAGTCCTCGCCACAGAGCAAGTGAAGACACGCCTCACGAATGCCTGCGCGAGTGTGGTGACACCACATTTACTTGCTCCTATTAAAATCAGATGTACGCTAAACGTATTTCGAAACATGTATCAGAATTTCGAAAGTTTTTCGCTGCCGGATCCACGGATTGTATCGCACCAGTGTTTCCTGCATTCACCAAGCTTGTGTAAGAGCGAAGAGTGTGCTGTCTGGAGAGTTACTTCACATCTTTTAAATTTACGAAGAGAAGAACAGTGACTAAATCGTGTTTCAGTATCAAACATTTTATCGCTAAAGTAGCTATTTCGTCTGATTGTGTAGTTTACAACGACGTACAACACCCATTTCGAGCGCAAAACGCGCTAGTTTCACAGCGGAGAGCGTCGAAAGTTGCAACGACTGAACAGGCCATAAGCCGCTGCGCGGAGGTAAGCCCCACCCAGCTTCGCATCGGTGGGCGGAGACGACATGGAAAACACGCTTGCGGACGTGACGTCATATCCAACAGCCACTTTTCCCGCCGAAAAAGGGCATTGTCTTTATTTTTAGATACTACGCTGACACTATTAGAGTTACAGACTAGCACGGAGACAGAAAAGAAAAAAGGAGAACAGCGAAATTCAGATGATGTGTTGACATCATTTATATTTATTCTATATCAAAAGCTATTCTGAAAACTGTGAAACTGTGACTGTGCCTCAGGAGCATATTGCTTTTGGTGTAGTTTCAGCTCACAAAATATGATACAGAGCCTTATATGGTACTTAGGTTCACGAATCCGTAGAGGACGTCTCTTTTGATACTTGGTTCTTATCCGTGACACCTCAAGTTCCGTATTGCTAACCAGTAGCCAAGGTAACGCAAACACATGCTTGGAACAGCAGCACAACGGCTCAAGTGAACTCTGCTCAACATAGACAGCAGTCATCCACTGCGGGCGATAGAGACACACTGACCATAATTCATATCTGTCGTTAATGTGTAATCAGACAGGTACACAAAGATTTGACGCGACTATTTTCAGAGCTTCTCTTTTATTAACCACCTGCGTTCTGGCTGACAGCACTTCTGAATTAAAACAATAAATGTTTTACGCTCGGCAAAAAATGATAGGTATATGTGACACAAAAAAATTCTGATGACGAGAGGTTACAACTAATAAATTATCTACAACCCATAATCGAATACATTATGGATATTTGAAATTACCAACTGAAATGAATGCTACAACAATTTTGTTGTTTGAAGTCTTCACAATGGCCGCGGTGGACTGTCCGAGTGCTGTAAAGCACCTTGCTTCGGAGAGCTCAGTTGCTCGCCATCATATGTTCGAGTTCTCCCTCCGGCATGGGTGTGTGCATACCTGCCGACTTTTACGGTTTATCTGTAAAATT
Source organism: Locusta migratoria (assembly GCA_026315105.1). Taxonomy (NCBI): domain Eukaryota; kingdom Metazoa; phylum Arthropoda; class Insecta; order Orthoptera; family Acrididae; genus Locusta; species Locusta migratoria. The sequence goes on from CM048748.1 coordinate 389,474,377, forward strand.
TACGGAGATTGCCACATTTTACGGTTTTACGAGTAGACGGAATCATTTTACGATTTTACAGACAAAAATTTGAAACGTTAACATTTGGTAATCACCCCACTTCCGTACAATCGAATTTTTGTATGAGTCGAACGTATTTTTACGAGAATTGATAATTCATTCTTTGAAATGTTTGGTATGATTGTGTCGTCAATGGAATTGAATTTAAAGCCGGGATAACATTCTTCCCTGTTAACCTTTTGTGTCGGCAGCCTCTGCTCATCAAATTCTTTACTCCTCTCCGTTCGCTCGTTATGACTTAAATCATATTTTTTGACCATGTGAGTGAAGTTGTTTACTTACAATGTAGTGTTTTTCTTGCAAAAGTTTTCTATCATATCCTGCAAGGAAGAGAATTAAAACTGGTGGTGAATGAGCTTCAGAGGCAGTTCTCAGCTCTTCAAGTAGATGGCAGTTTGGTTGCGAATCAACATGCTGCGAATGATTCCAGCTGGACACAAATATGGAGAAATCGTGTAGTCGATTGACCTCCTAAGTATAACCAAATTTCCACAGTACTGCTATTTATTCTCGCCACATCCTGTAGCAATGCAGAATGTGAACGTGTTTTCAGCACCCACGTCCAGTGAATCTGTGTAGTCTATCTGAATACCAGGTAGGTTTTTTTTTTTTTTTTTTTTTTTTTTTTTTCAGGAAGCTGAAAAGACCAGAACTATGAGTTCAAAGTCGAACCAGCACGTTATTTGTGCACCGAAGGAAGTTTGCGGTACTGGATACTTCCTTCTTGCACTCAAGCATAATGGAGGCTCTGTCATGATTTCAGCATCTACAACGTTGTATTCAATTGTGCCTAGTATTATCCTCACTGATCGGATAACTGTGAATGATTAGCTCATTATTCTCGACAGAAAATTACTGACTATAGCTAACATATTGCTAACTAATTTAAATCTCAAATTTGGCTTTAAAAACAACTGCTACTTTATGAATTTATTCAGTTCAGAATGATCATTATGTGAAACCCATTATAAAAATTTAAACAACCAATCATTGGGTGGAGCTCAATTTAGAATCTTCAAATTTCACAAGCCTTGCCTGAAGCCCACACATTAATTTCTTAATTAATCTTACAAAAGTTTCAAAAGGCAAAGCGCCAACTTAAAGTGAATTCTTAAACAATAATTACCAACTGAAATTGATCATTGCGTGAAGTCAAATGTTCAAATCTTTGTGTAGTCTATGGGACTTAACCACGGGGTCATCAGTCCCTAAACTTACAAACTACTTATGAACTAACTAAGACTAAGTACGGCACAAATATCCATGCCCGAGGGGGGATTCGAACCCCCGACCCTAGTGGCCGTGCAGACCGTGACTGAAGCGCCTCAGTCCCCCGGCCACCGCGGCCGCCGCGTGAAGTCAACTTAAAATCTGACAACTAGCGGGTGAAGCCCGTATACTAATTCGTTAATGAAACTTACGAAGGTTTTGAAAGGTAAAGCGACAATTTTAAGTGAATTCTTAATAATTACCGAATACAATTGATCATTGGATGAAGCCCATTTAAAATCTGAGAACGAGTGAGTGAAGCCCGCACCAAACATTAAACGTTACAAAGGTTTTAAAAGGCAAGGCGACCAATCACCGAAGAAATTAATCCAGAAAGGCATCAATCTAAGTGAATTCGTTAACGGGCTCACTGATACTAAAGACTATCACAAGAAAGGTGCCACCAAACAATTAAAATTTAAAGCCACAGTACATACATGACGTAACACAATAGAGAAAACTAACGTACAAGTCCGAAAACGTCCTGAGCACACCTGGCTCGCTACAATTAGACCTTAAGAAAGGCCAGTTACAGGAATCGTGAAACAGCACAATGAATGAAATCTACGAGGTAATAGCCAGGAGGTGGAGTCAGCATAATAATTTAAACACTCCGATTAGAACACGTAACCAATAAAAGAATCATTACCACACAAGGTTTGGGGGGGGGGGGCATTACCCAAATTCATTTAAAATGATAAATACACCCACTCTCTGAGGCAGTAATCGAAGAGGGGAGGAAAGAACAACGCCGAAAAATACGTTGTTGGTCAGGACAAATAACTGACCAGCAATGACTACATAAGCAAGAATACGCCCTTGTTACACTTAAGAATTTGCAATGAAAACTACAAGGCAATAGCAGATTACACGACATTGTGAGAAACTGTTAAACAACGCCGAAAAGGAACTTGGAGAAAGAAAATCCGCATAATGAGGCATGACCATAGATGTACTTAACTTATAAAAGTTCCACAGTGACGAAGGTAACGATGTCCTTAGTTGCACGAATGGCCATTCAATCAACATAGCACAGCCCAGAGGATCACTGTGCTACTGAAAGAAGTGGCGCACCAGTCCTACAGAAGCTTAGACATCCGTCATGTCTTGAGAAACACACCGGGTGATGAAAAGGTCAGTACAAATATGAAAACTTAATAAATCACGGAATAACTCTAGGGATTATAGAAAGACAACATCCAACGCCAATGCCTCACCATAACTCCGGACATGCTTTACAGTGCTTTTCACAACATTATTCCTCGACTACAGCTGTTGTTGAGGAATGATGGTGGACATATTGAGCTTTCCCTGTAATGAACATCATCTTTGCATTGTGTACATTTGTTACGCTAATTAATGCTTTTCTGATCAGATAAAGCGCCATCTGTCAGACATTTTTTTTGTTCTAATAAATCCCCATGTCATTTCAAGCATGTGTGTCAATTTTTACTTCTCTATATACATTATTTCAAGATTTATTAAGTTTTCAAATTTATACTGATCTTTTGATCACCCGGAATATCGCAGATACAATTAGACTTCAGCTAACACAACGAAATCCGCCACCGGCGCCCCACCCACTACCAGGGCACACTGCCCTCTCTGCTGACACCATCGAATTGCTTATTCATGTCCATTGTAGTAGGCCCCCTTTATCAGCGTTTCAGTGCAAAAGGAATTCATTTGGGTAAGTCATGTGCACAGATAGCAACAAGTGCGCTGTCAGTGATAGGAAGCGGAAAAATAATCGACAGTATGGCTGTACAACTCACCGGCGCCAAGATCAATCACAAAAAGCGCTTTAAAATAAATCGTGGGTGGAAAGATGGCTACTCATTACAGAAAAGCAATCTGAATAGGGAAACAATAGCCAGACAAGATTAGAAGAATGGAATTCAGGGAAACAAACTAAGATCCCACAAATTACAAAGGAAGGCAGTCACGAGCGCTGAGAGAAGGGCCAGAACTGAAGGAAATACGCAGAAGACGCGAGAGCCGCCAAGGGTCACAAACACTGCCATATTCCAAAACGATAATGTCCCCACACACACAGTCAAAGTGGTTTGCACAGCATCAGAAAAGTATCAAACATTTTCTTGACAGCAAAATCGCTATGTCCTAACGTAGCTAAGAACGTTTAGAACAAAGCATGAGGTCCAGATTTGGAGCTGAAACATCTTTGATGTAATTCGCGGATGTTTTCGTACAACAATGGACAGCACTATTTCGGAAACTTTACGAATCTATGCCGTGAAGATATGCGCCTGTTCTCAAAGACAATAGTGGACCAACTCCTTATTATTAATTAAATAATATGTCTGTGCTATGTGTTTACATTACTTTGCCTATCCCCTGTACGAACCTGGGGCACTTTAACTATCATGTTCAGAATCGCGGATGTACTTTCTATTTCCATTCCTGTAGCAGAAACAGCCCTGTGAAAGCAGACGAAAACTATGTCGTGTAACTCAGTTTGATCTGTTCGTCCAATGAGATCGAGGATACAACAGGATACAAGGTACCAAAGCAGAAGCTGTGTTCGTTGACTTTCCTACAGTGTTCTATAACAGCTCCTCACTACCAACTCATGAACAAAATACGATCGTATTCAATATCAGATCGATACTATTGCACGTCTGAACTGAATTTCTAGCAAATATAACACAGGATGTGATTCTGAAAGAAGAGATGTCTTAAGACGTAAAAGTAACTTATGACCTTTCACAAGGCAATGGTATAGCGTCCCTGCATTTCACAATGTACATAAATTAGTCGATAAAGTCGCATGTTTTATGAGGATTTTAGCTGGCAACCCTGCAAACTTGTTAGAAAATGCAAGAGAACCTGTAGGGTATCAACGATCGTCCAGGGATTAGCAACTGATCCTCTACGTAAACTAACCTAACGTATTGTCAATTCTTTATTGTGTCCTCTAGCAACTCCTGCACCATACGTGGCAGAAACGGGGAATGTAGGAAATAACACTAGCGGGTAATCTGACCTCTGCCAAAGGCTATAAAGTAGCTTGTGGAGTATGTATAGAGCGACTCAAAAGTCGAAGCTAACCATTTGGTTTCCAATTCTGTAAGGAAATTGGAAACCTTAACGTTCCATTGAGGTATGGGTGACGTAGTTTGTCTTTTACGGTATGTACTGAATATTGGTGACATCTTGAATCTAAGCCACTTCATTTTTTACATAATAATTATTATTATTTAATGAAATCGTGTGATGTATCAAACAACATTAGCATTCTGACGTAGCAATTACGGTTGGAAAAAGATTATAAAATTTCTTTGGAAGTAAAGACTCTTCTCCATGAGGCACAGCCATTTAACATGCTGTTTCTTTTCGTGAACGCTCATTTGAAGGTGCTATATGCAATCCTGCACTAACAGAAGGATTTCCGCAAAAACTCACCGCTTTATTTGGGATGGTGAATGTTTCTTACATTATCTACGTACACGATTTGTTTTATAACCGCTCTAAAGATAAAACGAAAAACGGTGTGGCCATTCTACAGAACTACGTCAGACAATCTAATGACTATGAACTTGACCATCTACTCAGGAAAAATGAAGACCTAAATTTTCAGTTTTCTGTTACTTATTTGTTAGGAGAACATCTCAGTATGTAGGTGGGTGATAAATATGTCGACATTCGGAGGAAAAATTTGGTGAAGTAAATTTCGCAAATAAATCTCGTCGCAACGAGTACTACCTTTCCTTTAATTATTTTCACCCAAAGACGTCCATCAGTTCTGTGGCACTCTCTCTATCTCCTGCATCGCGATAATACAAAACGAGCTGGCCTTCTCTGAACTTTCTCTTACCTCGTCCATCATTCTCACTCGGTGGGGATCCCACAATGCGCAGATATACACAAAGAATAGGACGGACACTTATAGTGCAGGCAGTTCCTTTAGTAGACCTGTTGCATTCTGTTCTGCCACATGAAACGTAGCCTTTGGTTCACCTTTCCAACTATATTTTCCTGTGCATTATTTCCAATTAAAGTTGTTGATTATCCGAATTCCGAGGTTTTTTTAGTTGTATTTATGGCCAATAAATTTGACTAATTTGCAGTGTAAATTAAGTTAAACGAATTAGTCCTCATATGGATGACTTGACACTTTTCATTACTGAGGGTTAATTGCCACATTCGCTCTATGGAGGTATCTTATGTACATCGTCTTGCAGTCGCTTTTGATCTTCTGGTATATTTACAAACCGATAAACGACGGCATCAACAGCGAAAAGTCTAACAAAGTTGTTCAGGATGTCTCCTAAATTGTTTACACAGAGAAGGAAAGCAGGGGTACCGTAACATTTCACTGTGGACTTCTAGAGGAACCCATGTACGGAAACGTATCGTTTGCGTTCCACGTTGGTTTCAATTCAGATAGTTATCTAACCGCTTCTACTTGAGGAATGAGGCGTGACCCAGTACAATTGTTGCAATCAATTTGAAAAGAATACTGAATTGTTCCGTTATTACATGCTTCAGAAGCACAATGCGTATATCGACGTAGGTAGTCGCATCAGTACGTTGCGGCTGGGGCTGTAGATGCTGGGTTCTTATTGTTGTCAACTAATTTAAACCATAAGGTGTAAATTTTAATGAAAATGCGAAGTTTTATCAGTCTGCACCTTCCCTATTTCTAATATATATTGCTGAGGAAAGATTTTACATATTTTTAATTAACTCCTGATTTTTTTTTTTTTTTTTTTTTTTTTTTTTTTTTTTTTTAAAGTTTGTAAGTTGTCCCCCTTTCAACGTCTGATGATGCCCAGAAGAGTCGAAACGCATAATGTATAAATAAATGGAACAAAACTTTTGTGCAACCATGAAATTTTTTTTTCGGGAATAAATAAACGCAACAATACTTTCGTGCAACCATGAATTTTTTTATGTATAAATAAATGAAACACTTTTTTGCAACCAAGGCCTTTTTTTTTTAAACCAAAAAATCTATAATGGTTGCTGTGCCAGCGTCACAAAAATACGGAGCGATTTTAGCATTGAATAATACGTATTTCTACTTTGAAAATTCAACCTGTAACGGGGGAAGGAATAGGTTAAAGTTTTTTTCTGAAAACAAGGTGAATTATGTAGTTCATCTGAACTTGTACATTGAACTAGCCCAGTAAGAAGAACTCTTCGGAAATGAACGGTTCCGTAACAGGAACTACTTTTCCCATCTATAGTATCTAGACGGCCGCGGTGGCCGAGGGGACTGCGGCGCGTCAGACACGGTCTGCCCGGTCACTACGGTCGGGGGTTCGAATCCCCTTCGGGCATGGATATTTGTGCCGTCCTTAGTTCATAAGTAGTTTGAAAGTTTAGGGACTGATGACCCCGTAGTTAAGTCCCATAAGCTATACAAACATTTGAAACATTTTCTAGTATCAATGACGTTTGACACCTCATTGTAGGCAGTCAGGGTGGGGGGGGGGGGGCGGGGGGTGCGATGCAACTGCACCTGAAGTATTTTGCTGGCAGAAAAGGATCACAGAGGCAGACGGTGGTGCAGTGGTGGTTTCAGAAGACAGTGTGCGGCAGCCGGTGTGAGAGTAGGTGCCGCTTGTCACTGCGGCTCGGCGCGCAGTGAGCGCGTCATTAGCCGCGCAGGCATCCCTCTTCATTAGAGAGGCCCGCGGGCCGCGGCGGCGCCAAGAGCCGGCCATTACCGGAGGCACAATCTCTGGCCGCCGCCGCCGCCGCGGCAAACACAAAGGCCCGCGCCGCCTCTTATCAACGCCTGCCGCCTCACACTGCCGCGAGGCGACGAAACGCTTACAGCCTGCCGTGCTGGATGGCCACGAAACACTGGAGGCGAGATGGATGCCTACGTACTAAGGCATACTGGCGTATCGGTTTAGTCAGTAAGTGTAGAAAATGGGTGATTGTGTGTTATGTATTTATGCTCCTTGGGATCTGCAGCACCATGCATTACGCCATCGTTCTTTGAAATTTATACGATAAATATTTTTAAATAGCCCCTTAGTATTTGAATTGCTGATCTAATTTACAGCTTGTACAGAAACGAAACGCCGGCCGCGGTGGCCGAGGGGACTGAGGCGCTTCAGTCACGGTCTGCACGGTCACTACGGTCGGGGGTTCGAATCCCCCCTTGGGCATGGATATTTGTGCCGTCCTAGATCGTAAGTAGTTCATAAGTAGTTTGTAAGTTTAGGGACTGATAGCCCAATAGTTGAGTCCAATAGGCTTTACAAACATTTGAACATTTTTTTTTAGAAACGAAACAGCAGTAATAACAGCTGAAGGGCATGATATAGACGCAGTGGTTGAGAAGGGAGTAAGGGTTGTAGCATTTATGCAGCGTTATTTAATTTGTACATTTAGCAAACTGTTAAGGAAAGCAAGAAATTGAGAGAAGCAATTAAAACTCAGGGTGAAGAAATAGAATTCTGTCAGAGACATTCAATGACCTTGTAAAGCAGTCGAATGCAATGGAGGATATAAGATGAACATTAACTATATGAAAACAAGGGTAATGGAAAGCAGTCTAAGAAATCAGGCGGTAGCGAAACAATACAGATGGTAGATGACCTTTGTTACCTGGGCACTAAAATAACTGATGATGGTTGTAGTACAGGGGATATAAGACGCAGAATGGCAATGGGAAGAATAGCGTTTCTGTAAAGGAGAAATTTGCTAACATCAGTCATTAATTTAAGCCTATCTTTTCTGAAGTCATTTATATGCAGTGTTGCCTTCTACAGAGGATGAGTGGGGGGGATGGACGGTATATCATCTCGAAATGAGAACATCAAAACTATGAAATATAATTTAATAACACCGATTACAGAATCAAAAAATTTTACTGATATAATTCACTGTATAATGATGTATGTACGCCATTCAACCTAGACTTAAGCAACTATTTCTTATACATACAGAATAAGGGTCTGTAATTTTAAATGTGTAAGACATATGTAAAAATAATTATGTATCCGCCAGTCAGTTAAAAATTGCAATATTGTAAACCGAAACAGTTTGTTCTGAAAATTAAAAAAAAAAAATCATCTCGACATAGCGCAAATTTGGACCATTTAAAAACGATGCGTTAGATCATTCAGGGATGCCATGTCATGTGTGCTTCGTTAGTACGGTAGGGACTGCTGTCTGCATTACGAAACTTACTTCACAGTAAAAACAGTATGGTCAAGAATTACAGCCACTTTTTCTTAGTTACTGACTAAATAACGATCGTGGGAATGCAACGCCGTTGCAAAAATGTTGCAAATGAGATATATATATACCCTGATCATATCTATCCGTATCTTCCATCCGCCTCTATGTGTCCCTCATATACTGCCCCCATCCTTCCTATCACTGTACATCACTTTATTCGCACTCCCCAACTCTTTCCATCAACTCCTTGCTGCTGTTTGCATCCATATCTTACCTTCCTGTATTTATATCTTTTTCATAACCAATTCCTCACCTCTCTCTGTAATCTTCTTTATTGTTATTGCAAATGATATCTTGTCTCTATACACTTTTTTCTCCTCTCATTATAATGAAAACAGTGGTACGTGTAATTCACAGTAACATTTCCTACAGTTTGTATTCAGTCGAATCTTCCATTAGCCCTGTTCCTCGCTGCTCACTACCCATCTCCATCTTCCGCCGTCTCTATACACCTCGTCCTTCCCCATATGTTCTCCGACCCGTTATCTTTCAAAAATTACACATACCTGCAAATCAACACCATGAGAGATCAACGGTGTTGAAGCCTATTGCAAGTTTCCCTCCACAGTAAGGCGGATTGCAGAAAGTAAATGACTTTTCCCTAAAAATATACAAGGATGAGGCAGTAAATAAGTCGCCAGTGCTGCATTTACAAGCCTTTACTTTTTACCTGACTGCACCTGTAAATTCAAACACTCGTCACATTGTTCGAGAAGGCTTTAAAAGCCTGGAGCTTCGAAATTTTTGCCAGTGTTTGCATCCTATAAGTGACGCTCTTGAGCTGTAACTTTATGTGGTACCTTAAACTGCTGCAACCCACAAGACGGATGTGTCGTAGTGGTAGAGAAATACCCCTCACACAGCTACGGTAATGAAATTTATCGATCAGTCAACTGAGGTCGAAGGCTAAAGTACTCTTCCAGTATGGTTGGTTGTGGTGCATAAAAATATTCTCGATGAAAAAAAAAAAAAAAAAAAAAAAAAACAGAAATATGCCAAATTCGTTCGGTGAAACCAAATCTGTGTTTGGCATCGTCTGGTGCATAAAATAATGTTTTTTTCTTTACAGTTTAATATTCTAACTGGCTCTGTAGCCCGATAACAGCTTCAACTTGACACAATATTTCGAGAAACCAACTGGCTGCCATCTTCAGGTGAGTGCGCCGAATGCATACTAGTTGGAAACTGAGATTAGGACAGAAACGGCGGCTCCATTATATATACCGTTGACGGTCCACCACGTGTGCGCGAACCCAAAGTAGGCGCTATCTAGCCGCAGTGGAATTACGAGCGCACCGACGGAGAAAATCACCAAAAACCATGGGTCCAAACAAATGCTAATTAAAAGAAACTGCAGGTCAAATTGAAGACCGTTGGTTTTTAATATCAGATAAACCTGGGTCCCAAGCTTTGGGTCATAAGAAGAATGGTGGGACCTTAGGACATAGCTTATATAGCTAATCCACACATACCGAAATTTTGTCTTCATGCGACTAGCTGTCATCCGTCACACCAGCGCATGGGGTTCTTGTGTACTCTAGCAATAAGAGCGTATGCCATTTCTGATGTAGAAATCGTATTTTTGCCTTTCGACGGGAATATATCCTCGAAAAGTTCAAGAATTTTAAGAAGGTTTGGCGTTAAATGTGTTTTTATGCCTCTTTCGTTCAGTCAAGGATGATTAGGGACTCGGGAAGCCCGGTGTGTACAGAATTCCGTGTCACTGAGGTAAGACTTATATTGGCCAAACGATCCGCACTATTCAGGATCGGCGTGTGGGACGGCACCGACATGCTCGTTTCCTTCAACCTAACAGTCAGCTGTTACGTAACACAAGACATTTTATAATGAGACACAAATGATTGCCCCTGCCTTCGGCAACTGGAAATGTGTTCTTAAAAGAATCGATGGAAATTCGTAGGGCCGATAAGATTATTAATAGGGACAAGGGCTTCCCTTTAAGTAAAACTTAGAACACAATTTTATCTGATATTAAACAACAACAGTCTTCATTTAAACTTACAGTTTCTTTTAACTAGTACTTGTTTCGACCCATCCTTTTTGGCCGATTTTCTCCGCCGACGCGCTACTATTCTTATTGCGACTATAAGGTTTCTACTATGGTTTCGCGCACGCGCAGTGAGCCGTCAGCGGTGTATAAAGTTGTCTAGTTGACAATGTCATATCCGGCTGCTAACCCGGAAGAAGAATATTATGTTAAGATGCCGGGAAAGTCTACATAACCACGTTTTTGCAGTTTCTATTTTTTTTTCGAATTTCATTCGGAACTGTCCCGAATTCTTTTTCTGAAACCTTTTCGATGACCATTACGAGCAAGAAAAGCAAATAAGTATTATTCCTCTCAGTCGTGAGAACATTGGCAAACGCACTTTTACTTTTGCTCACAGTTTACAATTTTCACGTAATTTTACAAAACTCTTCTTCTATACAAACCTTTTCCTGAGAATTACCAACACAACAAAAAAAGTCAGTGAAATTGGTCTAGCAGACCGTGATGGTCTTACATAAAAACAGCAACTGTTTTTTTATTTATGTCATTAATTTGAAGGATAGTCGGTTTCGGACTATTATATTGACGCGTCTTCATTTCATTATCATGAGAATTGAGGCTAGGGCAAACGTTCATGCATCATAGTGTCATGGCCCTTCTCGATTATAAGTCAGGGTTATGACCCTACACACTGATGTATGAACTATGGCCCTGGACTTGTGATTCTGACGATGATGAGATCGAAATGCGTCAAATAAGCATATAGTCACATTATCACCAGTGGGCTGCATTTGTTGTCAACAGCGTCCTGAATAACGTCGCTTAAAGATTGGTAATATCTTTTATTATAATTCTAATCATGAGAACTGCTCTCTGTCAAGACCAAAAATGCAAAAATTAGGCCTACAAGTGGTATATCATATTTTTGGTTGTTACCTTGTTTTTAAGCTTTTTCACAAAGTTAGACATTGGTAGCGTCGTCGCCTGAAAACAAATAATTCTGTGTTAACATTTTGATGGGTTTAAAATAATTTTCGAGTGTTAAAAGTCAAATGGTTTTCGAGGACAGTTTCTGTTCTAATTTTCTTCGAACAACACGCAAAAATACACATATTTGGCAAACTATTTTCTTTTTCCATTGCTTCACAATTGGTTGTTTACGCCTTTATTAGTCCCCCAATAGGAATGGGGGTGGAAGTGAATTTTGTACATTTGCTCTCTCCCTCCTCTGCCTGTGTGTAAGTGTGCATGTGTGCGTATGCGAGTGGGTGTGTATGTGCGTTTTTACGCAGATAACGCTGACGTCCTTCAAGAAGAACGAGAATGGGAACTTACTTTGTCATTCTTGTAATTAAGAATTCGTAGACAATGTCGTGTTTTATTTCTTTGAATAGCCTGCTCCACTTGCAGATTGTATTGTTGACTACAATGTGGTTGGATATGGCTGCAAAGTTGAGATTCATAGAGAAGATATTGAAGACTTGTATGTGACTGCGTTCGTATTTCTTTAACATTCTTTACTTTTTGAGACGTTTTTATGTATATATTTCATCTTCAATGATAATTTGCTAATAGTGATTCATCAGATTAAAATTTTGAAACATTCATTTACACATCCTTCCAGAAAGAAGGGTAGTATTGGAAACCTGATGTCATTGGGGGATAAAAATCTCTTATAATTACTTTGTGCAGTCATATGAAGGTGACTAATAGTTTCAGAAAAAACAATTATACCAAAAATAATTCTGCCGTATCTGTGTCATTTCTGTGTAGCTCATATAATGTGTTAAATAGTGTATTTTTTAATAGTGTGAAATATTCATTGACAAAAAGTACTCCTTCTTCTATTGTCAATATGCGGTGAAGGCTGGGGTTTGATTTTAATATTCGTTGTCACTTCTCACTTTTTTTACATCTGGCAATGTTGCCAATTTGAAAAGTGTAGAATAGCACCGTGGTGCAGAATTCACATAGGTTCCTCTGTAACTGTCTAGGGAAGTCGATTCGAAGGTCGTAGAAAGGCAATGGCATACCATCTCTCACCAGACCATGTCTAGTAAAGCAGTGTAGTTTGCAAACCCATCTTCAGATTGTTGACTGCTTGACTGTTGAAACTGCCGCGGTGGAGTAGCCGGTCTAAAGCGTGTCGCTGCGGAGCGCGCGGTTGCTCGCCGTGGAGGTCCGAGTCCTCCCTGGGGCATGGGTGGTGTGTTGTCCTTAGGTTAGTTTACCTAGGTTTAAGTAGTTTGTAAGCTACGAACTGATGACCACGCAGTTTGGTCCGATAGATTTACAAACATTTGAACATTTTTGACTGCTGTAACTTCTTAGAGCTCTGAGTGTGTTCAGAATATCTGATGTGAAGTTTCCATAAGTTTATCCTATGTATATTGACTGACACGTTTTTCATGTGAGTTCATGCAAGGACATGCCTTATCTGTTGAATTTGTCTTTTGGTGTTATTTCAGTACATTGCAGAACGACATGGTGACCATAGCTGTTTATTATTTCTCAATGCTACCGGTTTCGGTTATTTACCATTGTCAAGCGTTAACAGAGATTAGCTAATAGCTTAACATGTCGAAATACAAAAATACAAAGTTATAAAACAAGTATTCGTTGTCATTGCTCTAGTTATTGATATTATGACAGCGACTGACTGCTACAGACTCACTGTGATAATATGAATAACTAGAGCAATGACAACGAATACTAGTGTTATAATTTTGTATTTTTGTATTTCGACATGTTAAGCTATTAGCTAATCTCTGCTAACGTTTGCCGGCCGCGGTGGCCGAGGGGACTTAGGCGCTCCAGTCACGGTCTGCACGGCCAGTACGGTCGGGGGTTCGAATCCCCACTCGGGCATGGATATTTGTGCAAATCAAATGTTCAAATGTTTGTTAAACTTATGGGACTTAACTACGGGGTCATCAGTCCCTAAACTTACGAACTACTTATGAACTATATAATTACGTAGGCTTCCGCGGCCAGAGTCAGATGACATAAAAGTTTTCTGGGTGTTGTACCGCGTCATGATGTAAGGCTATTACTTAAATAACCAACGTTTCGGCCAACGTTACAGTGGCCTTGATCTGGGTAACCCAGATGAAGGCCACTGTAACGTTGGCCGAAACGTTGGTTATTTAAGTAACAGCGTTACATCATGACGCGGTACAACACCCAGAAAACTTTTATGTCATCTACTTATGAACTACTTACGAACTAGGACGGCACAAATATCCATACCCGAGGGGTGGATTCGAACCCCCGACCGTAGTGGCCGTGAAGACAGTGACTGGAGCGCCTCAATCCCCTCGGCCACCGCGGCCGGCAATATTTGTGCCGTCCTTAGGATTACGTAGTTCATAAGTAGTTTGTAAGTTTAGGGACTGATGACCCCGTAGTTAAGTCCCATAGACTTTACAAACATTTGCACATTTTGCTAACGCTTGACAATGGTAAATAACCAAAACCGGTAGCATTGGGAAATAATAAACAGCTATGGTCAACATGTCGTTCTGCAATTATCTGAAAGATGTTACGCCCCATCTATTCTCCTTTCTAAATTATCTCAGTACGGTGCTGTGTGTCCCGTACCTTATTTGCAGTCTATAAGTGTGTTCAGGCCTTCAGTAGATTTTTATTACAATAGCAAAAGGCGATCCCCCCCCCCCCCAGTGTACCCTGTAAGTGGGGGCTGTTTACCGGACCAGCTGTTCGGCTGACTTCCTCGCTTCCCCCGTCCACGCGGCTGAGAGCGCTCCTCGCGGGAATCGGCTTGCGGCGGCAGCCTCGGGCCGGCAGTCGCTGCTCTCATTAGCACTCTGCGCCCCCGCCCCTCCCCACCTGCCCTGAATTCCTCCTAAACGGCGCCCCTAAGAGGATGCGGCGGCCGTAAGCCCCTTACGCCGGCCGACCGGTTACCGCCGCCGCCGCCGATGGACTGCCCGGCAGCATTTTCTGCCGCCCTCTTTAGGCATCCACAGTCCCGCAGCCTGCCTCCAGTGGCGCTCAGGTACGGGAGCCACAGTCAGAAGCGAGCTTCCGAGAGCAAACAGTTAATTTAGGCTCTCCGTACCAGTAAACCACGTCGAGCTTCAAAACACGGAAGTTGCAGCACTGGAAGAAGCTGTCGTGCAGGTAAAATCTTTGGGGACAAATTTGTGTCGTAGTACAGGAGAGACGGGCTTACACATGTGTACCGCAAGGCAAATCACAGAGTGGGTTTCGACAGGTACTGTACTTATTATTGTCACATGCTATCATTCTTACATATATGAATGATGTGAGGAACACATGACAATCGGAATACGAGATGGAGTGAAGTTACACTGTCGAGGCACATTACTTGTCAAATACTTTAGTAACTACTTTTTTCCACACGGAAATTTCGAGACGTGCAGCTTAGATTACATTACATTAATAATGAATGATAATGAATGCGACACTTCGTAATAATGTGGAACGTGTCAGGTTAATAAAAGGAATTTTTACAAGATTACATTACATAAATTATTACACGACACAAGTTTTTTTTTTCTTTTAAATAATACTAATTTATATCTATAACATCCAAACAGTAGCAGGATTTGTCGTTCACAAATTCTTTTCATTTGCTTTTAAATGGTAGTTGGATATCTGTCAGTCTTTTGGTGCTTTTTCGTAAGTGACCGAAGACTTTTATGGCAGCATAATTCACCCCTTTCTGTGACAAAGTCAGATTTAACGCTGCATAGTGAAGATCACCCTTTCTCCTGGTGTTATAATTTCGCAGACTGCTATACATTTTGAACTGGGTTGGATTATTGACAACAAATTCATAAGTGAATATATATACTGCGAAGTTACTGTGACGATACCTAAATCCTTAAATAGATGTCTGCAGAATGATCTTGGGTGGGCTCCTGCAATTATTCTGATTACACGCTTTTGTGCAATGAATACTTTTTACTCAATGATGAATTGACCCAGAATATGATGCCATACGAAAGCAGTGAATGAAAGTAAGCATAATAAGCTAATTTACTGAGATCCTTATCGCCAAAATTTGCTATAAACCTAATAGCATACGTGCTGAACTAAAACCAGACCATTAAAGCAGACCATCAGTATGTTGCTTCCACACATTTAAACTTTTGAAAATTCTACCTTAGTTACAGGCTTCTGTTCATAGTCTGTAATTATCACTGGAGTTGTGCCACCTACTGTACGGAAGTGTATATATACTGCGTTTTATCAAAATGTAATGAGCGTTCGTTTGCTGAGAACCATTTCATAATTTTGTGAAAAACATTATGTACAATTACATCACTTAGTTCTTGTTTTTGGATGTGATTACTACACTTGTATCATAAGCAAAAAGAACTAACTTTACATATTCATCAATGTAGAAAGATATGAAACTCTGGAATGTTCTGTTAACACCTCCGTTGCTACTCTCGATTGCCTAATACTCTAGAACAGGCCAATCGAAATGATCCCATAGATAATCCCTTGGGTTTATATATACGAAGTATGAAGCCAGGGGATTGTACTGAAAGTGGAGCTCTTAGAAAGAGACACATACAACTGTGCGATGAGATGGGACTGCTGTGTGACACGCTATATATCGCTCATGATAGATGACATCGTACCAAGCATTTGTTAGATGATTGACCTCTTTTGTGCTCTTCTTGTACTCCAAAAATGCAAGATAGCCTGTTTAAGTAGTTTCTCTGAAATTTAATTCGTGTCCTGGATTTCATTCCATTACCTTCGTTTAATATTTGTACCAAAACATCACCAAAACCATATTCGCTAGCGTCTGTAAGCAACTCAGTGGTGCTCTCCCATTATACAAACAAAGTATAGGCTCAGTCATCTAGCTCATCACAGTATTTCAAAGAAACTTGTTAACATTGGCCCCAAGCACATTTAGCATCCGAAGATTCTTGTAATGATGGCACCACGAAAACTAATGATACACCATTCGCTTTCATTACTATCTTAGGAGACAAAAGACTGGTAATGGCAGACCATGTCCTACTTTAACAGAATCAATGCTTGTAAAGTCAAAATATGGTGTAGTGAAAAGGGATTTGAGGGGAACTATCATAAGAAGATGTATAAGAGTTGTTTGACGGCTGTGTTAAACAGAATATATTGTTTTGTCCCTCGGGTATTTGGTACGAAGGCAACTATTTGGAATGAGGAAGGATACTGACATTTAAATAATATTAATAAGGTACTGGTGTAACATCGTTTATATGACATTTACCTTGCAACTTTTTTTCAAATGCAACATATGTATTCCAAGCCCAGCTGATATTAACGTTCCTACGGATAAATAGGTGGTAACGGAGAAGTAAGAAACAGTTCGGAACTAATGGCGGATTACATAATGCTGTTTGCGATTTTGCAAAATAGGAAGTATACTTTCGAGGCCACCAGGAAATTTCAGGAGGTTCCAACAGAGGAAATTACGCGAAACTTTTTCCAAAATGCCGGACTTGAACTTGTTTTGAAAGGGCAATTAATGATGTCAAAGATTTAGTGCAACGTACCGCTGAAAACTCAAAACAATTTAATAAATGCAGCAGCTGATGTATTCAGAGATAAAATTTGTAATGATTTTAAAAATAACGATTTTATAGCTTTATGTAAATTCATAATATGTATATCATTGTATAAATACGCTAATACGAAACTGAGTCCCCCCTCCCCCTTAAAAATCCAAAAACAACAACAGATTTTTAATATAAATCATACAAGGCCAATGAAATGTACACAATGCAAAACGTGGTTTCTCATAAATTTGCGAATATAAAAATTGTGTTCACATAGGCGTTAAAAGTGGTAAAAAGAAAAAGAAATTTTAGCATTATACTACAGATTCTGCATAAGTTCTTCCACTATTTATAACTCGTTGTAGGTGGAATATTGGTACAGGTAAAGTAAGATCAGTCAGTTAGGCAATACTGGTATATATATTAGTAACAGTTTTTACCATAGTATTTATTAAATAGATTTTATTTTCTGTCAGTCAGTCTCGCCTCCTCTGTTCCAGACTGCGTCACTCAGTTCAGATAATTCTTTACCCGAATTTTATGGAAGTAACTAATCTATTGAAAGCTTTACTGTCAGTAGGAATTAACCCAACAATAATAAAGAAAATCAAAATTTATATAAAAATTCTATTTCAAAAATAAAAATTGGGAAATTTCTGTCATCTGGATTCCAAGTCACAAAAGGATTACGTCAAGGATGTAGCATGTCACCTACATTGTATAAAATATATACAGAGGTAACCTTAGAGAACTGGAAAAAAAAAGTCAAACTATGTGAATACCAATAAATGACAGAACAATATATTCATTTCAATTTGCAGATACCAACTGATTATAGCCCAAGATTATGAGGACATAGAATATATGACCAGGAAGCTGATTCAGGAATATGAAAAAGCGGGTCTAAATGTCAACATGAATAAAACGAAATACATGGTAATTGGTGGAATAAATGAAGACATAATATTAGAAGAAGGGATGGGAACAATAACAACTACAGAGGAATATAAATATTTAGGAGTGAAAATTACAAATTATAGGAAACAGGAAAAAGAAATTAGATCAAGAATAAATGCAGGAAAGACGACAATTTCTTTGTTGAATGGAATTCTCTGGGACAAACACATAACAGATAACAAAATTCGGATATATAAAACAATACTTCTTAGCATTATTACATATGGTTCAGAAGTGTGGACAACAAAATGGCAACTGAAATCAAAATTATTAGCTACAGAAATGGATTTCTGGAGACATTCATCAAGAATATCAAGAAGAGATAGAATAAGAAATGAAGTAACCAGAGAAAAAAAATGAAATGTAAAAATACAATTATTGAATTCATCGAACACAAACATCTAAAATGGTATGGACACGTCAGAAGAATGGGACAAGAAAGGCTTCCAAAATGCATACTCGACTGGACACCGAATGGAAGAAGAAAAAAGCGACGACCACATGGATGCAGGAAGTTCAGTCTGCAATGAGGAAGAACAACATTTCCTGAGGACTTATGGGAGAACAGGGAAGAGTGGAGAACAATAATTCGTAACTTAATGTAATCTAATATAGGTACTGGAAAAATGTACTTACATTGTAAAACCAGAATAATAATAATAATAGCAATAATAAATACTTAGAGTAATGACATAAAAAAGGAACAACTTCCTGATGTCCTGCAAAACTTTTTTATTCATCACCAACCGGCTTTCGGCTTCTTAGGCTATCATCAGGTGACAACTGAATGTAGTACACATGTTTTCAAAGATGTTAAGATTTACAAAGATGTTATCACAGACAATCGATACTTCACAGGAAAGTTCATCGCAAATCCTTATTTATGAGAGTTATTAACATTTATATAAAAATATAATAAATATGTGGAAAGAATCAAAACTAATAGGATTATTTTTGTTGAAAAGGAAGGTTGAAAATAAAACTTATTTCAGTAGAGGTGTAGAGGGGAACTGGATCTGATCGTTTAATACTAAACTAGCATCCTGAGCCAAATGTTTATTGATTTCCAATATTTCCAGTAGTGTCACCTTTCTGCTTTTCTTCAGGGGATGTAGAATCTCACAGTTTACATCATAATCATGGCCTTCTCTGAGCAGATGTTCAGCAAAGGTTGAATCTGTCTTTTTTAACCTCCAGCTTCTCTCATGTTCTGATAATCTAATAGCTACAGCCCTGCCAGACTGACCAACATACAGTTTCCCACAATGTTTGCATGTGATCTTGTATACACCACTCTGTGATAGGGGTTGAATTTTGTCCTTACTATTGAATAAATAGTTAGAAATTTTATTTGTATTGTAAAATGCAGGCCTGTAATTTCGAGATTTTAACTTTCTACTAATTTGATCTGACATTTTGCCTAAATATGGGATGACACACCAGTTTTTCTGACTACTAACTTGTTCTTGTTGGCCAGCATATAAAAGTGTTCTGGTTTTTCTGATTTTCTTCTTATTCATTATACTGTCAATAAGAAGCCGAAAGCCGCTTTGTGACCAATAAAAAAGTTTTGCAGAACATCAGGAAGTTGTTCCTTTTTGATATTATTATCATGTTCTGTCAAGTACCGGCGGAAAAATTAATTAAGTTAGAGTAATGGTTTAGCAATTATCTAGTCATACAGTATAGGATCTATCTTCGACGTATCCTTAACTAAATTCTACTATCGCCCAGCCGGGTTCATGAATACTATCGGAGATGGATAAGGGTATCATGTAGGAGGAGGGTGTGGAGGGGGTGTGGTCCTGGCATCCTCAGCTTCCCTCTCGCTCTCGCTCTCGCTTGGCACCTCTTACGGGGTGACTAATACGAGCACGCTGTTGGCCTGAGCAGGAGCACGCGATCCATTTTATTCTCGCCAGGGTCTCATCAGGCGCAGATAACATCGCCAATTTGGGAGGCGCCCCTCGCGCCTCGTTTTTTGCCTCGCGGCCCCGCAGTATATCAAACGCGCGGACAGCCCCTGCGTACGTGACCGCGCTGTGCGTATGAGCGCGCCGCGTAATTGTAAGGAGCTTTTTGGCAGCGCCGCACCGCCTCACTGCGGCGAAAACAAACATATCATCCGCGCCGCGATAGCGGGAATTACTCTCGCCCAGAGAAAATTATTCCGCAAGGCTGGCTGCGCCCCGTGTACCCGTTATAAATTCACGACACCTCCGCTACGCTACGCTAATTTTACTGCGCTCGTTCCGTGCTGCGTCTAGGCGAAACCAAACGTACGAGATGTTTCCACGATGTTTCAACTGCTTCCATTTCATTTGTCTTGTCTTCACAGGACGAGGTATAGCCTCTACAGCTTTTTAATCCAATAATCGTAATGTGTCAGAACCCGACTACTCATTAACTCATTCATAAAATAGAGAAAAAAATCACACTGACGTGCTTTACGGCCCACTTTAGATTTATAGTTTTATACGTTTTTGCAAACATTTTGGACCAAAATAATAATCTAAATAATAAAAAATTAATTAATAAGAGTGTCTGAAGCCCTTTTAGGAAAAAAAGTAGGTAGTTGCGGGTTCCGAACTACTGACCTTTAGTGTGATAGGCCAACGCCTTGCCCACTACAATCAAAACATGACTTCTTTAATCTCATACTATTGATGGCCGTTCTAACCTGATGCTAATATGGAATTTGTAGACACTAGATTATCATTTATCGTACGAAGAACGATGTATTTTTGTTAATTCCTCAGTGCGCCATTGCTTTGAAATGACAACGTGTAATTTACAATACGAAAATCATCAAATACTCAATGCAAGATGATTGGCGTATGCCAGAGAGAGTTCTGGGCGAGGAATGCCACGTGACAACTTCGAACGGCTGGTTTTCTTTAATTCAATGGAGGGTGTCAAATCTCCGTTATTTTTGCAAATATGTCTCAAACGATACGAGATATGAAAAAAAAAAAAACATAAGGGAGCTAAGTAGTAGAGAATTTTCTCCTCTACCAATTAGGTTATTCAATTTTCGTGTCAGATGAACGGTTCGTTTGCAATTACAATTATATTACAAACGGCTTTTTTTTTTGGTATTACTACCGTATTTTTTGTCCGAAAAATTTGAAAAAAGGAGGTTCTGGTCTCTGGCGGCCTACAATCATGTCTGTAAAATTTGGTGCTGATCGAATGAACCAGTGGCGTAACTAGGACTTGGCTTTGGGGGGGGGGGTGGTAGATCTGCTTGACGAGCAAAATTTTAGTCAGTTTCCAGACAGACTACCATCTACCACTCCCGTTAAAGAAACTAATTCACTCCCATCCAATGAAAGATTATGGTAAAACACCCCAAGTTTTCAATCTTTACCTTTACCAGACTGCTGTTATACGATTTCTTTTGTTTCTTTTTTTCTTTTTTTTTTCGGGTTCTGGGGGGGTTCTATCCCCCTCATCCCCCACCCCCCATAGTTACGCCATTGGGTTGAACGTTTCGTCTTAAAAACAGGGAACACGTTACGGACAGACAGACAGGCGGACAGACACACATACATATCAAAATCGCCGTTATTTTTGCAAATGTATTTGAAACGCTACGAGATATGAAAAAAACACAAGAGAGCACAGTTGTAGAGAATTTATTCTCTACAAATTCGGTTATTCAATTTTCGTGTCAGATGAATAGATCAGCCTATATTTACATTTCAATTTCGAGCTGTCAAACGACGATTGCAAAGGCCCACTTTTAGTGTTACTACCGTAACCTAAAGTGGGCCAAAAGTAGTTGTTTGGAAGAATACAATTTTAAGATTAGTTTGGTGTCAGTATTATATGTAGTAGGTGTTGATGTACCTAAACGTTTCTAGCACTATAGAAACCACTATTCGGTTTACGTAAGTTTCTACTTCATGCTACTCTGACAACGAAAGAACCCCCTATTTTCCAGAGAATTAGAATAAACTAGGCGCGTAGCTATTATTACCTTTTATCTCATCTTCTAAATTACTGCATCCGTTGTTACGAAATGTTTTGAAGAGTTGGTCACTGATTTACATGAAACTGCAAGAATCTGTGGACATTTCATTGTACGGTGCATTCAAAAACATTTTACACCGTTTCGCCGATCACTATGAAATGTACAAAAATTCCATTTCACTACGTTTCTCCGCTATTGCTTCTGAAACTATGCAACTGATCTCAATGAAATATTTTTAGCGTACGGGATTTGTCGAACATAAAAGATTCATAACTTCATTGTTAGTTTCATTAAAAATGAAATGCATTTGCGATATTCTCGAAGTTGATATCTGGACTAGCGGCAACATTCCCTGGTACGAAACAAAAGGTCGTTGGTTATAAACTTACTAGGGTCATGGATTCTTGAAGTTGAGTTTTAACACAACCTTCATATCTCAGAGATATGAGGAGTCGCCAGTTACTACAAGTGCTTCTAATTCCACAGTAAATATAAGGTGACCTTTTCCCAGTTTGGAAACTGTGCTCGCGTAGGGACATGTTAGGCTCCGAAGTGGCGTCCAACGCTCAGTAACACACACAATGTTATTATTACATTATGTTTATGACGTTTCTTTGATGCTACGATTTTTACATGTAATATTTAAAAATCAATATTTGTTTGCCTTTTTTGTTCGTATTTTATGCACGGCCATACCGAACATCCGATTGCGATAAAACTTTGTCAACTCATTGCCTGAAATCGCGTGAAGGTTATAGGTACATTAAAGTTAACTTAGTATGGTGTGATTTACAATTAGCTAATTCGTTTCTTAAGCCCTCACGCTGCAATGGCTGGACGAATATGTATGAAATTCGAAACAGAGCTATATTATATTCTGATTAATACATGGGCTACTTTTCGTAAGCCACCGTATTGTGAGTCGCGCACGTAACCTCAAAAACTTTGTCAACTCATTGCCTGAAATCACGTGAAGGTTATAGGTACATTAAAGTTAACTTAGTATGGTGTGATTTACAATTAGCTAATTCGTTTCTTAAGCCCTCACGCTGCAATGGCTGGACGAATATGTATGAAATTCGAAACAGAGCTATATTATATTCTGATTAATACATGGGCTACTTTTCGTAAGCCACCGTATTGTGAGTCGCGCACGTAACCTCACAGTCTTAACGATTAATAGGCTGGAAGGAACTGAATGAAATGTTGAATGAAGATAGCTTATATCCCGAATTAATACATGGCCCACATGCGTAGGTGCATGGCGGAAGGTACGTTTCAACGAACATCCAAATTGTTTGGCTGGTTACCCTGAAAGTCACTACAAAACGTGTTGAAAGTGTTTTCATATATAGGAAGGACAGGAGTAGGCGGAGAAAACGGACAGAAGGGGGAAAGAGGAGGCGGACAGAGAGAGGGTAGAGGAGGAGATGGACTGATGAGAAGGAAAATAAAAGAGGGGAGATGTTGACACACGGGTAAAAGCAGATCAACAGAAAGAGGGGAAGGAGGAAATGAAGAGAGAAAGGAGCAGGAGGAGACTGTGAGGAGCAAGTGAACAGAGAGAAGGGAAAGGGGGAGATGGAGTAATGGAAGATTGGAGAACTCGTATATATTTGTAAAAACAAAACAAAAAACATATTCTTTTCATTCTCCACTCCGAGGAGTGGAGCGGGCTGTTTGAGATCCGGCCCATAAAAAGTCGCGGTTCTATTCAGCCAACTATCAGACAAGCTGATAGTGGGGCAAAGGGGGAATCCCAATTGGGAATAAGTGGGAGGGACTTACCAGTTCCGGCATACGCCTTACAACCAAGGAAAACCTCCCGAAAACGTTGGTCGGAACCGGGGGATTGGGACCAAATTAATTTATCTCCGGGACTTGCCCCGGACTAAAAATGGATTATCGAGAGAACACAAGTGCACTCACGACAACGAAAGATTTGTACGTTTGTTCGTATTTTATGCCTGCCATAACGTTATTCTGACTGCGAGAGAACTTCATCAATTTACTTCTTGTGCTTACGCAAAGGTTACGGACATAGCATAGTTAACTTACAGTTGGTGGCGAGTAATTCGAACCGGCAAATGTATTTGACGGGCCAATGAAGTACTGACGTGATGTAATGTTTGTAAATCTTACGGGACTTAACGTCTGTGGGTATCAGTACCTAAGCTTACAAACTATTTAAACTGACTTAAGTCTCAGACAACACAGACACCCATGCCCGAGGGAGGACTCGAACCCACGACGGCGAGCAACCGCGTGCTTCGCAAATAGGCGCTTTAGACCGCTCGGCCACTCCACCGCGGCCCAATGTAGTAAATAAACAGATCAATGGTTTATTGTGTCCTACTCAGTTTAATGACGATAAATGTAAGTTACATCTAATCGTAATTTTACGGTGCAAAATTTATTTTTTTTTATTTTTTAGTTAATCGACAAATGATATTACAGAAGCGTGAAAGACAGCCTAATTTATTATATATTCTCCCATAAATTAAACATGTTTTTAGCAAAACGGAGGTGGACTGATAGAGAAGGGATAGGATAAGTACTACCTCAGGGCGTAAATAAAACAATAATAATAATAAATACCCGGGCATCACCAGATTTTCACCTAGTTACATATATTTTCCAAATATATATAAGGCATAACCATAGCTTATAAGTTTTTCGTTTATTTTATGGGTGGTGGGGAAATCTGAAGAGAAATGTCCAGTTGATATCGCAGATTACGATTGTACGGCCAACACTAAATACCTTTGGTTTGAATATTTTCCGTTTCACCATTCATGGGACTGAATCAGTGGAATTTAAATGGGCCTACAACTATATTTTACAACATGCAGCTCAATGTCCTTTTCATATTCACTGGCTTGGGGGCCCCACGTCACTGAACACAGATGCGCAACACGTAGTCCCCTGATCGATATGTGGGAAGTATACAACGTTGTGACTGGAGTGTACAACTGAAAGTCATCAAGTGCTTGCCTGACCTACCGTTGAAGCATGAAGTTCACGGAACACCGTGGGGCACATCAGCCCTCTCACGCTCTAGAGTGATAAAATTCTCTGTATTGAGATCTTGGCACAATTCATTGCTTAGAAATATGAATTTTATAAAATATTATTTAATAAAATTGCCAATATAGGACAGTCTCTCTTGCAAATTCTGTTTTATTTAACAAATTAGGCATTTCGCGGAGTTTAGCGCATCATCACAATTTTTTTTCCACTGTTGATGTATTTGTCGTTATGGAATGGAATTTCAACAAATATAATTGTACTCACGCGTTTTTCGTCTTGCTTTAGGTTTTCCTCTATTTTCTGATTTTTGCAAATATCCTCGATCAAAAAATACAAAAACATATAAAATTAAATATATAAAAATGATAATGTAGTAGTGTGTGTCTCTGTGTGTGTGTATTTCTTACTTTTAATGTTATATTATTTATTATTAATATCATTATTACTATTTCTATGTTTCGTCATAAATAATTGCAATATTGGCGTGAGCAACAGGCCAGTGCCATTTTCATTTTTTAGTTCAATTTATTTTTCGGCCGTTTTGGAATACCTCTAGAAAAAATTACAATAAAAATTCTTATATTTCATGTGACGGCTTGGAAATAACTATACAAGTCCCAATAATCATGAATCACAATTATTAATTATGATTCATGCTTATTTTTATGTACTGAATATTTTTTATGTAAAGCTATGTCCTGGATTTTTTGTTCATCCCTGTAAGAAGTATCAAGCTCGAACAATTCCTTGAACATTTATTAACTGACTTACAACACTCGAACATGCCAGCCGAGCTTACGAAAAATTATATCCTCAGTCCAGTGCTTTTCAACCTCTATGAACGCACGACCCCCATTGCGAATAAATGTAAGACGACACCCCAGGCCTATAATAAAGCTATGTCCGTGATCCCAAGGCAAAGTATTTAATTTTTTTTCCTTATATGTATCCAAGATCTTCGCAACATTCAAGTCTGGTGAAATTTGCTGTATCGGAAACAAATCAAAACTGGATGAAAGGTATTTGATGTATGGTTTTGCTGTCATCGATAATAGTAAGCCTCAATGTTATATATTTGGCAACGTGTTGTCATGTTCGAGTATGAAACCATCAAAGCTGGTGCATCACCCATTAATATTGTCGCGTTGAAGTGGAAGCAGGCTTGACTCCGAAGGTAGGGTTGTCAATTTTACTCAGCATTTATACTGAAAATTGGTTTATTGCGAATTAAAAGCCACGCCGGCAGTCGGATGACTTCCTGAGGCAATATTTCTAGGATGCACATGAACTTTGGATTTCTTCGAAAGCATGCTGAAAACCGTTAACTGCAGCAAATTGCTATGATCCAGCAATAAAACTGTATTCTTATTAATTAAGTAAAAATTGTACTGCACTGAAAACTCCTTACCAGCTGCAAACTACTATGATCCAGTAAAGTTACTGTCATGTACTTACTGAAAATAATATTAAGTTAGTGATTAATTATTTTTTTTTACATTACAATATTTGAATATGTGACAGCCGTACAAGAAGATAGTGACTGTTGTACATAACTGTACTTCTCAACTTATATAAAACGATTTACAGTGCATAGGTGCACTATGTCATTATAATGACATAGTGCACCTGTGCACTGTAAATCGTTTTATATAACAAGTATATGACATTACAAGATTATGGCTTTGTAAAATATTTTATTTGACCTGATGATGCTGACATAGTTCAGTGAAACCGGTCGTCATTAATTAAGACTGATGATAAGCGATCTTGGCTATTTGATATCTTTTTACAATAGCTTAAATAAATATTCGATGTTAACAAATGTCTCTTTTTCAAGAATGCTTTTCTGCCCATTGCCATTCTGCGTTCTATATCCTCTGTACTGCGACCATCATTTGTTATTTTACTGCCCAAATAACAAAATCCATCTACCTAACAAAATGAGCCCCCTCCCCCGTCCAGTTGGAAATATATTACTAGAAAAGAGGAATAGTAGAGATCTGGAGGCCACCACAAAACTAGATGGACGGGTCAGCCTAAAAAGAATAACTTTCGAGATTTGGAAGCACCAGGAGAAGGAGATGACAAGCGCGATACAAAAAAAAAAAAAAAAAAAAAAAAAAAAAAAAAAAAAAAAAAAAAAAAAAAAAAACCAACCTAGCTTTTGATGTATTTGGAGGCCCCCCAAGGTCGGAGGCCCGGGCGGTCCGCCGCCCCCACCCCCTCCTTTGTACGCCCCCCCCCCAATTGCAGGAAAGAAGAACACAAAAATATGGTAGATAGTTTTGCCCTCTGGAAATTCGTTTATTCAGATGACAGTTTAAGACGTTCGCTGAGAACTTCGATTTTTTTATGCGGAGCGGCAATAACTCTACGGAGCACAGTTTGGGAAACTGCATCGGAAAGCGAACACACGGTGATACATGGTATCTGGAGGTATCATGGACGGTCCGCAGTGTACGTGTCTGTTTTCCGCCTCCCCCGGACAGCGAGCGCACAGTGGCTAGCGCTGCGCTGTCGCCGCCCCCCCCCCCCCCTGCCCCCTTGGGCACGGCGGCCGGCGCTTTTAGCGCGCTGCACTCCGACTGCGGCTAATTGCGCACTAATTCCGCGCGCGCCCCCGGGGCGCGCCCCGTCGCGCGCTCGCAAAAGCGCAAACACCGCCCCCGCCGCCCCCCGCCGCCCCCGCCGCCCCCGCCGCCCCCGCCGGCAGCTCGCGGAGTGCGCACCTCGCGATCCGCGGCAGCGGCGCGTCCGGCGCCGCTGAGTGGGCCGGCGCCACCGACGCAGGCGTCGACGCCGCGCCGCGCCGCGCCGCGCCGCGTTATCTCGCTAATGGGTTATGGCAGTTGGCAACTTGCGTTAGCCGCAGCCGGCGCCTTATCGCGCTGGCGGCGGCGGCGGCGGCGGCGTCGGTGGCTGCGAGCGACCAACCAACCACATACCAGCAACCCCCACCTCCTCCCCATTCCCTCCTATATTCCCCCTCCACCCTGCTCCTCACACGGGGCTGGCAGAGTGCCGCGCATCCCGGCCACTCCTCCAGCTCATCGCGTCCGTCTTCCGCCGTCCCTCCCCCTGCACTCCACCGAGCACACGTCCTCCAGGTCAGTGCGCATTGTTCGTATTACACCTTTCTTGAGGCGATCCGATATGATTTATTACGTGATTGCGAAGGCTGCAGACTGCTAACGAAGATACGAGCTTATGGAATAGGTTCACAGATTTGTGACTGGCTGGAAGACTTCCTAAGTAATAGAACGCAGTACGTTGTTCTCGACGGCGAGTGTTCATCAGAGACCAGTGTATCGTCAGGCGTGCCCCAGGGAAGTGTGATAGGACCGCTATTATTTTCTATCTATATAAATGATCTGATGGACAGAGTAAGTTGTAATTTGCGGCTGTTTGCTGATGATGCTGTGGTGTATGGGAGTGTGTCTTCTTTAACTGACTGTAATAGCATACAGGATGACTTAGACAAAATTTCTAGTTGGTGCGAAGAATGGCATCTAGCTCTCAATGTAGAAAAATGTAAGGTGATGCGCATGAGTAGAAAAAACAGTCCTATAATGTTCGAATACAGCATTAGTAGTGAGCTTCTTCATGCTGTCTCCTCGTTCAAATATCTATGCATTGCAGAGCGATATGAAATGGAACGAGCATGTAAGGACAGTTGTGAGTAAGGCAGACAGCTGACTTCGGATTATTGGGAGAATTTTGGGAAGATGTACTCCACCTGTAAAAGAGACCG
The DNA here is from genome assembly GCA_026315105.1 of Locusta migratoria. Taxonomy (NCBI): domain Eukaryota; kingdom Metazoa; phylum Arthropoda; class Insecta; order Orthoptera; family Acrididae; genus Locusta; species Locusta migratoria. Next base: position 389,503,200 of record CM048748.1, read on the forward strand.
CGTATAAAATGCTTCTACGACCACGTCTTGAGTATTGCTCAAGTGTTTGGGACCCGCAGCAGATCAGTTTAAAGGAAGACATAGAGGCGGTTCAGAGGCGAGCAGCTAGATTTGTTACCGGTAAGTTCGACCAATGCGAAAGTGTCACGGAAATGCTCCGGCAACTCAATTGGGGATCGCTGGAAGAAAGATGACGTACTTTTCCTTAATTTTTGCTGAGAAAATTTAGAGGGCCGGAATTTGAAGCTGAGTGTAGTACGATCTTCCTGCCGCCTACTTACATTTCGCGTAAAGATCACAAAGACAAGATAAGAGAAATTAGGGCTCGTATGGAGGCATATAGGCATTCTTTTTTTCCTCGTTCCGTTTGGGAGTGGAATAGGAAAGGAAATGCCTAGTAGTGGTACAGTGTACCCACCGCCATGCGCCTTGCGGTGTATTGAGGAGTATGTATGTAGATGTAGATGTAGATCGCTTTTGAGAAACTGTATTTCAGTTCATAACCAGTTTCAAAATATCCTCAAATGCGCTCTCCTCATCGTCGTCAAGATGAGACTGTGCTCAAGTTATAAAATACCGGGCGATCAAAAATTCAGTATAAATTTCAAAACTTAATAAATCACGGAATAATGTAGATAGAGAGGTAAAAATTGAAAGAGATGCTTGGACTGACATGGGGTTTTATTAGAACCACATCTACCGTTATCGGGCCTTTTGTCTTCGAGGAACTGCGTGATTATGGTTTTGTAACTGCTACCGTGAGGGGTGAGAGGTACGCCGATATGTTACAGAATCGCATTATCCTTAGCCTGGCTGATAAACACCAGTCGTGGTGGAGTAGCCGAGCGGTGTGTGGCACCTCTCTGCAGAACGCGCGGTTGCTCGCCGACGGAGGTTCGAGTCCTTCCGAGGGTATGGATCTGTGAGTTTGTCCTTAGGTTAGTTTACCTTAGTTTAAATAGTTTGTAAGCTACGGACTGATGACGACGCAGTTTGGTCAGATAGATTTAGAAACATTTACACATTTTGATAAACACCAGCAGGAACGTACGATTTTTATGCAGGATGGCGTTCCACCCCAAATTGCTGGACGCGTGAAAGATCTCTTGCGCGCTTCGTTTGGTGATGATCGCGTGCTGAGCCGCCACTTTCGTCGCGCTTGGCCTCCCAGGTCCCCAGAACTCAGTCTATTCGATTATTGGCTTTAGGGTTACCTGAAGTCGCAAGTGTATCGTGATCGACCGACATCTCTAGGGATGCTAAAAGACAACATCCGACGCCAATGCCTCACCTCACAACATTATTCCACGACTATAGCTATTGTTGAGAAATGATGGTGAACATATTGAGCATTTTCCGTAAAGAACATCATCTTTTCATTGTCTTAATTTATTATGCTAATTATTGCTTTTCTAATCAGATGAAGCGCTATCTGTCAGACATTTTTTGAAGGCGTTCTAATACAATCCCATGTCATTCCAAGCATCATTCCGTGATTTATTAAGGCTTCAAATTTATACAGACTTTTTGATCCCCTGGTTTATTGCCTTATTGGGCCTTCAAACTGATAAAAAACCGAAATAATTTTTATTTTGATTACGCAAAGGTAAAATGACGAGCACGGGTGGTCACATTCTTGTACATGGATTCTCGACGACGACTTCGTTATCCACATAAGAGAATGACCGAGAACGGCATGTTCCACTACTAGGGAACGCGTCTACACTTTAAGGGTTGTTCAACTGCTACGAAACCATTCTTATTGCCATATCTTTGCCGATGACATATTTTCAATCTGCATATTACTAACTCATATTCACGAAATTTACGACGTTATCCTCGAATTATATTTGAAAATTTGTACCCAGCTGGTATACGAATCCTGGTCTTCTGCATGTTAGGTAGAATCACTGACCCCTACACCAGTAGCGGCACACCGATCATCACATCATCACAAGTGCACGGATTACTCTAGCTCGCCTCCCGTCACACACAATTTCTGAACTTTTCTCTCCCCAAGCCGTTTTCATTATATACAGGGTGTCCCAGTTACCTTGCTCACCCAAAACATCTCAAGAACAACAACGGCTATTACGAAAGGACTTTCAAAGGTATCAGTGTAAGGCAGCGGCTCGTGTATATAAATATTTAGAAACGTTCTATAAAGAAGGCATATGCGATTTTTAACAGAAACTTATGTGTTTTAAGGGGATATCCTGTATTATTTAATTAGTAATCTAATTCATGACAATTTACATAAACAACGGCTTTGATTACATCGCAATACGCCCGAGGTATTTCGAAGCGAAGTCGACCCTTGGAATACTCGAAACACATGGCTCGCGTACGTCCTGAATCTCAGGCGTTAACCCGAAGCTGTCCGTAATCTCATGATGTGCGCTAGCCATGCGCTTCTCTTATTTCAAGCGTCAACTTCGCTTCGTTTCTTCTCGGGATATAGTTGGCGTTTTGCGATGTAATCAACTCCATTGTGTATTTGATTTGACATACTATAGATTGCTAATGAAATAATATAGGGTGTCCATTTAAAAAAACACACACATTTGTGTTAAAAACACATATGCTTTCGTTTTGGAATGTTTCAAAATATTTACATTCATGAGCCCTGATCTTGCATTGTTACCGGTGAATGTCGTTTCACAATAGCTGTCGTTATTCCAGAGAAATTTTGAGTGAGCAAGATAACTGTGTCACTGTCTACATAAACCAATGACGTGCAGTGAACCTATCTTCAGTACGTAGGCATTTCTAGACATTTAGAGAATAAGTATGAAGATGAAAAAACGAGAGTTTTAGTAGTAGTGGCCAGAGAAAGTTCAAAGTTTATAGCTGACGGGAGGCGAGCTAGAGTAGTCCGTACATTTGTGATGTGTCGTCCGAAAAACCGAGGCCAACAAGAAAGACAGGCTGCGACGCTCACGTCATGTCACGTAAGCAAGGAAGTCCTAAGCCGGGGCGTTCGCTAGCTGATTGGCCGGCCACTGGGACATAAGCCCACTGCCTTATAGCGGCCAGCTACTCAGCTAGCGATCGCGTCGGCTCAGGACTGCCTTGCTTACTTGACATGATGTACGCGCCGTGGCCTGTCTTTCTCCAAGGCCTCGCGAAAAACATCTGTCGCTACTTGATGCTTCTAAACATGGATTTAGTTGGGGGTCGTTTACATCTAAGCTCCTGTTACGTGTAGTAAACACACATAAGAAAATTTGTGCATGGGCCCGGATTCGAATCCAGGGAAAGTTTAGAATTTATATCTAACAGGAGGAGAGCTAGAGTAGTCTGTACAGTTGTGATGTCTCGTCCGAAAAACCGAGGCCAACGAGAATGACAGGCTGCCACGCTCGCGTCATGTCACGTAAGCAAGGTAGTACTAAGCCGGGGCCTTCGCTAGCTGACTGACCGGCCACTGAGACACAGCCCACTGCCTCATAGCGGCCAGCCACTCAGCTAGCGATCGAGTCATCTCAGGACTGCCTTGCTTACATGGCATGATGTACGCGCCGTGGCCTTTCTCGTGGGCCTCGCAAAAACATCTGTCGCTACTTGATGCTTCTAAACATGGATTTAGTTGGGGTATTTTTCGTCTAAGCTCCTGTAGGTGTAGTAATCACACATAAGAAAATGTGTGCATGGGCCAGGATTCGAACCCAGTTATCCTGCTTACTAGACACTTTTGCTAACGCTTGCAGCACCGAGGCACACGGGCGTAATATACCTGCATGACTACTTGATTATGTACCTTTTACGACTTGCAATCAAGTCATGTACCGGTCACAAATTTTCATGGGTACATGTTGTTTCATTACAACACCTACGACATGCTAAGAAAACAAATCCATATTTGGAATACAGCTGCAGCATCACATAGGGACGTCTGTTATTTCTGACTTGGCCAGAAGAACAGACGACGCAAGAACAGACGACGCAATAAATTTCAGTCCACTGCATCGAGAGTTAGTGGCCTTTCGTGGACTGGTTTCCTCGCACGAGGGTGAAAGCAGAGTGATACAAGGTTTAGCACAACTTCCTAGTAAGTAGGAGACCCGGCATCGAGTCGCGACTCCGGCACGACTTTCCTTGTGGCCTTTTCCTTTCAGTACTACAAGTAACAGCAGCCGAGACCAAACTATACCAACTAAATAGCTTCTTAGTATTTTGTGTGACAGCAATTGTCATTCTGTCGATTAAAGAAATAGTACATCCAGTTTCAGCTAAATTAGTTTTATTAAATCGGTTTAGAGCATTTAGAGTCCTTCTCCAGACTTTCACCCTAGTGTGATTCAACCATATCCAAAGTTAACACATATAAACATACATTGGTGTCAATATATGTCTCAAGAAGAGTACATAATGCCAGAAACAGGTTTAATAAAAACTTGGCACTGCCGTTTCAAACCGGTTCCCACTCTCAAGGAAGAAATTACTCACATGCTGTCAAATTATGTCGCATTTTGATTGCAAATGAAATATGCTAAAAGGTAATAATACCCGTTACATAAATTCGCTGGTGTATTTTAAGAGTGTTTCTCGCTGTACCATACCAGGAAAACTAAAAATAAATTAGTATCATACGGACATAAAGCTTACTCAGGAATGTAGATAAGGTTTCAGGCAGACAATGAGACAGGGAAGAGCTTCCGCAGAGTGAGTCTTTCAAGGAGCTCGCCACCCCCACCCCTGCGACAGAAACCAGTGGGGTGCGGCCGTCGCGCGACTGGGGGTGCATGAACCCAGAGGGCGGCCGCCCCCGCTCGCTTCTAATAATTTCCCCAGGGAGCCGGCAGGGTGGGGAGGGGGGGGGGACGACTTGCCGCCGCCGCTAGCGGAAACCAAACACCTTCTGACGGAGGTCCGCCACAGATTAGGGTAGCGGGACGGCCGCGCCAACAGCCAATCGATGGCCGAAGAGACGGTGGTAAAGCGAAACGGCGGCACCGCGCCGAGTCCGGCTCGGAGCAACGTGGCTTCCGGTGGCGTCATGGCTGACGTCAGAGACACACGCCGGTGATAGGGTGGCGGAAGTCGCGTTGTACTGGAAGTTTCAGTGGTGTTAGACAGAAAAATCACCAAATAAACGACGACGTTGGCTTCCAGTATTACTCCGTTATGAATAAATGAGCACTGCAGAGTAGAGATGGGAAAACTGAAACATCTGACGGTTTCGAAACGAATGAAACCGTACCATTTGTGGTTTCGAAACCATGAAACCGCGAAGTAATGTATGTTTTGTCATGAAATCTTCGTTCTAGGAGGGCAATATTTTTTCACTATGTGGACAAGGGTACATACAAGAACCTGTCAATCATAGAGTATATATTTACTTCTTGGTCTGTACGGAACATGTCGATAAAGATTTTCGCCCGTGTTGTTGATGTTGCCAACATATAGTCACACGTGGCCGCCGGTATGGTAGGTAAAATTTTACCCCGTTAGGAACTCACAAACTGCAATACGGTACGCATATTACAGTGATGGATCATAAATGCTAATTTCTATACATAATAAATAAATTACAGGGCATACAAGTAATGCTGTGGAATTACAAAAATAATAAAGTAACAGGTAAGTTCACCACTTGTACGTCTTGACCGTTACACCATCGCCACAATTCTTTTAACATGTCTGTCGAAAAATTCTTAACGACAGTAGGTAACTTCGTTTTCGCTCATAAGAAACCAACTCTTTAACACAAGATTAAATATGCGATCCACCCTTGTTAGTGTAAAAAAAATGTCATTTCAGGCTTCATGTTGTATCTTATTTTAATGAATGTATTTTCACTCGTGTGTCTTTAATATGATAGATAAACCTAGAATTTAACTGGTTTTTCGATGCAAATAGTGAACGTTGTTTTATTGTTCTTTTACATTTATAAAGCAGACATTATGTCATTTCGGAATACAGCAGTCTCTTCCAAACGAATCTTGATATCAGTAATCATAAGGTGCAGACACAAGAGTGTCAACTACTATTTGACACTCTCTAAATGGTTTATATACTAGTAAGTTATATGTGTATCTGTGTGGAGCTTCAGTAAAATGAAACACCACATTTCGATACCATTAGTCTGTTCCGCGTTTCTGCATTAGTGGTTTGAAGCACCGGTGTTGTGAAACCGACATGAAATCGTGAAACCGGCATGAAATCGTGAAACCGACACGGAACCGTGAAACCGACACGATCCTGTGAAACCGACAGGAAAAAACAGTTTCAGTGTATCAGAACGGAATGAAACCGCATGGTTTCGAAACCGTGAAAGATGCCGGTTTTGAAACACTGAAACTGTTGTGTGTATCGAAACCTGGTTTCGAAACCATGAAACCGTAGCCAACTCTACTGCAGAGGTAATTGTTCTAGTCGTCATCAATTGTTCTATCTATATAAATGATCTGATGGACAATGTAAGTTGTAATTTGCGGCTGTTTGCTGATGATGCTGTGGTGTATGGGAGTGTGTCTTCTTTAACTGACTGTAAAAGCATACAGGATAACTTAGACAAAATTTCTAGTTGGTGCGAAGAATGGCAGCTAGCTCTCAATGTAGGAAAATGTAAGGTGATGCGCATGAGTAGAAAAAACAATCCTTTAATGTTCCAATACAGCATTAGTAGTGAGCTTCTTGATACTGTCGCGTCGTTCAAATATCTAGGCGTAACATTGCAGAGCGGTATGAAATGGAACGAGCATGAAAGGACAGTCGTGAGTAAGGCAGACAGCCGACTTCGGTTTATTGGGAGAATTTTGGGAAGATGTACTTCACCTGCAAAGGAGACCGCGTATAAAACGCTTGTACGACCACGTCTTGAGTATTGTTTAAAGGAAGACATAGAGGCAGTTCAGAGGCGAGCAGCTAGATTTGTTACTTGTAGGTTCGACCAATGCGCGAGTGTCACGAAAATGCTCCGGCAACTCAATTGGGGATCGCTGGAGGAAAGACGACGTTCTTTTCCTGAATTTCTTTTGAGTAAATTTAGAGGGCCGGAATTTGAAAGTGAGTGTAGTACTATCTTGCTGCCGCCTACTTACATTTCGCGTAAAGATCACAAAGACAAGATAAAAGAAATTAGGGCTCGTACGGAGGCATATAGGCATTCTTTTTTTCCTCGTTCTATTTGAGAGTGGAATAGGAAAGGAAATGCCTAGTAGTGGTACAGTGTACCCTCCGCCACGCATCTTACGGTGAATTGCGGAGTATCTATGTAGATGCAGATGTAGAAAGCATCCAATAGAATAATGAAACCTATCGATGTTTCCGTACAGTATACGACAGATCGACCATACCTAGAATAAACAATCTGGATGACATGAAGACTCCATTGTGAGTGGTGTGCACCACGACCGCAGAATAATAACCATCAAAAGTAATTTCAACATTGGTCTTAAATTAACGAGTATTTGTTATTGCAAATCAATTTCTACTTTGGAATAGTCATTCTCAGTGCAACATGCCCATACGAATTGAAACATTTCAGGTTTTACATACAAACCCGCATGGAATAGCTACAAGTCGTACTCTGGAAAACACAATTGTGAAACATCTTGTAGCTATGACTTGCGGCTTAATATGAGGAGCAACTAATCAAAACGTATAATGTCCGTTGATTCAAATTTTTCAGGAGAAACGAAAAACTGATATCTGCTAAACTACTCAATAATATTTTAAGCTGTATTCACAGTTAGATCTGTTTTGAGGTACTGAACTAGAATTACCCTACAACAGTTCAATTTTTTTTAGTTACGTTAGAAAATCCATTTATATATCTGACAATATACGTTTTGATCCGTCATGTAGGACATTACACGTTTTGATGCGTTTTTAGTATCACACCTTCATTACTTCACATAAATTTTTATATTGGAAAATGTTATATTAGACATTCGCACTTCACATGAGTTGTATCATTTATAATAACATAAGATTAACGTTTACTTCAAGGAATGCTACAAAGCTTTACATTACTGCGAAAAACTGCATCAACACAACATTCTGATACAGGCAGAATACTATAGGGTACAGTTAATTTACTACATTTTGTCCATTCCAGGTTCTTCATGAAAGCAATCACAATCAATATGTTCAAGCTGCTGCATAGAACTTCTAAAGCCGACGCGAAAAATTTTTTTTTTCTTCTTTCCACTGTGTACCGAATCAGGAGATTTGCCTGATTACAGTTTCCATTTCTCGTTTTTTTTTTTTTTTTTTTTTTTTTTTTTTTTTTTTTTTTTTTTTTTTGTCCCACGATTTACACCATCCTTTCCAATAATCACATATTCCTTTTCTAAATCCATTGGGAGCAATACACACAAACCACAACACTACTGCCGTTGTGCACTGCTAACAATAAGGATTTGGCTCAAGTAGTGTCAAACAATGCCAGAAAGCGACAATACCGTAGGCTATAATGCTTTAAGTATTGTAAGCCGTGACACGTATTAAACTGGCTAGTATTGCGTAATTGGAGGAAAGGAAAGCAAACTAAACACTTAAATTGTGGACATTATAAGTTATTCATTCAGTGATGTGGACAATATACGATTGGTTTTAACAATGCATGTTCAACATACTATTTCAGTGATAAAATATACAAATAGGTGCAGTGGCGTAGCTACTACACCAAGGGCCCCGGGGCAAAAATGACGTTGGGGAACTCTCCAAACTGAAACTATACCTCAGTAGGAACTATTGAAGTCATTTTCAGAGTTTTCTTCGTCTTAGACATGCATATCAGATAGTGATGTGCCTGTATTGTGAATACTGTGTTCATTATCGCAAAAACATCGAATGGTCTTCCTGCCTTCTTTCTTCTGCAAATTTATTTTCTATACAGTATTACGAAAATAGTCCATAACCACTTCTGCTGTCATACCATGTCTGTCGATACCAGTAGGTTCACAACCCATTGTTACATCACACATCAATTCAGTAAACAGGATGAAAAATGTCACGACTTAACACTAACACGATTCCTTTAAGAAAATTGACTTCTAAAAGAATACATAAACGTTAAATTAGTAGTATACCCATTTTCATCGTATTGTACCAAACCCACTTCATTTTTTACTTATTTGATAAAACAATGAAAGGTTACTGCCTTCAGTTTACGATATTGAACTTACAAGCAGCATTCCGTTAACATTCGGACTATTTAGAAAATGATCACTTCACTCACATGTCAACATGGATTTTAATGCCTACGAATTCAATTACCTGTTTGTATTAGATAATCTTTTTACAGCGGTGCATTACAAAAGCCAGCCGCTCATCATTGGAATGAGAGAGTCGAATTTAATTACAATCAAGAAATATAACGTAAAGAAAAAATTAATACCAAAATTTTCAGTGGGGTATGCTTGAGCGACCGAGCATACCCGTAATTGGCGCCTATGAACTATACAGATGCAATACTACTTCGTCAGGTCGTTACCGCTTACTGGAAGACATAATAAGGCAAACCTACTCTTGAGTAAATTACTGTGTGTCAGCAGATAATATTTAATCGTACTCTCTGATATAGTTATAAGTGTGAAAGTTAATTATGCATACAAGCAGAAACTACTGAATGGATTTTGATGAAATTTTGGAGAGGGATAGAGTTGCTCCTGGGTAGGACATACAGATAAAACTACTATGGAATAGTTTTCGAAGTTGTTCCATACTCAGTGAATGAAGTCGCAGGCAGAAGCTTGTAAAAATAAGCAATGAAGTTTTACTCAACCACGAAAATATGGCCCCCTGCCGCGAATCAAACCATGAACAGTATTGTCACACACTCCTAGTAATTCAGCAGGTGGCAGGGTGCACGTCTTAGCGGACAAGCAATACCTTTTTATGTTTATATTCTGAGATGGGAATAATTTTTGGATTTCACTTCGTGCGTTTGAAGTTTGTTGGCGGTGTTCAAAAAGTTAAAAGTCGAAAATCCTCCATTCAGCTAAAATATTATATACAGTAGAACGTCGATTATCCGAAGTGTAATTGGGGGACATGGATGTTCGGAAAACCGATTATTCGTATAATCGAACTGTACACTTCTACTTGCCAATAAGAAGTGCTGTACAGTAAATGTATTTGTACAGTATTTGGATCCTTCACATTGCGCCGAGCGGCACGCCGCAACATTTGCAAGGCGCAGCTGTTGCTGTGAACAGCTTTGATGCTGCCGCTACTTCTGCGACTGGAGTGTGCCGATTGTTGTACTCAGCGACTGTCGGCTTGGCCTGTCAACAGGCCCCACTAGAAGCAATGTTTCGTCACCCTCTGGCCCAGTACAGCTACTGTGGGAAGCTTAGTTTTACTGGAGGGGGAATTGATGGACGGTAGGGTGGGAAGGTAAGAAATAAATAAACAAGAATAAAAATCGACTCTCTATTGTAACTTTTTCCGAACTTTGCTCAGGGAGGCCGAGGGGCCCCTTGATCTCGGGGGCCCGGGGCACTGCCCCGCCTAGCCCTATGATAGCTACGCCACTGAATAGGTGAAATCTGACTGCAGGAGCGTGTAGAGTACATAAAACACCTCGATAAACCATATCAAACTCAATTTTGTTCGGAAGTGAACGATATACATTTCGATTAGTAGCTCCTCAATTAGGTAAAACCTGAATGTTTCAATTCTATTGTGGATGTTGCAGTGAGGATGACTATTCCATACTCTAAATCGACTTGCAATAAGAAATAAACGTTAATTTACGACAAATGCTGCAATTTCTTTTGATAGTAATCTGGATGACGTTAGCCTGCTGTCTATTTTGACATCGAAAAAATATCGCTCCCTGGAATTCAGATTCTTTGGAGAAATGGTGCTTACAGAAATTCAAAATCATTGGAGAACGTTTTCCTTTCAAATTACACACGGTGACAAAAATTGTACGCTATCGTATAAAATCAAATCATCATAACTAGTGAACGGTTTGTGTGATGTCCAACAAGGACGTTGAAAACTACTAGCGGTACACGCAGTCATGTTGTTGTTGTTGGCATTTGCACGTGGGAATGTCACGGGATACTGGGTCTGTGAGTAAAGCCCTTGTGTATGTTTGCTATGCGAGCAGTAACAGTCCATTTGCGGCTCGACGGAAGTAAGACAACCAGTTCAACTGCGTTAACAATCACGAAACCGATTCGCAAATTTCAGAGGACGGTTAGTGTTCTTGATTGCACTGTTTGTAATGTCGCTCGTTAAATGAGCGAAAGCACCTGAAAATATTGAGAAGATAATCTCTACGAAATTAAGCAGAGAAGTTGCACAACATTTGGGGATAAATTGGAAAACAATGCATATAATTGTTGTTGAAGACCTGCAGTTTTTCCCATTGAAATCCGTCAGCTATTAATCCTCAGGGCCATGCAAAATCGGTTGTGTTTCGCCAAGTCTATTGTCCACAGAATTGCGAACAGACGTTTGATGTCAATATACTTGGTTTAGCGATGAAGTCCACTTACGAGGGTCGTCCACAAAGTAAGTTCCGTTTCTATTATCAGGCTTGATTCCATGTTTTTGTTTCTATCCGTGGCGGAGTTACGATCGCAGTTCCGAGCATGCGCGGCAGTTAATCTTACTCAAGGAGAAGACATGTACGTCATTTCAGATCGCTGCTGCCGACGTGTGCTTTGTAGTGCTTCTTTATAACGTCAGCCGTAATTGAAAACGCCACTGCGTGTGAAATCAGATTTGTGATTCGTTTTCTAAGGGCAAAGAAAGTTAAACCAAAGGAAATTCATCGGCAAATACAGAACAAGCGCCGAGGATACCTGTCAAAATGTGTTGTATTTTTCCACGATAATGTCCGACCTCACACGGCGAATGTGACTAAACAACTCGTACGGGAATTTCACAGGTACCTGTTTGATTATCCGCCGTACAGCCCGGACCTCGCTCCTAGCGACTTTCATCTCTTCTTACACATGAAATCTGACATTGGTGTTCAACGATGATGAGGATCTGAAAGAACATGTTACCACAAGGTTGAAGACACAGGCGACAACCTTTTATGAAGAAAGCATACAAAAACTTGTGCCGCGCTATGACATGTCCTTAGAAAATTTTGGAAGCTATGTAGAAAAGTAGTTTAACAGATGTCCATTTTTGGACAATAAATATTTTTGTGTACTTGTTGTATATAACTAAACGGAACTTACTTTGTGGACATACCTCGTACATTTGGGTGGAAAAGTTACGGAGCATAATTTGTGCATTTGGGGGACCGTGAATCCGCATTTCATCACCAAGAAAGTTTTGCAAAATGACGTACTGACCATAGCTATTTTTTATTTTTTTTTATTTTTTTAGTTTAGGGGAGACCGGGGCATGTTTTCCACCATTTTACATTTTTATTTTTGGACTTCTTATTTTTATCGATTTTGCGGTAAACAGCGGATCATTATATTTCCTACACCTTTATTTACAGTCTTGTACAGATATTTTTGGAAATATTAAATATCATTCTTGGTAGCAAATGGTTTTGTCTGACCATGTTGCGTTGGAAAATTTGCCCCGTATGAGGAACAAGTTTTCCAGCTTACTTAAAATGTACAGGGGCAAATATTCCAATTATACTTTCAATGTTAAAACAGAGATAATTATCTTGATTTCACTGAATACGTATTTTTATCATGAATTTACATTACAAAAGAGGATATTAAAAATAGGCACATTAAATAAAAACAAATGCTATTTAATGGTTTTATGTGACTTAAATATTTTACAAATACAGATATTTTTAACAAAACTTATACTGATTGTCTGAATCACAATGAAAGCGAACAAAAAATGGAACATTTCCTTTCGTAGAGTGTCCATGTGCCCATTTCGTGCACTGTACACACTTCATTTGCTTTAGACTAGGCGTAAGACTCAAAGCAATAAGGAATATGTGCCCCATATGCACTCGGAAAACGTGCCCCGTCGTCATATTCGGAACTATAACACTACGTCCGTGAGTAACAGTGTAAGCTATTTATAAAACAAATGCACAGTTACGTGAAGAAAGAAACCCACTTTTAGTGTGTGCAATGTCAAAATAATAACTATAACGCTAGAATGTTTATTTTAAGTTTCAATAAAAACGTGAAAGTTTACTGACATTTGCAAAAATGACGAAAACAGCCCTGCTGACGTTGTGACTGCTGGTACAACACCGAAACTTTCGTAAATGAAGCGTGCTTTGTTGCTAATTCCTACAGTATCGCCGGTGGTAACATCTAGGGGTTTGTTTCGAAAACAAACGGATTTGAAAAACTTGCCCCTATGGAAAATGTGCCCCGGTCTCCACTACCATTTTCACGCGTTAGCGCTTTCTGAAGACCACGCCGGACTCAGGTACACTGATGTGGCACTTGGCTGGCCGTTGCGTGTGCCGCCGTCTTGTGATATTCCAGTGGCGTGCAGCCGTGGCGTGTGCTGTTGCACCGATCTGCTGTGGGTTATACGGGCCAGGCGTCACCTCGGTGCTCGGTTTGAGGGCTCAGAACCCGGCCGCAGACACTCTCCCCTGCTGGGTCACGTGCCTGCTTGCCCGGCGGTGGTTGGCGTGTGTTGTGTGTCCCGGGAATCGAACCCGCGCCATCTGTTCTCGCCGCCATGTCGACCGTCGCCGCGCTGCCAGGTCACAGGCGGCATTCGCGGAATGGCTGCCTCCTGTCGTCCATACCAGTTCCCTGGATTAGCAGCATGCTCACTCGTGCATGAATGTTTGTGTTGTCTTTTGTATAAGTTAGTTTATAATTTAGTTTGTAAGTTTAGGGACTGATAACTGTGGAGTCGCACAAGGCCAAAATGCGCGCCACGTACTTACGCCGCGCGCCGCCATGCACGCACAGTGCGGCGTTCTTACGTCAGTCACGAGCGCCCTCTGCTGCAACTCCGCTCGTGGCCACCACTGGACTGCATCGTTCACTTGGGAATCAGATAGGCACCAGTTAAGACTTGGCTATCGGATAGACACTAGGAATCATCTGTAGGCAGGCCTCTATCTAATCTATGTAGCAGCATTCTGCAGTCAAGAACTATGTAAAAGTTAAGTATTACTAAGTCTCTATGAAATATATATCTCGTTCTAATTTACTCTAGTGTTTCTAGTTTCTGCTGTCCCACTGGCTGGTCACCTCCGTATCTGCACACGCGTGCATCCTTTTATTCCTGTGTCGGTCTCTTTCTACTCGGCCACCGACACCCAAGACAACCGGGGGAAAACGAGACACAAAAATAACCCCTCAGTTAAGTCCCATAAGCTTAAAAAACATGTGGACATTTTTTGTTAATTGTGTAGTTTCTTTGTTTCTGCATAAATACACAAAGTGATCTACTTCAAACAATTTGTTTTACCTGACTAGTTCCTCGTTAATTAGCCTAACAGCCTAGTTATCAAAAACCAACGACCTACGTGCCGTCTTCTGCGCTAGGGACACAACTAGTGAAGAAAACAGGTTGGTGAACATTTTATACAGAGCCTGTACTTTTCACTCAGGGCCTTGAAAGCAACTGGCCACTTCGCGAGTATTGCACTTTCGTTACAACCCAGTTGAGTTACTCGAAGTATATGGAGGAGGTCGCGAAAAGAAGATAAAATGTTGCTTACACTTTCAAATGCTCTCTCCATAACTATCGATATTTTTCTTCCCCTTGGCAAGACCACAGATAATATACATCAGTTATACCAATACTGCTGTTTACATTACTGTGGCTGTCGTAAGGAAAGAAATGTTAGATGTTTTCTCAGCAAATCATTTATTCTATGGCCAGTGAAGTTATCTAAATTTTTTGTTTGTCCTTTCCTACATGAATATGAAGATCAGATGCTTTACCAGCTCTGGGATAAGGAAAGACCAAGCTACATTTTTAGCTTTTGCGGACCTAAAGAAAGCTTTTGATAAAGTTGCCTGCAATAAACTCTTTCAAATTCTGATGGTAACAGGAATAAAATACAGGAAACGGAAGGCTATATACAACTCGTACAAAAAGCAAGTAGCAGTTATAAGAGTTCCACCGCTGCTGGACGCCTAGAGTCGGCAGTGCCCCATGCAGAACCACCCAACTGCGTCGGATCTGAAACTGACCACTGGCTCTCTCCTTGGTGATCGCCTACTCTCTCTCTCTCTCTCTCTCTCTCTCTCTCTGCGATTTCCTCTCGCCCACTCTCTGCGACACTCTCTGTGTCAATCTCCCCAATCTCCTCCCGTATTTATCTGGAAGAGGCTGAGCCCTCAGTTGTTACGCATTGCCAGTGGCGGCTGTATTCCTTGCTTTTGTCATGTAAAACCGCGCTTCTACATGAAAAATTGTTGGCTATTGAATTGTGTACCCAAATAATTGTACCGATTGTTAACGCACTATTTTCCATTTTGTTTGATGTTGTCAATTGTGATTTGTAAGTCATTCACTCGTAATGTTAACTATGTTTACATCATACAAATACAGGCTGTTTGACTAAGTGTTTTGCCTCTGTAACTTATAAAATAATAGGTGACGGGAAATTTTAATGCGGTAGGTCTACACAAGAAATGTTACACTTTCTGCGGAGCTATGAACATAGTTTATTGTATCATTTTCCAAAGAGTACCAGCACAAAGATATAATTTCTTAAATGAAACAATAGTTTTTTCTATCGGGTATTAGATTCGTTGAAACTAGCTGCGTCCAAATCAATTTAAACTAAATTCCTATCACTGTTAGTTTGGGAGCTACAACCCTTCAAAGTTCAGGGGGCGGAGGCTATGACAGCGTAGCTCACTGGCTGGTCTTCATGAGACAGTGGGCCGTGCCCCAGGGTATAGCCACTCGGCCAGTCAGCTACGCTATCGCAGCCTCCGCCCCCGGAACTTTGAAGGGTTGTAGCTCCCAAACTAACAGTGACAGGAATGTAGTTTAAATTGGTTTGGACGCAGCTGGTTCCAACGAATCCAATACACGATAGAAAAAACTAATGTTCCATTTACAAAATTATATCTTTATGGTGTAACTCTTTGGAAAATGATACACTTTCTGTGGAGCTATGAACATAGTTTATTGTATCATTTCTTGTGTTGACCTACCGCATTAAATTTTCCCGTCACCTATTATTTCATAAATTAGAGAGGCAAACACACTTAGTGAAACACCCTGTATATACATCCAAAGATAGATATCCATGTAAAGAGAAACTGAGTCATCTCCATAACATCTTTGAGTTTGTCTACCTCGACCTATGCAGCCTTTGATTTGTTTCTATATCGCTGCAGTAAAAGCAGTATTTTTGTTGTATGATGGGAAGTTACAAGATCACTAGAACACTGCTTCATTTTGTTTTAATATGTATAAGTTATGTTACTGTGTCATTTTATTTCATGACAACTTCCATCTTAACATATATGCAAACCTATATCGAAAAAAACGACAGGACGGCGGTCTGCGGCGTGTCAGTCAAGGTCTGCACGACCGCTGCGATCGGGGGATTCGAATACCTCCTCGGGTATAGTATAAGGTAGTTCCTAAGTAGTTTCTAAGTTTAGGCACTGATAACCCCGTAGTTAAGCCCCATACACTCTATAAACATTTGAACATTTTAGAAAAAAAATGATATTTCGGATCTCTATATATACCGAGTAAATGGACTATTGTAAGTATAAGAATTTCACAATAGATAATTTCAATGCTTTAACCTTTCACCCAGTGTTCTAATGCTTATAATGACTTGAACTTACAATGTGAACTTAATAACGGCCTAAAAGCCGAAATCCGGATTGTGGTAGTAAATAATAAAGCCTTACAGTCAAATGGCGTTCCAATGATTTAATCAATACTGTATGACTGTGGCTTAACATAACAAAATACTTGATAATCTGCCTAGCCAGGCATTTGAGTGTGTTATTCGTTTCTAACGTCTGCAGATCGAAATGAAAAAGAATATGTGAGCTCAAATTACATCCAACTGAGAACCAATTCCAAGACACCTTCAGCAAGACATGCAGTCATGGTAGGTCATCGTGCATGGCTTAGACAACAAAATAAGGACGGTTTCAAGCGTAAAAAGATTCTGAATACTAAGTTATACCTTGCACATTTAAGTATGGCAGCTATACGTTCTGTAGTACAATTATTTAATCCTATTATGGATGCAATTGGTGGATATACACATTAATTGAGTGAAAAGTTTAGGAACACACATGAGGACAAACTTGCTCATCTCATTGGTAGGCAGCATAAGGAAACCAGGGTACTGGATAATGCAACTTGCACTGAAAAATTTAAATTTTTTCAAAGAGTAGAGAACCTCAATAACACTTCTTTTAATGTAAAAGAGATGGATATTTTAAACAAGGGATTGAAGTTTAATTTAAAAGAAAAGATGCAGGGCAAATTTATTAAAGATATCATTGCGAGTAATAAAGTAGATATTGACATGACTAAATTAGCAATTGATGAAATTAACCAACTTACCAATAAGGTGGCTAGAATTATTAAATATGAAATCTATAAGTTTAATCAAGCCAGGGCAAATAATAACAAGTTTGAAAATATTAGTACTATTAAAGAAATTAATCACAAATTAGAAGATAAAAAAATGTATCTGCCTTAAAGGAGATAAAGGTGACACAATTGTAATAATGAAATAATCAGACTATAAGACCAATGTATTTGAATTCTTTGAAAGTAATAATATGATAAGAACAAATAAAGACCATACAGGTGAATTTAATGAACATTAAAAATGAAAGTAGAAAGAATGTAACTTCCTTTATACAGATAAGGAAATCAAGGAGTGTACGATGATGAATCCCTCTGACCCCAGACATAGAGCACAACCTAAGCTACATAAAAATAGTATCCCTCTTTGTCCAATTGTCAGCTACATTAATAGCCCCACATACTATCTCAGCAAAAAGTTAGATAAAATAATTGAAGAATTCTACACCTATGAAATGTAACATACGGTTAGAAATTCTTGGGAAGTAGCTAATCAATTACAAACTGTACAGTTTTCAAATGATAGTAACCTTGTCTGCTTTGATATTGCCAATATGTATACCAGTATTCCAGTAAGTTAAACTATTGCGTTAATAAAGGACAACCTGATTAAATTCAAAAAGTTTTCCCCAGTTGAAATATCAGAAATCATAGATGTATTGGAACTAATAACAGCAAATAATTACTTCGTGTTCGAAGGTGAGATATATATTGAAGAGGAGGCTCTCGCCTTGCGTAGTTGTTTATCAGGAACCTTAGCTGATATTTTTATTAACAATCTAGAGGGAAAAAAAACACACAATACAGAAATGAAACGGATAAAATTTCTTTCTATAGGAGATATGTTGATAACTCAATTGTTGCCTACAATGGCTCTAATCAGGAAATGGACCAATTGCATAGATGCTTAAATGATTTACACCGTAACATTAAAGTCACTAAAGAGATAGAGACCAACAGCAGTATTAACTACCTAGACCTGAAGATAACAAGATCTGCCAATGAAGTACTATTTGGTATACACAGAAAACCTACCACCACAGATTGCATAACTAACTCTCAGTCGTCTCAACCAATGTCTCACAGATAAATAATTACATATCCTCAAAGACATAGCCACTTAGAATGGTTACAAACATGAGATAGTCACTAATATCTTCAATAAGAAAAATCAAAATGTAACAGATAATGATATAGAACAGATCACATTTAATGGTAAGGAAGATGAGCAAATGAAACAGCACTTCGCCACAATACCCTGTGTAGGATCTATGTCAGATAAAATCAGGTAAGTTTTCAAGAATACAAATGTTCAGATTTCCTTCACCACACAGAATAATATTGGTAAGAAGTTAAGACGATATACAAACAATGTAGGAAAATTCTCAAAATCTGACATATGGTATACAGAATGAAATGAAGTAGTTGTGCCAAATGTTACATTAGACAAACAGGTAGATCCATCAGAGACAGATACAAGGAGCACTGCAGGAAAACAGATAGTAACACCTCCACCTTTAGTAAACACTAAAAAAAGTCAACCATGACACTAATACTACTGAACAATCAATGGATGTTTTACATATACTATCAAAAGGGAAAAATGCATATCTTAGAAGAGATTGAAATCTATAACATGCTCTACAGGTCACCTGAGAAACTACTAATGACCAACAAGATCTATAAAATAAAATACCCGTTTGTTTTATATAACCAAACGGAACTTACTTTCTGAACGCGTCTCGTATTATAGAGGTGGCTCACCGTTAATTATAATAGCTGCGGATACTGCAAACCAGCAGAAACGCAGACCAGCGATCACGCCTCTAGAAGAAAGGGACTCGCCCAATCTCAGCCACACGACACGTCTAACATCAGCAGAGCGCTGGCCGACCACAGCGTCCTCCAGTTCAGCGGAAATCAGCCTGCATACTGCGCCACGTATGACGTGCACACCCCAGGCACATCCGTCCGCCCAGTCGTACCTGTGGAAATGAGCGTATGGCTTTTTTGACCAGGCGATCCCTTGCGGCATTGTTTGGCCGCCGTAGTGTAAGTTATTTATTTGACGCCGCGTGGGCGACTTACGTGCCAATGATGATGATGATGATGAGATGATGATGATTAGGACAAAACACAACACCCAGTACCCTGCCGGGAATCGAACCCGGGTCTCCGGCGTGGTAGTCAGCGACGCTACCGCTGAGCTACGAAGGCGGACAGTCGTACCACTGCGAAGCCCCTATACGTCACAGCAGCTTCATCACGTCACTCACTGCCCTCCAGCCAGACCTCCTGGCGCAGAACCCCCCGTCCCCGTGCGCACGCGACTCTTAACACATGATCCAGCCAACCACAGCGCGACCGGTCCAAAGTTTTTCTCGAAGCAATCCCTCACTAAATCAGAGACGTTACGGCTCAATTACATAGAAAAAAAATCGCACTGACGTGTTTTACGGCCCACTTTATATTTGTAGTTTTATAAGTTTTTGCAAACATTTTGGACCAATATAATAATGTAAAAAATAAAAAGTTATGAAACTTCCTGGCAGATTACAATTGTGTGCCGGAACCGGGACTCGAACCTGGGACCTTTGCCTTTCGCGGGCAAGCGCACTACCGACTGTGCTATCCCGACACGACTCACGATGCCGCCTCACAACTTTACTTCCGCCAGTACCTCGCCTCCTACTTTCCAAACATCACAGAAGCTCTCCTGCGAACTATGCAAGACTAGCACTCCTGGAAGAAAGGATATGGCGGAGACATGGCTTAGCCATAGCCTAAGGGATGTTTCCAGAATGAAACTTCCATTCTGCAGCCGAGTGTGCGCTGATTTGCAACTTTCTGGCAGATTACTAAGAGATTATTAAGAAATTATTAAGAGTGTCTGATACCATATTAGGAAAAAAAAAATCTTTTAGGTGGTGGCTGGTTTTGTACAATTTTTTTTTTTGTTTTTTTCTTTTTTTAAAAATCTCTTCCACTTCAGGCGTTGGCGCCTAACTACTATATCCCACATAAACCTAAACATCTCGCCTGCCAGAAAAAAGGTCTAGTGCCACCGCCACTTTCACCCTATACTAAATCCAGGATGCAACTAACGGAAAGGAAAAGAAATAATGTGTACTTTTATTTAAACTTCGTGGCTTTTATTTTATATACAAATAGACAACAGGAGAAACAAAGAGGCCCATCCTAACCATTGTGGTTTGAAGTCTTACCGAACTCTTTGAATTATAAATAAAATTAAAAAGATTTTTTCCCCTTCTTCTTCTTGAACGTAAGGTCCTCGTGACCACGCGTTTCTTAACACGTGACCCAGTCAAACACAGCGCGACCGGTCCAAAGTTTTTCTCGAAGCGATCCCTCACTAAATCAGAGACATTACGGCTCTATTAAATCACTCTGTGAACTTTCATAGTGATCAGCGACGTGATGTATCAAGTTTATTACAAGACCCCCTCGGCTATTCAGTTTATGAAATCTCGGGTAGTTCCTGTCGGCCGCACAGTGGTTATCCTCGCCCCGGCAGCAGCTAGCGGTGCCCCCGGCTGCAAGTTGTCGCAGACCGCCCGCCACCCTGTCGCCCCCGGCGGCCTGAAGAGCCCCAGAATTTCATTACTCGCAAACTGCTACTTCCGCGCGCGCGCTCTCGTCCGGACATAAGAAACGCATTAGCAGCGGCGGCGCTGCGTCATCAGCGTAGCCTGCGAGGCAGACTGAGTGTTTCTGGGCGCCTCCGCTGCCCTGGCCGGGGAGAGCGCGCTGACACCTCACCTAATGCCGCACTCTTCCGCACCGCCTCGGGGTGTTTATCTGCGCTCGGATGCGACTAGTACCCACCCCTCCGTCATCATCCGGCCACTTACAAGGTATTCTGACGTCCCTAATTCCTTCTGTTTGTATGCTTGCGTAGCTCAGCTGGCTAATACGAAAGGGGCACAGGTTTGAAGCAGAGTCTGTGTGGTATTCTGTTGAGTCGCTCCCCTGGCATCATAAGAAAAGACTAGCAAGAGATGGCCGAACAGTCCCAGGTGAATTATTCCGTTATTTGATTTCTTTTTGTTGGTTTATTTTTTAATTGTAAACGTCTGTCTTGACTCTTGAGCAACACACTGGTATTTTCTTTTTACCCAAATATGTAACGTCATCACTTGCCTTTTATTCCTATTAAAGATCATCAACATCATCATCATCATCAACATCTACATGGGATACTCTGCAAATGACATTCAAGTGCCTGGCAGAGGGTTCATCGAACAACCATTATACTATGTATTTCCCATTCCATTCTCGAATAGCGTGCGGGAAGAAAGAACACCTTAATCTCTCCGTTCGAGCTCTGATTTCCCGTATTTTATTCTGATGATCATTTCTACCTATTTAAGTGGAGTCAACAATATATTTTCGCATTCGGAGGAGAATGTTGGCGATTGGAATTTCGCAAGTAGCCCACGCCGCAGCGATAAGCGCCGTTGTTATAATGATTCCCGTCCCTGTATCATTTCCGTAACGCTGTCTCCCCTGTATCGTCACAATACGAAACGAGCTGCCCTTCTTTGGACTCTTTAGATGTACTCCGTCAAACCCACCTGATAAGGATCCCACAGTGGGCAGCAGCAGTAGTCCAGATGAGGACGGACAAGCAGTCTCTTTAGTATTTCATTAAGGGTTCTGCCAATAAAACGCAGTCTCTGGTTCGCCTTTCCCACGACATTATCTACGTGTTCTTTCCAATTTACGTTTGAAGTAATAGTAATTGCTAGGTATTTTGTGGACTTTACGGCCTTCACTTTTGATTGATTAACGGATATCTTTTCGTATTCATATGGACGACTTCACACTTGTCATTATTTAGAGTCAATTGCCAATTTTTACACCACACTGATATCTTATTCAGATCGTAATGAACAGCAGAGGACCAATAACACTACCCTGTGGAACGCCCGATATCACGCCTGTTTTATTCCATGCCTTACCATAGATTACTACGAACTGTCTCCTCTCTGACAGGAAATCCCTCTATCCAATCGCAAATTTGGGACGATATAGCATAACCACGCAATTTGATTAAAAGCCGTGTGTGAGGTACGGTGTCAAACGCCTTCTGGAAATCAAGAAACACGGAATCGATTTGCGAACCCTTGTCGATAGCACCCATCACTTCGTGTGAATAAAGAGCTAGTTGAGTTTCGCATGAAAGTTAATTCCTAAATCCGGGCTACCAATAACGGGGCACGGGTTCGATTCGAGACAAAGTCTGTGTGCTATTCTGTTGTGTCACTCCCCTGGCATCATACGAAAACACTAGCAATAGGCAGCCGAACAGCCCGAGTTGAATTATTCCGTTATTTGGTTGGTTTTTGTTTGTTTATTTTTTAATTGTAGAGGTCTGTCGTGAACAATACACTGATATTTTCTTTTTACACAAATATGTAACGTCATCAGTGTGCTTTTCTTACTATTGAAGAACATCATTATCATCATTATCATCATTAGAGACTGATTATGCCTTTCAGCGTTCAGTCTGGAGCTTAGTACCTCTAATAAAATTCCTCCATGATCCCCTATTCAATGCTGACATTGATGCCTCGTCTCATGCCTTTTGCTTCAAAATCATTCTGCACTGGATCTAAGCACTTTATTCTAGGTCTACCTCGACTCCTCTTACCCTCTGCTGCCGAGCTCATGAGTCTCTCAGATAACCTTGCTTCTCCCATGCGTGTAACATGACCCCACCATGTCAGTCTGTTCGCTCTAACTGCTTCATCTATGGTGTTTTTCCCCAGTTTTTCTTTGATTTTCTCGTTATGGACACCCTCCTGCCATTGTTCCCATCTATTAGTACCTGCAATCATTCTTGCTACTTTCATATCTGTAACCTCTACCTTGTGAATAAGGTGACCTGTATCCACCCAACTTTCACTTCCATACAACAAAGTTGGTCGAAAGATAGAGCGGTGCACTGCTTAGTAGAAGAGAGTAGATCTTAGATGAGCACTCACTTCATTAGCTTTGCTGCACCTGGATTCCAGTTCTTTCACTATGTTAGCGTCCTGTGAGAAAATACATCCCAGGTACTTGAAACTGTCTAACTGTTCTTTGTTCGTCCTATTTGACACTCAGTCTGTTTAACTCTTTTTCCCACAGACATTACTTTCGTTTTGGAGATGCTAATCTTCATAACATAATACTTGCACCTCTGATTGAGCTCTGAAATGTTAGTTTGCAACCTTTCAATTGAATCGGCCATTACAACTAAGTCATTCACATATGCGAGACTGCTTATTTTGTTTTCACCTATTTTAATCCAGCCCTGACAGTCTACTGTTTTCAACATATAATCCAAGAATAGTATGAATTATTTTTGTGACAGGTTACAGCCTTGTCTTACCCATGAAAGTACCCTGAACTGTCAGCTTAATTTGCCATCGACTCTAACTGCTGCCTTTAATTGCCTGCAGAAGTTTGCTTCCTATACCATAATCTTGTAGAAATGACAGAAGCTTCCTCCTAGGAACACGTTCATAAGCCTTTTCTAGATCTATGAAATATAGATACAATTCCGTGTTCCACTCATAGCCCTTTTCCATTACCTACCGTAAGCTAAAGATCTGGTCTTGACAGCCTCTAAGAGGCCTAAGCCCACAATGATTTCATCTAACTTTTCCTCAATTAATACTCGCACTCTCCTTTCAACAATACCTAAGAATATTTTGCCTACAACACTAAATTGAAGAACAGAAAAATATTTTACTCTGTATATGCAGTGTTATTTTTAAGTTCGAATTATACCTTCTTCTTATATGTTCCGATATTTTATTTATTTTCAGGGTTCCGCCGTTTTTCTGAGTTTTTCTGCCTTCACAGTATGTCACCTGCAACAAAACTGTTTGACTTCAAAATATTTTTAAAAAATTGTTTGTACAGCTAAGGGACTTCACCGCTGCAATTATCAGTCCCTAAGCTTACAACCTACTTAAACTAACCTATGCTAACGACAACACGCATACGCACACGAATGCCCGAGGGAGAACTCAAACCTCCGACGACGAGCAACCGCGCACTCCACAGCAAGGCGCCTTAGAGCGTTCGGCTATTCCACTGCGGCTGGAAATATTTGATACGTGTTTGTTATCGTGAAGCGTATTTAATTCTGCGTCAATGTTGGTGTGTGTGTGTGTGTGTGTGTGTGTGTGTGTGTGTGTGTGTGTGTGTGTGTGTGCTTTCTCTACTTACGAAAGATATATATTTGACATACTTGTGATGGTGTGTTCATCGGTGGATATTGAAGGTAACGGCACGTTTTTAGTTCTCAACGTAACCGTTTATGAACTGGCAAAATAAGATGGCTAGCGGTGTAGACAGTTGTCTGTGTTCTGGATGGTAAGTTTTGATCTTGAGAGTGTGTGAATTTGTCCGTACGTGCTTGTGTTTGTGTGTTCGAGTGAGTAGGTATGTATTTACGTATAGTATATCTTGAACACCGAAGAAGAACATAGACTACTTTCCAAAGTGTGTAATTCTAGATATTTCTTGATTTTAAGTATAAAACTCGAACAACTGAGCATCAACGTTTCTCTTCACTCTTGCTAGACGCTTGAAGACTCCTGGGAAAAGCTATTTCATCTTTGACGTATGAAATTTATCACACTTATTAAAACACTTTCAATTGTTGATATGTTCTCGATGACAGTTGAATCGTGCATAATTTGCACGTTGTATAACGTATAACGTATAGATTCTTCAGTCAGCGCTGTAATCACGATGAAACAATACAGAGTCTCTTTTCTTTTATATTAAAATCTTTATTTTCATCTCGATAAATAAGGACAGTATTTAAACCGAAAAATTGCAAACTTTTCTATTATCGTGGTCTCAACTTAAGAATAACCTTGTCAAATTATTGTACTTTAGATGGTCTTTTTACATGTATAGGGATATAAACAAGAGCAAAACTGCGGATAAAAAGCTAGTATTCCCTACGTCCGCAACAGTTCATGTTGTCTCAACATGCACTACTGCGACGCTGCACAGCTTAGGCAAATATCGGAATTCTATCTCGATGACACAGAAATTTCCGATTTATTTATTCGCTGGTACAATTTCTTGCTATCGAAGTGTCTGCATTCAGAAGTCTTAAAATTTTAAATTACTGCATGGTGACGAATTACAGTGATGATAACATTATCAATATTTTCTCGTAATAGCAATGTTCGGTCAGTGTGGCATATGGAAGTTTGGGTCGGTCCTGGAGTCGTGTTCGGGTACCCTAGTGGTTAAGGCGACCGCTCACAAAAAGCGGGATACCCGGGTTCGAGTACCGGCCCGGCACAAATTTTCATATGTCAACATTTGGTAGGATATCCGTACCTTATACAGTGACGCTAAAAAAAATTCGCTATTGCGAGAAAATATTGGTAATAAAATTTTAAACATAGCTGCTATTGTCAGCGACCGTTAACAGCGTCAATGGATAAAAAATCAATGCCTTCATCAGAAATTATAAAATGAAATAGAATTTAAAAAAAGCCACGTAATAAAATATACTACTCAGCTGTAAAGCTTACGTAACAATGTTTAAAGAGAAATTTTGAGAAAATGCTAGCCACTAGGGGCTGAATGCCTGCACGCAGGCAGCCGATAGTGCCTAGCATTTTCTCAAAATTTCTTTTAAACATTGTGACGTAAGCTTTACAGCTGAGTAGTATATGTAATTGTGCTTTAACGAGGAGTCAATATGTTATGGTCAGTACAGTACAGGGTCAGTCAGCAGCAGCTGACATTTTCATTGTGTCGACATTGTATTAGTCTGCACGTGACTTGGAACGACAGAATGTTCAAATGTCTGTAGAACTTATGGGACTTAACTACGGGGTCATCAGTCCCTAAGCTTACAAACTACTTATGAACTAGCTAAGACTAAGGACGCCACAAATATCCATGCCCGAGGGGGGATTCGAATCCCCGACCGTAGTGGCCGTGCAGACCGTGACTGGAGCGCCTCAGTTCCCTCGGCCACCGCGGCCGGCAAACCCTTCTTCGTGAAGATGGTATTAGTGTATCAGATGAATAATATGCATGCGTTCTCGTATCTGTTATGGTACAGAAATATGAGCGTAAGTTAGATACTGTTGTTACAAACTCATAATAATGATAATAGGGATAATAATGACGAACAACTCATTGCAAGTGGTAGTGCCTACGGTAAGTGCGGGAAGAGGCGATGGAAGCACCGTGGCCGGCGGAACGACAGAGTTCCTGTCGAAATCTGTACGCAATGCTGGACAAAATCAAACCAAATGCAAGTGTCTGGTGCACATTCCGAACCAAAGAATGCCCCGTATTAAAATTAGGCGACTGCTCTCTTTATTCTTCAGAATGCTTAAAAAAGAAACTGTTGCATTTTTTTTTTTTTTTTTTTTTTCAAGATGTGGTAGTAATTTCGTTATTAACCCGTGTTAAATGAATAACGCCGCTGAAAAGGAAAGTAATTCTCTAGGCCCGTCTGATAAATATTATGCCTAACTGAGGTCTAAGGGCCTTAATAACCGCGCTGGACCGAAAATGAAGTGAATTCCGCCCAGCATAAACATCAAAGTCCTAAAGATGAGGGATCGTGGTGGTGTTTTAATTTTGAATTTAGCGGGAAGATCAAAGGATGTGGCACAGACGAGCTGTAGAAACCGATTTTTTGGGATTAATTGAGTGTCATTTATCTCTGATAAGAAAAATATGAGAAACAAATACTATAATTTCCTGATTAAAGCAAAAGACTGGTGTGTTTCA
This sequence comes from Locusta migratoria, assembly GCA_026315105.1. Lineage (NCBI taxonomy): Eukaryota > Metazoa > Arthropoda > Insecta > Orthoptera > Acrididae > Locusta > Locusta migratoria. The sequence continues at coordinate 389,530,452 of CM048748.1, forward strand.
CAGTCATGTTGTATCCAAGAATATGTCAGGGAGTTATACATACAAGTCTTGACGCTCTAGTTAAACGGTGAAAATACTATTTACCTTTATTGAAAAAATTCTCTCTCTTGTAAGATATTGTCATTGTATTCAGTAAGCATCCAAGAATATGTCAGGGTTTTATACATACAAGTCTTGATGATCTAGTTAAACGGTGAAAATACTGTTTACCTTTATTGAAAAAATTCTCTCTCTTGTAAGATATTCTCATTGTATTCAGTAAGTGGCGTTAGTTTCCGATTCGGGGCGTATTTATTCTTTCCTCTTTTAGCGCAATTCCTTTTTCGTTCTTTGTTCATCGCTTTCTATACAACTTTGTCTCTCTTTCTGTTTAGTTTTCATGCAGCTCAATGTCTTCAAGTAGGTGTACTATAACAATATAATTTTCCACATTCGTAGAGGAAAATTAGGAAACTTTCTTCGAAATACCTTGCCAATGGAGTTCGGGGTAAAGACCCAATAAATCAAACCGTCATATGTCTTGGGGCAGATATTCATGCATATCATAGTTTTAGATTTCATATCTCTTGAACTATATGTCATACTACGATTTAATCTTAAAGGTACATTCAGTGGTATATGTGTCTAATGTCTTTAAAATATTTCGCGGATGCAGGTAGTCGTAAATTTATCGTGAAGATTGTGAGGGACTATGGGCGCAATTGGCTGTACGCCATTTATCTATCAATGCGCTAAAATAGTCCCAAATTAAATCCTGCACATTTGACTTACCCTGAAAATTTCAGCTCAGTATCTTTCGTGTAGGTTAAACTGTCATTTTAACAAGGCAGAGGATCCAGAATGAAACTTCCACTCTGCGGCGGTGCGTGCGCTGGTAATTTCCTGGCAAATTAAAATTGTGTGCCGGAACCGGGACTCGAAAGTGGGACCTTTGCCTTTCGCGGGCAAGCGCTCCACCGGCTGAGCTATCCCGACAGGACTCACAATGCCACCTCACAACTTCCGCCAGTACCTTGCCTCCTACTTTCAAACAGGAGAACTTCTGTGAAGTTTGGAAAGTAGGAGGCGAGGTACTGGTGGAAGTAATGTTGAGAGGCGGCATCGTGAGTCGAGACGGGATATCTCAGACGGCAGAGCGCCTGCCCGCGAAAGGCAAAGGTCCCAGGTTAGAGTCCCGGTTCCAGCACACAATGTTAATCTGCCAGGAAGTTTCATATCAGCGCACACTCCGCTGCAGAGTGAAAGTGAAGCCTTTAGGCTGTGGCTTAAGCCATGTCTCCACTATATCCTTTCTTCCAGGAGTGCTAGTCTTGCAGGGTTCGCAGGAGAGCTTCTGTGAATTTGGGAAAGTAGGAGGCGAGGTACTGGTGGAAGTACAGTTGTGAGGCGTCATCGTGAGGTGTGTCGGGATAGCTCAGTCGGTATAGCGCTTGTCCGCGAAAGGCAAAGGTCCCAGGTTCGAATCCCGGTTCCGTCACACGATTTTAATCTGCCAGGAAGTTTCAAGGCAGATGATGACAGGCAGTTGACACTGTTTACCTGATACCGGGTATGTGTCTACTATCAGTTACATTGTGCGTTTAGTTGTACGATACAATAAGTAAGACAAAAGTAAGAGAAGATACAGTCAGGAAAGTCCTAGAAAAAAGAAAGGAATGGTACTTAAACAATGCAGGGAGCTACAGACATTTCAAGTCATCGACGGAAGTGAGCTAATTAAAAATTGGAAAAAGAAATTTATATAGTATAGTGACTCATCAGAGCCACAGGGGAAATGTCTTTGCACTCGCAGTTATTTGTGAGGATGCACTTTAGCAGCGATGGCACAATCGGTGCTTCAAAATAATATTTTGATGGTATTTTACCCTTTACATTCATTAAGAAAAGCAACAGTAGCAGCAGCAGCAAAGTTGAGGGACACTCAAGACCTGTTGCGCTTCCTTCCTGATAGAGTAAAAGGGTGATGGTTATTGTAAAAAAAATTAAAAATAAAAAGTAGGTTCGCATTTGTATGTGGTGTATGTAATCTATTTATGACTTTCGGCTTTCTCTTTTGTCATGATTAATCAGTAAACGTGATCTGATGAATTTAAAATACTCGTTTGTAACTTTCGTTCTTCGATTTGGCCAACTAGTTCCTCTTCTTCGTTTTCTATTTTACCAATACTCCTTCATTTGCTTCCCTTGTTGTCTTTTCCTTTCTGATGTCCACGTTGCTCTTGTTTCCTTCTTTCTTTTTTTTCTCCCTAGAAAGCCTTCTAAATATAGTACTTTATTCTTCAAAGTTTTGCTGTACTGTTTCTGATACTTCGATGCTGCCATTCTAGATCATTTCTTACTTCTATGATCCATGCTATTGTTGACTTCTTTTTGCAGAAATGAAGTAAAATTTGTATAGTCAGCCTGTTCTCCCAGTCAGAAGAGATGCCCAAAGATTATTATTCTTCACTTTGCCATTACTTCTGATATTTTACCTATTCTTTTCATAAATCTCCTTTTTGCTTCTCATCTTACAACCATCTGCAGTTTGTATCGCACCCATTAATTTTCTAACAATTCGTCTTTAAAGAACATCTATTTTTTCATACTTATAGTTCATAGTTAACATTCACATGCATATACATAATCCGTCCTTACTACAGTGGTATAGTGTTTTAGTTTAGTTCTTGTCGATATGCATTTCTTATTGTAGACGTTATTTCCGAGCCATATGCTCTTTCTATTTTGCTGACTCACATCTATTGCAAACTTTTTAGTCCATTTTGCTGTATAACTTCTCCTACATATTTAAACTGACTAACTCGATCTATACTAACTAGTTGTGTTTCCATGTATTTTGCTGCGTCTTTTACGTTTGGCATGACTTAAGTTTTTCATCTGAAATTCTGAGGACATTTCTTTTTGATATTTTTTTCACATATTTATTTGATTGCTACTTCTGTTAGCTTTTCTGAAAGAGTTTCAAAATCGTCTGCAAAGGCTAGGTAGTTTACCCTGATTCTATTTTTACTCCTTCCCAGAATTATTGGTTGAATCTTATGATTTTGTAGTTCCAAATTCCATATCCTTGCAATTTTTTTCTAAAACAAAGTTAAACAGTAAAGCGATAATCCATCTCCTTGCCAATACCATTTTTTTATTTTATATGGCTGAAATAGTTCTCCCACACAGTTATCTTTTAATATAGTGTTTATTAGTCTTCCGCGGATTATGTTTAGCTCTAACACCAAATTCTCTGATGATTTTATTTATTGTGTCACTGTCCACTGAGTGAAACGCTTCCTCAGAAGTCAATAAATGATATTATTATACGTTTTCTCGTTATCATTCTGTAGCAAATGATTTATTACGTTCTGTGCAGGATCTTCCGTTTCGAAAACCACCCTGATATTCTATCAGTTGTTATCTGAAGTTTTTTCCATTCTATTCTATAAAAGTTTTGATAATGGTTTGTATGCCATTGGACGAAGTGACCCCTCTGTAATTATTGATGATTTGTTCGACTCCTATTTCATGTAATGGGTCTTTAATGCTGTTTTCAATTCTTTTGTAATTTTTTCTGTCTTACAAATGTTTTCAAAAAGTAGTATCTTTGGTTTTCATCATTTGAATAATTGTGCTGTAATGGCATCTTCACCACGTTCTTTGTTGTTTTTATAGTTTCATGAATTTCTTGTTCTGTTGGTGGGAAATCAACCAAAAGATTCTCTGATCTTTTGGGAGTCTAATTTGATTGTTGGAATTGGACAGTTTTAGACTTATCAAAAGTTTTTGCTAATATTTCTCATTATTCCTTGTTATTTAATCTTATTTTTCCTTTGTCATCTTTCAAACAAATTCAGGGTGATTGATTAATTTCATGTTTAAAAGTTTTGTAAAAATTACTAATTTTGGTGCGAGACCTAAATACTCTTCGGATCATTTTAACGTTGGTTTCCTTTGCTGTATGAATTGTTCAAGGTGATATTCTTTCTTTTAGTGCTACTTCACACTCTTCATCTCACCATGTCTTCTTTATATTCATGAAAAATCCTAACAAATTCTCTGCAGGTTTAGTGATTTGTGCCTGGAGTTCATGCCAATCACCATTTTTTCCATTGTAATACTATTGCAATAGTATCTGTATTTTAGGCGTTTCCCTTTCTTATTATCAGTTTTGTTTCATTTGATATTGCACTGGCTAGCCTTTTTAAAAATATTTATTGGTCAACCATTTTTATAACACTTTTCAACTGTGATAATGTTTCTGAACCTAAGGTTTATTCCACACTGTTTGGACATTTCTTGTGAAAATGATTCTGTCTATATCTGAGCATTAAAAGAATAACACTGCTGAACGGTACGGCAGGACATAAAATTCGAAGAAACATAGACACAAATATTCATTTTTATATATTAAACAAGCTGAAAACGCGGCATCGCGCGGGTGCTTATTTACTCCAGTCATTGTCTCCTTCCCTTTTTTCTGTCCACCTTCTGCTTCCTTCTATCTTTATCCATATCCTCGTCTCCTCGTCGTTTCTCTCCCCCCCCCCTCTCTCTCCGTTTCTCTGTTCATCTCCTTTCATCTCTCTGTCACCATCTTCCCTCTCTCATTCTCCTCCCCTTTCCTCTTTCTCTCTGTCCGTCGCCTCCCACCCCTTTTTGTGTCCGTCTCCTCCTCCACCTACTCCTCTCCCTCCTATATACGAAAACATACATGTATGTACCAAGCTTCATGGTGACTGATTACACGGTATTAAAGTCGCAAGGTACATTCCCCATTCAAAATTACTGGCTTGAGGATTAAACTGGGGAACAGTCAAAACAATTTGTATGCTTGCCAAAGGTAGACCATGTATTAATTCGGTGTATGAGCTATCTTCATTCCACATTACATTCAGTTCCGTCCAGCTGTTTCACCGTGAAGAGAAACAAACCACTTGTCAGGTACCCTCTGCCACGCATCGGACGGTGGCTTACGATAGGTATCCCATGTATTAATATGTGCATAAGCTATCTCAATTCCAAATATCATTCAAATCTGTACATCGCTTTCAGCATGAAGGAGTAGCAAACGTATTAAATCATAGTAAAGTATCCTCCGCCACGCTCCAAACCGTAGCTTACGAACGGTAGCCCAAGTATTAACCAGGGTATAAACTATCTCTGTTCCAAATTTTATTCATATCCATCCATCCATTTCACGGTGAAGGCGTGCGAAACGAATAAACTGTAAAATACCCTCCGCCATGCACTGCATACACGTATAGACTGGATCGTCTGCATTGATTATTTCTACTTCTAAATATAAATTTTCGCACATTTAGCTATAAAAATGCTTTCCCAAAGAAGAATTTTGATACAAATTGCCACTCCTATTGTACCACTGATGGCAGAATTCAAAACATCCCGAAACACATATCCTTTTAATTCTAACCATGGTCCCAAATCCAAACTTTCGCATTTCTAGCATGAAAATAGTCTTAGTAACACCATTAAAAGATTTTCCCTTATTTCACCCGCTAAGTAGTTGAATTTCCCAAAACGTCGAGAAAGGTTTTTAAAATTACAATCAGTAATATAAATACGAAGTTTTGTATTTTTTGCTTCAAAATTCCCTAAATAACAACGTATTTTCAAGAAACCGTTCAGCCCCTATTTCATCTCCTTAGGGACGGGAACATCGAAAAATCGCTGATGCTTACAGTGTAAGATAAACAACGTCTACAAATTTCAAGTTTCTATTATTTGTAGATTCACTTTTCAGACCCGTTTCTGTGTTTTAGAAACGGATCGAAAACTTGAAATTTCTTTCTTACGCTTTGGCATCATTCTTGGTAGTTTTACTTTTCAAACTGCAATATGCACTTATTTTTCCTTAGTCGTACGCTTGTTGCAGAAAACTGAACTGAAGATTGAGCATCACGTTTCGCTGTATATAACCTCTTTGCTATTATAGTGTCAAAAGTCATCGCTGGTCTTCAGTCCGAATTTTATATAAGCTGCCGTCAACAACTATATCATCCACCCTATTAAAGCTATCGACACGAAACTGCTATGGTGTACAAAGGGAGACATTGTACTACAACAGAGAGATCGTTCGTCTCCATTGTGTAGTTTTTCCTGAAGAGGAATATATTGACACCCACGGGTAGAATTTTATATAAGTCGGTAACTATAAACTAAAATATATTCCACCCCCTCATCGTTATCAACCCTCTACGACCATAGTGCACAATGGGAGACTGATACCTACTACCAAATACGATCACTATTCGTTTGCGATGAGTATGTTTGGCTGCAGAGTGAAATACAGGCACAAACACCTAATTTTTATGTGTATTGAGATTACTTGAACATACAGAAGGAGACATCCATTGGAGAACGATAGATGTGTATGCGGCAGCTTGTCTATCGACAGCCAGCGTTCTGGAAGCGTTCGTGAAGTTCCTTGCCGATAACGCACTCCCCTCAACCCCCTTCTCATATAACAGAAGTTACGGAGAAGTTTCTCCAATTCAACTTTGGGAGGGATCGGGGGGGGGGGGGGTTGACACTAGAGTACCCATTCAATTGTCCTGATCTGTCCAGTGCGACTGAGCTACTCGGGCCCTTTGAAGAGGTTTCGAATGGTTGACGGTTCCTGTTGGACGAGGATGAGTCCCGGACATTTACAGAGTACTTCTTTCATGGATTATATTCAACTGTTGTGTCGGAGGGATTATTGTCACAAAACCCTTGACCATTTAGCGTGATTATGATAGCGACTGTGGACGGTATGAACGGCGACTGTTTTATACCTCCTTCTAATCATTATATAAATAAGGTTACAAGATAATTGAAATGCCGATTTGTTATGTTAGTTATACAAGGAGTCAAATGAAACTTATATAGTATAAAAAGAGATTCACTACAGATATTTACGAAAAGAGTCATGTGTGTACTCAGCCGTTAAGATCGAAGTTGCTTCAGGGTAATAATGGGTCGAATTTCCGCCGTAGGAAATATTAGTTAATATTAATAGGTCAAGATGAAATTTTATTTTATTTACATAAGGAGGCAATTGAAACGAATATAATTCCAAAGTTTTCTTATCATACACATGCTACAAAATTAAAGAGAGGTGAAAATATACTCACTTTTCTACAGTGTGTTTCAGGCAAATTAGAAGTGGTAGTATAGACAATAAAACATGACAAATGGCATACGTCCAATCTTATATATTACAAGTATCTATGAAAACTGAAGTCAGTCGGCCAGACCAAATACCCGGCCGATTTCCTTCATTTTTTCTTTAAACGAAAGGTATTCATTCGCAGATTTGTCATCTTTCCATGATTTATTTTTATTCAAACATGGTAGCCTTCTGTCCTTGCAATGAATATTTTGTTTTACGATATCTACGGTTCTAATTAAGGTACGCAGTTCTTTTTGACTTAACAACACTCAACGGATCAAGCTTTTTCATTTGCTCTTTTAAACACTTGCATTGATTGATTATAAAGGAAGCTATGCGTAAACATTGAAGTTGACTTCCAATTCACCCAACGTTTTGTCATTCTACTGACGGCGCTAAGTATTCGCACGGGCCCTGTAGTTTTTACTGAATAGCAATATAAAGCTGTTAGTATTTCATCCAAACAAACTGAAAGTAGAGGCGACTTAGGACGTTCAAATTGACTTTCAAAACTTTCACCACCAACCAGAAAGTACTTTTCACTTGATAACACTGCGTGTAGATTTTCTGTGGTTACCTTTGCGTTCTTTTATGAAGACTGCGCTGTTCATAATGTGAACGTCCAAATCGGCTCTGCCGCACTGGAGTGGCCGCGTGACCAAAGGCGCGATGTTACGGAATAGGCGGTTGCTCCTGCCGAACGTTCGAGTCCACCCTCGGGCATGGGTCTGTGCGTTGTTCTTAATGTAAGTTAGTATAAGTAGTTGATAAGACTAGGGACTGATGACCATAGCAGTTTGGTCCCACAGGTTTACAAACATTTTAACATTTGAAATCGGATCTCGAGTTTTCTTTTACTCTGTAGACTTCACCTTTCAATCACTTGCGTCTTTAGAGACGAGGAGAATCAATACATAGCATGGTACTGACAGTGTAAACAAACTGCGACCAGTTGCTCATAGTCAGTGTGAGAGGAGTGTCATAGCGGAGTGGAACGACGTCTAAACATCAAGTTCTGCTACAAATTAGGGAAGACTGCAAAGGAAAACACTTGGAATGTTCGTACCGAGAGCTTAAAATGTATTTACGATTAGTTTAAAAGTTTCCGTCGAGGAAAGGAAACAGCTAAGAATAAACCACGATTAGGTAGGCCGTAGACAAGCAGAACCCTAGAAAACACCGAGAAAGTGCGACAAAAGCTGGCACATGATCGGCGTCTGACTCTCATAATGATTGCGGAGGTATTTGGCATTATCAAGTACAGCAGTTCTGCGATCGATTCCACAAGAGGCCTTTAATGATAATTTCCTGAAGCTGTGCGAACGTTGTCAAAAGTGTGTTTTAGGGAGAAGCGACTAGTTTGAAGGGCAAAAGAGAACATTTTTTGTGTCTTTTATATGTTGTCTTATAGCATTCAAAGAACTTCTGGACACAATACGTATAATAGAATAGATGAGAACCTGACGTTACCCTTATTCAAGGCATGAGCTACTACTTTCTCTCGGTATGTCTCCTTTTTTCTAAAATCGTTGTATTTATTGGAGAATAAATTTAAGATAATGCTCTTTTGCATGCTGTACGAAATTATAAATGCAATATCTAAACAAAGACAGGTAGTCATAGAAATACAAATGCTATGTAACATTCATGCATTCATTTAATTCAAAACTTGACTATAAATAATACTTCATGTTACTTGTGTAGCAGCTAGTATTCATAAATTCTTTGAGAAAGCGACATAACGTTCTAGCAGCTAGTATTCATAAATACTTTGAGAAAGCGACATAACTTTCTCCGTTTGAGAAACATGACAAATCCACAATATTAAGTAGATTGTGTTTTATTAATCGGAATAGAAAATAAAATTCTCACTGGAAACTGCAATCTCTTAAAAGGTGTATATTTCAGAAACAATGGATTTTCCATGAATGCGAACTGTTTCAGTCTCTTGTTTTCCTTACGGGTCTATAGAAGTCTATTGCATTCGACTGCACCCACGAGCGTTTCACTGTAAAAGGTTGTCAAGAGTACTGTCTGATTTCAGGAATTTCCTTAAGAATTTCCTGTAGAATCTATTAGGACTACAGTTAGTGGTAAAGAAATAATAGATAAAGGCTGGAATCATGATGGGGTGGTTTTCCATTAACGTTACTCTTTATGTCCTTATATCTTACGATCTGCCTGTCGTACTGTGATACAATTTCGAAGATACATTCAAGCACGTAATATTTGTAGTGTAGAAATTGTTAAGTTGTAAACGTCATTCTGAATGCCGTAGTTTTACTCCATAAATGTCGTGTAAGTACTAAGCGAACAAATTTCTTCGTTTCATAATGTTGCTGTGTATGTCAGCGAGAAAAATTGTAATAAGGGTTTGAAATTACGTTTAAAGTTTTATGCAAGTCACTAAGTAGCCTCACGCTCGTACAGTGTATGAAAAAAGTCTTGGCGGATGATGTGGGAGTCTTTAGTGAATCCTGTTGTTTTTGATTTTACATCTCCTGAAAAATGAGTCGTATGTGGTGCTTATCCGCAGCAGGAAATGTTACCTCACAGTAAGTAATACCTGAAACAAATTTGGTTGAAATCGGTCCAGTGGTTTAGGAGGAAATGTAAAACATTTTCACGTGATGCAACATTTTTAGCGCATTTCTTCGTTTACGACGTCATATTTCCTGGACTATGTATTGTACATTATCACTACTCCCACAGTGTAGGTCCTCTTAGTTTGAAGGTCACGTGTACAAAATTTCATCAATATCACACATAACCACAGGACACTCTGTATACGAAAAGAAGGAGAAGATAATAATAATTTGAAGAAGAAGATGAGATTGCATTAGGCGTAAGACGTGCATCTAGAAACCGACAATGTTCTCGCTCCTACTCTTCTCTGACAAGCAAAAACATTTGCCCCACTGGAATGTTTCAGAATAAGCAGACATCTACTCGGTTAGGGCGAATTTTTCAATGGTTAGTTATTTTAGGAATTCGGATGCCAAAACCGTCTTCTGTTTTTCGTGAAGTAAAAGCAAACTGGAAACTGCAGCCGGGGAGAATTTCCGGAGCTCCGAGAGGACATGAGGTCAGTGCCTCCCCATTCGCAAGTTTGTCCATAAATATTTATCGCTTCTACTTGCGTATCGCTGATATTCATGAGTTAATAAACTGCATCCGGGTGTATTCTGAGCCCACCTCAAAATGCAAATGCGTGCGTATCATGTTTTGCTGGAGAGTCTTTCAAAACACCTTCGGAAAACTTGACAGAGATGCGTAATTGACGATGTCAATAAAGTAGAAACAGATGTACAGCATGAAAAAAATACGTGACATACGAAACCATCAGTTTGTGTATGATTTTTTTGACAGATAAATATCGATTATCAATAACAAGCGTACCTATTTTTTTGTTCATTTCAGTATCTATTGCAAATGAACAGATCTTACAGACGATTTAATAATGCCGCATAGCATTAGCAGACAACTGATCAGGATGCGTATTTTTTCTCAATTTTTGTCGTGTACGCCAAAAAACTTTTTTTAAACACAAAATATCACAAAGTTATAAGTACAGCATAATGCCAGGAACGCAGTTTCGACGATTTAATAAGTGTGAAATGTGTATTTCGTCTGGTAACACGACGGATTTGGAGTTGTTAATGTATTATATGTTTACAAATTTCAAACAACTAGAAAGTACGTTATGCGATGTGAAAAGACTTTGAATGAATTTTTTTAAACTACTGCTTGCCTCGTCTCTAGTTCTACTAATCACTATTGCAGTACTCTGAAGTTTAAAATATTACATTTCATTCGTAAGTGGACTAGACAATCTCAAAACACAATAGTCCTTATGACCTCATAGTCAAAATTTATAGGCTATCAAAAATTTTAGCAAACGTTAACACTATAAATGTATTTAAAATGTAATTATAGTTGAAAAATTAACAAATAAGAACAAGGAGAAAAACGCATTTCTTTTGTAGTCCCAGCTTCATAAGCCATTTAAGTCCCAGAGATTTATAAACATTTGAACAATTTTGGACTATAGCTTGCAGTCTAGGGCCTTCTGCCCTTCTCTTACCACCGTACTCTAAAGTCAGTGTTTCAATAACGATGAATGTGCACCATTACGTAGCGTATTAACCTGAGATTTAAGAAAAATAATAATTAAAAGAAATATCTCTCCAAGACTGCATTGCTTGTACACTTCGATTCATCGAAACCGCTAAACGGTTTCGATCTGGGCATCGAGTGCTTATTGAGATTGGTACCAATGAAAGAAAAATCCAGTTTCAAGTCCCAGATAGAAGAAAATATGTATGTGCCAGGAAATAATAGTACGAGTCCGTAGATTTCATAATTTCAAATTAAGTTTCTGAATTAATTATTTTTCCTTTAATATCAGAAAAGAAACTATGGAAAATCAGCAATACCTAAACATTAATTTGTTACGCAGTACACATATTATAATGGTAAAATTTCGTATTTGTAAGACACAGGTAAGTCGTCCGTATTTTGTGAAAACTAGGCACGTAATACGTTGATACTAACTGAGCAATTGGGCAAGCAGGAAATTTTCGCAAGTCCATTGACAAACAAAAGTGTTCAAATGTTTGTATAGTCTATGGGACTTAACTACGAGGTCATCAGTCCCTAAACTTACAAACTACTTATGAACTACTTACGAACTAGGACGGCACAAATATCCATGCCCGAGGGGGGATTCGAACAAAACTGTGTCAACGAATAGTAATTGTTTAAGAATACGTTTTAAATCTAAGAAGAATATTAATTATTGTTCCTATATAGCGGTGTCCTTTGCCAGAAAGCCTGTACAAGGAGAGATAAAAAAGGTTCCGTCGTGAGATGACAAGCTATGATACCACTGATGCACCAGACTGAAGGTACAAATTTTACAACGTAATTCGTATTTTCCTGTTACGTGTTCTAGTGTGACGTGAATGTTGTTGTAGGCCTTTCAGAAGTAAAGGAAGCCTTGATAATTGCGTGGAAAGACAGGGCGGTTGGTGGAGTACTTTCCACATACAATGGCTATACTTTTTCTTTACGGCGTTTGCCTTTTGGAGGCGTGGGCTATCCTGAAGTAAGAGTTATCATTCTATCACGTTTCTTGGTTGTTCAATCTAATTGGATGCCGTAATTTCTCCGAAGTTTCGCAGTAACGTTCTCCGGTGGCGGAAAATAACATGCAATGTGTGCTGGTAATCAGAGTCCACTGTACTAGCTCTCCAGCAGATGGCGACGTTCAACTTGCTGAGGAAACGACTGATGTCACCACGAAGTCTTTAAGAGGGTCCTGTTTCATACAATTACCACAAGTTATCCTTATTATTCGCAAAATATATGAGAGGTCAAGATTCTTGAAGAAAGATTCATTCTTGACGTTTCTAGTCGGGTCCGATGGTCTTGTGTAAGCACCGAAGGGGCGCGAGTTCGAAACCCGGTCAGACCTCGCACTTTTTCAGTATGTGTTTTAACCCATCCTTCAGATCTCAACGAGGTCGCTAGGAACGGCACGTGGTTCGGATTCCATGTTAAGCTGTAGGTCCCCTTTCCCCGGTTGTTTAACTGGGGTAGGCTAGGGACACACAAGTCGCCGAAGTGGCGTCCAATTGAAAAACTTGCACGAGGCCATAGAGCGACACGAAATTATTATTATTATTATTATCTTGGAAATATCCGTTGTTTTTTCTCCAGTTCTTCCATCTGGCATTTGATATTCATATTTCGTACTTCTGCTGGGTTTTATAATGATGACTTTTGGCATCCCATGAAACGAATGTCTTGTAGTATGTATCTTTTATTTGTTAGAAGGGAGTTACATTTTATTTTTGCTAGATTCCATTGCTTAACTGTACACAGCATTTCGAAATACTCGTAACTCAATACGTTTACTCTTTTAATCGTTTGCTTTATGACGTCAAGGTGATTTCGTCGGTGTCTTGTTCATTGGTGATTTGGAAAGAGATGTGACCTATTTTCCTTTGCTCGTATTTTATGAAGGATTTGCCAACTTGAGCATTCAATCGTAAAACAGGGACATTGCCAACAATTGATGAAGTATCAAGCAATAAATCAATTTCCTAATACGTCAAACATATTGAACAGAATGAGGGGCATTGAATTAAAATTTATGACTCGGAACATGATGCAGAATTGAAGTTTGAGTTAGTGCTGGAAAAGTGCTTTTATCGATGCAGTAGCAACATCCTTACGACCGCAATGGATTAGTGGTTAAACGCGCTGCCTACAAAGCACGAGATCCCAGATTCGAATCCCGGCCGCAGCACAAAATTTTATTTAATGTCTCATCTTCTGGCAAAATAATTGACTAAGTGCTTGGCGTCGTAAACGGAGATGCAGGTTTGGGAAATTTTCGGATGACTACTTTTCGTAGTTTATTAGAACAAATTAATATTTAATACGTTTGCCCTTCTAATATCACTGTTGTACAAACCGCAAAACGGCTTTTCATCTAAAACGAATGCGACGACAAAAAGTGAGCGCCCTCATTTTGTTCACCGCTGGTCTCGCACCTCCCTGTGTTTGCAGTCCACTTCTCGATTCGGTGGACAGCGTGGAGATGCCTTTTTGTGTCTCACCGCCCCACAACTGCTGCGGCGCTGCCTTGGCAGCACCATTAAATGGAGCCAGCAGGGCAACGTGGTCAGTGACGTCACGATGCGTCACCAGAGCCGGGGATGGCCGTCACGGCAGTTCAGTGAGGTCCACATGTAGCTGTCAGCCGGCATCATGGCCTCCCGCCGCTGCGGCTCCCATAGCGACCAGTGCCAATACTGTCTGGAGACAGGGCCTCACAGCAGTCCGTGCCACGTCACACCGATAGGCCGCCATCCCTAGCTGACTGGCTAAGCCGCTGGGGCACAGCCCTTTGCCGCGTAGCGGCAAGCGAATAAGTTAGCGACGACAGCCTATCGGCAAGACGATGGTCCGCCTCCGTAGCTCCGTGGCAGCGTCTGTGACCGCCAAGGCAAGGGTCACGGGTTCGATTTTCGGCATGGGACTGTGTTGTCCTAATCATGATCATCATCATCATTAGTACGTAAGTCGCCCAATAGGTGTCAACAACAACGATTTGCACTACGGTTGCCGAACGACCCCCTAATGGGATCTCGTGGCCAACAATGCCGTTCGGTCATTTCATTTCTAGGCGGAGTCAAGCGTGTGGACGTACCGAGCCAAGTTACAGATTGTGATACAGCTAGATGCTCACTCACACGTATGAAACACGATATTCTGAAGGGTTTCCACGTACTATCAAGTGTCGTAGCTTTAGTACGTCATGGTGAATGCAGTTTTTAAAATAATATGGTAATTTCGTTATTTAAGACCATGTGATCCACATTTTTCGAAAAAAAAGTGTTTCCTTTGGGAAAACAGCACTCTCTTTGCTAACTTTTTGAATAGAGAATAATCTGTTTAAATTCAAAACATTTATGAACTGGACTCTTTTTTCTGTTAAAAAAACACGTGGTTGGAACTAAAAGTCACACTCGTATGTTTTACGGCACACTTGATGTTTTCCTATGTTTTTATTTCTTTAATTTTTCGAATATGTCGAAAAAACAAATAGAAAAGCATTCATAATATAAAATTAGTTCTATAAAATAAATATAAGACTTAGTATATAACAAAATGATAAAAAAGGTAAAGCAGTCAACAATCCTAAGATTCGTTTTAACACCACAATGCTTTATTAGGCATGATTCTTTTTGGAGATGGTATGCCGTTGCCTTCCTCCGACCTACGATCTGACGTACCCAGCCAGTAACAGGGGGAACTACAGTTTAACGTGGGTTCCGAACCACGGTGGAAGTCGATATTTTTCACACCAACAACGCTGCCAGAGGGGAAAGAAGTGGAGAGTGACAGATAAAAATCCTAGGACCTGGCGGAGATCGAATACGCGACTTTGGATTTGTAGCCTGGTACCCTACCACTGTGCTTCCTAGCCGCATAAAAGATATAAAATTAAATATAAAAATTGTTCCATTGTTTGTAAATCTATGGGACTCAACAACTGTGTTTATTAGTCCCTAGCGTTACAAACTGCTTAAACTAAGATAACACTCACCGATGCCCAAAGAACTACTCGAACCTCCGATGGAGAAGAACCGCAGACTCTGTAGCAAGGCGCCTTAGAACAGTCGCCCATTCCACTGCTGCAATTAATAATAATAATAATAATAATAATATATATATATATATATATATATATATATATATATATATATATATATATATATTATACTTAAATTCAGTATTATTTATATAATTTGTTTGTCCAAATTATTTTCTACAGCCGGCTAAAGTCATGCCAGAGTGACTTTCGTTTTTATAATTTGTTTTCCTTTTCGGCCTTCTTCAAAAATGATTTTGAATTATAGCTGATATTACATATTTCAGTGGCGCTTTCGGAAATAAAGAAATCTATCACAATAGTTATGAATCATGTTTATTAATTATAATTCATTAGTTTTTATAAATTCTTCGGTTCTTTATAAAAAAAATAATAAGAGTTGTGGTCGCTCCTGGTTGTGATCCAGCTCATTATTTCTGTTCGACGTTGTCTTGTTTCTATACGTGGGGATTGCTTCCCAAATCACCTTCCTTCTCTATTATCCACATTGAAATTATGAAAATTGTGAACGCTGCTGCAGTAGTCCTATATAAAACATACTGATTAGGATGGGCGGGCAAAACCTATGAACAACAAGCAATAGTTAAAACTTACCCACAAATTACGTGATATATGTAAAATACGAAAAACCATATCATTTATGAATGGATGAGACACAAG
Source organism: Locusta migratoria (assembly GCA_026315105.1). Lineage (NCBI taxonomy): Eukaryota > Metazoa > Arthropoda > Insecta > Orthoptera > Acrididae > Locusta > Locusta migratoria. The sequence goes on from CM048748.1 coordinate 389,546,456, forward strand.
TTTCGTCGGCAAGGTTATGTCGCACTGGATGAGGCAGTACTGGTCATTCGCAAGAGTGGAACATTATTGCCAGGTAGGTGTTAACACCATTCAAAATGTTACTGTCGCTAAAATAAGATATGTATGCAACCTGGGATCTGGGAATTTAAATATGCAAACTGTACACTTTTGGGGCCTGGGAACAGAGGGGCTAGAGGGAAGGGGTAGCTTGATGGAAAAGACGAAATGTATATTGTATGATATTGTCTGTGATTGAATGTATCATAATTGTATAATCTGATACCCAAAGTGGTGGGGGCCACTTCTTGTCCCCTCCATTTGACAGGTGTAGATCAGTGAACGCCGCGGTGGAGTAGCCGAGCGGTCTACGGCGCCTCGCTGCGGAGTGCGCGGTTGCTCGCCGTCGGAGGTTCGAGTCCTCCCTGTGGCATGGGTGTGTGTGTTTGTCCTTAGGTTAGTTTAACTAGGTTTAAGTAGTTTGTAAGCTACGGACTGATGACCACACAGTTTGGTCCGATAGATTTACAAACATTTGAACATTTTTTTTAAATTTTTTGATCATTGAACATGATGAATCAGCATTCCTGGAATGACCTCTGGGTAGGGTTCAAGGCTGCCTCGTATCCACCCTATCTTCCTACTATTCTCCAAACACGAACCCCATCTAGCATATCTGAGATACATTAAAAAGGGTGTTTTGAGAACGAGACAACCCACCAACCAATCTGAGGAATCTATACCGAATGACTGTTGAGGTTTTCAGGAATGTGACACTGTGGAGCAACAGTTCCTTGGAGATCTAGTGGATAGTATGCCACAACCAATACAGGCATGCATTAGTGAAAGAGGTCTCATTGCTGGGTATTAGAGGTAGGTATGCCGTGTATGCTGCAATGTGGAACACGAATTCAGAATGTCAATTTCTCTTTTCATGTGTAATGGAGAGAACTGAAATGCAATTTATTGCATCTGGGTTCCATTTTTATATCCTAAAACGATGGAAAGTCATTAGTAGCTATGAATATGACTTTCCAAAATAGCGTTGTAGCTCTACACAAAATAATCAGCGACAACTGTCGTCAACTAACAGTGAAGCCAGTACTGTATAAATTTTAACTTGTTGTATATTTTGTTTAAGTTATCATTATTAACAACCTTTTATATAATATAGAAAATTGTAAATAAACAAAAGTATGTGCATTTTTCGTCAAATTTACTATTAAATATGATTATTGTGTAAGTATTGGAATATAAAGAAAGAAAAACTGTCACAGCAGGATTCGAACCATGAACTCTATGGTTGTGAGGCCAGAACGATACCATCTAAGTTACACCGTCAGATGCTGCAGCTGTTTTAATTATAGGTACTTACATGTACTTGCAAAACTTCGAAGTAGAATTTCTCGGAAATTTTTCAGACTTGCATGGAATGGCTTTTGCTGCTTCTTATTTAAGTTATTAACTTCAGCCGGCCGCGGTGGCCGAGGGGACTGAGGCGCTTCAGTCACGGTCTGCACGGCCACTACGGTCGGGGGTTCGAATCCCCCCTCGGGCATGGATGTTTGTGCCGTTCTTAGTATAAGGTAGTTGATAAGTACTTTGTAAGTTTAGGGACTGATGACCCCGTAGTTAAGTCCCATAAGACTTACTAACATTTGAACATTTATTAACTTCACATACCATTCATAGAAAAATAATCTAAAATCCGTTATCCTAATGTTGTCTCCTTGTCAGAATCATTAGGAGAATACTTGTGATTTTTTTGTAGTATTCAACCGTGCTTAACTTTTCTATAAAAGCTCAAAAATGTTCAAATGTTTGTTAAGCTTATGGGACTTAACTACGGGGTCATCAGTCCCTAAACTTACAAACTACTTATGAACTACTTACGAACTAGGACGGCACAAATATCCATGCCCGAGGGGGGATTCGAACCCCCGACCGTAGTGGCCGTGCTGACCGTGACTGGAGCGCCTCAGTCACCTCGGCCACCGCGGCCGGTTCTATAAAAGCAATGAACGGTAAATTTATGTTTCAGTGCTCTATTTTAACTGATATTTTGGTTTTAAAGATCTTGTACTAAAGTATAATGCAAAAGTCAGAGGAATTAAAATTATTGAACTTTTGATTACTGCAAGTAATAGCAATAAAAACGTAAAATCGGTGTTGTAATAAACGGGTATCTTGAGCGGTTTTCACAGTAAGGTTAAATGTGGTATGAATAGACTGGTGTAAATGAGACCCGGTGTAAATGATTCCTAGTTTAGAGCCCCACAGCAGCAGAAACGGGTGGCATCCCTGGCCGGGTTGGCAGGCAGCTCGCTAATTATTCATGCGGCAGCGCCGTCCAGCAAGTGGAGGCGGCGCGGCGGCCGGTCGGCGGCCTTGCAAGACGCCGCCACTTCCGCCCCCAGGGCTGCCACCTGATTTATGGGGGGCGGCGGCGGCGCGCCCGCCGGCCGAGATAAGTTTTTCTTGCGGCGCAGTTTGCTGCACTGGGCGCCCTCCTCGGGAGGTTGTCGCGGCCCCGATCCGTGGCCTGGCCGGGCCGGGTCGCTCCGGCCGCCTGCATATTCATCGTCGTCAGGGCAACGGAGCGCGCTTCATTTATCAAGTCGCAGCGGCAGCTCAGGCGCGGCGTGAATGGCGCCGATCCGACTGCCGCCTGGGTCGGGAAGTCGGTTAATTCCTACAGGCGCCCCGCTGCCCGTTCCAGATGTAACGCTGTGAACACGGCCAGCCAGAGCACGGATGTGCCAAACACGAGGCCTTCACAAACGGCTTTTAATCATTTTCGAAAAACTTACGGGTATGCTGCCACCTACCAAAATCGACGACGGCCAATATTTCGGCAGGAGACCCCTCTGCCATTTTCAAGGCGAAACTGCAGTGAGGAAGCGATGTGCAACGATCTTTAAAACCACGGTTTTCAATGAGTAAACAGGAAAGACAACACACACCGAGCAAGCAAGCACAAAGCGCCGACACGATCAAAGATGAAACCGGTCAGAATATCAATAGTAAACATCAGTTCTCGACAGATGAGGTCGGATTAGTTTCCTCCCTCTGTTTTTTGACAAGTGAGAGAGCAGGATCCCAAGCGGAATTCAAGCAGAAGCCTCCATCCCTATTCATAAGGTTGTCACCCAGATTTATTTCTATCGATTCCTTGATAACACAGTCCCAGTAGTTGGAAGTGCATGCCAGAATTTCAGTTTTGTCATATTCCATAGGGCGACGTGTTACAAGACACTGTTCGGCCACAGCAGATTTGTTAGGCTGTTGTAAACGTGTGTGACGTTTATGCTCAATACAACGGTCCTCAACAGACCTAGTAGTTTAACCAATTTTGGTTGCGGTATATCTCCCCAAATTTGCGATTGGATAGGGGATTTCCTGTCAGAAAGGACACAGTTCGTCGTAATCGATGGTAAGGCATCGACTAAAACAGAGGTGATATCGGGCGTTCCACAGGGTAGTGTTATTGGTCCTCTGCTGTTCCTTATTTACATAAACGATTTAGGGGAAAATCTAAGTAGCTCTCTTAGGTTGTTTGCAGATGACGCCTTCATTTATCGTCTGGTAAAATCATCTCAAGATCACAACCAACTGCAGAACGATCTGAATAAGATATCAGTATGGTGTGAAAATTGGCAATTGACTCTAAATAACGAGAAGTGTGAAGTCATCTACATGAGTACGAAAAGAAATCCGTTACAAGATAAATCAATCAAAAGTGAAGACCGTAAACTCCACAAAATACCAAAGAATTACTATTACTTCAGACTTAAATTGGAAAGCACACGCAGATAATATCGTGGGAAAGGCGAACCAGAGACTGCGTTTTATTTGCAGAACCCTTAAAACATGCAACAGAACTACTAAAGAAACTGCATACACTACGCTTGTTCGTCTATTTTTGGAGTATTGCAGTCCAGTGTGGGATCCTTATCAGGTGGGTTTGACGGAGGACTTCGAAAGAGTCCAAAGAAGGGTAGCTCGTTTCGTATTGTCACGATACAGTGGAGACAGTGTTACGGAAATGATACAGGATCAGGGATGGGAATCACTACAAAAAGGCGCTTATCGCTGCGGCGTGGGCTACATGCGAAACTCCAATCGCCAACATTCTCGTCCGAATGCGAAAATATATTGTTGAACGCTACCTAAATAGGTAGAAAAGATCATCAGAATAAAATACGAGAAATCAGAATACAGAGAGATTCAGGTGCTCTTTCTTCCCGCAACCTATACGAGAATGGAATGGGAGATAAATAGTATAATGGTGTTTCAATGATCCCTCTGCTAGGCACTTAAATGTGATTTGCAGAGTATCCCATGTAGATGTAGATGTAGAATACGAGTGTAAGTCAACTATCATCCGCAAAATTAACATCCAAAAACACCGCTCATCGGTTGCAAAGCTACAGGTTGATTACTTAACCATCGTTTCGGCCTCAACGAAGGAAGCCTTCATCAGAAGTAAAATTTTTTAGTTACATAAAATGCACGAATGGTTCTTGACCAACACGTTAAGGTCACGTACGAGGCGCTTCCAGAAAGTAAGTTCCGTTTCAATTTATCTCCGCTGCAGCGCTGTGATTGCAGTTCCGCACATGCGCTGTAGACGATGTGTATCAAGGACAAGAACGTGCTCCATTTGGAGATCGTTGTCAGTTACGTACGCTTTGTTGTGCTTGTTTGAAATGTCGGCGTTGATTGAAAATCCCGCCGCCTGTGATATCAGGTCGGTGATTCGATTTCTGAATGCGAGGAAAGTGAAACCAAGTAAAATTTATCTGCAAATTTGCGATGTTTACGGACCATATGCGATGAGTGATTCGATGGTGAGAAGATGAGTCCGACAGTTCAATGGCGGGCGTAGTGATGTGCACGATGAAGAACGAAGTGGGCGTCCACCTTTGGTTACAGAAGAACTGGTTCACGCGATTGATGAGAAGATCCAGGAAAACCGTAGGTTTAGAATTAGTGCTCTCGCTATGGACGTCCCTCAAGTTTCACGATCACTGATGCATGAAATTGTTACCAAACAACAGGCGGCAGATTTCCATGAAGAAGGTATACAAAACCTGGTTGCCACACTATGACAAATGCCTGCAAAATTTCGGCAGTTATGTGGAAAAGTCGTTTAAGTGTTGTAGAATTTTGGGCAATAAAAATTTCTTCTGTATCTGTGTACAATCTCATTTTATTTCCACACGGAACTTACTTTCTGGACGCGCCTTGAATTTTTTTAATGGTAATCTTTCATGAATGGTGTAAGGGGGTTAAATTATTTTATTGTGAGCTTTATATTTTTATGATGATTCTATATGCGCTCCCGCGATAAGTGGAGTTTTGCAGTGGCGATCAGTTCAACAGCTAGCTGTCAGGCTGAGGCGTCATGGTTCCCACGGAAGGAGTCGCAGTAGGTGCCATATGGCGTGAGTGGGGTGGGTAGTAAATTCTGGAAGGCGCCTGCATGAGACCAGCCGTTACGCTGAGCAGCAGATAAACTGAGGAACCAGACTTGCGCATAAGAGTTCGCGATCGGGAGCGATAACTTCGCGGCTCTGCCGCGAACTAGTTTGTTCTTTTCTTTCGTCCGCTCCCAGTGACGACTGAGCGGCGTTGTCTGCGCATGCAGGTGGAGGAAAAAGGTCCCCCACCTAGCTGCTTCATGCGCTTGCTGCTTGCGCCGCTAACGATATCACGCAAACCAAAAGAAACAGTTTGTGGATATGAAACTTCCTGGCAGATTAAAATTGTGTGCCGGAACCGGGACTCGAACCTGGGACCTGGAAGAAAGCGCACACTCCGCTGCAGAGTGAAAGTTTCATTCTGCAAACATCTCTTACGATGTGGCTAAGCCATGTGTCCAACATATCCTTTCTTCCAGGAGTGCTAGTCTTGCATGGTTCGCAGGAGAGCTTCTGTGAAGTTTCAAAAGTGGGAGGCGAGGTACTGGCGGAAGTAGAGTTGTGAGGCGGCATCGTGAGTCGTGTCGGGATAGCACAGTCAGTAGTGCGCTTGCCCGTGAAAGGCAAAGGTCTCAGGTTCGAGTCCCGGTTCCGGCACACAATTTTAAGTTTCATATCAGCGCACAATCCGCTACAGAGTGAATGTTTCATTCTAGTTTCTGGATAATTTCTCGCGTTTACGTTTAAAGTAATCTCTATATCTTGGCATTATGGAATTTACTAATCAGATATTGCAGAGTGCAGAATACTTCAAAGCAGAAATTTTGTAGCACTGAACTATGTAATCTAGCAAGCAGACGCTAACCGCGAAATGGCTCTCATCAGAAGAAGGCATACACGTGATTTTTAATTTTGTTCGCGACCTATCGGGCTTATTTTAGTTCGCGACCTATCACGTATATTTTAGTTCGCGACCTATCGCGCATTTTGTAGCTCGCGACCTATCGCGCATATTTTAGTTTGCGACCGGTAGCTCTCCTTTCAGTTCGCAGTTCGGCCACGAAGTAGGTCGCTCTTTTTAGTTCGTACGCTCGTTTTGGCTTTTGCTACCGCTACTAAAACTTCAGCTAAGCTGCATCTCAGCTCGAAATGACGGCAACTGGCAGAAGGGAATCACGCAATTCTGCGCGCTCTTGCATTCTCTCGGTGTTTCCCATCAGTCTTCTGAAAAGGAGCGGACGAACTAAGAGGCGAGGGATCTGAGGAACTAGTTCGCGTAGTTCGTCTGTGGGAGCGCTCTTTCGAACTAGTTCGTTCGCGAACTACACAAGACTGTTACGAAGCTCCAATGATATGGCGCGAAGTGGGCAGTTTGTATTTATTAATAATTGTTTATAACTAACTGTTGGTGGCATACAGACGTTAGTAGCGGTCTAAGGATTATTAGTTTTGCTTAGCAGTCATTTTATTTTGTTTCGTTGTGTATTAACAGAGAAACAATTGAATTACGACTCGGTACACGAGCTATCACGATAAATACCGGCCGGCCGCGGTGGCCGAGGGGACTGAGGCGCTCCAGTCATGGTCTGCACGGCCACCACGGTCGGGGGTACGAATCCCCCCTCGGGCATGGATATTTGTGCCGTCCTAGTTCGTAAGTAGTTCATAAGTAGTTTGTAAGTTTAGGGACTGATGACCCCGTAGTTAAGTCCCATAAGCTCTAAAAACATTTGAGCATTTGATAAATGCCGACAAGGTACGAAATAGTGAGGAGGCCTCGGCTGCGCGCCAACTGTAGGCAGTCACTGTTCTGTACTGTACAAGTAGCAGCCATGCTCTCCATGTCGTAATAATTCGTACTGGTTAAGGTTAAAGTTATACATTTTTGGCGTTGTATTATGGTTATGTCGTTAATAAAACACCATAATTGGCATCCTATATTTTTATTTCAAGAAGCTACCTACCCGTAAAGACTTAGAAATTTTCAGTTCTAGCACTTACACCGATACTCCAGTGTGCTATCAATCTGCAAAGGGGGCGCCAGCAACGAGAGCAGTTCTACAAGAACAGGTAGGAGCAGGGCCTAATAGTGTGCTCACCAAGTCAACTCAAGAACAGGTTGCCTTAAATATGCAGGTCCCGGATGGACAGTGTGTTGCCGGTAAATCTGTACGCCCCAGTTTTCCATCTTCTACGGACTCAGGATTACAACTACACAGTACAATAGGTTTGGACCAAGGAGGGGAATCTTGCAACGGTTGCTGTTTAAAATTGCAACATCCGCAAAGTACTTTTACGTTATTTTCCGCGTCATTATGATATATTTCTCCAAAGTTTCGTATCAGTTACAGGAGCCTTCTTCACGGAATAGTTCAGAAGCATTTCAATGTAAACAATAATGACCGTGAAGGCCTACGTTCTTACATGCGCAAAGTAGCTATCAAATGTTACTGTCATAAAATAGGAAACTTACAAGAACATCATTTTTCGACATAATCTCTGAAGAGTCGCGGGTCGATATATATATCGCGCGGCGTTTCCCTCTCTTCTTGCCTTTGGTGGAACGAGGAAGTGCTATCTCTGGCGGGTCACGTGAAGTCAAAGACCCTGTAAAATAAAGTAGACTCCCTAATGCCGCTGCTGTCGCGGGATAATTTGAACATTAGGCCCCGCTGCAATGATAGTGGCAAGCGTCAGATATTTACGAATGTTGTTAGGAGATAAATTGGGTATTATATACATACTGCGGTATATATAAACTCGGTAATCATGTCTGTTCTATTCGACTATTGCATTATACATAAAACGTGATGCTGAAGAGCGGCTCAGCGTTTAATTGCATAAATCGATATAGGAAAGAAATAAAAACAACTAACACTGTCTTCATATATATATTTCGCAGGAATACAAGTAGCTCAACTACTTCTATTCACAGATAGTTACTCTAGCTTAACTGTTAGTCAAGGCAATACAGCATTGAATGAAATAAATAACAGGCCTTTACAATACTGGTAGCTCTTCAAAACGAGCTGTTTTAGGCGGTACTGGTGGACAGATAGTTCAAAAAGTTTCAGTTTATGATTGTGTAAAATAACTATTTGGGACACGAGTTGCCTCACTGCAGTTCGAATTTTCGTTTATGAAATTAATTTTAGAAACTTGTAACAAAAATTTTAAAGGTCATTTGCTTTACATATAACAACTGGAAGGGGCTTTCAGAACTGTGTGTAGTTCCATATATGAATGACGCATAGCCACACTGGATACACATTGTGAAGTTGAACCCAATGTCGATAGATACTGACATTTGAGCAGTTCACGCTACTGTAAGGTATTTCCCTTACATAATTAAGAATGCTAACATTTTGCTAGATACCGTAATGCTAATATTAGATGCACCTAGTTAAGAAAACATTATGCCATACTTCGTGTTTATAAAAGAATGATTAATAATATTGAAAATGTTGATATAATGAAGGTATTAAGCCTTCTCTTTTTAATGTACAACAATTGGTAGTGGCTGGTTGCTGTATTCACAATGTAAGACGCTTTTTCCAGTTTTGTATCTGATAGGATATTTCATTATCACAGTCAATATTTAACATTAGCTTTTCCAGGCAGCCCTGTTTCATTTTTGGAGGCTATAAAATATCTAAATATTGGAGAATATAGCAGGCAGTCAAGCAAAGACGTAAAGTGTTGTGAAACTCTTCCGAAATTAATGTTTGTACAAAAGTTTCACCGTCGTAGAGCATACTGACAAAGTACCAGAAAATTGTGTCTGACGATAAATTACGTTCATATACTGCATTCCTAGTTCGCAGCTCAACCGAGAACCTTCTTTTATGAGGGTGTAAGCAAGCTTGTACAACTATGGACCAAGTGCGTTGAAACGTAAGAAGTCTGTGCCGTTATTTCTGGTAGGACTACAATCTAGGAAGGTGCGGTCATGAAAAGAATCGAACACCATACATTTTTAAACATGAAACCTTATATTCAGAAAAAAACAAATATAAACTACATAAATTAACATCGAAACACCATAAGAGAAGTTAATACAAAGGTTAATTTTAACCAGAAAATGGCTTTCAGTCACTAAATACAGTTTAAGTAAAGTGCATAGGTAAGACCTACTTTCTTTAAGAGTACAGGTTTTTTTTTTTTTTTTTTTTAACATGCAGAACCTGATTTAAGTGCTTGTAGCGAGTGACGATTCACTTAAATTTCCCAACTTCGAAGAGTCTATGTATATTGACAGCAAATAAAGTTAATAAGGGTATTCTAAAACATAGCAACAGTTATAAGAAAACTTTAACATATGACAAGGTTAGAAGAGTCTGAACAATATTTTCTCCTGATAATAGTTCAAGTTCACCCCCACTCGCCTGATCGTGGTTACAGTAAGTCCTTCCCTATTTGGACCTTAGATCACGCGAGACGGCACAAGGAAAACGGGTTTACCAGCACAAAATAAGCCGTTTAATTACGTAATGGCCAAACAAACTCTCAAAAACCATTCATTTCTGGGGTGGTTACAATTTTAAAAAAATTCGAGATTTTACCGGCCAGTTTTGGCTACTAACTGTGATACAAACAACCAAGCGTTCAAAAGTAAATTGGCAACGTTCCATAAACCCACACCACAATTTAAACTACACAGTATTCATAGTGTTCCAAAGAATACACATAAATGTTATAATTCGGTTTAGCTAGGAAGAAGGAACGTTGTTGGCGGTTTCTACACCGTATGTTTATAATAAATTTACCCACAACCAATGGTTGCTCGATATTCAGAGGGTCTGTATCTCTTTGTAGTTATATACGAGGTGCGTCCAGAAGGTAAATTCAGTTTGGTAATAAAATGAAATTGTACACAGATACATAATAAAATTTTATCGCACAAAATTCTATATCTCTTAAACTACTTTTCCACATAACTGCCGAAATTTTGCAGCCATTTGTCATATTGTGGCATCAGGTTTTGTATACCTTCTTCATAGAAATCTGCCGCCTGTGTCTTCAACCAGTTGGAAACAGTTTCTTTCAGCTCGTCGTCATTGGTGATGTGATGACCGCCAAGGAAAGACTTGAGATGTAAGAACAGATCTTGTCATCAATCCGTGAACCAGTTTTATGTAACCAAAGGTGCACGCCCACTTCGTTCTTCATCGAGCACATCACTACGCCCGCCATTGAACTGTCGGACTCATCTTCTCACCATCGAATCACTCATCGCATTTTGTCCGTAAACATTGCAAATTTGTCGATAAATTTCACTTGGTTTCACTTGCCTCCCATTCAGAAACCGAATGACCGACCTGGTTTCACACGCGGCGGGATTTTCAATCAACGCCGACATTTCAAACAAGCACAACAAAGCGTACGTAACTGACAGCGATCTCCAAATGGCGCACGTTCTTCTTCTTGATACACGTGCGGAATTGCAATCGCAGCGCTGCAGCGGAGATAAATTGAAACGGAACTTACTTTCTGGACGCGCCTCGTATTTAAATGAGACAGAGTTTTCGCGACTTTACTAGAACGAATACACCCTCTAATCAAAAGAGACTTACGCACATTTAAAGTTCACGCGGAAGTTTGCCATCATAATGGCCGCCGAGGTGCTCTTCAGTTTTCCCGCTGCTCGCGGTCGGCCGCTTACGGGAATGTAAGGGCTTGCTTGGGGTTCGCGGTAGAAGCGGCAGCCGGCCGCGGTGGCCGAGGGGACTGAGGCGCTTCAATCACGGTCGGGGGTTCGAATCTCCCCTTGGGCATGGATATTTGTGCCGTCCTAGTTCGTAAGTAGTTCATAAGTAGTTTGTAAGATTAGGGACTGATGACCCCGTAGTTAAGTCCCATAAGACTTACAAACATTTGAACTTTTTAGAAGCGGCAGTCGGAAGGCGACACGCCGCATTGAGGTACAGAGAGAAAAATTAACACCGACCGCAGATGATATACTTAGCCGACGGTGTGTTTACTATACCAAGGGCGCGGTGAGTCTGCCCTCGGGCTAGTGTACTTCGAGTTCAGAGGGTTCTGCGCTGGAGTCTGATACTGTATCAGCTTTCTAGATCCTTTCCGGATCCATTGGACTTCTGCTGCTCCAGGGATTTGCCGGCCGTGGTGGCCGAGGGGACTAAGCCGCTCCAGTCACGGTCTGCACGGCCACTACGGTCGGGGGTTCGAATCCCCCCTCAGGCATGGATATTTGTGCCGTCTTTAGTCTAAGGTAGCTTATAGGTAGTTTGTACGTTTAGGGACTGATGACCCCGTAGTTAATTCCCATAAGAATACAAACATTTGAACATTTGAGCTCCAGGGATTTCGGGAATGTGGTGAAAGTCGATCTGTTGGCTTTCACTGGCTCCTCACTGGATTGATTTAAGTCCCATAAGATTAACAAACATTTGAAAATTTGAGCTCCAGGGATTTCGGGAATGTGGTGAAAGTCGATCTGTTGGCTTTCACTGGCTCCTCGCTGGATTGATTTCAGACGGTACCGTTTGTTTTCGAACGACCTTCCTCGGCCTGGCCTATGGAGCCGCGACGGAGTAGCCGAGCGGTCTAAGGCGCTTCGCAGCGGAGCGCACGGTTGCTCGCCGTCGGAGGTTCGAGTCCTCCCTGTCGCATGGGTGTGTATGTTGTCCTTAGGTTAGTTTACCTTAGTTTAAGTAGTTTGTAAGCTACGGACTGATGACCACGCAGTTTAGTCCGACAGATTTACAAACATTGGCCTGTGTTACGCCCGTGTTGTCGCGTGTGTTTTGCCCTTGCCTCTCCCTTTTCGCCTCATGCACGTAGAAAAGCACTGTAGACGCGATATATGTGTATTCTTTGGAACACTATGAGTCCCGTGTAGTTTAAATTGTGGTTTGGTCTTATGGATAACGTCGCCAATTTACTTTTGAACGTTTAGTTGTTTATATCACAGTCAGTAGCCAAAACTGGCCGGCAAAATCTCGAAAAATTTGTTAATTGTAACCACCCAAGCAATGAATGGTTGTTGAGAGTTTGTAATAAGATGCTTAATTTGTGCCGGGAAACCCGTTTTCCTTGTGTCATCTCACGTGATCTAAGTCTAAGTGGCGAGGGTGTAAGTGTAACCACGATCAGGCGAGTGGGTTGTACTTGAACTATTATCAGCAGGAAGCATTATTCAGATTGTGATAACCTTGTCATATGTTAAATTTTTCTTATCATTTTTATTATGTTTTAGAAAAACCTTATTAACTTTATTTGCTGTCAGTATACTTAGATTCTCCGAAGTTGGGAAATGTCACTTGCGTCACTTGCTTCAAGCACTTGAATCAGGTTCTTCATGTTAATTTTAAGAAACTACTTTTAAAGAAAGTGGGCCTTACCTATGCATTTTATTTAAACAGTATTTAGTGAGTGGAAACAATTTTCTGGTTATGATTTACCTTTGTATTAACTTTTCTATGGTGTTTCGGTGATAATTTACGTAGTTCATATTTGGTGTTTCTGAATATAAAGTTTGATGTTTAAATATGAAAGATGTTCGATTCGTTTCATGGCCGCACCTCCCTAGATTATAGTCCTATTGCCAATCTACCAGTAATAACGGCACAGTATTCGTAAGTTTCAACGCACTCGGTCCATCGTTGTACAAGGTTCCTGACGCCCTGATAAAAGATGGTTGTCGGTTCAGCTGCGAACTAGGAATGCGCCGCTTCCTTCACTGCTTCGTCCGAGGCAAATCGACGCCCTTTTAATGCCTGTTTGAGTGGACCAAAGAAGTGATAGAAGGGGCAAGAATGGGACTGTATGTCTGATGATCCAGTATTTCAAATTTGAGTTTCTGTATCGTGTTTGTTTACTGCAACTATGCGAGTTGTTTTGTGACCCATCTTGCACAAACGTTATGAAAGACAAGTTCGTTGTGGATGATTTCGTAGGCAGAGTTGTGACTAAACTGCAGCCGATGCGCCACTTTACAAATCGTCTGTCTAAAGGAATCGTATCTCGTGAGCGCTCAATGGTTTCTTTATTTGAGGGGGTAAACGGTCGTCCATCTCCTTCACCGTGCGTAACACTAGTGTGACAATTTCGTAATTTTTCAATCCCTTCTTAGATATTCGGTTGTGGCAAAACACCGTTCCCGTATTGTACCGAAAATCTTCCATGAATTTCGGCCCGTGATACGCCTTCCGATCGCAAATAACGGATCTATTGTACAAGTAACATCTTTGTCTATGGATTCACGCCTAATAGTTAATATTGTGCTTGTCTTCAGTCTGTATTGAGCTTGGATTCTGAAGTGCCTGTCACTTAGACCTTAAGAAAGATGGTTTCAGACGATTTATTATTGATGTGTAAATTTTATTTTGATGACACATCAATGTGAATGTACACCATTTTGTTATGTTAAAAATTGTTGTAATAGCAGTGAAGTCATGTAAAAAATTACTACAGGTATGTAACTATGTAATTGTAGATACATAACGTTTTTTTGGCTTTATGTAATGCAGCTCATTTTGTAAAATAATAATAATAATAATAATAATAATAAATAAATAAAAAATAAAAAAATGATATTGGTGTATTAGGTCTGAAGATGGCGTCTAGCACGCCGTAACCGATTATGTAGTTAAATGAAGAAAACGATCTTGGCTGCAAAACACTAATTAAACAATTTCATTTGTTCTCTATCTGAAATTTCGTCTTCCTCAAGTACTGCTTCATATGGATGCTACTGCTACTGCTACAACCACCAGCCTCTTCTATTGTTCTTCGTTCTTTCGACTTGAAATACTTCCAAAAATTGAATCACGGTCCCAAACTTATCCTGAATGTTCAACCTCTTAACACGAGCTTCCTTAACACATGTCATTGTTAGCTTCTTTTTCCGCAGGTACTCGAATATCATTTTCGTTAGTATGGTTCAGTCCGTTCTGTACATATGTCCTAGAGATGATAACCTGTTTTTCATTATCTCCGAGATTTTCTACTCCTTTTTGTACATTAGATTGCTGCTCTGATGTTTTCCAGCCAGTTTCAACCCGTTTGACCCACGGTTTACGGTAATATTGTCGTTTATAGTATATCCAGCTTTTACAACTTGTTATTCATTGAGAGGTATTCACTGGCATACTCGCACACTGTATTTGTCACAGCATTATAGTGTTTTATTTTCGAATTCCAAGAGATACACTTCTTGTTGTAAATGGTTTTAGTTAATTGGTAAGCTCTCTCCGTTTTTGAGGTCTGGCCCCCGAGTAGCTTTCTCAAAGCCGTTCTTCTATGACTCCACCCGGGAATTTTAATTATTCTTTTCTCCTCTCAATCCGCCCAATCTGTTTCAAAAATTTGTGGTGCATGTTTGTTACTTGTCATGAATTTGGTTTTCTCTTTCGAGATCCATAGCCTGTCTTATTACACACTGGCCAAAACAAATTTGGTGATCAGTTGAGATACTGAGGATCTGAAGTATTGTCTTCGGCAGAATGAACTACAATGGTTCGACACCTTTCTGTCGGTTCTACTGAGTGGAGACGACATTACGGGAACGGAGATAGTGGTAATAATAGGAAGTTACTGCAGAGATTATTGCTGATGTGTTTACTCTAATAAACGAATTACACTAACAGTTGGGTCAGATAGCGTAGTGAGCAGGTAATGGAATGCAACAACAACGTGAATTACGTCAACCTATTACATGGAGAACCATAGGATGTTGGAAGCTATACAGACAAAGAAAGAGGTGGCTGCAGCTATTGGAGTGTACCAAAATTAATTTCCAGGACTTGGACGCGTCTGCAGACAGCAGGAACCGTTAAAAGGAGGCAATTCCAAGATCGTCCACGGGTAACATCAGCAAGATATCAACGATATCTCGTCTTAGTCCGTAGACACGGGAGGCTGACTGCAACTCTGCTGCAACACAACCCCCAGGCAGCAAGAGGACGCGCAGTATCTACAGTCCGAGGGTGTGGCCTTTACGCACGACGGCCTATGGTGTGTGTGTGTGTGTGTGTGTCTCCTTGATGGTCGACACCGTTTATCCACTGAAACTGGGCAGAGGAGCATCATCATTGGAGTCGTAAACGAATGGCCCCGATTTCTGTTCACAGATGAGTCAAGATTTTGTTTTGAGCCGGACAGTCGCCGTTCTCTCACCTGGAGAGAACGTGGAACTCGGAACAATCCCGCTTATGTGCAGGAAACTTCACCATATCATGTTGGGGGACCAATGGTGTGGGCAAGAGTCAGTATTGGAGAATGTACAGACCTCTATTACGGTGAGAATGGTGGTTGACTACTCAGAGACATAGAGACGACATCCTTCTGCCTCTTGCTGTGTCCTAGGCTGCTGTAAATGGGTTTCTTGTGGTGGACGAAAACGCTGGTTCCGACATAGCTACACTGGTCAACAAAATTATTGAAACTGAGGGAATTGATCGAATGGAGTGGCCATTTTGGTCACCGGACTTAAACGCGATTAAGCATGTCTTGGATGCACTTGGGAAACGCATTGCACCCAGACCAGCACTTCTCACAATGGTGCGGAGCTGAATATTGCACACAAGCAAGAATGGCCAAGTATCAAATGTTCAAATGTTTGTAGAGCTTATGGGACTTAACTGCGGGGTCATCAGTCCCTAAACTTACAAACTACTTATGAACTAGCTAACCCTTAGGACAGCACAAATATCCATGCCCGAGGGGGGATTCGAACCCCCGACCGTAGTGGCCGTGCAGAACGTGACTGGCGCGCCGCAGTCCCCTCGGCCACCGCGGCCGGTCAAGTATCCTTCAGACCTGATTGGTAAGCTTATTCTGTCTATGCCATTCAGGTAAGCAACTGTACTGGCCGTCTAATGTAATCAGACACCATATTAGAGGCTTATGAGAATGACTTTATCCCTCTTATGTTAGTCCCATGGTGCCTCGATCTAAGTAAACGTCACGTTTTATACATTAAGGGGGATCGCGTGCTAAAAGCATACTCGCTTGTTATGAAATGGTGTGTCTAAGATATTGAAGATGAACAAGTAAAATATTGTGTGGTCATTAGAAATAGTATAAGCTACTTAGTATTCGGTCTTCAAAATTTTTACTCTCCTTTTAATTATTACAAATTTATAAATTTTAATATACCTACAATTATTTATGTTTGTTTTCCTCGTAACCTATTTAAACAATCACAGCTAAAATTTAACTGTGTTAAGTTTCCATCAACACAAAAAAGTATACACGGTCAGTTTTGAATATCATTGATAGCTATTTATTTACAACATTTTGTTTCCTATTGGTGGAAATCATGGTAATTTTTTCAGTAAATTATTTATATATCTCTAAACGTAAACGAAATATATCAGTATTTTGCTGCGTGTGTTTTTTTGTTGCTCTATGATAAATGTGTCACAGATGTACTAAAGGAAAGGTACGTTAAGTGTCAGAATGTGTAGTTTCCGGGAAAATGAAGTTAAAGATAAATGTCATATTTCTGCAATTATACCCTCTCAGAGTGTTCCAGGACTGTGCTCAGGAACTTTTCTGTTCTCAAGACTTGTCCTGTAACTACTTTCCTTTACCCTTATTTCTTTGTAAGGGTCCTGCATATACTTTTCACCTCTTGCCATTTGATGACAGTCAATTTCCTTAACCTTTTAATGCAAAGAGTAGCTGATCAGCTGCATTTCCTATTTTTCCCCATTATCTCTCACACTGATCAACATTTTGCCACAAATTCATTTGTATACATAGTGTTACATGTGCTAGTAGCTCGTCTTAGATATTTGCAGAGTGCTACTGAATCGTTTCGAAAGTTACCTGTATTGAGTTACTCAGAACATGTGCGTTTGTTCACTGTAGTATTCCTCCTTTGCCGTGTAAAAGTAGTCAATCACATACTAATGTTGCATTATCAGCTACTTCCTGGAAAAATGTGTGGTATTATCGTTAGATTTACTGCATCGGGTATATCATGGCAGCACTATATAGCTGACTGATATATATATATATATATATATATATATATATATATATCGGTATATACGCACAATACATTTCTGTTGGTAGTTCTTATAGCTTCAAAAAAGTCATATATTAAAGGGTCAAAATAGGTAGTGTGATTGCACCAGCTCTGAAGACCGTATGCAGTAACAATTTCGCTGTTCCTATGTTTCCATCATTAGAAACAATCACACCATCATATGTAGCAAGTTTTAAACTGTAGACGATGACAATGTTGTCTTAGGCTATCGCATTCAGAGACGCGTTCAGAATGTGTTCAAAATGTTCAAATGTTTGTACAGCTTATAGGACTTAACCACGGGGTCATCAGACCCTAAACTTACAAACTACTTATCAACTACCCTATACTAAGGACGGTACAAATATCCATGCCCGAGTGGGGGATTCGACCCCCCGTCCGTAGTGACCGTGAAGACCGTGACTGGCGCGCCTCAGTCCTTTCGGCCACCGCGGTCGGCTCCGAATGTGTGTTTTGCCATAGATCCACTTCCTTAGTAGGTCAGGATTTGCCAGGAACCTAAACTTGGGCTTGGTACCATTTATGACAATTTATGGCCGTCAGTAATTCATTATTTACTTCCGTGAACCTATGACATCGTGGTAGCATGTTCTGTAAGTTTCTTCCTTCCCTTCCTACACCAATACACCATAGACCACATTTAAGTAACAAATTTGATTCATTGAACCAAACAATTCCACAGGGCACAGCTATCGAAAATAAGCTATTCAGTGAGCGCAAAAAAGACCTGAGGAATACAGCACAGCCTTCTTGTCGTTTGGATCAAAGATTTTCTTGACAGGCGCACGTAATAATTATGAAGATCCAACTAAGGCAATAAAAATGTTGCGACAGGGGTCGTAGATGGAAAGCATAAAGCAACGTAAATATTTTTTCCTCATTTTCCATGCGATTTCGAAATTGAAACATTGATAAATAGTTGTTAGTAGTTGTCACTGTTAAATTCTCTCAAAATAAAAGTAAAAATGAAATTTCTGCTGAATAAAATATCGAAGTGTATTGCACATAATTTGCAATTCTAAGATACGTTGCCATATATACATTCCATCATCGGCTGTGTTGCACTGCTCATCACGAGATGTTTATAACGAGATCTCGGCGGAGTGCCTCTGGCCATTGTTTGCGACCGACTGCGCCCGGATTTCACTCTCCTCGCCCTCGCGGTAAGGGAGCCAGTAACGGCCGCTCCCGCGGTCGCACCCGATACTCTGGGGCCGATACACGAAGCAGACGCGGGGACAAAGCTGCTTTGCGAGGGACAAATTTAATCAAGTGCGTCGGCTTTGTCACATTTATCAGCTCCAGCGCGCGTGTTTCGGCGAATGCGGCCGGCATGGTAAGGAGGAGGAGGAGGAGCAGCAGCGGGCGGAAGCTTTTCTTTTCGCCCCTCCTTTTAGGGCCCCACAGACGCGCTTGATTGAAAGACAGCGGAAGAGATGAGATGTTTGAGCAAGGGGCCCGGCCAGGGTCGTTTCGGCCGGGCCATTTCATTTCCTTATCAGGAGCCCGTTCTCGGCGCGACGGGCATTCCGGTCACGCGCCGGCCGTCCCCTGCAGCCGCGCGCGCGGCAGCCCGCAACACAGCCGCAGCTGGCGCGCATGCGCAGAGGCGTGCGCGCGGCCGCAGCCCAGATAACGCGACGTGACGTCACGCCGGCAGGCAGTCCTGATTTATGCGGCCTCGGCGCGGTACATTTTCATGAGCGCGCGCGCGGGCCTCATCTCGCGCCAGAGATCTCGCATCCACCGCCCACTTCCTCCCCTGAGCGAGCGCTCGATTATTAGCGACTCCAGAGAGAGAGCCACAGATATTATCCCAGCCCTGCCCTTCCGAAGTAAATAATAGGCAAACTGGATTCTTGGGAAGTAAGTCAATTATGATCGTTCCTTTTTTTCTCTAACCGTTCTTTTCTACTCGTTCACAGTTCCTTTTGGCCCAGTTTAGATTACATGTTGGGGGAAGCAGTTATGACAGAGGGCAAGAAGCCAGTATCTACATCTACCATCTACATGGGATACTCTGCAAATCACATTTAAGTGCCTGACAGAGGGTTCATCGAACCACCATTATACTATTTACTTCCCATTCCATTCTAGAATAGCGCAAGGGAAGGAAGAACACCTGAATCTCTTCGTTCGAGCTCTGATTTCTCTTGTGCCGGCCGCAGTGGCCGAGGAGACTGAGGCTCTTCAGTCACGGTCTGCACGGGCACTACAGTCGGGGGCTCGAATCCCCCCTCGGGCATGGATATTTGTGCCGTTTTTAGTATATGGTCGTTCATAAGTAGTTTGTAAGTTTAGGGACTGATGACCCCGTAGTTAAGTCCCATAATCTTAACAAACATTTAAACATTTTTGAACATTTCTCTTATTTTATTGAGATGGTCATGTCTCTACGAACTGTGTCCTCTCTGACAGGAAATACACTATCCAATCGCAAATTTGGGGCAGTACACCATAACCACGCCAATTGATTAAAAGCCGTCTTTGAGGTACGGTGTCAAAAGCCTTCTGGAAATCAAGAAATACAGAATCGATTTGCGAACCCTTGTCGATAGCACCCATCACTTCGTGTGAATAAAGAGCTAGTTGTGTTTCGCATGAACGATATTTTCTAAATACGGGCTACCACTAACGGGGCACAGGTTCGATTCGACGCAGAGTCTGTGTGGTATTCTGGTATTCTGTTGAGTCACTCCCATGGCACCATACGAAAAGACTAGCAATAGGTGTTCGAAAGGCCCAGTTGAATTATGACGCTACTTGGTTTGTTTTTGTTTCTTTATTTTTTATTGTAAAGGTCTGTCTTGAGCAATACACTGATATTTTCTTTTTACCCAAATATCTTAAGACATCATTGTGCTTTTCTTACTATTGAAGAACATCATTATCATCATCTACATCTACATGGGATGCTCTGCAAATCACGTTTAAGTGCCTGGCAGAGAGTCCATCGAATCACGAGTATACTATTTATCTCCCATTCCATTGTCGAATAGCGCACGGCAAGAAAGAACACCTGAATTTCTCCGTTCGGGCTCTGATTTCTCGTATTTTATTCTGATGATCATTTCTACCTATGTAAGTGCGAGTCTACAATATATGTTTGCGTTTAGAGGAAAATGTTGGCGATTGGAGTTTCGTAGGTAACCCACGCCGCAGCGATAAGCGCCGTTGTTGTAATGATTCCCATCCCAGATCCTGTATCATTTCCGTAACGGTGTCTCCCCTGTATCGTGACAATGCGAAACGAGCTGCCCTTGTTTTTCGATGTTCATCGTCAAACCCACCTGATAAGGATCCCACACTGGGCAGCAATACTCCAAAAATGGACGGACAAGTGTAGTGTATGCAGTTTCTTTTGTAATTCTGTTGCATGTTTTAAGCGTTCTGACAATAAAACGCAGTCTCTGGTTCGCCTTTCCCACGACATTATCTACGTGTTCTTTCCAATTTATGTCTGAAGTAATAGTAATTCCTAGGTATTTTGTTGAGTTTACGGCCTCCACCGTTGATTGATTTATCTTGTAAACAAAGTTTAACGGATTTCTTTTCGTACTCATGTGGACAACTTCACACTTCTCATTATTTAGAGTCAATTTCCAATTTTTACACCATACTGATATCTTATTAAGATCGTTCTGCAGTTGGTTTTGATCTTCAGATGATTTTACTAGACGATAAATGACGGCGTCATCTGCAAACAACCTAAAAGAGCTTCTTAGATGTTCCCCTAAATCGTTTGTGTAAATAAGGAACAGCAGAGGACCAATAACACTACCCTGTGGAACGACCCATATAAACTCAGTTTTAGTCGATGCCTTACCATCGATTACTACAAACTGCGTCCTATCTGACAGGAAATCCCCTATTCAATCGCACATTTGGGGCGATATACCATAACCACGCAATTTGATTAAAAGCCGTTTGTGAGGTACGGTGTCAAAAGCCTTCTGGAAATCAAGAAATACGAAATAGATTTGCGAACCGTTGTCGATAGCACCTATCACATGGCTGCTTCTCAAGCTACCACTTTCTCATGCTTTGGTTGAGTTTCAGGTCTACTTTATACGAGGGTGACTCCAAAAGAAATTCAAACTTTTCTTTTTAATACAGTTTTTACTCTACATGTTTGAAAGTTTTACATTGTGTAGATATATCCTTCAGGAACAATATTTTAATTTCTCCACATAATCCCCATCCCTTTCAACTGCCTTACGCCATCTTGGAACCAGCGACTGTATAATCGCACGGTAAAATTCTGGACCAACACGTTGCGCCACTGTTTGACAGCGTGCACAAGGGAGTCATCATCTTCAAACCTCGTTCCACGAAGAGAGTCTTTCAGTTTCCCAAAGACATGATAGGCACATGCAGTCAGATCAGGACTGTAAGGCGAGTGTTTCTGTGTGGTCCATCCGACTTTTGTGATCGCTTCCCACCTCGAACAAACTTTTTTTTTAACGCCAAACTCTTTCAGTATTCAGCAAACAGTTCCCTCCCCTATCCCAACGTAGCATGACAATTCGTTCACTGTGATGCGTCTCTCATCAGTCACCAATTCGTTAACTCACTGCACATTGTCTGGAGTGTGTGCAGTACGAGGCCTGCCGCTGCGAGGACGATCCTCAATATTGCCTTGCCCGCTTTCATCACATAACCTGCTTGCTCACCGAGTAACTGTACTGCGATCGACAGCACCATCACCACACACCTTTTTCAACCTCTTTTGGATGATTGCCGTTGTCTCGTTTTCACAGCACATCAATTCAGTGACAGTACGTTGCTCTGACGAACGTGAAGTGTAGCAGCCATCTTGAAGTCACGTTGTGACGATGCCACTCATGGGAACAGGTTGAACTAAGGTTGAAAATAAGCGGGTAGGATGTATCTACACGCTGTAAAACTTTCAAACATGCAGAATGAAAACATTATTAAAAATAAATTAAAAAAATTAAAAAAAGTGCGTGCATTTCTTTTGGAGTGACCGTCCCTCGTATATGTGGCAACAACTTAGCCAAATAGAACAGCAGTATTCAGCAACGGTATAAACCAGGTTAAGAGCTGAAGTTCTAAGTGTGGATGCGGTTGCACCCCAGCTTGTTTTATTATTATATTTATGGGACTTAACTATGGGGTTATCAGTCCCTAAACTTACAAACTACTTATGAACTAGGCACTACTAAGGAAGGCACATATATCCATGTCCGAGGGGGGATTGGAACCCCCGACCGTAGCGGCCGTGCAGACCGTGACTGGAGCGCC
The DNA here is from genome assembly GCA_026315105.1 of Locusta migratoria. NCBI lineage: Eukaryota > Metazoa > Arthropoda > Insecta > Orthoptera > Acrididae > Locusta > Locusta migratoria. The sequence continues at coordinate 389,569,160 of CM048748.1, forward strand.
GCAGTCTCTTCGGCCACCGCGGCCAGCACCCACCTTGTACCGCTCAATATGTGAATTACGTTCTGCCTGGTATTCACGTTAGCAGTGATATTCTCCAAGGGCTGCTTATGTCGAGGTCCAGGTATTTCGTGTAGGAATGGTAACGAAGGATTTGATTGTTAAAGTATATTAATGTCTGCATATAATCGGGTCGATTGTTGATGTGGAAACTGGACATTTCCGTTTCACTCGTGTTAGGAATAAGTCTCCAATCAGCGAACTATTTCCCCATCGTGAAGAGGTCATCTTTAAGTATGTTGATTGCCTCGTCTATGGTGTTACTACGGGCAGCTAGTGCTAGGTCATCATCATATACGAAGTTCGTAGAACTCATTTGGGGCAGTTCAGAGATATAGAGGTTGAAAAGAGAAGATGCCAGCATCGATGCCGAGGCGGGCAATAATACATACATACACACACACACACACACACACACATATATATATATATATATATTCACCACGCTCTTGTGGTACCCTGCAATCGAGCTGTCCGCGACAGTCCTACTGATGAGAACTATCACTCACTTTCATTCAGCTGAACTGTCCATATAGGCACTACAGTACTTTCAGGTCCTGCGCGTACAACTGTGCGGTTCTGATTTTGCTCGTTTTATTTTTTTGTGCTTCACGCTAAAACGTTCGAGGCTGCATCACAAAATCGTGGATGGACTGTGGTAATGTGTACAATGTGTTTTAATACCGTGTTTCTACACTAGGTGACACCAGCTGTCGGCAAAATTGGCAAACATCCACTACACTTACAATGGTGGCAAGAAAGACTTGTTGTGAAGCTATCATATCTGACTGCCAGTTGATTTTATATGATCATGTGATGCTTTTATGTCATTTATGTCAAATGCATGTTACTGTAAGATGGTGCATATTAGAAAAATTAGTAGTGAAGATCCAAAACAGACAATTGTGTGTGTACAAAATTTTTGAAAATACATATTTTCTCTGTTTTGTAATGAATTGCTGTATGGATTTTGTATCTTAAACGTCCCTCTCTATATAAATGTCACATCACCTACAACCTTGGGTATGAAAAGGATATGAAAGTGCAAACTTTCGTTTGGTCACAGAAAATCTGTGTTGAATACTAGCTGCAGTGTACTCATCTACATGTTGCGTTTGGCCATTTTATGACAGGTCTTTTCAAGTTTATTAAATGTTGAAGGATTATTTTTTAATAAAACTAGTTATTATTGATTAATTAGGCAGGTTACACAAATTACTGCACAGTCTGTACAAAAACACTGCCTAGCCAAATACACACACACACACACACACACACACACACACACACACACACATACACATAGTCTCTCATGTAGCCTACTTATGAAAAATAGAGTGCCAAAAAATAAACACAGGTATTGTCTGTGTTAGAATATTGCTCGCGCAACACAATTACTTCGAAAATCTTCCGTTCACGAAAATATATTGCGCAATATACCACGTGGATACAAAGATGTTCGTGTAGACACAGTTCACATGCAAAAGATCGGCATTTTTGTACCTTCACACTCCATAAACAATACACAACACTTTCGAATACACCGCGATCTCTACACGTTTCGTTTACTGGGAAACTATGAGTACTGTTGCATCATCCTCGATACCATTTCTTTTCTCGCTCGGTCTAGTTGTCAAGAAAGGTGTGGTGCAAGAGTCGTTGTCATCTAGAACAGTTCTATAGATTATTAATACAAGTTTTACTGAAGGAAGAATACAATACTCAACTTTAGAACATTTGTCTGTTTCTTCTCTCCTCTCGATTCCTGACGCATGTGGGTCTAGATATAGCAGCTTGTAGAGGGCGTGCGTCTACGGTTATTCCGTCCAAGAAGCGCAGCGCCGGCGTGTGATAGGCTGACGGACGTCATCCTCTGCCTTCTCCATGATCGTTCTCTTGCGTCTGGCGTGTGGCGCTGCCGTTACTCCACAACAAGTAGCATGTGTGAGCTCTAGCTCACGTTCGCTACAAACCTTTATTCACCTAGAGAATACGTGCGCATTATCTTACTTCTCATTGTATGAGATGAAACCGTCACAAGTCAGCATTCCACACAAAAACGCGCGCTTTCCTGCACTTTATCAAGAGCCAATAAGAATATATCTTTCCAGACCAACTTACATGTCGATTCATCAGTACTATTTCGTTCTGAACATTCGCTCTAATAATTAACACATTCAATAAGTAATAATAATTACATGACTTTACAAAAATGATGTATGATTAATTTTAAACCAATACTTTGATTTATTGCATTTCTAATGCCTGTACGCTGGTGCCCTCTGTTCGTCACTGTCTACACTACAGCCTGTCTAGACCATGTCTATGGCTTGCTGGCATCATGGATTGGGAGCGAAGTGAGGCGCTGCTAGGTCTGGGCAAACGATACTCGCGTTCGAACATGTTCCGGATTTCCCGATACAGCAGAGAACTCGATACAGTATCGAACTGTTCGAACACTCAGGTAATAAATGAGTCGCACTGCATATCTGCAAGCGATACGCGAGAAATTTTGTAGCTACTGGGCTATCGCTTTGCTCAGAACTAATTTCATAGGAAGTACAAGTATATGTAATAGAAACTCAGGGCATAACTATGAAAAACTGTATTTTTAACAGTGTATTAGTGACCTGCCTGGTATCACTGCAAGATATGATCCATTGATAAGCAAAATATCTGCTACTATAACAGAACTAGTGCAACACTGAAAGCCAACATTCAAAGGAAAAGAAATTGAACATTCATAAGTAGAAATTACATTTAATGTAATTATAAGAGATAGGTTGCAAATGACCATTCCATTCCTTGTTCATACGATACAATACCAGCGAAATATGTTACCACCTTCTAATCACCTTGAAAATCAGATTAAACGAGATGAAATAGGGAAAACATTAGAAATTTAATAGCTAATAATGGAAATAAGTCGCATAAAAATAAACTGTAATTGCAACCTCAGAATAAAAGATGCACTAGCTGCTGTGTACGTAGTATCAACTGGCGTCGCTAGATCGCAGCACTAGAATTTTAAATCGCGATTGCTATCGTTTACTTATAGCCTACATTCGCTACTGTTTTTACTTATGACCTACACCCTAGAAGCTACTATAGTCGGAATTTCACACTTATTAATCCCCATAGTACATTGACACCCTATCTTCGTTATAAATCGGATACTGCACAGCACAGAAAAGATTTATTCGTACCAACGTTGTAAATCGTAGAAGTAGTACCTCGTGACATTGCTAGATAGCGTCGTGATCGAGTGTTCGAATATTTCTCTAGATTTCCCGAACTGTGACGTAAATTGTTCGAACAGTTCGACTTGTAACGTCACAGCTGCGTCCACCAAATCCTCGATGGGCGAAGTTGCCGTTACATTCTATTTTATGCTTAATCATATAATAATTGTTCCAATGATTTGACGCTATGGGATGCGAACAATTACTAGGTTGATCCATAACAGTAAACTTTATTAACTTCCTTTATTATGGAACGACAAATGTCAAAAACTCTTCCTTCTGTACACTGATTACATAGCAGCGTGTCACTACGATGAATGTCTACAAGTCCACACTGAAACATTTCAATACGCAATTACAACAGAAACTCATATGCGAGACGACTGAAGAGCAAAAACTGTAGCCACCGCTAAACGCGGGTTACGGACGCACTGCCGACTTGCTACTGCCTCGCTCTGCGGTCGGCGGGAGACTGCCGCACACCGGCCAACAAACAAAGAACATTCCAACCTAAGCATTGTTTATATACATGTGGCGTCTGTTGCGAGAGAACAGACGTCACTTCTGATCCTGCAGTTGTTATTATTTAATATTCATAGAATATATGACATCAACTGCGATTGGGCAAAGCTGAAAATGTGTACCCAGCCGGGATTCGAACCCGGGTCTCCTGCTTTCTAGGCAGTTGCGCTGACCCCTACACCACTGGGGACACAGTGATCACTGCACCTGCAAGGACTACATAAGCACGCCTCCCGTCCAGAGGCGTGCAGCGGGCCTGCGCTACCCGCCCGGGCTCGTAGCCGTGCCTCCCGGGCGGGCCTGGCCACGCGCTGCCCTGCCTGCCGGCACGAGCCACACCGGACGGCGCCGGGCAGCGCGGGTACCCCAACTACCCGAACTACCCGCCGAGTGCCGGTCCGCCCGGCCGCCCGTGCCGCTCTGCTGCTAGCCGGGGCACGCGCCCGCCAGCCGCTACACTCTTAGCGGGAAATACACTGTTCCGATTTTCACACTGTAAAAACTGTTCACGTTACAAACGAACATCCCACATCGGTCTATTAACTTAGTTTTTCCTTAAAAGCTTTACTTTTCTTGGAAAAAATAACATGTCTGCTTTTCATTCATAATGCTTTTCACTCGATTCTGAAGAAACTATGAGGTTAAAAAAATCTGATTTTTGGACATCTGATAGTACAGCAACTTAAGCTTTCTGACAAAGCATTCAACTTTTCATTTACAAATCATGTATTGAAAAAGTTAGATAGCGGGCAGCTTACTAACCGGTCCATTTTAAAACACACATTAACGCGAGTGTAATAGAGCTGTCTCAAATCATGAGTAATTGCGAGTTAATGAGCAGCATCAGTGCTACGTTAGCAAGTATACGCATTCAACACGTGTTAGAACAGCGTTTCTGTGGACATTTCGCTAAATTGCTTGACGTTTCCTTGCTTCTAAGAAAAAAATAAGTAAATGAATAAAAATAAGAATAAACAATCAATTGCAATCGAGGTCATTAGAAACGATTAACTGGTAGAATGTTGGGAGGTACAGCTTACGCTTAACCACTCGAAGGGAAGTAAACTAATTACTGTTCCTCGATACAGGCGTGAGGACTATTGTTGTTGTTTTATTTTATTTTATATTTCCCCCTTTTCCCTTCGGCTGGTGGTAGCTGAAACCCCGAGGGAGTCAACATTATTCGAGAGGTGACATTCATGGTCGCAGTCGCTGGACAGTCTTTCATGTATCTTGAAACACTTGGCATTTTTCCTCACTGACTGAATTGTCAGTGTACTATCAGTTGTGAGGAAAAAAAAATTACGTGCGCAGTAATGCACCTGGTAAAAGCAGGTGCAGAAGCAAAAGGGTAGCCGAATCGGCTCGCCCCGTTAATATTAAACATGTTGAAACTCGTTGGCTTCGCGTTAGCCGGCTCCAGGAAATTTGTAGGTACTTTCATACTTTGCTCAGTATTTACTTACACAGTGTTTCACTTTAACTTCATATTAATCTATGTGATGGCTCTAACATAAAGAACAAGATTATTCCTTAAATCTCTTGAGTTCCTTGTTGCTAGTAAGTCTACATATTTCATGTATGTAACAAAAAATTATATGCCCTACGATGATGTGATATTTAATTTTGTTCAAGGTTGTTCAACTAATTATCTAGCTAAAATTCTGCCAAGGTAAACAGGAAATCTTTAAAAAGCCAGTAGTTTGCGAACACGGTATTCGTCTGTTATTCTTTTTACGTTTCTAGAAAGTGTTGAAGGATGAGGAAGAACGTCTTTGGCACTTGCAGTGGGGTTCTGCGCTCCTATCTGTGTCAGTGCCTGTGCAAGGTCTCGTAATCCTTCTCCCGCAACTGTGCTGAAGGGCCGCAAATCTATTGCACACATTCTTACACATTTCTCCAGCACAAAAGATTTTGCTGACACTGGAATATTGCTACAACCGTTCAAATCAGTATTCAGATAAGCTTTGCAGCTATTCAGGTGCCGTAACAGCGTAGTGGTACTGCCATCACGGAACGACAATAATTTACGGCAACCATTACACTCTGCAAATCCCACAGGTTTATTTTCATTACCTACAATCAACATAAAACGCTCCCATACAATGCTGTCTCTAGATATCTTTAAACGCTTGTAGAATCTCTCCGCGAATTTCCTGGAAACGACTTTTTTTTCTTCCTCGGATCATCTACTCCTTGCACGTTGGTACGATCTGTCCTGTTCGCTATTTATTTCAGACATAACGATCGATAACTTATAAATTGCAATGTAGGTAACATAAAAGGTGCGTGAAGCCTACGCTGTGAGTATTACAACGTCTTGCTCAGAAATGTCTGCATTCTCCCGCTCGCAGCGCCGCCTGTAGCGCTGTTGCACGGGCCCGGCGGGTACCCGCTCGCCCGGCAAGTGTCGGGACTCGACGGCGCACCTTGGCTCGCTCGCTGTGTACAGCGGTGCATGGGGCTCGACTACCCGCGGTGCGGGCAGCAGAGCGCAGCGGCCGGACGCAGGCGAGCTCGGGCGGGTAAAAGTGGCGCGCTGCACGGCTCTGCTCCCGTCAGATACAAATTCCCAGCTTCGCCCTGCCCACAGTACTCAAACTCGTAGTTTAACTAATTTCATAACTACGAGTTTGAGTACTGTGGGCAGGGCAAAGCTGGGAATTTGTATCTGACGGGAGGCGTGCTTAGGTAGTCCTTGCAGGTGCGGTGATCACTGTGTCCCCAGTGGTGTAGGGGTCAGCGCAACTGCCTAGAAAGCAGGAGACCCGAGTTCGAATCCCGGCTGGGTACACATTTTCAGCTTGGCCCAATCGCAGTTGAAGTCATATATTCTATGAATATTACTAAGCATTGTTGCCAGCAGTTCTCGCTGCACGCCAACGATAACTATCGTTCGACCAAAACGTACCAAAGAGGTTACTAACCTAAAACCCTGTATCCTCACAGAGTCATGTTCAAACCCAGCTCCAGGTGCTGCGCCTCAACTCTACCGCGATCTCTGACTGACGCCGTTGTTGTTGTTGGTGTTGTTGCAGGAGCAGCCTTCCAGCCGGAGTTCGCGGCGCCTCTGGCCAACCTGACGGTGGCCGTGGGCAGGGACGCCACCTTCACGTGCCAGGTTCGACACCTGGGCGGCTACAGGGTAAGCGGTCTCAACACTTCCATCTCAACTCCGTCTGACGATCTAACTTCACCCGCTAGCAATATCACTGTGCAGTCTACGTTATCCAGCAAATTAAAAATGTTCCTAGCAGCCTCAAGTAAGAAACTATGCCTGTTAAAAATGAAAAGATAGGTTTGAGGGCATTAATATGATGTTAGCATATGATGAAATACTACGAATCAATCAACTGAATCTATAGTGAAGGTTGAAGAAAATTTTATCAATACCTAATGTATTTCACATATGGTGCACTGTCAGTTTCAAGCAAGAACTAGAAATTTGACAACGAAGAGGGCATCCAGCCAAAATATTTTGCTTTTCTTCCACCTGTTGAAATATTTTGTTCTTAGTAGTACAATTTCTCCGAAAGTTTCATGTGAAAGTAATTTTCAGTACAACGTCTAAGATCTCCGGCTTACTGGGTTCAGGGAAAGGTAACATGACATTACGAAATGTGGTACGGTATAGTTTATATGGACCAGACCTCAAGTAATGTGGTATTTATTATTATTATGTATTACCCCAATACAGCAGAGAGAGTTGGCTGGAAACCATTGAATCGTTAAGACCTGTTTCGCTAGATTTACTTCACCAGCTATCTCATCCAAACATAACTTCTTAGCACTCACCTACATAATGATACGCAGTAATCATAATACAGATGCCTGTTAAAAAATGAAGAGTTAGGTTTGAAGTCATCAAAATTATGTTCGCATCTGATCAAATACTACGAATCAATCAACTGAATCTATAATGAAGGTTGAAGGAAATTTTATCAATAGCTGATGTGCCATTTAACATACAGTACACTGTCAGTATCAAGCAAGAACTAGAAAGTGGACAACGAAGAGGGCACCTAGGCTATATATCTTGCTTTTCTTCCACCTGTTGAAATATTTTGTTCTTAATAGCACAATTTCTCCGAAAGTTTTCTGTGAAAGTAATTTTCCGTACAACGTCTAAGATCTCCGGCTGACTGGGTTCAAGGAAAAGTAACATGACATTACGAAATGCGGTGCGGTATAGTTTATATGGATCAGACCTCACGTAATGTGGTATTTAATATTATTATGTATTATCCCAGTACAGCAAAGAGAGTGTGTCACAAAGATGATCCATGAGTTGGCTGGAAACCATTGAATCGTTAAGATCTATTTGGCTAGATTTACTTCACCAGCTATCTCATCCAAACATAACTTGTTAGCACTCACCTACATAATGGTACGCGATAATCATAATAAAATAAATTAGATCGAACACAGAAAGATTTAGATATTCCTTTCTATATACTTTAATAGAGAAATGATTTTCAGAATAAATATGTTGCTATAGATGCAGACTGCGTGTGGCCCGCAATCACTATGTTGGCTGGGAAGAACACAAAGGGAACCTGAAAAGTAGCGACCAATTGAGTTCTGGTAAAGGTTCCTCAGGCCCAGAAACTTGGTAGTGGAAAACCTATTTGCTTTCAGCTATCATACCACAAAACTGCGGGTGATGCACTATTTGTAATACTGCATAATTTTCGTATTTGGCAGTTTGATATACACAAAGCGCTGCAAATTCGTTGCGTTGTGTTGCGCCTGTAGGATTATAGACGTAATCTTATGACTTATAGATATTGCTCTGACGATGCTAAATATCCATGAAACAAAAATTACGAATTAGTAGCAGATGTAGCGAAATGAAGGTAAGATCGGGCTACAGATTAATACGGAAAAATCGGATGTAATGGAGGTATCCAGAGAAGTCCCCAATGAAATCCCGTTACAGGTAGGTATTTGGAAGTTGACTAAAGTGGAAAATGCTAAGCACCTGGTTACATGGTTCAACAGACAAAATGATTTAATGTAGGAAGTGAACAAACGCATTATGAATGGGTCTAACACATATTTCAATATGAGGCAGATGGTGTCATGAAAGAATCTGTTTATACAGGCCAAACTTATAGCATACAATGCAGTAATAGTACCACTGTTGTTGTATGGAACAAAATCTTCAAATGTCTGTAAATCTATCGGACCAAACTGCATGGTCATCAGTCCGTAGCTTACAAGCTACTTAAACCTAAGTAAACTAACCTACGGACAAACACACACACCCATGCCCCAGGGAGGACTCGAACCTCCACGGCGAGCAACCGCGAGCTCTGCAGGCGAGGTGCTTTAGACCGCTCGGCTACTCCAATGCGGCTGTATGGAACAGTAACCCTAAACACAACAAGGAAAGATGAAGAGAACGTGAAGTTTAATAGAAAAATCTTGAGAAAGATCTTTGAGCCATTCCATGAAGAGAACTGATGGAGACGCTGAAAGAACCAGATCTTTATGACCTGAGGTCTAAGAATGTGTCCTACAAATGTCTCTCATCTACTGCACTAGGTCTACCAAAAATGTCTTTTCTCCCCCGTTTTATTCAGTACCTCTCCTTACCCAAATTTCATATAACACCACATTTCAAAAACGCTTTACATCTTGTTGACATTTTACATTTTAAATCTTCTGTAATATCATCGTAATATGTTAAGTTACTGATCAAATAATGGCACTCATCTGCCACCTTTATTGTTTTCCTATGTAATCGAGACCCTTGAGCAAAGCCTAAATGTCTTATACTGCATTCCATTACCCTTGTTTTGCCCTTGTAAACGTTCATATTATATGCTCCTTTCAAGACTGAGTCTATTCCTTTCAGTTGCCCTTCCACGTCCTAGGCTGTCTCTGACAAAATTAAAATGCCATCGACAGTCTCAACTATAATTCCTTTTCCAAATTTCTCTTTGCTTTGCTTCACAACCTGCTCAATGTACAAACAGAATAACAATGGAGAACGGCTAAAACCCCGTATTACTCCCCATGCAACGCTTCCTTTCATGCCGTTCGACCGTTCGACTGTTATAACTGGTGTCTTCTTTCTGTACAAGTTGTAAACAATCTTGTACTCCCAATATTTTACACCTGCTGACTTCAGAATTTAAAAAAAGTGTATTCCTATCAACATTGTGAAAATGTGAAAATTCCACAAAAAGTAAAATTGTAAGTTTGGCTTTTCTTTATCTATGTCCTAAGATGAAACGTATGGTCAGTTTTGTCTCACGTGTGGTTTCGGTTTCTCCTAAAGCAACGGTGATTGTCCACGAAGTCAGCTTCTACCACTTCTGACATTCTTCTGGCAATAATTCACGTTAGAATTTTGCAGCCTTCACTTATTAAGCTGATGGTTCCGCAATGCAAAGACATGCCATGACATTTTGTATCAGTTTTGCTGTTCATATTCTTAGGATAATCGGCACTGAATCTCCTTTTACTTTACTGAAATCAATCTTTTGTTCAGTGTTGATGTTAACTTTTTTACAAAACTGGAACAAACCTCGCACCACTAACACCCCACTCCCCCTCATTTATTATTAAGTAGGGGAGGGAAAATGATTTAGAAAGTAAAGAATTAATATAGCTGCATTGGCACATAAATATTATAAATTGGCGAAAAGTGAAGAAAACGCTACTGACAAAATTGCTACACCACGAAGATGACATGCTACAGACGCGAAATTTAACCGACAGGAAGAAGATGCTGTGATATGCAAATCATTAGCTTTTCAGAGCATTCACAAAAGGTTAGCGCCGGTGGTGACACCTACAACGTGCTGACATGAGGAAAGTTTCCAACCGATTTCTCATACACAAACAGCAGTTGATCGGCGTTGCCTGGTGAAACGTCGTTGCGATGTCTCGTGTAAGGAGGAGAAATGCGTACCATCACGTTTCCGACTTTGATAAAGGTTGGATTGTTGCCTATCACAATTGCGGTTTATCGTATCGCGACTTTGCTGCTCGCGTTGGTCGCGATCCAATGACTGTTAGCAGAATATGGAATCGGTGGGTTCAGGAGGGCAGTACGGAACGTCGTGCTAGATCCCAACGGTCTCGTATCACTAGCAGTCGAGATGACAGGCATCTTATTCGCATCACTGTAACGGATCGTGCAGCCGCGTCTCGATACCAGAATCAACAGTTTGCAAGACAACAACCATCTGCACGAACATATCGAAGACGTTTGCAGCAGCATGGACTATCAGCTCGGAGGGCATGGCTGTGGTTACCCTTGACGCTGTATCACAGAGAAGAGCGCCTGGGCAGGTGTACGTATTGACGAACCTGGGTGCACGAATGTCAAATCATTTTTTTCGGATGAATCTAGGTTCAGTTTACAGGACCATGATGGTCGCATCCGTGTCTGGCGACATCGCGGGGAACGCAACTTGAATCCGTGTATTCGTCATCACCATAATGGCGTTTCACCCGGCGTGATGGTATGGGGTGCCAATGGTTACACGTCTCCGTCACCGCTTGTTCACATCGACGGCAGTTTTAACAGTGGTCGTTACATTTCAGATGTGTTACAACCCATGGATCTACCCTTCATTCGATCCCTACGAAACCCAACATTTCAGCAGGATAATGCTCGACCGCATGTTGCAGGTCCTATACAGGCTTTTCTGGATACGGAAAATGTTCAAATATCTCCCACCAACTGAAAACCTCTGGTCAATGGTGGCCGAGCAACTGGCTCGTCAAAATACGCCAGTCACTATTATTGATGAACTGTGATATCGTGAGGCGTATCAAGGCCGTCATTATGACCAGAGGTGGTTGTTCTTGGTACTGATTTCTCAGTATCTATGCACCCAAATTACGTGAATATGTAATCATATGTCAGTTCTAGTATAATATATTTGTCCAATGAATACCAGTTTATCATCTGCATTTCTTCTTGGTGTAGCAATTTTAATTACCAGTAGTGTATAAGACTAGTCGGAAACCGAACCGTGGTATCCCGCTTTGGCCTAGCAATCCCCCTAACCACTTGGATACCCTCGTTCGCCTAACATCTGCCTAAAATTCCACAAGTCTCACACTACTGCTGTAGCCCCACATCATCCATGCCCTCTTACACAGGTCATTACTGATTACTCGGCGAGAATCGAAAGTATGAAAGCAGCTGGGGTGAAGTAAATCAGTCAAACGTCATCTTACTATAGACTGGTATGTCGTCTGTAATTTCTGACATTTCCGAATCTATAATAGGAAATTGAGGCCATTACCACAGTGATAGCATCAAGCATCATTCATTAAATAAATTCACATAACTTACTACTTTTTTCTTATATTCATTATTTCAGAGGGAGACTAAGGCCTCCTTGTACCCTCTCCTTAAATACGTCAGTGTACGAAGTATCCATGCAACACATTTACTGACATCTGTTGTGCACCAAACAATGTCTTCCCCCCCACAGATACAGACTGGTCAAGAAGTACCGTGTGTGTGTGTGTGTGTGTGCGGTAGTTTTTAGGCAGCAGCTGGGGCTGATGAACTGGGTGGGGCGGCTGCTCGATGCAGAGGCGCCCTCTGGGGACAGCGGCAGCGACGGCCGCAGCTAATTGGATTCTTCTGTCGCCGCAGCCAGCGCCGACAAATTGATTGAGCCGTGAAAATGCAGAGGGTGGAAGAGAGGGGATGGTGGGGACGGTCCGCCCCTTGTTTGTCGCCGTGCAGTCCAATCTCTGCTCAGGAGCCCAGGAGCACGCTACATTTGTGCCGCCGGAATTGGAACCGTCCGCGTGGACTGGTGGACTGTATAAGGGTATAATGGCCGCTTAGCGCGTCCGGCCGCTGGTTGGGGGTGTGACAGCTAGCCGCAGTGCGCACCTGGGACAGATTTTTGAGGGAACTCCGCCAGTGGAACACGGGAAAGACAATGGCTGAGCCCAACCTCGAGGTCTTCTGATACCGTGCACCTTCAACTGTAATGAGCGGAAAATATCTCAGTGTAGCCTACGGGTATTTGTCGTGGGAGATGCGAAATTGTGGGCTCAATCCAGGGATTATTCATCTGCATACTTTTCAGTGAAATACACACATAAAAAAGTGTCATAACACCACAATTGCCAATACATAGCACAGGCCTGTTGGGCATTTTGACCACAACATAAATATCATATCAACCTTTTCTAAAGTTGGTAAATAGTCAATTTTAACAAGAGTAATGTATCACGAAGCAAATACCGACTGCACTGGCGAAATGTTACTCAATACCACGTACTTATATGTTTGTGAATATTACAGCGCCATCTATCACAAAGCTAAAAAGTGTTCCAAACAAAACATTCATATTTGTTTACGTTCTAGTGGAATATGTAATAAAAATGGGGGTGCCTATTTCAAAAAAAATGTTGTTGATATCCGCTTGACCTATGGCAGCGCCATCTAGTGGGCCAACCATAGCACCATTCGTTTTCTCCCTTCAATCTAGAAAGGTTTTGTTTTTTTTGTAGTTTTGTTTTTGTTTTCGTGAGATATTTGGCACCGTCACTATCAGCGTACCACCCTGTATATGATGAAGGGCATGATCCTTTCTTCAGTGAGAAACGTCTCCTAGGCCCATTATCTAATGTAAATTAATTTAGAAAACCGCCAGTTTAATAGTGGGCAAGAAAATTTTGAGGTTTTTTATCTGACGATAATCAAGCTAGAGTTGTACATGGAGTTATGCTGATCTCTATATCCCCAGTGGTCGTAGGATACAGCCCTAATGTGTCACAAGCTGAAGACACAGGTTCAAATCAAGGTGGCTACACGTTATTAATGTTACCAATTTGCAGTTAATATCGTAAATTCCATCAAAATCAAGTGATACTAACTGCAGGATAAAAAAGGCTTTCTGTTCATTTGGATATACATGTGGTGTATGCTGCAATCTCGAATATATTCGTGCATGCAGTGTCTGTTTGATCATCAAGGGACTCCTCAATGACGATTCGTTGTAGGCTTCACAAAAGCATCCCTTTTCAATGTATCACACACATATTCCCTAGGGTTGATACCTGGAGGACATCCTGATACAACATGCAATGCCTCTGTGGCTTCATGGATTATGCTACCTCGACAACACAAACTTATTTTATTCCCCTATGTAAATGCCAAGGCACTCCAATAGCGGTATAAGGCTCCAGCATTCAACATAATATTCATGTGATATTAATGTCAAATAGAAAAAATTCAGAAATAGATGTAGTCTCAAGATATTAAAGAGGTTCATTATAATTACCAGTCAGTGGACTGATGACTGGAATATGTTGAATCTTGACTCCTTTAAAGGCATTTTGACGGTTTAATATTTTTTCAAAGACTTTTTGTGTTACCTTTTAACCATTATCTTCTCAGCAAGCCTAAACCTCTGCAGAAAATGGTATTTGCAATGAACAATCAATAACATTATAATTAATTATATAAAATAGATATTTGTTATATTAAATAATATTTAATTGTATAATATTAAATAAGATAATTTAATTACATAATAGTGTATTTATAAATAGTACATGTGGTTAATTTACTGTTAAAATAACATTAAATCTTTATTATATTGAATGTATGATATTATAATAATATAAAATACCTAATTACATTACATTAAATATTTTATTGTAATACCATTTTTTGCCTTAAAATAAGTAGCTACAACTTTTGATAAATGTATAAATTTGAATGATCAATAAATAGTAAATATATAAAATTCACAAATATATATTCAGTTACATTTAATATATTTAAATAAATAATTTATATGAAATAACTAATGGGAATAATAGGTAATGGTAAATCTCTTTAATAAAACGAAAAGACCAAATTATATTTCCAAAGAAGTACTCTTAATTTGTACATAATATAATAAAGCCAATGCCTGAATGAAAGATTATCTTGATATGATAAATAAAGTAAAAATCTATTAATTTTATTATGTAAGACAGTATTAAACTATCACTGTTTGTATCAAAAGCTAATGTGCATCTTACAACTTAATGTATAAATGAAATGATAAGCTAATTAAGCTAATGGGTTCATACCCCATGGGGTATTAATCCTTCTCTTTTTAATGTACAACAACTCTATAAAACGTCTTTTCCTATCAAAATTGATGGTGGAACGATCTTTTCCCGATTATGATTTAGAATAAATAACAAAAACTTAATAATCAATGACTTAGCAATTAAATAGTTCATTATTCAATAAATAATGTTATTTATTTCAATTCTAAGTATCCAATTACAATATGCAATATGATGAGACAAAAAGTATCTCATCAATAATAATTACGTCAAGATTAATAGAGAATAGCTCCATTTTACTTCTAATTACCAGAAGTAATATTGTCAACAAGATAAATCAACTGTTTAATTATAATTACAAGCAAAAATCGCCCCAATATTAATTTTCTCTCATTGCATTAAAATAAGAAGCTCTTCATTTATAGTAATTATAGTAGGAATCATTATTGGAGCAATATGATTTGAACTGAACATCACTTTTTACAAATTATAACATGCTCATAAATTTGACACTTGGATGGATAATTAGATCAATTATTATTAGAGAATACATATGAGGTTTACTTTCTATACCTACTCAACATTACACCTAATCGCTGTCTTAATATACAAAGCAATAAATTTATCCTTTTTAAATCTAGTACACTCAACAGGATATATAAAAACAGACATTAAGTTCATACTAATAATATCGCTTTATCATTAGGTGGACTACCATCAATAATAGGCCAGTAGCATATATTAATTTACTGATGAGGTAGATACTATATAACCTCGTTAGTGTAAACTCCTATAAGACGACCTCGCCAGGAGACATTGGTTCATATGGTACGTTTTATCTGTCAACAAGAATTTCGGTTAAAGCGATTTACAAGCTCTGTTTCAGTTCCTAGAGTAATTAATTTTCACAATAACGCAAAATTCCGGTCTTCGAGAATTCTAAACTGTATTTTTTTCTTTCTAAGAGAAATGGAGGAAACATAGCTATGAAGCTAATTATACCGACTGTTAACTCGTTTGTATTGTAGTTCGGTAGCTGCAATTATCACCTCAACAGTCAGCGTATGTTGTGCATTGTATGACATTCAATAATGTGTGTAGAAGCATTTAGAAACGTACTCAGTGTCATATTTGACAGGTGTTGTGTTCGTTGTAGGTGTATTGAGCTTGAATACTGATAAAAAAGTACAATTAAACAAGTATCACACCACATGAAAACAGCAAAGAGGAAACATAAAGCTCTAAATGTAGACATAAAGCTTAAGATTCTAGATGAACTGGACTACAGTACCAGGAAAACAGCAATTGCAGTTGCAGAGCACTTTAGCTACAATTATTAAGAATTGATAAAAACTTAGAAATGCTGCAGCATCAGGACCTGAAAACAAATCTAATCGACTTTGTACTGACACATATGAAGACATCAAGATATTACTGCTAGAATAGGTCAATACATGCATGATTGTAACATACATTTAATGGGCCCTATGATTGAGTCAAAAGCAAATGATGTTGCTAAACATATGGGATCGAAGACTTCTGTTGTTCTGCAGGTTTTTTCGGTTCCAAATGAGCCATTCAATTTCATCTGTACAACTTTGTGGTGAAGAAAATAAATTTTACGGAAAAAATTGCAAAAAGCTGGTTGCATACATTCCATTGAGTGAGGGAAAATATGCTTCATATGATGTGTTTAACATGTATGAAACTTGACTGTTATACAATCTTTTTCCATATCACACCCTGAGGATAAAAGGTAATAAACGTCACAGTGGAGCATGAAGCAAACGACATGTAATAGTTGTACTGCACTGTAATGCTGATGGCAATGAGAAGTTTCATTCCCAGGTTACCGATAAATCTGAAAGACAACGTCGTTTTAAAAACATTAATATGGATACTTTACCTTGCATCTACATTCACTACAAGAATGCTTTGATCTGTGGCACATCATGTTGCTAGTGGGTTCTTCGGTTCAACAGTGGAATGGTTGCCCAAAATATACATGTTATTCCTACATTGGGCAGATGTACCGCCTATAACGTACATGATATGAACCTATCCAACATAAAGGATCAGTTTTTTACACACAATGCCCAATTCGCCTTCAGCTTTTGGACCAAGGCATAGTCTCTGAAATAAGGAGGGCTTATCGTAAGTGACATGCAATTCGCGTTGCTGAAAAGAATGGTGCTACTAAAATTGAAATCTGCTTGGTGCAATAAACGCCATCACAGCAGCCTGGAACTCAGTATTAGCACATCATATAGGGGAGGCTTTAACAAAAAATTCGTAAATGAAATAGGCAAAATGGAGCACAGGTGACTAAGAAATGAGATTGACAGGAAGTGCAAATTGGCTAAGCAGGAGTGGCTAGAAGGCAAATTCAAGTCTGTGGAAGAATGAATAAATAGGGTAAATTAGATACCGCTTACAGGAAATTAAAAAGACATTTGGAGACAAGAAAATCATGTACGAATATCAAGAACTCAAATGAAAAACCAATTCTCAGCAAAGAAGGAAAAGCTGAAAGGAAGAAGGAATATGTAAAGGGGCTCTTTAAAGGATATGAACTTAGAGACAATATTGTAGGAAAGGAGGGAGAAGTAGATAAAGATGAAATAGGACAAACTATACTAAGAGATGAATTTGACAGAGCACTGATAAACCTAAATCTAAACAAGGTCTCGGGAGTAGATGACATTCCCACAGAGTTACTGAAGTCTCTGGGAGAACCAGCTATGACAAAACTATTTCACCTGGTGTGAAAGATGTATGAGACAGGGGAAACACCCTCAGACATTTAAAAAAATATAATATTACCTGTTCCAAAGAAAGCAGGTGCAGACAGGTATGGAAATTACATGCAATAAGTCATGGCTGCAAAATACAAACATGAATGACTCCCAGAAGGATGGAAAACCTGGTAGAAGCCCGCACTAGGGAAGATCAGTTTGCATTCAGGAGAAATTTATGACCACGGGAGGCAGTACTCACTTTATCACTAATTTTAGAAGACAAATTAAGGAAAAGCAAACCTCCATTTCTAGCGTTTAGAAATTTGGAGAAAGCATTTGACAGTGTTGATTGTAATACATTCTTTCAATTTCTGAAGCAAGCAGGAGTAGAATATAGGGAATGGAAGAGTAGTTAAAACTTGTACAAAGAACAGACAGCAGTTATCTTAGTTGAAGGGCATGAAAGGGAAGCTGAGGTTGGGAAGAAAGACAGGTCTGTAGCCATTCTCCAATATTATTCTATTTGTAAATTGAGCTAGGTATAATGGAAAGCAAGGTCAAATTTGGAGAAGGGATTAAAGTTCAGGTTGAAGGAATAAAATCATCGCATTTTGCTAATGACATTGTCATTTTGTCAGACAGCGAAGGACATAGAAGAGCAGTTGAACAGGATGGATAGTGTGTTGAAAGATGCATACTAGATGAACATTAAGAATAGAAATACAAGGGTTATGGAATACAGACTAAGAAAATCAGGCAATGCTGAAGGTAACGATGCAATGAAGTCAGTAGATGAGTTCTGTTACATGGACAATAAAATAACAAATGATTATCGCAGAAGATATAATATGTTGAATGGCTATGGCAAGAGAAGCGTTTTTGAAAATAGATTGTTGTATCCATCGAATATTAATGTACCCATAATTCATTTGCGTGGAGTGTTGCTTTGTATGGGAGTGAAACTTGGTCAATAAATAGTACTGACAGGAACAGGAACAAGGCTTTTAAACTGTGGTACAACAGAAGAATACTAAAGATTAGGGGGTTTGATTGTGTAACTAATGTGAAGGTACTACATGGAATTGGGGAGAATAGGAGCTTCTCGCAAACATTGACTAAAAGAAGGGATCGAATAGTAGAAAACTTACTTAGACATCAAGGAATCGTGAATTTAGCATTGGAGGAAAGTGTTTGGATTATAAATCACAGAGGGAGACCTAGAGTGAATACAATAAGCAGATTCAAATGGTTGTTGGTTGCCGTTCTTGTGAGGAGATGAAAGGACTTGCTCATGACAGACTAGGGTGGAGAGTTGCATCATTTCAGTCTCTGAGTCTCTGGACTGAAGACCACCACAACAACACAAATACCTAAAAATAAAACATATTTACTTAACATCTTCAATGTTAAATACATATTACAAGCAATTTAGGTAAGATAAAAAGAATAACATAAATAAAAGATACAAATAAGTTAACAAATGAACAATAAAATTAGAATCACACACAATGAATATAATTAATTAAATATGTGTAAAAGGAATATGAACTCTGACAACCAGGTAACTCAACTCAACCAGAATCAAAAGATTTTAGTGGATACTAACCAAAACTTGAAGGTAAGTATTTAATACAATTAGTTGAAAGAAAAGGTATAAATCATACAGAACCAGTAAACCTCAGTAAAGATAGATAAAATGAAAGAAAATAAATTATAAGAATAACTAATAACAGAAATAACCTAACGAAAATATGAACCCAAATTAATAGTAAATCAAGCTTATAATGTTAAATACCATGGTAAAACAATTATATAATATACAGGGAAAATTAATCAAGACAGAAATCTACCATGAGCCACATGAACTATTAATAAACCAACTAAGCCAAAAAAACTGCCATCATTAAATGAATAGAAACAATAATTATTATTATCACCAGACATCGAATCATAAAATAAACGAAAATCATAAGCAGTTGTTAAACCAAAAGAAGAAAAATTGGAAAATTAATTCAACAGCAACAAAAATAAAACAAAAATTAAAATGATAAATACCTTAAATATGATGCATGTCAATATAACCTAGTGTGATTATCCTAGACAGGCTTACCTCGAATACTAAAACATATCTGCCCTAAAGCAATTTCAATCGTAAAATTTGTGCAGCATATGTGCAATTTCAACAGATAAACATTACTCACTGTAAAACATGATTCAAGTTGGAGGCACAGTTGTGGACTGCTAAGTATCTGCTCTGCTATGACAGAGATAGTCCAAACACTACCCACTACCAAAGATAAATGTACCGTATTACTACTATCGAAAGTAAACCCGTCTAAAAACACAAATTTAAAATGTATCCAAAAAATGTCTACATGTAAATCAGCCAGCCCCAACCAAATGCAAGGGGAAGTTCCACTGTTTATCGATACCGACATTACTAAAATGAGACCAGAAATGTCCTTTAGACAATTCCATCTGTACATTTAATATGCTATTCGGTTCTTTTCTTAACGCACAAAAAATTTAAACCTCCTCTAGGTTAGACCGAAACCATCCCTTATCCTCATAATGTATTGGCCTCATACTGTTAATAATATTGCCCAACGAATGCCATTCATTTTTTAGATGCTTCCCCACCGCCGAAGAGCCATTCTCAACGTTGTTATGCTCTAAACAGAATTTTAAAATTCCATGCTAACATAAGTTGTTTTCTATTATGTCTATTGTCTCATCAACAGGAACCAATGTGTACAGATTGGTTACGTCCAAAGAAGCTAACCCAGCGCCATCATTTAACACCTCGAAACTATTTTTAACTGAGAAAGTTTCATTGTATATATACCATTCCAGTAATAATTCACTCAATCTTTTCATAAATTTTACCCCTGGCTCCTTTCTTCCACTGATCACGGCCTCACCGGTTGCCCACTCTTATGAGTCTTTATTCTGCAATCCAACAATGGTGCCGCAGGATTCATTAATATGAAGTTATCTATTTCCTTTTTGGTAAACAAAAACTGAGTTTCCTTTAGTCGTTTTTGGAGCCCTGCTTGAAACCTACTGGTGTAGTCATATTTAGCTTCCACAATACCATTGTCAGCAAAGAAACTATTGACTTTGTCTATGTCATCCCTTTTATTGATAATAATCGCACTATTTCCTTTGTCTTCTTTAACCAGAAGCGCTTCAGTTTCTTTCAACTTAAGATTCGCAACTTTCAGTACTTTGTCCTGTCTGCTCACCCTCTCACTTGATAATTCTTTCTGTGTTATTTTATTTGCTTTATACGCCAAATTTCATTGTTCCTGCCGAGGCATCTTTATGCAATGGATTTGGTTGTCACCACTGGCTATAGGCTCTCTAATTTACGCGAATTGCTCCACTTGTGCCACGTTTTTATCTGTTGCCACAGGTGGAACATTATACTTCAATCCCTTATTCCTCATTAGTGAATTGTATATCAGTGTAGTTCTTTATCCTTGGATAGAATTCTATACTATTTATATCCTCAGTGACCGCCTGTTTATTGAAACCTTTCCCTTTGACTAGATCTGTCACCTTCCTTACATGTGTCTTAATTATCATTTCTCTCTTTTCGAATAATAGAGCACTTATATCTTTTTCTAACTTAAATTACATGCCTAACAGCTCATTAGCGAGGCGTAAATGCACATCAAACAACTCTTCCCCTAATAGATACTGTTTCTTATAGAGCTCTCTACTTTCACTGTCTACTCTGATCTTACAAAACTTTCTAGCCAACCTGTTGGTAAAATGACCTTTTACATTCATTTCAAAACATTTTGTGACATAGTTGGTTGTCACCTTATTATCTATGCACCGTTTTTGAAATCTATGTTCTGGACCACCTTCATAATTTTGAGTTGGAGTGCAGAGTACCTGTTTATGTCTTCTCGTATTTCCTTGCAGTCTGTAATGATTTCCAAACCTCCAAGGTTTTAGAGTTTTCGTTTTAATTTATGTTTTCCTTCGCTTTCTCCTAACTTGAGAATGGGCTAATGTAGACCCGAAACATGTCGTTTGGACATTGTGACAACTGGAGTGGAAACTATAGTGAGAGTGTTCTTACAGTTTTGAGATGGCATCCAGACAAACGGTTTTCATCATTGTAACAAAAACTTTTAAGTTAAATTATACATCTTAATATAAATCTAAAATCTAAAATCTAAAGACAAAATAGTGAACTAAAACATAACCAAAAAA
Organism: Locusta migratoria; assembly: GCA_026315105.1. Classification (NCBI taxonomy): domain Eukaryota; kingdom Metazoa; phylum Arthropoda; class Insecta; order Orthoptera; family Acrididae; genus Locusta; species Locusta migratoria. Next base: position 389,591,001 of record CM048748.1, read on the forward strand.
TAGATGGTCTTAAGCTCATTATTAAATTTTAATAATTAATAAGTTATAGGCTATTAATATCAGAGCTTTCCCCTAAAATAATATATTTAAGACTTTAAGCTACAAATAAAAAACATTAATTTAAAAAAAATTAAACTTTTCTTAAGAAACTAAATACATTAGGAAACGATTAACATATTTTTACAAATAAACTAATAATATTTATGAAATAATAAGTATTAAACAGTTGCTTATTAACTTAAATTGAGATTAATTAATCAAAATAAAAATTTTGAGAAACCCTGATATGAAAGGTACAAAAAAATAAAATTTACTTATTATAATTTCAGTTAATGATTAATAATTCAATAACATTACCAATAAACTACAATAAAAATCATTTCAATAAAATATACCAGGCCAACAAATTAATGAAGTTATTTTTTAAATGCAATTCATAATAAAATAAATTATTGAAGACATCCTGAATATCACAGAAAAATATTCAGTGTATATTACCCACCCTACTAAAAAATATGTTATTGTTGTTGTTGGTATTTGGAAGGGACTAAAAAAAGTCATGTCTTGAATATACTTACTAGATACACTTCCCATTACATCTACTATGTTACAACTAACTTCCTATTACCTGAAAATAATTAATAATCAATAATGAGAGTGACAGCTAATGTGTTCACACTCCAGAAGCAATATCATTTAAATGAACAAATTTAAATTAGTATCAATTCCACCTACATTAAAATATTACAGAATAAAATTAATTCTATGAAATGACTACAAACAGTCATGCTCTTGATTATTAACTGCACCTTTACCTAAAGTAACCGTTAATAAAAAACAAGAAAGTAGCTACTCTAAAATATTTTCTTATAACAGAGATATGGAAACAAATTAATTAAGTAAAGCAAATCATGTAATATCAATTATGAGATATGTTCCTCAGAATGGAATAAAATACCGCCAAATTCTATGGTTTTAAAGACCTTAACCAATACTACCCAGGTAAAACAAAATTAACATATAGAATAATCCTATTTTATTAGTTTCATAGATTCAAAAATCAGAGCCATAAAGAAAATTGCACCTAATAATTCATTATAATAACACAAAACCTTATGGTCACTTAATTAGGATATTAATATGTAATTAAAACACGTTTTAACACTGAGCCCTAACAATGGTATACACGTAATTATGCTGGTGCATCCAGTATTATATTTAGATATTGTCCAGGAAGCATTTTATAATAATTGCTGGTAGTTCAAAATTAATGGTATAGAGAATACTGTAGGTATATTGTTCTGGGGCTATCAGAAAGAACTGTTTCGTAAATGTTTAAAATGTGATGTTTAGTGAAAATCGCTAAACATTATCAGTTTTGAGAAAAGAAAAAACGAATTTGGAATATTTGATTCCTCTCGGAGATTGTGTTTCTAGTTGTGATATTTTTCTTATTGTAACAAACATTACTTAAGAATAAGGCTATAGCTCCTACTGATCATTAAATGAAATAGTATCTTCATTTAGCTGTTTAAAAGTATAAGTAATGGTTTGAGTCAGCATCATCGTACTGATCATTCAAAAGGAGTATATTTCAATGTGAGTGAATTTTTAAACATTTTAGCTCTAATTTTACGTCCTACAGACATGTAATGAGGAGATCCTCATGGCTGTGAACCATGTGAATACATATATTTTACAGGCAGATACAGTAATACTAATAGTATGATTACATAAATTAAACCATGCCCTCCTGCATTTACCTTTACTTTCAATGTTATTGAAATATTTTTAAACAATGTACATAACTTTTTGTTGGTTTTGGCAAGTAGTAAAATATGATATTGAAATGCTGTCTGTAGCTGCCTGACTTCTATATCTTTGCCTGTTTTCACATTATACTGGCAGTTAATTCTCTGTACTACAATCTGAAAACATAAATTTGGCCGGTGCTCTAGGTAACGCCAAGTATGAAAACAGTTTAACTGCTAACAGATACAACATACATCAATGAAGGATAAAAAGCGGAACTATTTCTAAGAGGTTTGACATTAATCATACAGTGGTTGAGGTATACGAAATATTTATTGTAAAAGGTTTTCATGACAATCATGACCACACCTGTGAAACAAAACAGTAAAATTGGACAACATTTTGCACACTAATCGTTTAGAGAGAAAGCATTAGATGTTCATGTTTATTATTTCTCTCATTTTTTAGGCTTTTTACAAGACCTTCCTAAACAAAATCACACACGTGAGGGGCTGGTTCGGAAATAACGAAACCAGTCACAGTAATCTTGTATCATCATTATTAATTTTGATTCATGACTTATCATAAATTTTTGTTGCTTCTAAAAAAATTACCTGTGCTATAGTCATCCCAACATAGAGTATGAAACAAAATAATTCCTCTAATCTCCATTAATCTAGGCACAGCCAAAGAATATGATTACATAAATTAAACCATGCCCAACTGTATTTACTTTAACTTTCGATGATAGTGAAACATTTTTAAACAATGTACATAACTTTCTGTTGGATTTCGCAAGTAGTAAAATATGATATTGAAATGCTGTCTGTGCCTGCTTGACTTCTATATCTATGCTACAGACAAATGAAGAATTATAATTCTAGTGAAAGTATCGAAAAATATTACAAGGAAAATTACCCGAAATTAAATTCTGATGAATTATTACCTGAAAAAATTAATCTGACGCGTTATAGCAGATATAGGGCATAGGGCTTCCTGTAGTGGCACCAAAGTGACGTTCTGGTCACTGGCAACCAATAAATGTGGCGGTGATCAGCTGAACGGTGCGACCTAAAAATTCCAAACACTGTAGATACAAACACACAGACAATCTCTAGATTCATGCAATTACATATAAAATGGTGTGGGACAGGGAAATAAGCGTCATAGATTTGCAGGGAACCTTTCTCCACTACAGAGTCATTTATTCACTTTTCGTTTAAGATGAAAGGTTAAGGTATTATTTTCGCTTTGAATTACAGCTGTCGACAGTTATTCACAAAGGGCATACTTCTAGTGTTACTAACCTAAAATGGGCCAATTTAAAGTAATCTACAAAGAACTTTTTGAAATATTAGGTTCGTTCCAGCAGCTGCCAGACGGCTACTTTCAAGCACTAAGAAATAGGTGTTAATGCGCATGCGCAACTACTATGACGTAAAAACCCTTGTTTGATACTTGCACTGCTGGAACGCTTTCTGCACTGTTTCTGGCTGCAGGCGAATGTGAGTTTAAAGGAATAATTAAAATACTTTCCTTCCTATTAACGAATAAGTGTAAACGAGAAATATCTGATCTCAAGTGGGATTGCAGTGACCTCGAAATAATCGAAAAACACTCCACAAACACACACGAATCACGTGATGGCTACCCCTACCCTTAATTCAGCCCTCTCTGCGCATGCGCAAATTGGCAGCTTGACCGCGCCTGAAATATTTTTCCGGGTAGCGTCTGGCTGCTTGCGGCAACTGATGGAACACCAAACAGCTATACTCCAAGTAGCCAGAAGCGGGAGAAGGCGCTGCTGGGACACAATTTCAGCGTTGCGCATGCGCGTCAAGCAGTCTGGCAGCTGCTGGAACGAACCTATTTAGTAACGACGTTAAACAACGACTTGTTTTAGTTCAGCTATCAGACTTTGTTGACGTGAGTAACAGCTGTGATAAACTGGTGTGGCGCTTGCGTTGGCGGCTCGTGTCGGCAGCCGCCCTCCCTCCCCGGCAGATGTCGTCCCGTCGCGGTCGCCAGTCGCCAGTGTTGGGCGTGCAGGGGTGGATGTCGCGGGTAATCGGCGCGCGCGGCACAGGATCAGAGGCTAATCCCGGCTGTGGGCCGCCGCCGTAATTGCCGCCCCCTCTCCCGCTGCCGCCCCCGCCGCCCCCCGCCCCCTGATGCGATTAGCACGGCCTGTGTCACCGCGGCAGATAGCGGCCCCCGACACGGGTCGGCCCGGTGGCGCAGCCGCAATCGGCTCGTTACCACCGCGACACTTGTCGCTCGCCGCACGCCCCGCCGCACGCCCCGCCCGGCCTACTTGCCGCTTTCGCCGCTCTCCTTCAAACGCTGCAGGGCGCTAGATGACGAACATGAATCGTCATCTTCTAATATCTTGACTGTCTACGTGACACGTCCTGAGAAATGTTTTTAAAACTTTTGTTAGGCTAAATACTACTTATGTAAAATGGGAAAAATCGCTTATAATTTTTATTCACATGTCTGATTTCGCCATATTACACTAGTGTCAACAAATGTTTCATTTCGTCCACCACATCACAAAGAAAAGCTTTTGGCTAAATACCAATAACTTACCAGCGTTATCGTTGGTTTGTCATAATACAAATAAACTATCAAACTATTTTGTTCAAACGAGATAGAATGGCTGGCCAGTACTTACCTTTGTGCTGTACCGCCGATAGTAACACAAATGAAGAAACAGAAAAATAGGGGACAAAAAGGACAAGATTTCGGAACACAGTTCCTTCATTAGGTGGGAGAGAAGGGAAGAAGAATGAATGGGAACGGAACGGAAGGAAAAGTTAATTAACGACCTAGGTCATGAAAGTGGTATTTCTGGAGTGTGGACGTCAGAGATACTGCTAATATCTGCTCCGAAAGCTTGTCCTTTTTGTCCTTTTTTTCTGTTTCTTCTTTTGTGTTAATATCGGCAGTACAGCACAAAGGTATCTCGTTTGAATAATATTTATCATCTCTGAGGAAAATTTTCATCATTAATCAAATATCAAACTATTTTCTGTGATGTGGTCACTCAAAGTAAAAACAAAACTGTCAGTTACGCTTAAGGTATAGTAAGCGCATCACATTAAACTGTCTGTTTGCTTTAACTTACTGTGACCACATAACATTCAAACATAACGCTTTTGATTCGTTATTTTTAGTATGAGAAACCAACAATAATGTTGGTGAATAAGAATGTTTGCAAAATCCTTTGTTCGTGATGTGATGTATGAAATACAAGATACAATCATGGCAGTTTGATCTGTATAAACCTGTCATCTGAATGAAGATTATGGCTGTTTTCCACAATAATTTTTTAACAGATCGCCCCCAAATATGATAAAATTAAATACTACTCGTTGCTAGTGAACTAAATAGGCACTATTTTTGCTATGTTTGCGCGTTATTTCGCATTATTTTTAATAAGGCGACTTTATTTATACACAAAGTTTGTTCATTCCAAACAACTCCTTCGAGCTTTGAATTTGAATCCTCCCAGAAATGCTTCACCGAGTATCACATTTATTTTCTTTTATTCATCCACTCTCTCTTCTCTTTCTATAATATTGTCTGTTATTTGATTATCTTTACTTCAGAGTCTCATGTAACTCTTCCAATTTTGGCCTACTTTAGGTTAGTAACACTGGAAGTAGTTCACAATGGCCGTTTGTCAGCTCGAAATTTAACTCGAAATAACGCTTTAACCGTGAATCTGCGGCGGAAATGGAATACACGGACTTCTGGAAGAGTAATTTCTCCACAATAATCTCACACCGTAGAGAGATATTTGCAAAAGTAACGGATATTTGTCACTGTGTTCCTGTCTGTAACGTGCCCCCGCGTTTTTCTTTATGTTGAGGCATTGAACCGATCGGCCGCAACCAAATTCTCTCTTTGGTGACATAATCCGACAGTGCTAGAGGGCGTCTCTATGTACTATCTTGGCTAGTATGCGTCTGATCGTTTACAAGTAAAACAGATTTTAATATCGAGTAATTTTTGTTTGCAAAATGTTCCATAATTTTGACTCTGCAGTTTGGTATAAAGATAAAGTTCTACACATGGCTCTACCATCAAATTCTGCTGACCGGTACTTTTATATACAAATTAAAAGACTGTAAAAAATAATCACAATTGTTAATCATTATTGATGATTATAGGGACTGATTTCGTTTTTTCTTAACACATTCTTAAAAAGTTTTGTGTAACTGAATTTCTTTGACAAATAGCAGAAACTTTGAAACTGCACTTGCCTATTTTTCGGTACCCTTTCGCAAGTATTTCGGACAAAAAAATTTATTAATAGAAATAACAAAACTGATGACATAAATTTAAATACATAAAAATATTATATTATTTTTTAAATATTTAGTTTCCTATTACTCTATTATATGTTATATTGTTATTTTCATATACTTATTTCTACATTTTTTTGTATTTATATTGTTTTATGTCCGCATTTTTGAAAAAGTCTTAAAAGTACAGGGAAAAATACACCAGTGTTATTATTTTTTCTTAATTTAAATTTACCTTTCATCACAAAAACACACCAGAGTGATTTTTTTAAATTTAATTTCCCTTTCAGGGTGGTGGCTAATCATGTGACTTCCTGATACTCTGCACTGTAAAGACCTGGGCCCCTTATGGGGATTTCTAAAGTGGGAGAAAAAATATAAAAATACCAAAAACGCATTTAAATAACTCACAAGCCTTGACATTTCTATTCGTCTTGGAATGAAGAAATACAGGAACATTGTGTTTACCAAGAAAGTTATACCACTTCTTTTGCTAAAGAGTAGCAAGTTCGTACAAAGATAGTCAAGCTGCATTGTGATAGCACACACTTCTGTTCAAAGAAGATTAGAAAAGCTCCGTAATATTCTATCTATGACTGCCATGAGAGATGTGACAATCGTTGTCTTGGTCGGAAACCCAGACAGGTAATGGTTGTCTGATAAGGACTTCTTGGAATACGATATCACCATTAGAAACAATTACAATTATAAGTAAATAGTCCCCCTAGTAACGTACTCAGTAATTTTGGCATCACGGCTACCCAAATTGTAGCTCATCTGCAGCCGTAATTCGTGCATCAAACTGCGAGAATATTTGGAAACAGCTTACAACGAGACTCACCCAAACGAATATATATTTTTTCTGTGCCTACGTAATCCATGTTTTGTGGATTCGACAACAAGTTTTCTGGATACAGGCAAATACTAGGTCTCTTCAAAAAGTTCCGGAACATTCCAAATACCGCACAATCGCAAGCGAAAAGCAGATGGCATACCTGTCGGCAGTTTCGTTATTGTATGTCTGTTAAAGATTGTGCAAAGCCTTACGGAGTAGAATTCAATGTCGCACTGTTTCCGGATCTCGAGATGGCAGAGTTAAAAGGCCAACGCTTACGCTTTAAAATAATTCGTGAAACTCAAGATTTACAGAGACATATCAAATGGTATGGGAAGCCTACGGGGATGAGAGCTTCAACCCTACTCGGTGTTATGAATGGTTGAAGCGGGTTTATAAAGGCTGGGTGGAAGTTAAAAATTACCTTCGTTCCCCATCAACGTCTACCGATGGCGTTTAAATCAGGAAGGACAACGAAACTGTACGTGCCTGGCGAAGACTGAGTATCCGACCGATTTCAGAAGAATATAACATTGCTGTTGGAGCTTAACATATACTGACTCAGCATACTGGAATGAATTGTGATGTCACAACGGCTCCTCAATCAAAACCAGAAATACCAATATGTGAATAAGTTTTGTAACGTGCATATGAGATCTTGATATACCTTCAACATGTTGTTGTTGTGGTCTTCAGGTCCCAGACTTGTTTGATGCAGCTCTCCACGTTACCCTGCCCTGTGCAAGCCTCTTCATCCGAGAATACGAACGGCACCCAGAATCGATTTGAATCACCTTCAACATATCTAATCGAATAATGAGAGGTCCTCATAGGTAACGAAGTGGAGACCGAGTTTCTGAACAATAGGTGAAAACCCCGGAATAATAATAAGTTCCGGCGGAGGAAGGTGTAGGCCGTTTGGTTGCGAGTCAGAAAACAATTTATTGTTGAATATCCTACACCACAACATTACGTTTGCTATACAATCAATTTTAAGACACAAGCAAAAGTAATGTATTTACCGTAATGCTGTTATTTAATACAAGCAAGAGTGCACACAAATATATCGTCCTTAAGAAGTAAATTATTAGCATTCAAGCAAGAGTGGACACAAAATGTGCGTAATTTAATGCAAAGTTGTTGAGCAGAGTAATAGAAAGTTGTATTATTAAAAACGACAATTAGAATAAAACGTATACTTTAGTACATTGAGCAAATATCAGCATATTTGATCCATGGACACTGCCCGCATTAAATACTGCAGATACATAGACCTGATCTGAATCATTAATTTGTCTACGCAATTAATTAGCAATATTGTTAATTTCTTTACTCGACTACAGAAGGGAAGTACAAAAATTGCACACACGTATTTACCTGACAAAATGTTCAATTGTTTGCTGAGCTTATGGGACTTAACTGCAGGGTCATCAGTTCGTAAACTTACAAACTACTTATTGACTAACTTATACTAAAGACAGCACAAACATCCATGCCAGAACGAGGATTAGAACCCGCACAGGGGAGCGGCATCGCACCTCGGAGCATAGCGCCTCAATCCGCTCGGACACTCCGCCGCGACCTACCTGACAAATGTAACAAATATTTACCGCAGTATAATCAAGTGTAACAAACTGAATAAAACTAATGTTTAACCAAGCAATTTTAAAACGAAAAGCGACAGCTCTCTAGTGCAACGAATTTTAAATGGCACAAATTCCAGACGCGAGATATTTAAGTGCAACTGATTATAAAGACAATAAATCTAAAATGCACATAACCCTAAATGTAACAAATTTAAAATACATCAAATTTTAACTGCTGCATGTTGTAAATGCTGACAGTTTTATGTGGAACAAATTTTCAAACATATTCTACCTCGACCTCAGAAAGTTAAGAGCGATCTTTTCGGTTATGATTTCAATAACGATTCCATCTAACAAGCCATGTTACTGCTCAAATGAAACACCCTTTTGGTTTAGAGTATCACAATTTGGACAAGAACATCATGCTTAATGCTCGTTCATGGCTGTACAAAACATCTAAGCAGAACTTTCTTAAAAGGTAACAAGTAAAATAAAAAATTGGAACGACTTCCTTTCTTCTGCATAATTGCATAACTGCACCATAAAATTTACAATTTAGCCTGAAAAGCCGAGGCGCTGGCCCACTTTACATAAGTGTACCAGTAAATCAAACTTTTCCTTGGAACATAAAATCAATTTGAACAACGTCATTGTCTTCGTATTAGTTCATAATTGCACGTCGATATTACTTGCGATTACCATGGTTTTAATATTTGATTATTTTAAGCCACGGAAGTGCAAGTAAGAAGATAACTATGCAGCAAATTTGAGGGCAACCTCCAACCACATATTACAGCTACAGCACTCTTCCAGAACCAAGATGAATACCAGTTCACGTTAACCAGCCTTTCACCTAGGTGGATATCAGAATGAAGTAGGTACATTACAGTTCACCAATTTAAGAGGCAGGACAAAATGAAACGGCTGCCATGCTACCCGTGCAGATAAGTCCGTTAGGTGAAAGTAAAGCCATATTAGGGCTGTTCGACATCTATATTTACATACATACTCCACAATCCACCCAAGGTGCATGACTCAGGGTACTCAATACCACTACTCCTTACTTGCTTTCTTGCTCCTCTCCCATATAGACCGAGGGAAAAACGAATGCTTGTATGCATCCGTACGAGCACTAATCTCTCTGAATTTATCTTTGTGGTCTTTACGCGAAATATAGGTTGGCTGCAGTAGAATCTGTCTTCAGTTGACCTCAAATTTCGGCCCTCTAAATTTCTTTAGTGTTTCACCGCGGCGGGGTGGCCAAGCGCATTGAGGAGCTATGCTCAGAAGCGCGAGGCCGTTCCCCGTCGGGGGTTCGAATCCCCCCTCGGGCATGGATGTTTGTGCGGTCTTTAGTGTAAGGTAGTTCATAAGTAGTTTGGATGTTTAGGGACTGATGACCCCGCAGTTAAGTCCCATAAGCTTAACAAACATTTTTCAAGAGTGTCTCTCGAAAAGAACGTCGCCTTTCCTCCAGCGATTCCCATATGAGTTGCCGAAGCATTTCAGTAACACTCGCTTATTGTTAAAATCTACCAGTTACAACCCTACCTACTATACATTCTGTATATAGCAGTGCTCAAGACAATGTCGTTCAAGCGTTTATATACGGTCTTCTTTACAGACGAATCACACATTCCCAAAATTCTCCCAATAAACCGAAGTCAACCATTCGCTTTCCCCTTAGATGCTCGTCCCATTTCATATCGCTGTGGAACGTTACGCATTGATATTTAATTCACGCGACTTTGTCAAGCAGTACACTACTAATAATGTAATCGAATATTACGGAATGGTTTCTCCTATTAATCTGCATCACCTTACATTTTTCTACATTTAGCTCTACTTGCCATTTCTCACACCACCTACAAATATGGTTCAAACCATCCTGCATCCTACTATAGTCATTCAATATACACCACAGCATCATCAGCAAACAGCTGCAAATTGCCCGTCGATCGTTTATACACACAGAAAATAATAGCGGTCCTACAACACTTCCCTGGGGCACCCCTGACGAGACCTTAGTCTCTGATGCACACTCGCTATCGAGGACAATGTATAAGGGTTCTATTACTTAAGTAATCTTCTAGCCACTCACAGATTTAAATACCTATTCCATAAGCTCATACTTTTGTTAGCAATCTGTAGTGCAGTACCGTGTCAAAATCCTTTTGAAAGTCGAGATATATGCGGTATTCCTGTTGTCTTTCATCCGTAGCATGCAAGATGTCATGAGAGAAAATGGCAAGCTGGGTTTCGCACGATCGATGCTTCCTAAAGCAGTGTTATCTTCTGTCGCAAATCCTTGGCCGACCAGGAATATTTTTCAAGATCTCAGACAGATATGAGAGTCCAATGGTGAGAGATCCAGGCTGAATGGTGCACGCCGGAGGATCATTCACCAAAATTTGGCGATTTTCTCACGGACAGGAGTATCAACATAGGGCGAGCTTCGTCATGAACAAGTTTTACAACAAATTAATGTTTTTGCTGCGTTCCTAAATATTAGCACGACTTAACGTAACCGACGTTTCTATGTAGATGCAGCATGGTCCAATGGTCAGCAAAGTCCACCAGTAATACTCCATACAGACGTCCTACGCAGACATCCCATCCAAAAATCCCAGACGATTTTACAAGCACTTTTCAAGCAGAGGGGCTTGTAGCGCTACGATGAAGACTCAGCACCAGAGACGGTTCCTTCCGTACTATTCTTCCGTTCTACGGCGTAACGCGTTAAGAGATTCAAGTTTGCTATCATTCGGTGACCCTTGTGGATGTCTGTAATGTTAGTCACCCAGCGAGCACAAATAGTACGATGTTTCAACATGTTATGAACAGTAATGCACGCTGCACCATACGAAGTACTATCTCAGTGGCGGTCGCCCTGACCGTGGCAAACTATTAAGGTACACACCGTGCTCTCGGTTCGATTCTCACCTAATGGAAACGTTGCTAGCTTGCGTATGATCCCCGTAATCGGCACGCATATCCTTGTGAATTCACTTAGTTCAAGGCCTTTGTTTCACAAATATAAAACAACTGTTGCGATTCAGGAATGAGTCTTTTATTTCAACGAATGGAAATAAAAAATCGTAAGAATCGAATCGTGTTCCGGACGAATCGTTGTTCAACAGAATCGTGTCTCGTGACGATTCTAAGTTACAACGATTCTTGTTTCGAAGGCGACTGATGAATCATGCCGAATGATTGCGAAAGCCAGAAAGCTAAATTAATATCAACCAATCAAAGTATGACGAAAATTACTTACTTCTTACGCGTTGCAGACGCAGTGCAACACACACACATGTCATGTGTACAGTTGACATGTAATATATTTAAACGAGCAATTCTTGCACATTTATATTTCTCGTATCCCGAAAACGGGTCTAACGATGTTGATTATATTTTGTATTTAGAAAGATTTTTGCTTTTTAGGTTGTATTTTTTTGTAAAAACTCAGTTATATAAAAAAATTCTTTTCATAAAAACACTACGTTAAATATTTTAAAGCCATTTCCAAATTTATTTTAAATTATTTAGGTATTTATTTTTATCTTTCCTGAAACAAGCCGATTTTACACAAAGAAACATTTTTATATAAAACGCGAATTTCTTGTATCTCCAATAAAATTTATTATTTAAAGGTAGATTCTTTATTTGTAAATTTTATTTATATAGATGTGTTTCTGGAAACGACGTGATTTTGTGTAATAACTATTTTATAACTATTACATGTGTATTAATTACCATATATTTAACGAAATTTGAATTAACAGCTGAAGTATTCGAATAAAAAGAAAAAAAAAATTATAAGGTTACAGGGAGATTCGAACCACACGACGTACGTTCACTAGTTGGACGAACTACAACGCTACCAAATGAGCAACGCCGACAGCAGGAGTACTTGTTAGTATAATGCGTATTTATATCAGCTTGAGAAGTTGTGAGAGTTGTATCGAATGGCTTCGGCCGATTATTAATTCTGAACTTTACCCAACATATATATATATATATATATATATATATATATATATATATATATATATATATATATATATATATATAATTCTATAACTATATCGTCTTCTTTCTGAATTCTGTAGAACGTTATGGGATTCTGTAAGAATCATGCCATTGCAGACGATCAAGAATCGTGAATGAATCGTAGGAATCCATTCACAATGTGGAATTGAATCACAGGAATCAATTCGTGAAAAACCAAATCGTGTTGCCCATCTCTACAACACATAGCTACTCACTAGAGAAATAACTTATAGAAAGACAAGAGACAATAAGATTACATAATCTAATTTTCATTTAATTATGCTTTTGAATGTGTTCTGCTGAAGTGCAACCTGAAAAATGCCAAGTAAAGATCCATTTTGTTAAATAGATATTTAAGAAACATCTGCTGCTAATGGATGTAATGTTCCAATATGCTGATCCAACCTGAAATAACTCCATTTAAATGAAAGGAAATCTGTTCAGACTTGAAATTGAATAGATAAAATTCTGGAGTCATTTATTTTCTACTTCCTGAAACTAATCGTTCAACAATCTACCGTAACAGAAACTGTTATCTGAAAGTTGTGTCTCGTACATTGGTGAGTTAGCACATTGTCGTGATTGTTGGAGTTGGCGTAACAGATTTTCCGGTTAAAAGTATGGCTAGCTGAGATGATTTCCTCTCAGATTTGCGAAACCGGTCACAGGTCTCCAGGCCTCTAAGATGCTTGCCAGTGCTCATGAAATTTACGTTAGACGAAGTGCTAAAAGTATTTTTTTTTTTTTAATTTTCCATGTTACAGCATCGGATTTTGGTAACAGACTCAAATAGTACCGACTCAAACACTTACGTGCAAGCGGGGCTGTAACATAGATTTTTTTAAAGTGCATATGAACTTTTTAACGTGACTTAAAATATGTTCACCCAAGTCAACAATATTTGTAGACAATGTTGATCTGAAGATTATGACTAAGTTAATCAGGAACGCTTGTCAGGAAATAAAAGAGTGTGAAAAAGCGATCTCAGCTACATTTCCGTTTGGGAGACGTTTAATTTGCATAATGTGCTTTATTCATCTTGAAATGACTCAGCACGAGCTGTTTCATAGTAGCCCTTATTTCTTATGATGAGGATGGATCGGAAAGCAACGAACACTAACTTTTCTTATGTCATGCTATAGTGGCTGGAATGTTGAAATTGCACGACGATACAATCTGAAGCTTAAAGTATACGGATTACTTTCCTTTCATCTGCAGATGTAGATGTAGTGACAGAAGCCTAGACCGCGAAACATCGTGGATGCATTTTTTCAATTTTTTTATGAAGATGGTTTCTTTCCATAATTTCGTAGAAAAAGCGAAATGTAAGATAAAACCCCATTGCAGAATCTTTGTATTAAATAACTCGTTACCTTTTTACCGTTCAATATATTACGTAAATGTTTCATGAATAACTATCGAATTCATTTTCAAGCAAAGAGGGTAAAGCAAAATTCGTGCACTCGGGTTTTGCAGTGCATTTCCTCACGTGCTACCAATAAAAAATAAAAAATTACAAAAATTAAAACAAAAGTCTGTGTCAAAATTTCTTCCTGCGCATATTTCCGGATCTAAATGGACGTCTAAAACGGAGGTGTGTGTGTTCCACACGTGTGTTAAGGAATTACACAATTGTACCATCAAACTTCTAGGGCATGTAGAAAGCCTCTTGAGGAAACCTATTCGACGACACGCTATTCATCTACGCTACGGAGAGTCCAAGTCATAGTCACCGGCGCCTACCGCCACGTCGCCTCCAGAAACTTGTACGCTCTGTCGTTGGATGACATTTTCATGCATCGGTACTTAAGCTGATTTTGTTCTTCAAGATCACTTCTACGTTACCTAGGAGTTTGTTGGTATTATTGTGGAAATTTGAAGCACACTGACGTACGGAACACACACCCATACGAGCTTTTTATGTCTGTTTACTGCCAGAAAAAAGCGGAGTACTAAAATTTGTGAGAGACAGTGCTAGCATGTGAGGAATCGCACTGCGAAGTTGGTGCGCACATATTTCTCTTCACATATGTCTATTAACTGATTTGGTTTTTGAAGAGGAAGAAAGTCTGTGATAATATGTGGAGATCATTTAGCTGGCAAAAAGCTACGCTCACTGTCTGCCTTCAGAATAGACTGAACGTAAAGTGTCTCTTTATCTGTCACTGATTAACTCGAGAAGGTGGTTCTAATCCATCTCTCGCCGTCCTTATTTCGCTAAACCACTCGAGGCGGTTGCCGGCGTGGTTCCTTTGCAAGGACATGGCCGATTTGCTTCTTCACCAGTACCAACTGTGACTCTAATGTTGACGCTGTCGACGAAACGTTAAGCCCTGACCTTCCTTCTCTTCCTTCCTTCTTCGAGTTTTAATCAATATACTTTCCTTTAAGGCCCTGGCCTTAATTTCAGTTAATGTATGAAAAAGTTATAGGTGCACGCATCCATAGTTTTAGCGGGAGCGAGGATGATTGTTCTCGTTCAAGTCAATTAGATAACCTCCTTTGTGGAATTACAGATAATGGTCTACATCTACATCTACATGAGATACTCTGCAAATCAAATTTAAGTTCTGCCAATAAAACGCAGTCTCTGGGTCACCTTTCTCACGATATTATCTATGTGTTATTTCCAATTTAAGTCTGAAGTAATAGTAATTCCTAGGTATTTTGTGGAGTTTACGGCCTTCACTTTTGATTGATTTATCTTGTAAACAAAGTTTAACGAACTTCTTTTCGTACTCATGTTGACGGAACGTTAAACCCTGCTCTTCCTTCCGTCCTCAAATTTTAATCAAAGGACTCTCCTTTAAGGTCTTGACATTTAGTTAATGTCTAACAAAATTATAGGTGCACACATTCATAGTTTTAGCGAGGATGATGGTTGTCGTTTAACTTAATTAGATCACCTCCTTTCCGGAATGACAGATAATGGTCTCATTATGGAACGTAGAAATAATAACAAACCTGCGCTCTATAGGCCTCTAAAGGAACTGCGATTAGGCTAAGCTGAAAATGTGTACCCAGACGGGATTCGAACCCGGGTCTAGGAGTGTGTAGGAGTCGGGTGTAGGAGTCAGCGCCACTGCCTAGAAAGGAGGATACCCGGGTTCGAATCCCGGCTGGGTACACATTTTCAGCTTTGCCCAATCGCAGTTGATGTCATATATTCTGTGAATATTATATAACAACAACTGCAGGATCAGATGTGACTTCTGTTCTGTCTGAACAGACGCCACATGTATACTCTAAAGGAACGTTAGGTACTGACCAGCCTTCGGGTCATCCTCCGACTAAAGTCGTTAAGAAATGCGCTATGGAAAAGGACACGGTAAGCACCCCTATCTCCTCAGTAAAGTAACTCCTTAGTTGGCGTCACAACGGTTGAGTACACACCACTTGTCAACAGCGCTCGGCTGCCCCGGACGGTAAACCGTCCAAGTTATTGCAAAGTTGGCAAGCGCTTAACCTAGGCGAATTAGCGTTAACCCTGTGTATCCACCGCAGCAATGCCGTTGGCGTGTTATCTGTGCTTAGTAACATACTGCCTTCTAGCTTTGGGAAAGCGCGGGTGACCAGACGGACGGATCGCAGGACGCACTCTTCCGGAGCGCAGCCCGGGCCGCGAGGCATCCGACGCCCCATCGCGCGCCTATTTGTCGCGTGTCCGGCGCAGGCGGCGCCTCTGCCTCTCCCCACGGCCGTTGATTTATTGGCGATCCTGCCGCGTGTGCGAGAGCCGGGCAGCGCGTGCCGGTCCCACAGCGCCTGCCGGGCAGGCCACCCGCCATGCGCCGCTGTCTGTTGGGTGGACAGGGACGCAGGGGATTACGAGACCCGAGGGCCCGGGCTGATTGCCTACTGCAATCTGCGAATCTTTCTCTGCTGTATTACTTCCAACCGATATCTTTCCACTATAAAGAACAATATACAGTTTCTATAAAAATGGTTGTTCAATAATGATTATGCAGCCAAGATCGCATTTTTCATTTATTATGTGACCGATTTCGGCGTACTCGATGCCATCTTCAGACCTATTACACAAAGTTTAACAATTGATCTATATACATGATTGCCAAGAGGCTACTTATATTACAATTCTATGGTTACATACCTGTCATAATTTACATAATTTCACTACATTTTTTTAGATACTAAAAGAGTACATCCAGGTTGAGCCATCGTTAAACATAAAATTAGTAGTCACAAGTAAAAAATATATATCCATCTTGTAATGGTTTTGAAGTGAGGTACTTCAAAGTCTAAGTACAATACTAATATAAGTCCAGTATAACACTTGCTGGCAGGCGGGAAAACTATATACAAAGATTCTACATGTACATTTATATAATGGTCTCTGCCTTTTGTGGTCGTCGTTTTTCTTCTTCTTTATATATATATATATATATATATATATATATATATATATATATATATATATATATATATATATATATGTGTGTGTGTGTGTAGTACATTACATCCATTGTATAAGTTACCATATTAAGCACCCTAGATTGTAAGGCGCTCTGTCAGTTAACTATTGTGATGTTCAAAAATTGATGCAATTTTTTTTATATTGACATATAAAAGTTACATGTAGTACATTTCCTTAAACTACATCCAATGTCACTTATATATAATTAGTATGAATTACTATATTAAGCTCCTTAGATTGTAAGGTGCTATGTCAGTAACCTATTGTGATCTACAGAAATGTAACAATTTTTAATACATATATATATATATATATATATATATATATATATATATATATATATACATACAAGTCACATATCTAAAATATTCACAGATGGTTGATAGACAGCATATTACACTTACTAAACCATCCTACATAGAATTTGTACATGTTAACAGATATATCCTTTTAAGTTCGTGTCATGAATGCATGTTGTACAGCCTGTAAGGACTGGTGCGTACAGTCATATTAGAATGATAGTGGGTTGAATGAAGGTACCTAATGTGTAAGAATGTATCAAAGTAATGTTACAAAATTTCTAGCAATCAGAAGGCCATGCAAAAGTGTCTTCTATTATATATGTAAAGTTGCATTATAATTCTCATGTATATATATATATGTGTGTGTGTGTGATTTTTACCCCACACACTTCCCTCCAACGCTAAATTCACAATTCCTTGATGTCTAAGAATGTGCCCTACCACCCTTCTTTTAGTCAAGGTATGCCAGAAATTTCTTTTCTCCCCAATTCTGTTCAGTACCCTCTCATTAGTTACGCGATCTACCCACCTAATCTTCGGCATTCTTCTGTAGCACCACATTTCAAAAGCCTCAATCCCCTTCCTGTCCGCACTGTTTATCTCGTCCATGTTTCACTCCCATACAAGGCAACACTCCATACAAATGCCTTCAGAAAGGACTTCCTTAGGCTTAAATTAATTTTCGATGTCAACAAATTTCTCTTTTTCAAGAACGCTTTTCTACTCATTGCAATTCTGCATTTTATATCCTCTGTACTGCGACCATCATTTGTTATTTTACTGCCCAAGTAACAAAATTCATCTACTTCCTTCATTGATTCGTTACCTAATCTAATTCCTTCAGCATCACCTGATTTTCTTAGACTGCACTCCATTACCCTAGTTTTGCTCTTGTTAATGTTGATCTTATATGTACCTTTCAGCACACTGTCCATTCCGTTCAATTGCTCTTCCAGGTCCTTTGCTGTATCTGACAGAATTACTATGTCGTCGGCAAAACGCAATGTTTTTTATTTCTTCCCCCTGAACTTTAAGTCCTTCGCCAAATTTTTCCTTGCTGTCCTTTATAGCTTGTTCAATGTACAAATTGAACAACATTGGAAAGGCTACCCTGTCTTACTCCCTTTCCAACCACTGCATCCTTTTCACGCCCTTCGACTCTGAGAACCGCTGTCTGCGATAGCGTAGCTGACTGGCCGAGTGGCTATCCCCTGGGGCACGGCCAGTTAGCTACGCTGTCGTAGCCTCAGCCCCCTAAGCTTTGAAGGGTTGTAGCTCCCAAACTAAGAGTGATAGGAATGTAGTTTGAATTGATTTTGACGCAGGTGGTTTCAACGAATCCAATAGACGATAGAAAAATCGATTGTCCCATTTAAAAAATTATATCTTTGTGCTGTAACTCTTGGGAAAATGATACAATAAACTATGTTCATAGCTCCGCAGAAAGTGTAACATTTCTTGTGTTGACCTACCGCATTAAAATTTCCTGTCACCTATTATTATATAAGTTACAGACGCAAACACACTTAGTGATACATATATAATTTAACACTTTCTTGGAAAACGAGTGTAAGTGGGTATGTCAGGTATTATGAAACATGAATACTAACGTTGAAAGCAACTCCTTATTGATGTTGTAATATAACACCGATGGATTTAATTCCTTTTTGCTCTACGTCGCGCCTGGTACCGCTTGCTATCGTGAAGGCATTGAAATAATTAACTTACACCTCCTTGAGTTCATGAAACTACACACACACACACACACACACACACACACACACACACACACACACACAAAGGTCTCCAACAGCTCCCGTTTATTCCGTGGCTTCTTTTTGGTGATAGCATTTCCCACAACCTTCCAACACTTCTCGGTAGGATTGTGATGGTCATTTTCAGGCCAGTCTAATACTCGAGCCCCATTTTGTCGAAGGAGAGGTTTTACCTGAAATGGAAATATATGCCAAAATTAAGCAAGAAAGTAATCTGCTTCGTGTTTGGTAAAAATATTAGTCATAGGACTCGCCCTAAAAGCTCTATGGCAAGGAGCGGAGTCATCCTGAAAAATGCAATTGGAAACATCTCCAAACTAGTCTCTAATAGTTGGCATAAGATTCCTTTCAAAGGATGCTTATGTAGGCATTTGCATTGACAGTGCCGTTGGTGAAGTCCAGACGACCTACTCCGTGACTGGAAATGCACCCCCAGAGCATCTGTCCCAGTGGGCGTTTGACTCTCGTATGCCTTATGCATTATGGCAAAAATTTCTCACCTTTTCTTTAACGCAGGAACACTTTTCCCTCTGAGTCATGCAGATTAAATTTGGACTCGTCTGAAAAGATTACTTCGTTTCGTGTTTGGTGCCCATGTCGCATGTGCCTTTGCCCATTTTAGTCGCTGCTGTCGGAATGTCTTGGTCAATAAAGGCTTCCTTTTAGGACGACGGGCTGAGAAGGCAGTTTTCAGTACTCCGTTTCTTACATTTCTACTGGTTTATGAGATGTCTTTCTTACCAGTCTCGCTTTAGATCAGCTGATGACAGGCGACGATCGGTGATCGAAATGCCCTTTCACGATCCCTTCCTTCCTCACGATCAAGGTGTTGTGGCTGGGATATACGGGGTGCAGTCAAGACTGGAAGGTATTATCTCTCTAGGAACACTGGTCTCAGTATTCCAGGCAGAAATCACTGCCATCATGGCGTATGTGGAGGCTAATTTGCGCAATTGCTACAAAGACCGTAGAATCTGTCTGAATAGACATCCAGGCAGCTCTGAAATCACATTTATTAGACCGGAACCTGCCTTGACAATTGCTAAGGCAAGAATCAAACTGTACCTACGTACAATTATATATATTTTTGACGAATTACAGACAAATGATTTGTCTGGAGTGCGGCACTATATTGGACAGACACAGGTACGCTGAGACAAGAGAATGAGAACAGGTTAGAAGCATTTGAGATGTGAATGTGGAGGAGAATGGAGAGGTAAAGTGGACGGGAAGAATGCCTAATGAAAGAGTGTTGGAAATGGTTGGGGAAAGAATGTGTCTGCTGAATGTTATAAGAAAAAGGAAAAAGAACTGCTTGAGACCTTCGTTGAAATGGAGTGCAAGGAAGAAGGGGATACACGATAATAGACGACGTAAAGGAAAGAGCAAGTTGTTGAAAACCTGTCTTTTGGCAGAACATTGATTATGATGAGTGGAAAATAGTCCCCGAGCACGAATTTTTTGCGTCAATTTCGTACTGGAGTATTATGCTGACTGGCGAGAAATGCTCACATGTTTTCGAAAATATTTTTCCACCATTTGACTGATTAATTGTTATTTATTGCACATTCGGGTTTCAGCCTTAAGCGTTGCAATTTTAATGTGCTATACTGGAATGAACAATGAAAGATACGATATATACCAGGTGGTCAAAAAGTCAGTATAAATTTGAAAACTTAATAAATCACAGAATAATGTAGATAGAGAGGTAAAATTGAAATACAAGCTTGGAATGACATGGGTTTCATTAGAACCGAAAAAAAAAAGTTTTGCTAGACGCGTGAAAGACTTCTTGCGCGCGTCGTTTGGTGATGATCGTGTGCTCAGCCGCCAATTTCGTCATGCTTCGCCTCCCAGGTCCCCAGACCTCAGTCCGTGCGATTATTGGCTTTGGGGTTTCGTGAAGTCGCAAGTGTATCGCGGTCGACCGACATCTCTATGGATACTGAAAGACAACATCCGACGCCAATGCCTCACCATAACTGCGGACATGCTTTATAGTGCCGTTCACAACATTATTCCTCGACTACAGCTATTGTTGAGGAATGATGGTGAACATATTGAGCATTTCCTGTAAAGAACATCATCTTTGCTTTGTCTTAATTTGCTGTGCTAATTATTACTTTTCTGATAAGATAAAGCGCCATCTTTCTGTCGAACATTTTTTTGTTTTAATAAAATCCCATGTCATTCCAAGCATGTGTGTCAATTTTTACCTCTCTATCTACGTTATTCTGTGATTTATTAAGTTTTCAAATTTATACTGATTTTTTGATCACCCGGTATGTCCTGAGGCATTGTTGAAAAAACTGAAATCGTTACATCGGTGAGTATAACCACCGCCTGCATTCCTACATGCCTTCACCGTACTATTGATCTTTTGCTGCTAGTTCACTACCATGATAAGACTACAGTCTTCACTTCTCCTCTTAGAATTTAAGAGCGAACTGGCAGCAAAAGATCGGGAGAAGGGTAGAGAGAAATGCAAGAAGGCAAGCGGCGGTTATGCGTCCTAGCACATAATAATGAAAGTTGCTTCATATATGTATCGATTTTAGTGTTTTCGAGAATTATTTGCGTCACAAGTCACATCACTTTAAACTATAATTCCGCTTAATCACATCGAAATTTCCACGCCTAATCCCGAAATCTACAACTGCAAGAAAGTACAATTAATCAGTCTAATGGAAAAGTATCTTTTAAAAAAATTTACACAACCGTGGCCCCTCCGAATGCAAAATTGAAAATATTAGTTATGCGTTGTTGATAAAAACAGAATTGTTACTGTATATTACGTTTAAATGGCAATTGCAAAAGAGAATTTAAAATTTAAGAAATTGTTTTGGTAGGAGTATATCAAGCTAATGAGGATGACATTTTAATGAGTCTCTAAATTGTAGGCGTACGATGCGAGATTAATAATCGGGCTCTAAAGGTATTCAGTCTGCAATTCTAGACTTTCGTCAAAAATATGTCTTGATAGATGTTTTCGTAGATGTCAATATCATGTTCTGATGAAAAGAAAAATCAAACATTATTACTGAAACATACTATCACAATACTAATGCAACAGGTCAAATGTTAGTCAAAATAGGTTAGAAACACTTTCGTAGGCACAGTAAGAAAATAAACAAGTAAAAATATGTGTTATCTTATGGCCAATAGCGTGTTAATATGAAGGCGATTTGAGCAACAGGTCGTCGTATTGTTGAGTTCCATGGGTCCAATTAAAAAGGAGTAGTTATATAACAACAATATACATTCTGAAGCAGTTTGTATACTGTGGACTTTAATGTAAGTCAACTTGGAATAGATAGTGGAACTAAATTATTCCTCAATCACTTGTTCACTTCTGGTATCAAATCAGGCAACTTGTTATACTCTAACAATTTTTTGTATTTGTTCTTACGTATTCTTTCCACTTACAGCTGCTGCCTGGTCTGAATGTCGATGAGTCTTCTCCACGTGCGTCTGTTATCGTCTCACTTTTCTTCCTCCACTTTTTGCCAGCTCACACCTCTTCTTTCCACACATTTTCTCTCTCTCGTTTCCCACTGTGTTCTTGAGCGTCTTCTAGGTCTTCTTTCACCCATCCTTAGTTCCTCCATAATTTTGGGTAATAGACACATACATACTCTTAACATGTCCGTACCATATTAATATATTTTTTTGGTTTCCTCTCTTCCCTATTGCAGGTTCACCGTTAAATGCATTTTTCTTTCTCTGTCCTTTCTTGTTTTTCCTTTTACTCCTCCGAGAAATTTCATTTCCTCATTTTGCAGTCTGCTACAGTCCATTTGTGTCATTGCCAAAGTGTCTCCTCCATAGGTAACAATAAGAAAGAAATAACTCTTCTACATAAGGACTTATGCATTTTCTGGAATATCCTTATTCCAAAACAGATGTTTTATTGTTTGATAAAGCTTTCCTGTCTTCTGTAACCTACTATTAATTTCTTTCGTTATACTTCCATCACTAGATACTTCACTCCTTAAACAAGTGAATCCGTTTACCACTTTGAGGGACTATTCATTCAAAGTAATTTTCTCGTTGATCCCTTTCTCTCTTAGAAATACCGTTACTTCACTCTTATCTTCATTTATTTTTAATCCATACATTTCCATCAGTTCCTTCCATGTATCAAGTTCTAACTGTACAGTTATGTCTTCATCATCCCATATTACCATATCATCTGCAAAAATCATATTTCTTTTTCTTTAACCACATATATAACTCATCTGTTCATTCCATCATAAAACTAAAAACTGCAGGAGGCATTTTGTTACTTCGAAGCATTCTGAGTTTACCATTGCTGTTATAATTTTACAACTGTGTCCTCTGTTACATTGTCTTTATTACAATGATGTTTCCATCCTCAATATCTATCTTCTTCATTTCTTCTTTCCCTGTTAATTAGGAAAGACTCTGGGTTGAAATTAAGAAGGCTGATATAGAGGTTGGATACATTAATGTGATAAAGTCATGCAACAGAGAACACAGTTGTAGCATTATAACAGCACTGGTGAACTCTGAACACGTCCTAAACAAGGAAGTATTCTATTTCCTAAATTTATGATGAGTTTTATTCAGAACGTCGAGCGAGTCTGTTATCGACGACTACTGCATTGTTATATCACGCGTTACTTGCCATCCTACGAAGCCACGGAAATTGTTCTCAGTCAGAAAGCTGCGGAAATTATTCTTAATGAGAAAATAGCGCCGGTGATGGTGCCACAATCATGTTTTGTAACTGTAATAGTGGCTTTTCCTTGCTAAACGAGATATACAGTGGAGGAAATATTTATTACACCACCATGAATTACTTAGACTTTCTGTATTTTGCAGAAGTTTGATTCAGGTTATACTAGTCCCATTGCTGCTAAACTTGTTTGACATATTCTTGCCTTAATAATCTGACTTATTCAAACATGATTTCCAACAACACACAACTCTTTGTCTTGTCTTTTGGTTTTACAATAAAACCAATGCTTATACTTTCATTTTGAATTGAGACTTTGCAGTGAGAAGATAGGTAGGTCAGCTGAATTAACGCCAGAAAAGAAAGCTGCTATAATTGCTGATCCGTCCGTTGGTCTCATCACCAAGAGATAGCCTCTAAAACACTATTTAATCAGTCTACGATTTTGAGGTTGATTGATTGATTGATTTTGCCAGGAAAGCCAAAACAGTTCTGTCCAACCCGCCACTACTCGCACCGAAACTGAGTTTATTGTGCGGTATCGTTCCCTGTGTGTCTAGTAAAGTCAACCAATGCCCTTGAACAGTTCAAGGAGTCCCTTTTCCAGTTCTTTGTTAGACACAATCTCTTCGGTTCTGTATGTCCCGAATGTTCTGAGCCTCTTGTTCTCCAATGCGATGCATTCGAAGATTAGGTGTGATGCGGTTTCATTGGCGTCATCACAGATCCTACATTTAGGGACCTCTTCTGTTATTCCCATTATATGTAGGTATTTTTTGAAGTTACCTTGGCCTGTCATCAATGCAACCATGAGTTTAATCTCCTTCCTATTCAAGCCCAGGATTACAGAGTTTCTTTTAAAACATGGCTTAGGTATCATTACCTTACCATGGTTTTGTTTGTAGACGTTGGTCCAATATTCTAAGTGCTTTCTTCTAAGTCGGTTACGTAGGTACAAGAAATAAATCGCAATTTGTGATGTTATGGCATCACTGTATTAGGTTTAGATGGAATACCAAACTGTGGCAAATGAAATTTTGTGCCCGGCCGGATTTCGAACCCGGGATCTCCTGCTCACTAGGCAGACGCGTTGACCACTCCGTCACCAAGGCCACAATGACCAGCCCGAATGCAGAGGACTCTTCCCTGCACGTTTCCCGCCACACACAAATCTCCATTCACCACGCTGTCCCTTTCCTATACCACAGACTATAGGCTACCTAGTAAGCAGGAGATCCCGGGTTCGAATACCGACCGGGCACAAATTTTCATTCGCCACAGTTTGGTATTCCATCTAAACCTAATACAGTGATTCCATAACATCGCAAATTTCGATTTATTTCATTCATTTGAACTGCCTCCTTCGCTACAGCATTTCGAGGTTTACCTTCTGCTGGCATCTCAAGTCTTCAGTAATTGTGCTACCAAGATCTTTAAAAGCACTTACTTGGGTAATGTTACCTTGTCCTATTTCAATACTGATCAGTCTGCTTCTTATACTGATGACCATATACTTTGTTTCTGCTATGTTTGTTTTCATCCAATATTCCGCACAAGCTTTATTCACATGATATAATAGTTTTCAGCGTGTTGTACCGCGTCATGATGTAAGAAGGCTATTACTTTAATAACCGACGTTTCGGCCAACGTTACAGTGGCCTTCATCTGAGTATACTGATGGTTGTTACTATATTTTATATTTACTGTCAACTAGATATTACGTCATAATGTTTAAAATCAACTTTTCTTTATTTTTTTATTTATTTATTTATTTGGCAATAGAATGGATACTTTATTATGATAGGATGCTGAAGTGGAAGGAGATATGATTGGCGGTCATCGTTGAATGAGATGAGGTCTTCCGTTTCTCTCCTGTTAGTCGCGGGCCGCGCGGCGGCAGTTGCTTGCTGGTGACGCTCACGTGTTTGTTGTCAGTGCGGCCGATTTCGCTGTGATGGCTGATAGCCAGGAAGAGGCAAGCCTAGTCCATCTTCTCTGTTCATGTTATTAGGATGTAGCGTTGGCCGAAAGGTCGGTTATTAAAGTAACAGCCTTCTTACATCAAGACGCGGTAGAGCACCCAGAAAACTTTTATGTCACCTGACTCTGACCGCGGAAGCCTACGCAATTACATAAGCTTCATTCAGATCTTTCAGCAGGTTGTTCGCTGCTCGCTCACTTTCTGCCGCTTATAACATGTCATCAGCAAATCTTTTTTATTCTATTCTGTTTCCACCAATACGTTTTCCTTTTTTGTATCTAAGCCTTTAAATAACAGTGGGGACAGGCAACAAACTTATCAAACCTCGTCCAATTATGCTTCCTTCTGAAATTTAATTTCCGATTCTGATCCTTACTTTCTGGTGTAAACATAGATTACGTCGTCTCTCTTTCCAATCTACTCCTTTCCTCTTCGAACTATCCATCAGCTTGTTCCGCTGAACTCTCTTAAAGGGCTAATAATATCAACTGCTATGAGAGCCGAGTCAAAAATCAGTAAAATATTTGTAGCTAGTGCTCTACCCAGCATGTTTGCTTGATCCCAAGGCTCTGTAATGTGTGCAACGGCCACCAGAGAGCATTCGTGATGTCGCCGTCCTGTTGTTGCGAATTTGGTAGCAGTCATCTGCTGTGAGACAGACGGTGAAGAAAGTCGTTTCCGTACAGTACGAAGCAGCCGCGATGCCTGGCAGACGCGATACACAGCCTGACCACCAGCTGAATGCAATGGACAGAGGCCGCATCGTGGGACTGCGGGAAGCTGCGTGCTTTTATTGGTGAAACTGCCAGGTATGTGGGCTATTCATATGCCACAGTGTTCCCGTACCTAAGAGATGACGCTCAGGTCGTGGAGGTTCGAATCGACCGACAAACATCACCCCCGAAAGAAGAGTAGAGACAGGCAAATTCATTTTTGGGAACCAGTTCCTTTTTTTTAGAACCGTTCGATTCTACTCGTGCACCGTTCCTATTTTATTCATTTATTCACTAATAACAGATAATCCAAATAGTAACTGAGGGGTTGGCTTATGAAAGCTACATCTGAACAATAATTTCTGTGATATTTTACTTTATCGTGTCCAGACCAACTGTTTAAAGGATTCTACCCAGTAGCAGGCTACGTCTATTCCATTAATTGGCCCACTTTAGGTTACGGTAGTAACACTAAAAGTGGGCCTCTGCGATCGTCTTTTGACAACTTGAAATTTAAATTAAAATAACAGCTTAACCATGCATCTGAAGCGAAAATTGAATAACCTAATTGGTAGAGCGGAAAATTCTGTTCAGCGTCGCTCTATTATGTTTTTTTCATATTTTGCATCGTTGCAGAGATATTTGCAAACATAACGGCGATTTGACGATGTCTGTCTGGCTGTAACGTGATCCCACTTTTTAGGTAGAACCGTTCAACCGATCGCCACCAAATTTTACAGATATAATTGTTGACTACCACAGACCAGAACCTCGCTTTTTGAAATATTTCGGACAAGAAATACGTTAGTAATAACAAAAAAGCCGTTTGTAATATAATTTTAATTGTAAATAAACCGTTCATCTGATGCGAAAATTGAATAAAGGAATTTGTAGAGGAGAAAATTCTCTTCAACGTTGTTCCCATATGTTTTTCTCATATCTCGTTTCGTTTGACAGATATTTGCAAAAATAACAGAGATTTGACACCCTGCAATGAATTAACGACATCCAGCCGTTCGGAGATGTCACGTGACATTCCTCACTCAGAATTCTCTCTGGAATACGCCATCTTGCGTTGCGTATTTGATGATTTTCTTATTGTAACTTACACGTTGTCATTTCAAAGCAATGGAGCACTGAAGAATTAACAAAAACACGTCGTCCTTCGTACGATAAACGATAATCTAGCGTCTACAAATGCCATATTAGCATCAGTTAATTGTATAAGATTAGAGAACACAACTCGTAGCTGTCAGCTGTAACGTAGTGGGCAATGCGTTGGACTGTGACGCTAGAGGTTGGTGGATCGAAACCGGCTGCTCACTAAAAATTGTTTTCCTAAAAGGGTTTCAGACACTCTTATTAATTAAATTTTTATTATTTAGATTATTATTTTGGTCCAAAATGTTTGTAATAACTTATAAAACTACAAATCTAAAGTGGGCCGTAAAACACGTCAGTGCCATTTTTTTCATTAGCCACGAACCTTTGAAGATACACCGGTGTGGACATTTATTATACGTGAAAAGGTGTTCCATATCTTGAATTTCTCCACAGTCGCAGTTTATATCTTCTCGATCAATTATAACCTACTAAGTCATATTTCTTTTTACTGGAAAAATGATCAAATGTTTGTAAATCTGTGGATCTTAACTTCTTTGGTTTTTAGTCCCTAGGCTTACAAACTACGTAAACTAACCTATGGACAACACACACACACACACACACACACATGACCGAGGGAGCACTCGAACATCCGACGGCGAGCAACCGCACGCTCCGAAACAGGACGCTCTAGACCGCTCTGCCATTCCACCGCGGTGTCTTTACTAAAGCGACAATCGTCGTGATCATATTCAGGGTTTTCTAGATTTTAAAATATAGGTTTTTGTCGGTCCATAGAGCCTGCGGGAGATGGATTTTTTTTTTTTTTTTTTTTTTTTTTTTTTTCTGGTGGTCGAGCTTCCTACAGGGCATGCCGCTAATCTGCGATTTGTTATATCTTCTCTATATGTTCTACAGCATTTCTACGAACTGTGAAATCTGTAAAACATACTTCATTGTATACGTTTCTGACTGTAGTTGGTGTCATACAACCCAGCGCAATCCTGCAGGGTTCATTGAGGGGCACATCTACTCGTTTTGTTCGACCGAACGTAGAGATTTCTGTTTTAAAAAGTAAATGCGATATTATTGCAGTCTACTATTTCG